>OX387328.1:5068432-6268432 GCA_947562085.1 Eudonia lacustrata
TGGATAGGGAGAACGGGCCATAAACCACCACGCGGGCCCAGTGCGGATTGGTTGTTGTTAACGACTACTAATGCAGCCGGGACCAACGGCTTTACGTGCCTTCCGAAGTACAGAAGAGCTCGAAATGATACATTTTTGGTCACCCATGATGACCGACATAATTATAAAAAATTACAAAAACACAAATGTTGAAAAAATTTCCACGAGCAGGGTTTGAACCTGCACCCTTCTGACATACCGGGTCAGGTGCTCTTCCAATTGAGCTATCGTGGTTCTAACCAGCCCGCCGAAATTATTCAACACTATTTACTTTTTACTTTGAAAGCCAAAGGCGCCCATTCAATGTTAACAACTACCGTCATTAACATATTGACCCGGTATGTCAGAAGGGTGCAGGTTCAAACCCTGCTCGTGGAAATTTTTTCAACATTTGTGTTTTTGTAATTTGTTCGCAACAAAATTTGCGTTAAAAATTATATAAACATCGACATAATTATGTAAAATTTGCTTGAACTTAGCAATCACCACTGAGCCAATAATGTCGTTTGTGAATTCTACGCGGAGAGATAGTCTGTAATAAATTATCATTTTACTACTCCTATTAAAGCGAAGCCCTTCAGATACCTATCATTAATTCAAAAACGCTTTCGCCAATTTTACCACTCGCCGGCGATAAATTAACGACACTTTGATGTCGGGACAATTACGCTATGAATGGGGCGCCGATTAATTCATATAAAATCTTTAGGAGCTTGTACCTACATTGTCGACGGAGCGTTTGTTAATTAATTAGCAAATTTATGATTGCGAAATTTATTAAAATTGTTTATAACATGATAACTTATAAAATAAACTGATATAAATAAGTAGCATACACACTCTCAGTAACACATAAATACACTAACTTACACGCATAAGTACACTCGCACACTCATACACACAACAAATACACTCATACACAAACACGCACGCACAAACAACACACAAAGTGGCGGTTGAGGCACGGATTCCCAACTTAACAGAATACTCTAGTTTGGGAATTACTGTAAGAAATTGTTATCGTCATCGTTGGTTACGATGGCTTCTCATCATTTGAGATACAAGTTAATTCCTAGCCCGAACAAGACAATAATATTATAATCGCGAGAGTTTGTAAGTATGGATGGATGTTTGTTACTCTTTCACGTAAGAACTACTGAATGGATTTGGATGAAATTCGGCATACAGATAGTTTATAACCGGGAATAACACATAGGATACTTTTTATCCAGATATTCCCACGGGAACGGAAACCACGCGGGTGAAACCGCGAGCGGACACTAGTATATAATATATTATTTATTATTTTATGGGTATATGCCTGAAATAAACCTTTTTTTAGTCTTTTATATATTTTGTATACTGATTTCCAAACTTCTGGATGATGATGGCACTACATGATGATGAAGTAGTATCTTCTCGATGCCTTGGACAGATTGCAGCGGCAGCGACGCGCTGTACGCATTATCGGCAACGCAGAAGTCGCAATACAATTGAATCTCTGCAATTGCGTAGAGATATCGCAATATATCTACGCAATTGCAGAGATTCAAAGAGCTCTCACTCAGCGTGTTTTACTTTACCGCTTATACCATGGCGAGTGCTCTGAAGAGCTTTTTGACCTCATCCCGCCTTCTCTCTTCCTCCATAGGAGTACACGTGCTGCTCTCCGGCGTCACCGCTTCACTGTCTCAAATATTCCATCGCGCACTTAGAAATTTGGTGACTCGTTTCTTTGTCGCACCTCCAAAACGTGGAAAAGTTTGCCAGCACACATTTTCCCTCCTTCCTATGATGTGAGGTCCTTCAAACGAGGCGTGAAGAGGCACCTTGTGGGCCGGCAGGGTGAGGGTAACTGATGTTGCGTTGTTTTCACGCTGCACCAGTTGTCGTCGCATCTGGATTCCATATTCACTTATCATCAGGTGAAATGGAATCATTTGCCGTGCTAATTATAAAAAATAAAAGGTCTCGACAGACAGACAGACGGGCAACAAAGTGATCCTATAGGTAAGGGTTCCGATTTTTCCTTTTGAGGTGCGGAACCCTAAAAATGATGATGATGATTGACGACCTCTTTGGTCGAGTGGTTTGTACACCGGTTTCCATGGTGTAGCCGTCTCTGAGGTTCCGGGTTCGATCCCCGGTCGGGTCAATTTAGAAATTATTGTTTTTCTAAATTGTCTCGGGTCTGGGTGTTTTCTATGTATAATAAGTATGCATTCAAGTATTTTAAGTATGTTTATCCGTTGTCTAGTAACCATTTAACGAGTTTCTTATCGAAGCTTCTCTAGGGCTAGATAATTGGTTTGAGTGTAGGAAAGTTTATTATTATTTATTATTATGATGATGATGATGATGATACATTCGGAGATCAATGCCACTTCGGCAGGCAGGCACATAATGTGACCATGCAAGATAAGCGACCTTTGTAGTGGCGCGACTCCACGATGGATGGCCAGCCGGGTATCTGGTGCCAGCAAGTCTACTAATACAGATAAAGGTAAAGATATTTTATTTGCTACGGTTTTTACTCAATACTCAACATTTTATTGCACACCATAATGTTACATAGTTGTTATAGTATAGGTACAGGTTCATTATGGGCCTTGTCGGGCACAGCAATTTGAAGAGGGAAGACCTTTTCCAATTAATTTTGAAGTAAAATTAGCTTATATTCTATGGTTTTTTTTTATTAAAATATAAAAATTGTGTATAAATAATTAAAGTTATTTGATATTGAGTTTTATATTTTTTATTTTTATAAATGTTTGTCTTCTAAATATTCTGATATTTTATAATAGCACCTTCTTATAAGTAATTATTTAAACTTGTTTATAAAATGTTTATCATTGCTAATGTTTTTTATTGAATAGGGTAACTTATTAAAAGAATTTATGGACATGACTAGCGGGCTGGAAGAATGTTGCATCATTTTAGAAGGTGGTAACGTTAGTTTGTTCCTATGTCTAAGTTGGTATTTGGAAATATGGTCATCGCGCTTTGTATAAAAGTTAGGATATTTGCGGACAAATTTGCACAATTCTAAGATATAAATGCAAGGTAACGTTAATATTTTATATTTTTCAAAGTAAGCCTTACAGCTTTCATTAATTTTTATTAAGATTTTAAGACGTATTATACAAATACAAAATAAAATTTATAAAAAGAAAACATGTAACTACTATATTATTATTGCAATGGGCATTATTTACTTAGTCGGAATCAGTAGGTCCTGATCACCGACAAAGTCTTCGTGTATATTTAAGTTTTTCCCCGAACCAGCTAAATGAAGAAAATGAAGGCCTGAATCACAGTAATAAGACGTTTATATTGTTGATTATGCTTTTTTTTAAACTAAGCACTTTTAAAAGAACTTAAAGAGCAGAGACCCGTCTTTCTCCTGAACGGAAACAAAATAACTGCCCGCCCAACGAAACTGTGGAACAACAAGGAGGCACAAAATAAATAGATACAGAAGGGCAGCTCTATAAAAGTGAGCGATACAGGAGCACGCACAGTCACAATCTCGGCTATTGGTACTCGGGAGAACGCCAGTCGTAAGTGAGTCAGGTGCACTTTATAACTGCTTGGAAAACAGGAAAATCGTAATTCAGGCACATGGTACTGTTATTTTTCTTTATATGTTTGTTTTTGTAGTTAGTAAATTGTGAAATATGTTTATGTAATCATGATTTTTATTATTATTTTTATTTCATAGTCCCAAAATATACTGAGCCATAGCTGTGCCATTCGTGGAATATAATTTTATGTTTATATTAATCCCACACGACACCATCGAAAATATTGGTGGGAGCCGTAAGTACGTCCTCAGGTGCTATTCGCTCAGGTGCCACTCAGGGCATCTCTTTGTGGAATATGTCGTTACAATAATTCGGTGACGTTATTATAAATAAAAAATATCGCGTAGTTATTTGTTTTAATACGTCATTAAGTAAAATGAAATTTTATTTTATTGCTTTTCTTAAAATTTATTAAATATCACATCATAACAAAATATCGTAAATGCCAACCTTAGTGTAGGTATTTAAAGTCGCTTCCGGCATGAGCCACCCTTCTGCACCTATTTATTCTGTGGACGAGTTCACTCAAGTGTGTGTGCTGTAGGTAGCGAAACTTTCATAATTTACTCGCTGGAACTCTGCGAGCAACTTCACGCTGCCTGAAACCTAATGTGGCTCACTCCGACGGCTTCTGACTTTTAAAAATAGGCTAATATTTTTTTATTTTTTTTATTTTTAAGTGCTGAAGCTGAATTAAATATTTGTAAAATACAGTGAAAAAATTAAATGCCTACCCGACTTAGCCAGGAATCGAAGCTGGGTCTTCCGAAGAAGTAAAATTTACTATAGCCTTGTTTTATCAAATTTGTGGTATTTCATCTGTAAAGATGAATCTGCATAGCCATCGGTTGCAATAACCGTTGGTTAGATGGAACTCTGCCGTTATAAAGCAGTCAAAAATCAAAAAGCAGTCAAAAATTTCAGTGCTTACGTCAGCCTTCCCGGTAGCATAATGGTCAGTGCAGTCGCACAGATTGCGCAAGACCCAGGTTCGATTTCTGGCTGTGTCGGGTAGGCATTTAATTTTTTCACTGTATTTTATAAATATTTAGGCTACTTAATATTTCTTTTAATATCTACCTAGTGACTGCTGAAAGTATAATGTTTTGCGTTGTTTGAAGTTTCACAAAAGAATGTCGGAAACAATACGGCCTTTACAACAATGGCTTTGCGTTTTACTGTTCACCGAACATTATTAACGTAACATGACGTAACTAAACAAAAGTGGCGGATAAACAAAGTGACGGCTAAAATTTTGAATAACATCGTTTGGATTTTTTATTTAACAAAAAATATAATATTTTTTCTGTCACATGATTTAAAAATAACAGTTATAATTATAAAATAAATTTTAAATACAAAAGTCACACAGATAGCTATTCACTCGGCACTTGTTAATACACGAAACCCGACGCTGATCGTCCATAGACACCCAACAAGGACAACAGAAAACTACATAAATACACTTTGATGATGAGAATGTCGACCACAATTTAAGCTACCCATTTCTGGTCATGCTACCTGGCCCCATAGCAATTAATGCCTATTTGACGAAAAAGGAAAGAGCTATGAAAAGAGCTATGCTCGGAGTTTCTCTGAAGGATAGGATTCGTAACGAATACATTCGACAGAGAACCAAAGTCATCGACATAGCTCTAAGAATTAGCAAGTTGAAGTGGCAGTGGGCCGGCCATATCTGGCGAAGAACCGACAACCGTTGGGGTAAACGTGTTCTTGAGTGGAGACCACGACTCGGTAAACGTAGTGTAGGGCGCCCTCCGGCCAGGTGGGATGATGACCTGCGAAAGACTGCAGGCAGATGCTGGATGCGTCAAGCCGAGGACAGGGCGCTATGGCGCTCATTAGGGGAGGCCTATGTCCAGCAGTGGACTAATATAGGCCGATGATGATGATGATGATGATGATGATGATGATGACGAAAAAGTGAGAAAATACGGAAATAGAGAATTAAAAGTAAAGTCTTGACAAGCAAGAAAAAGAAAGATACTTATTTGATTTTAATTTGTATAATTTAGTCACTTTATTTTAATTGAAATGTTTATTGGCTTGGAATGAGTGTATTTGTTAGTTTGTTCAATATAATGTATCTTATCTTCTAATATCAAAAGTATAAAAATGAAAACGGCTATAGCCTGTACAAACACAATCCACTCACTTTGTATGTGTTCGGTGTCAAATGTCAACAGCTACGTCATCGAATTGCTATCTCAACATTTTCACAAATAACAAGGCACTGTCAAAAAGATATAGATTTTTGCTTCTTTTATGTACAAATGAATATTTTTAAAATACGCGACTTACCTACTTGTACATCTTCACTTCTCAGTACCCGTCCAGCAGGTAAATATACTGTCCGGTATACGGACAGTATATTTACTTTACTTCTATTCCGAATTAAATAAAAATAAAAATAATAATAATAATTAGTTAAATTATTTTTTTCGAATTTATAATAATTTACTTATGTTTCACGTATTTTTGCATGCATTTCTGTACCACCTGTTTGTATATACCTACCCATATTTGCAAATAAAAATATCTTTATCTTTATCCGATGTCTGGCTCTATGTGACGACTTTTATATATCTAGGGTAGTGGTATCTAGTGTCCGACAGGAACCAGTAATCGACATTTTTCCTTAAATCATTAAAAAAAGGAATCAGCAAACTGATTTCAACCCTTTCGAAAGCAATGGCAGCTATTTTTCCACCGAATATTGAATTTGTGCACTTGGAGTAAGATTGAAAACCAATGAAAATCTAAAACTGTATTGCCCGTGAAAGGGTTAATATTTAAAAACAATTGAATTATGAACACCTGCTCCCTAACCGTCATCTCGTAAAATATCAATAAAAATCAATGTTAATATTTGGCGACGCATATTGTATCGCACATTGGACTTAAACCACACTTGCAAACAAAAATCTACTTTGGTCGTGGTTTAGACCAAGTTTTAATCTCGTTTCAATGATTATAATCATCAATCATACAATACATAAAAACAAAATCAACGCTAACGTCAAAACAGAGCAATTTGACGTTTCTGAGGTTATGAGGTTAGAATTGTGTAGTCAGCCATATTTGGTCGTTTATTAATTTATTTATTTTATTAAGGACTTGCAACAAAACTTGTATCAATACATTAAATTTTTGTTTGATAAACTAGGGGTTTATCGATTAGGGGGGATTAGGGGGTTATGTAAAGAATTAGAGTAATGGCACCAGCAGCGTTCGACACAAGACGTGGACTATCTTTGGTACTGGGTTTAGTTCCAGCTTTAGGTCTTGGATTAACGAAAAATCATCTTAAAGAAAGTGCACGGACTAGGGCAAAACTTGATTTCGTAATTTTTCGTTAATCCAAGACCTAAAGCTGGAACTAAACCCCGTACCAAAGATAGTCCACGTCTTGTGTTGAACGCTGCTGGTGTCATTACCCTAATTCTTTTCAGTCATTAGTCCCTAACGCGTTTCCAGTCGACCACCGAAGCGTACCACCTCACTAGCGAATATAATCCAATGCCACAAACAACGAGGGAATGATAAAAGAAACATATACGCCTCTGCAATAACCGGGTATCAAAGGGTCACGGGGGGCGGTATATGATTTATTCTCCTCATATCCAGCTGATGTGCTCGCACAGTGATTTGTTTTATTATTTACTGTTACTGTTACGTCAGTGTACAATTCTTCCTTCCAATCCTTTGGGATAAATGAAAACCTTCACCCCATATTAACCTGATAATAAAAAATAAATAATAAACAAATAAAAAAAGTTTATTTCATTCATTCGACGACCTCCTTGGTCGAGTGGTTTGTACACCGGTTTTCATGGAGTCGCCATATCTGAGGTCCCGGGTCAATTTAGAAATCATTGTTTTTCTAAATTGTCTCGGGTCTGGGTGTTTTCTATGTATAATAAGTATGTATTTAAGTATTTTAAGTATGTTTATCCGTTGTCTAGTAACCACTTAACGAGTTTCATAACGAAGCTTCTCTTGGGCTAGATAATTGGTGTGAGTGTAGGAAAGTTGATTTATTTATTTATTGACATTAGATAACAAAATATATGCAATGGCCAGAACCAACCCAGGAAACTTGTAACCTAGCTTGTAGTGGGAGGTTCTGCTCTTCCCAAGATACAATAACTAGGTTTAAAATACAGAGAGTAAGTACAGTTGTATTTAAACTATTTTACTTATGGCTAATTAATTACAATGAAAACTGTGTGTACGTACATATGCGTGTGTGAGGGTGTGTGTGTGTGTGTGTGTTTTATTGTGAGGGTGTGTGTGTGTGTGTGTTAACGACTTAGAAAACACTATTAACCTGATGTTCACTGGTACCATAAATTACGCATAGAAATTACACATTCTTACACACACAGCTTCTCCCTTGCTCCATAGGAGTGCACGGCTGCTCTCCAGAGTCACTACTTCACTGTATCAAATATCACATTGCGCACAAAGAAATTTGGTGACTCGTTTCTTTTTCGCACCTCCAAAAGATGGAATAGCCTACTAGCACACGTTTTCCCTCCTTCCTATGATATGGGGTCCTTCAAACGAGGCGTGAAGAGGCACCTTGTGTGCCGGGCAGACTGAGGATAACTGATGCTGCGTTGTTTTCACGCTGCACTAGTTGTCTTCGCATCCGGACTCCATTTTTACTTAATATCAGGTGAAATGGAGTAATTTGCCGTGTTAAGTATTAAAAAAGAATAAATAAAAGACATATACATAGGTGAACTTATCTCTAAAATGGCCAACATTCATCAATCTCACGTCTCTGTGAAATCTACATCCAGCTCAGTTCTCATTCTCACATTTAACATTATATTTGTCCGAAATGGATGTCTTTTTAATAAATATACCATAGACATACACAATAACTATGTATTTCTACAACATGGTTGGCCATAGATGTCCCTATATTTGACCTAATTCACTTGGAAACGAAACAGATTTTTCCATCAGTCGGCTGACATGCTGTATACCGTCCATCACATACAGATAGACACACACACAAAACACACTCACATTCTACACAGACACACACCCTTACACTTACTGCAATTTTTTTTTCTAGTGTTGTGGCTTCGTGTGGTTTGCACATTTAGCCAGTGTCAAAGTAATGTTAATGATGATGATATATACCTCAACCCCTTGCGGATCTCAGTAAAGATGTAGGGCTATACTAAGACCACACGCGGATTTCTTGAGAGAATTTGAAAGTGACGTTACACTGTCTTGTTTAATTTACCAACACTCGTGCACGCTCACGAACACTATACGGTTAATAATCCACAACATTCGACAAAACACAAAGTTTTTGCTTCTCTGTCACACATATCCCATCGCGCACAAAGAAATTTGGTGACTCGTTTCTTTGTCGCACCTCCAAAAGATGGAATAGTCTACCAGTACACGTTTTCCCTCCTTCCTATGATATGGGGTCCTTCAAACGAGGCGTAAAGAAGCACCTTGTGGGCCGGCAGAGTAAGGTTGACTGATGCTGCGTTGATATCACGCTGCACGAGTTGTCTTCGCGTCTGGACTCCATATCCACTTAACATCAGGTGGTGTGGAGTCATTGGCCGTGCTAGGTATAATAAAAAAAGTTTAGAAAATAAAACATAACCGCCGACATGAATTTCACTTTCTAGAATATTCCTGCGAGCCATGTTCCTTTGTCAATGTGTAAATCAGGATTGTAAATGTAACTTGTTAATCGGCTCTCTCTCTCTGTTTTGACTTACTTTGCTTTAGCATTAAGTACCTAAGTTGTGAAGGAAATAAATAATTTTGAATTGAATTTGAATTGGCTCTGTGGTCTAGTGGTTAAGATCACCGACCTCTGACTTAGAGGTCTTGGGTTCGATCCCCAGTTACTAAGTGCAATACGTATGCTGAATTTAAACCCGGTATCTTTGTAACTAAGCCATTAGATCACAAAAAATAATAGTCATATTCTCGTCACCTTAACAAAACAAAATAGTGACTTGTAATTTTGCAAAAGACAGAAGAATAACAAAAAAATCCCGTCCGCGTTCCAAGCTCTTTCCCCAATAAAAACCTAAAGCTACGCAAAGCCGATTTGTTTCTAATATTATCAAACGCCCCGTACCCCGGCCGGGTTGTACAAAACAGCAGCAGTAAAATTTTACAGCCGTCGCTGTCTGTCTGTCCACTTTATGCCTTGTAGAATGTCTGCCAAATAATAAAAGTCAGGTAACGCTTTGAGAGGCCAGTAAAACTAATTTACGAGCTCACGTCGAGATATCGACGGCCGTATTTGTAGGTAGAGGAAAAGTAAATAAAACTTTAATAAACCAAATAAAAATATATTTGGGTAAACTTAACGAAAATTGTTGATTTTTTTTACCACTTTTAAAAATATATATTTATTTACCATCAAAAGAGTAACATGAAAAAATGCAACTATTAATACAAAGGTGACGACGAGGCTGACAATGTCTAGTCTCCTACAAAGTCCAATATGCTAAAGAGTCCAGTGTCCTACTACGTCCAGTCTCACAATGCCCAGTGTCCTAAAACGTCCAGTGTCAAAAGGTTCACTTACTAAAAAGTTTTTTTTTTAATATATTAGAAGGAGGCAAACGAGCAGGCGGGTCACCTGATGGAAAGCAATCACCGCCGCCCATGGACACCCGCAAAACCAGAGGAATCATAGATGCATTGCCGGCCTTTAAGGAAGGAATAGGCTCGTTTCTTAAAGATCCCTAAGTCGTATTGGTCCGGGAAAACCGCCGCTGAGAGCTGGTTCCACAGCACCGTAGTTCGTGGTAAAAAATTACGTGAGAAACGCACAGTAGTAGATCGCCATCCATCAAGATGGTGTGGATGGAAAGACAGTCGATTGCGTGTAGTGCGGTGAAGGAAATCAGCGGCAGGGATCAAACCGAACAATTCCTCAGAGCACTCCCCATGATAAAGGCGATAAAATATACAGAGAGACGCAATGTCTCTCCGAAGGGCCAGTGGATCGAGCTGACCAGAGGTTACCACGTCGCCGGCAACTCGAGCAGCTCTGCGTTGAATGCGGTCAAATGGGAGGAGTTGGTACTGGGGCGCTCCAGCCCAAAGATGGGAACAGTATTCCATATGAGGCCTGACGTCTAGTGTTTCACAACGTCATGTCCTAAAACGTCCAGTGTCAAAAGGTCAACTCACTAAAATGTCTAGTCTTAATTTGGGACCTTCGTTAAATCTCTATCAAATCGTTATAGGTACTAAATTAAAAAAGAAAAGAAATACATACGACACGCACTAGTACGTGGACGTGATGCCTTCCCTCTAGAACACACCTAACGGTGTTTCTTGAGAAACAAAAACTAAAGTAGTTAAATGCTGGCATTGTTAAACTCATTTAGATGCTATTATTTCTGTTCTTCTTTATATTTAATGTTCGTTTTGAGGATTTAGTACGAGTAGTGCGTAATATACAGTCATTTATTATAACCATCATCATCAGCCATATGACGCCCACAGCTGGGCATAGGCCTCCCCCAAGGATCGCCACAACGATCAATCCTCATGTTGGGGGGGACGGGGGGGTTTGCCATAATCGCTACGCTTGGCGTTGGCGACGCTTTTAGACGGGTTGGCGATCGCATGGCCTACTGTCTGAGGGAGGCGCTGCTGCCGTCTCTTGCAGGCGGTTTTCGCTTTGTCGCCATCTACGACTCCCACGGGAAGATAGGGGGTAATGCTATTCTAAGCCGGTATATCATGGCAATTAGTATTATAAACAGCTCAGCTGTTACTCCAGCTAGACGCCATAACTATCAGAAGGGTTGTATGCCTAATTACTTTAGTGATAATATAAATAAAATATAACTATTTTATTTATATTATTACTATTAAGGTACGTTAAGGTACGTTTAAGGTAAGTAACAGCTGAGCTGGTCAGCCTTTATGTAACCTTAGTGTTTTAAGATTCCTAAATCTTTATATATTTTTATTTTATTTTATTGTGACACGCCATAATGGCTTCACCCTGCCTGATGAAAAGCAGCCAGTGAAGCCCAAGAAGTGAAAGCGTTCATCACAGCGCTACCACGCTATGCCGAACGCTCACACTATGGCGGCCTGCATAAATGCTTTTTCACGCCCCGCTTAAATAACCCGGGAGAGAAAGAGGGAAACACGTGTGCGGGAAGCGCATTCCACATACAGGCAGTTCGGCAAAGGAACGATTGTCCATTCATTCATTCATTCATCCATTGATTGTCAGTACGCGTATATAAATCTTCTGTGCGTGTGTTTGTAATTAAACTCCTTCTAAACGGCTGGATCGATTTTGATGAAATTTTTTGTGTGTGTTCAAGTGGATTCGAGAATGGGATACGGGTGTTCTTAAGCGGACGATAAGTCACGAGCGGGCTACTAGTATAATGTAATCTATTTGTTTTCTTTTGGATTGTATTGTAGCCGATTTACTTACGTGAGTATATCGGCCATAAGTAGGTAGTTACGGTTACGTAGTTACGGTACGTACGTACGTAGTTACGGATAGTAAGTATATAAGGTAAGCGATTTCCGTACTCACGATCCGATGCAAATCACTCGGAAAATCTATAAGGAAAAGGTGGCCCGCTTGCATGATGACGCCATTTCATCTAGAAACCATTAAATAATATATAAAATAAATTATACGGCTTGAGGAACCCTTTCAGTTTCTCACCGCCCCCAAGAAAAGCCGGTAACGTTTAAAAGGACGACAAACGCCATCAGAAACTTTAAAAAGTTTTTGTAGTCTATGTATGTTTACAACACAAGATGATTTACTCATGCGTTGCCATCCTTGTAACGACATGTACACGCCTTTTTTTTGAAGAATCCCATGATTGGTTTGAACGCTTAGATAATGTTGAAGCTTACTGTACGTAGGTACATACGGCGGCCAGCCTTATGAGCGCCGCCGCTGGTGCCGGCCGCTACATTTGATCATTGAGAAAAATGGGCGCAAGACACTGCACAGCTCTAATAAAAGTAACGACATTTACAAAATAAAATTTAATAGTTATAAAAAATTATTCATCATCATCATCAGCTCATTTTTATGTCTCCACTGCTGGGACCACGAAGGCACGAGCCTGGATGATACGAGAACAGGCCATAAACCACCACGCGGGCCCAGTGCTGAATGGTTAACAAATTATTAATGTGTACATTTTGTTGTTCCAGGTAATACCTTCGTGACGGCTTATATGTTATTCTGGTAATCTATAAAGGACGTCTGTTTCGGCCATCTTTATTATTTATTAAAGAAACAGCTGTTAGCCACCTCTGACTTTTAAACCGTAACCGGGTCATGGCTATCGAATTTGATTTATTCAGAACAGGGCTGTGTCGAAAGGTGAAAGGTGTAGAACACTGGTACCTCAGAAAGATGCGCCGAATATTCGGTAATTATTCGGTATTCGGTATGTTTGGCGTATTTTTCCATATTCGTATTCGGCCGAATATTCGGTTCAATTGCCGAATAATTACCGAATATAAAAGTTGTACAATTTTAAGACCTAAGACTTGTAAAAAGACTATTATAAGTACCTTAGTTTATTCATTCATTATTAAATAAATAAATAAATAAAAAGTTTATTTGGCATAAATATACAACATAATTATAACAACAAATTAAAAAAAAAGCACAACAAAGCCAAATAGGTCCCCGCTCAGCTTAAGCCGAGGCACAGAGTGCCACGACGCTGGTATTCTGCGGATACCTTAACGGGCGGTGTCCGGTTATGCACAAACATCAATAATCAGCATTCCTTGCTGACAATAACAATAACAATTTAGGCATAAAATACAAATAAAAACTTTAAACATAGCAATACAGTAGGTACATAATATTTAGTTGGAATTCGAAATTAAAATTAAAATTAAAACCCACAAGTACAATAAATTAGTAACGCTTTACGATATTATTCGGCTTTCTGAGTGTTTAGCAAATGCTTTCTGTAATTAATTTTAAGAGAGCCAATAGACTAGTCTGACTAAGTCTTATTATCAATGAATCGATAAAAAAAATCTTACTTTTTTATTTTAAGTGCTAATTGCTACACTGGAGCTGAATTAAATATATATAAAATACAGTGAAAAAATTAAATGCCTACCCGATCCAGCCAGGAATCGAACCTGGGTCTTCCGCAATCCGAGCGGCTGTACCGACCATTATGCTACCGGGAAGGCTGACGTAACGTAAGCACTGAAATTTTTCACTGCTTTTAACAATTACTATTAGTGCGCAATAACTACTAGCGTGACGTGCGTGAAATTGCAACTAACAACTGCGGCGGGCGAGTGATTCCTGACCTGACACGGCGCGGCACTAACTTGTACAAACGTGTTTGGCTAGGCTAAGCGCGCTTAAATGAACCGAATTATTCGGCCGAATATTCGGTTCGTTTTAATGTAGGAACATACTATGCCGAAATTACGCGACCGTAGTTCGGCGTTTTCTGCCTCAGAGGTTAAAGGCAGTACGCTATAACGCAACGTAATTTCGGTATTATGTGTCGTCAGTAATTCAAATAGCATTGCAGGTGTAATCATTCCGAATTTCAGTCGCGTAACTTCGGCATAGTGTGCTTTTACACTTATTGTAAACCGAACATTCGGCCGAATATTCGTATTCGGCCAAACCAATATCCGGCCCATCTCTAGTTTTAAGCATGTTTACAAGCATGCTTTTTTACAAGCATGACTTTCAGGACAGTTAAAGTCTATTTACTTACTTTTTCTAAGAAAATGTATGTGTTTCTGAAGTTGTTTTATGGTAACAATTAATGGTGTTTATGTGCATACCTCACATACATCCTCGAACCCTGGAATAAGAAAATTATTTAGAAACTGAAGTGGTTTTGTATTGTTTTCCCCATTGCATAATTATGTTACGTTGTAAATGTGTCAAATAAAGAAATTGTAATTATTTAATTAGTAAATCTGGGGGCACGGCAGTGCCCCCGCCAAGTCGAGCAAAAAAGCGGCACGGGGCCGTACCATCCTTTTCTCGAAACAGTTCAGGCCATTTGCGACCCTACAATTTTATACAAATTCATAGTAAGTACTGAGTGCGTAATAATATCTTCGCCCCAGTCATGCACTATTCGACCTATCACTATCCGGATATAATTTTTTAATGCTTTGTCTAATATTGTTAGTTGGTAGACCTACCTGTTATAAACCATAAAACCACTCCAAAAAGACATACATTTTCTTAGACAAAGTAAATAGTCTATCAATGTCAAAAGCCTCCATCATTAAAATCACGTCATCGCTACAATTGATGGGTAATGGCTTAATCACCACGCTTGCCAAATGCGGGTTGGTGATCACAAACCCGGGCTATGCATCGAAAAATCTAAAGTATACTTTGCCCGACCTGGGAATTGAACCCGGGACCTTCGGGTATAAAGCCAAGCGCTTTGCCACTCGGCCACCGAGGTGTCTTATTTATATATTTATTTATTTATTTATTTATTTATTAGGTACACAAAACAGATAGAAATTAAAAAATAACAAAAAGCATGATAAATTGTATAAGAGCTAAATTCCTATCAAAAACATGTGTACACAACACGATCAATAATAAGCGTCCATGTTAAAGTTTACCTAATCTACAACTATATCCAATCAGAAAATAATTATACAGGGTCTAACAAAATCAATAAGCGAACATTTAAGGGCGGTACTTATACATCATTCTGAATACAATGACAAAAAATGGGCTTCAGTTCTATAGTGATTTTTCAAAGTTATGTTTTCTAACAAACTAAATCAATTAAAATAATGCACATCATGAAACATGCTGTATCTTTACTAACGCGCACGCAGGCGTCGATAAAAAGATAGTGTACAGATACACAACACAATGGCTATCTTTGTGTGCGTGTAGTACAGCTGTACGAGTTTTAAAAGGGTGTATTTTTTGGTAAATTTTGATAATGTTTTGTTGATTATCTCGGTAACGAGCCTGTAGTTTTGGACCAAATTTGGTGAGAATGCTCAGTGTGATATAGATGTTCCCCTTAAACGTTCGTTTATTAATATTGTTAGACCCTATATACATAGAATGGTGAAAAATAAAAATATAACAAATTGAAAACTTATTCTAGGTTAATGTTGACAACTTTATAAAGTTTTCTTAATAAGTGGGAGATGCCGAGCCGAGAATTTCCCGGACATTTTTTTAAATTCAGGTATTTTTATGGAAAATATGTCGATGTTGTTATTAAGTGCAACCAGTTCATCGTATAGACGGCACATTCTGACAATGGGATTGTAATATGATGTGTTATTTTTATAGACATTTAGTAGGTACAAAAGTCTTAGGCACCCGAGTTCTTAAATAAAGACAAACATTATTCCAGGGCTAGATAACACAAAACTCGTTCGTTTGAGCGCAAACGAAGATTTATTGTGACAATTGTTTCGCTTACAAAAGCAATGTTTAATATTTCCAGAAAAATAATATGGCGCCGGCGTTTGCTTTGAACCTCCTCTGTAATGTAGTGGGTACCGGTCTCGGCCCTAGAGGTTCCAAGTTCGATTCCCAGCACATCCCAGTACGTGTTGGTATACTTGCTTTCCATTTTCACATAGGAAGGAGAGTAAGAGGATGGAGTTACATAAATGATCCGGTGAGAGGGAAACACTAATAAAAGATTGACGCTTTGGTTGATCGCAGGGCTTGGTTTGAGTCAAGCTTACTACTTACCACTTAACATCTTATCAATGTCGTAGCCTTAGATAAATGATTGGTCTCGCGCGCTCGACTAGATACCGCGCTACGCAAAAACAATAGCTCCGTGAATGCGGCAACTCAATGTTGTAGTGTGTGTAAGAACGGTGTCCTTCTTATTTCTTGTAGTATTATTTTTACAATGTTTAACTACGCAAACTGGCATTTTACTTCGGTTTATGACCAAAATTTAACAAAACATTCGGTACGCGCACCTCACACACAGTTTGCAACGCGACTGACAGCAGGCGACTGACTCGGATACGCCGACTACGGCGTAGTATTTTTTGCCGCATTTAACAAGTACGCCGGCGGTATCTAGTCGAGCGCGCGAGACCACTCATTTATCTAAGGTTGTAGCATTGTTGTGTTCCTACAGTGCCTCAGTGTTGTGGATTCAGGTGACGAGCGCTTACGACTTCGGCCCAAACATCAAAAAAAAAAAAAAATCAAAAATATTTATTTACTTTCAAATATCATTTTACAACAGCAGGGGGCCAGAGTCTCCTTTTGAGCATAATAATACTTGTTTCAGAAGGCTCTGCTCTTCACTTATAACATAATTTGTGATATTTGACTGTGAATTTAACTTAAATAAAATCATCGCCTAACCTCAGTTGAGATGAAAGCAGCATCAACAGCAGTTTCATCGTTAGCTCATTTTATGTCCCCACTGCTGGGGCACGAGCCTTTCATAAGGATGGAAATACCGCAGGAAGAACGGGTTATAAACTACCACGCGGGCCCAGTGCGGATTGGTGTATATTAACGACTGCTAACGCAGCCGGGACCAACGGCTTTACGTGCCTCCCAAAGCACGGAACATCAGTTTGTTTAACTGCAAATAAAACTATATTAACGTCAGTTTACTACTGAAATTATTAAAGAAGATCTCTCAATTCTCATATATCGTATCATCAAGTTGCACCAGCGCGACCATCTGGACACAGCAATATTTATAATGGCGGCACATTGCCAACTCGCAAATGGTAAAACTTTTGCCGCTAAGTGTGCGCGAGTGTTGAATTTTAAAACAGTTTAAATACGTAAGAGTGCAGCTTGTTGGTCACACTTATGTCAGTTTCATCTTACTTACATTCAAAGTCCAAGTTAAAGTCAAATAGTTTATTCAATGAGCCTTCACAGGCACTAATTGACGTCAAAACAAAGTATTAGGTCCTTACCTATGAAATTGACGTTTTTTTCTCACTTATTAAAAGGTCTAAAAGTTCTAAAAGTCAATACCGGTTGTTAATGTTATTATTTACACCTTTAATTAGGACTATGTTACTTAGGCTTCAGTAATAACAATGATTATTAATTTTTTGTCTTTAACGCCCAATTTTTTTTTTTAAATTGACTACTGTTTATGTTCGCGGAATTGTCTTTTTGTTTCATTGTATCTTTGAAGGGACTTGATTTTTTTCTTTTTAATGTCTGCTATATTTAGCTAGTGAAACAAACACACTACTCAAAAATTTTTATAATGTTAATATAAATAGATGCTAATAAAATTTAAAAAAACGTTAGTATGAAAAATAAAATTTTACAAAAAATCTTCATACAAAACGTCAATTTCATAGGTAAGGACCTAATATTAAAATTCAAATAATAATGATTTGAAGTCTGAGTCTTCCACCAGCTCGGAATTTGGGAGAGCCTTCGACCGAGACGAGCTGGCAAGAAGCTCAGGAGGTGTTTTACTTTCTATATGAACAAGGAACCCCTATTATCTGCATCTGAATGCGCTTCTGGCAGTGGCACCACAGAGTGATGTGTTTGCTGGAAGATTGACTGATGTACCTTAAGGATTGCTTAACTGCTATCGTCGATTAGGCTTCGTGATGCGGAACGCAAAAGACCTTCGAGACCCTCACGCGATTCAATTATTGTTCACTGCTTTGGTGAGGTGCAAACTTGAATCTGCTGCTATAGTCTGGCATCCGCACGAGAAGTCATACACGTTAATATTAGAAAAAAATCAAAAAGCATTTTTACGATCTTAATATAAAACAAAATATGGCTTTTATCCTTTCTTGTATCCTACCAAGTTTTTGCTGGGCGTGCTAGGCTTTAACTCCCTTGAAACTCGCAGAAAATACACCCTAATGGAGACTGCTTGTCGTATTCTTCGGGGAGAGCTAGACTGTCCCCAAGCAGTGGTACACTGCGAGTTGTGCTCTTAGTGCAACGAGAAGTGAGCGAGCTTACAGCTCCGGTGACCTATCTGGATATTAGGTAGTGGACTATACGTGTCCACGGGGCGACTAGCTTGAGACACTAGTCTTAAAAGTACTGGATGAAGGATGCGTACCGGCGTATTCTGATCTGGCGTTATGACCTGACGTAGATGGTCCCTTGTGCTTGCGCAAGGTTATTCTGACACCTACTTTGTAACCGGAAGGTTGGTAGGGGGTGTCAGTATAAACTTTAAAGTAGTGTATAGCGGGTTGTCCTTATTTGGTGCAAAGGTCTTGCAAGTTGTTTGCTCCAGGCAGTTATGGTAGAGCCCGTCACCACCGTTTATTGGCAATCGACAAGGCGCGTACCGTAGAGCATCGTAACTCGCCTCTGGTTCATGCAATGGTGCATCTGAATGCGCTTCTGGCAGTGGCACCACAGAGTGATGTGTTTGCTGGAAGATTGACTGATGTACGTATGTATTAAGGATTGCTTGGAGTTCTGTGAGCGAGATGATTGAATGATCTGTCCTTTGTTATATGTTTTTCATTGTTTATTGGTGTATGTTACATATTGTTCAGTGCATTGGTGTATAATGTAATGCTGGCAATGTTTGTTGAATAAATAAATAAATAAATAAATTATAGTATGAGTTTTGTTTGCTATTCGATCACGTTGACTAAAACGCAATATTGTAAGGAAAAGTTTTAACATTCCTCGTTCAATGCCATATTCAATTTTATGCCGTTTTAAATAATATTATTGAATGGCAAAAAAACGCAGTCATACACCTCTGTTTATAATATTATTATTATTTTTTTTTTATATTAGAAGGAGGCAAACGAGCAGGTGGGTCACCTGATGGAAAGCAATCACCGCCGCCCATGGACACCCGCAAAACCAGAGGAATCACAGATGCGTTGCCGGCCTTTAAGGAAGGAATAGGCTCGTTTCTTGAAGATTCCTAAGTCATATTTGTCCGGAAATACCGCCGCTGAGAGCTGGTTCCACAGCACTGTAGTTCGTGGTAAAAAATTACGTGAGAAACGCACAGTAGTAGATCGCCATCCATCAAGATGGTGTGGATGGAAAGACAGTCGATTGCGTGTAGTGCGGTGAAGGAAATCAGCGGCAGGGATCAAACCGAACAATTCCTCAGAGCACTCCCCATGATAAAGGCGATAAAATATACAGAGAGATGCAACGTCTCTCCGAAGAGCCAGTGGATCGAGCCGACCAGAGGTTACCACGTCGCCGACAACTCGAGCAGCTCTGCGTTGAATGCGGTCAAATGGGAGGAGTTGGTACTGGGGCGCTCCAGCCCAAAGATGGGAACAGTATTCCATATGAGGCCTGACCTGTGCTTTGTAAAGCTGTAAGCGATGGGTCGGCGTGAAATACTGTCCCGCTCTATTGAGCACACCCAGCTTTTTCGAAGCTTATTTAGCTTTACCTTCCAAATGACCGCGAAATTGAACGTCACTCGAAATATCGACGCCAAGGATTCCAATGGTCGGTTTGGTATCAAGGGAAGCTCCTTCAAAGTTTAAGAGATACGACGAAGGGCTGTTTTTTAGCGGTAAACACGCAAACTTGTGTTTTGGAAGGGTTAAAATGGACTAGATTAAGTCGGCCCCAATTCGAGACATGACTTAACATGTTCTCAGTGTCAGTCACAAGTTTATTCCGGTTCTCGATGACGCTTTCCAGAGAAATATTTCGGTCTACGAAAGTATGACCATGTTTCTAGATTCCGCGAGAAGCTCAAGTGGCTCCCAATTCGCCTACGCAGGAATACTAGGCTTTTATGTCTCCTCTTTAATATCCTTCATAATCCCTCCTATCCATCCTATCTGCAAGAACGTTTTTCCTTTTCTCATCCTCCTGGTACTCTCTGCAGGTCCCACCTTCTACACCAATTGAAAACTCCTCCCCATAAAACTGATTTTTTCTCCTACTCCTTCTCCGTGCATGCTGTCAGGTTGTGGAACGCGCTGCCGCCTAATATAAAGGACTCTCCTAACATCCGCCTTTTTAAAAAGCGTTTGAAGGAACACTACCTGTCCGGTACTATTCTGTCGTCTTATGTATATTGATTTCTTTTTTTTTAACTTTTATTTTTGTTTTGTATATTAAATTTTCCTTTGTTTATGCAATTATTAGTATGTATGTGTATTATAAATATTTATGTAAGTTTATTTAAATTTGTAGGAGGTACACATTATTTCTACCTCTATTTATAATGTTTCCTTTTGCGGGCCTGCTGGAAGATATTTCAGCACTGAAATAAGCAGCGCCCTTGTACTAAATTTACTTTACCTTTATTTTTGTTACCTTTTTATGTGTGTACATAAACTTGTAAATAAATAAAATAAATAAATAAATATTAGTACGTCCGGTGTAAAGCGTATCCCCAGTACTGTCGTCTGCATAGCAATGAATGCTGTTGTTATGCAACATGTCATTGATATGCAGAAGAAACAGTGTAGGCGACAGCACACACCCCTGCGGAACTCCAGCATTCACGGGCTTCAGGTCAGAGCATGATCCGTCAACTACGACTTTGATGCTACGCCCAGAAAGAAAGCTGGCGACCCACGCACACAATTTCTCAGGGAGCCCGTATGATGGAAGTTTCGAGAGAAGAGCCCTGTGCCATACCCTGTCGAAGGCTTTCGCTATGTCCAAGCTAACTGCCAGTGCCTCCCCTTTCCTCTCGACTGCCTCCGCCCATCGGTGAGTGAGATACACTAAAAGATCACCAGCCGAACGACCGCGGCGAAAACCGTACTGGCGATCGCTTAGTAGCTGATTCTCTTCTAGGTACCTCAAGAGCTGGCAGTTTGTAATGGACTCCATTACTTTGGAGAGCAAAGAGGTGATGGCTAGAGGCCTGTAGTTGGACGGATCTGAGCGATCACCTTTTTTGGGAATCGGGTGGACAAGGGCTATCTTCCAAGAACTCGGGACAACGCCAGTCGTGTAAGAGAGCCGGAAGAGGCGCGTTAGAACCGGCGCCAACTCAGGAGCACACGTCCGAAGCACAATGGGAGGGACTGCATCAGGCCCACTCGACTTATGAATGTCAAGGGAAAAAAGAGCCTCACGAACTGACCTTTGCAGGAACCGAACGTTTGGCATAGAACAAGCGCAATGCGGTATTGTTGGTGGCGAGTTTTCCCCATCGTCCAAGGTCGAGTTTGATGCGAAAAGAGTACCCAAGAGATCGGCTTTCTCTTTTGCAGTATGGGCAAGGCAATCATCGGTCTTGTGCAGTGGTGGAAGTGACGGCCGACAGAAATTCCCCAAGACAGCCTTGGCGAGAGACCAGAATTCGCGCGTACCCGAAGGAAGACGCACTAGCCTCTCCCCAATTCTACCTATAAATGATGACTTCGCCTTGGCAATGTCCTTCTTAAAAGACCTGGCAGCAAAGTTGTACTTCTTTTTGAGCACACTGGTACTTGGATCCTTTGATGACACCGCATTAGCCCAGGCTTGGTAATGCTCGCGCTTCTGGCGAGATGTTATTTTGCAACATCGACCAAACCATAGTTGGGATCTGCCGCCAACGGGAACCATAGAGTTTGGAATAAAGAGTTCCATTCCCTGCAGTATCACATCAACGACAGAATCGGCGGCGACATCAGGATCATCCAGCGAGAAGCAAACTCGCCACCATGGGTACGACGCAAAGAAACTTCGCATCCCATCCCAGTCCGCTGACCTATAATGCCAGACCCGACGGCTGACCGCACGTTGCGATTTTAAAGTTTTCGTGAGAG
Organism: Eudonia lacustrata; assembly: GCA_947562085.1. NCBI lineage: Eukaryota > Metazoa > Arthropoda > Insecta > Lepidoptera > Crambidae > Eudonia > Eudonia lacustrata. The sequence goes on from OX387328.1 coordinate 5,090,812, forward strand.
GCACTGTGCTCCGAATCAGGCAATGATCTGATGAGCCTAGTGGTGCATCAACGGACACTTGATAGCCGTCTGGGTGCGAGGTCAACAAGAGGTCCAGTAAGGAAGGTGAATGGCCCTCCACATCTGGTACCCACGTAGGCTCGGCAACCAGTTGGGACAGACTGTAGGCCAAAGCGAAGTCATGAACGGCTCTACCCGCATGGTCAGTAGTGCGTGAACCAAGCCATTCGACGTGGTGGGCATTAAAGTCTCCCAGCACCACGATCTCGGCAGAGGGGATCCGTTGGAGAAGGGAATCTGTGGCCGTTTGGACGCTCTCGACAAGTTGGTCAGTCTCAATGTTACCGCTGTGGGACCTATACAGGCACGCGTAGACGCGAGGGTGGTGTCCGCAGTCGACGTGCAGCCATAAGATGGAGAGGTCCCTAACTTCAAGATTGCCGAGGCGACGAACGCACATATCCTCCCTGACGTAAGCACAAACACCGGCGCGTGGCACAAACGAATGCTCCAGATTGTATCCCGGGTAGCGCAAGTAGGAGACGTCAGGAGGGGGGGATATCTGCGTTTCAGTCAGGAAAAGCAAGGCCGGCTTCTCCGTCTCAAGGTGGTAATGGACGGCGCTTAAGTTGGAGTGAATTCCCCTGATGTTGCAGAAGTCCACGCGAAGCGTAGGAGGGGGTGCCGAATGTCTTGCCTTACTCCTGTCTGCAGCATGTGCTGATACGAGCGGACTTTTGCCCTCCCCAGAATACGTAGGGCAGCCTAAGCGTGGACGCTCAGGGGGGGATTCTCCTACACAGGAGGTGTAGGTACCCCCCTGGGGTAAATCTAAATTTAAGTTCGCTGCCATATCAATTGTGTGTGTGGGGGGGGGGATAGGGCCTCCAGAACTATCACTGACCGGACGAAACACAACAGCAACGAGTGCCATTATTTCACGCCGGTATTAAGTGAGAGGGTGGTATTACACCGGGCGAGCCGGCCCAATGCGTGCTACAACGCAGCGTGGCTCTACCACTCAGTCAGTGTCACTCATTTAGCACCACCCAGGGGTCACGTGTAGGGTCTCGAGGGTAAACCTACGGACGCGAGTGACCTTAACCCCCAAAATATATAATAGTTTCATAACAGTTATTTTTTTTAGATGTTACAACATCATCATCATCATCATCGGCCTATCTTAGTCCACTGCTGGACATAGGCAGATAGATATATAGATATATATCTATCTGCCTATATCTATTTATCTATATAGGGTCTAACAATATCAATAAGCGAACGTTTAAGGGGAGCATCTATATATCACACTGAGCATTCTCACCAAATTTGGTCCAAAACTACCGAGATAATCAACAAAACATTATCAAATTTTACCAAAAAATACACCCTTTCCAAACCCGTACTGCGGTACTACACGCAAACAAAAATAGCCATTGTGTTGTGTATCTGTACACTATCTTTTTATCGACGCCTGCGTGCGCGTTAGTAAAGATACAGCATGTTTCATGATGTGCATTATTTTAATTGATTTAGTTTGTTAGTAAACATAACTTTGAAAAATCACTATAAAACTGAAGCCCATTTTTTGTCATTGTATATAGAATGATGTATAGATACCGACCTTAAACGTTCGTTTATTGATTTTGTTAGACCCTGTATATATATATATATATATATATAGATTAAAACATAGTCCTTTATTTTATTTTATTATTTTACACCCTATGTTACCAAACCCGTAGCGTAAAGCAATGTTTCTATTGTATTTTCTACATTACTGATACAGTAATAAGGCTCTTTACCCGTCCCTCTAGCTACAAAGCCTTGTAAAAGCCAGTCTGTGATAGAAATCACCGTTGTTTCCCCAGAGATGCTTCAGTAACACGATAGCTTTGTGCAGTTCAGCTGCAGGGCGTATCGTAAACTACTTTTGTTAGCTCTTAGTGATAGCCTTCAGTTTGTGTTGTTGACGTTAAACAAGTACATAGATAGTCAGGTACAGACCCCATCATAATAATATCAACCTGTGCAAAGCTGTTTAAGTTCTTCAACAAATGTTCAACCATGTGCACAGTTTAAAGTCCATTTTTTTATAGTTAGCTCGGCAAATGACTCCATCCCACCTGATGTTAAGTGGAAATGAAGTCCAGACGCGAAGATAGCTGGTGCAGCGTGGAAACAAACGAAGCATCAGTTAACTTTACTCTGCCGGCCTCAAGGTGCTTCTTCACGCCTCTCTTGAAGGACCCCATATAATAGGAAGGAGGGAAAACGTGTGCTGGTAGACTGTTCCATCTTTTGGAGGTGCGACAAAGAAACGAGTCACCAAATTTCTTTGTGCGCGATGGGATATTTGAGACAGTGAAGCGGTGACTCCAAAGAGCAGCACGTGTACTCCTATGAAGAAAGAGAGAAGGAGGGTTGAGGAAATATTAAGTATAGTTTGTGGTAGTTTGATGTGCAGGCGTGTACCTATAGACATTACATACGAATTTTCTGTTCGTAGTATGCTGACTAGTGTGTACATATTAAGGCGACGCACCGCTAAACAATAAATCTCATACGTTTTGATACGAGCGTTTGCGCCCCGTACCATAAGAAAAACTGTTTTTTTTTTCCTTCAAATTAAAACTACAAATTATTTAAAAAAAATGAACTACAATTTTAACTTTAGTGTGTTAAGACTAATCTATTAAGAAAATAAGCAATGGGGAAGCCCTCTCAATGGGAAGGTCTGGCAGCACAACGTCCTGAATGGCGCGGGATTGTGAAGAGGCGAGTTCGCGAGTTTGAGGAGCAGCGTAAAGCTGACCTCGATGCTAAGCGCGAAGAGTTAAAGGCCCGTCCACCCGCAGTCATTAACTATAACTATGTAAGCGGTGTGCTCACGTGCCCTCATTGTGCACGAGAGTTTACTGCCAAGATCGGCTAAATAAGCCATCTTCGGGCGCATCAGCGCCACCAAACCGACTAGGAGTCGAAGTGGTCGCCATGGCCGAAAACGGTCGGAATGATCATCATCATCATCATCATTAAGAAAATTTAGATGAAGACGGCAAAGAAAATACTGGGTGCGCCCAGTATAGAGTACAAGATGGAGAATTTCATAGACTTTTTTCTAAATGGGTTAATGATGAAGTTTATAATTCTTTGATGACAATTGAATTCTTCAATGAACTGTATGATAAAATTAGATACTAACTACATGACTTAAATAACAAGAGGAAAGCCATTTCAGCAAAAGAAAAATTCCCCATTTCTCTGGCAATTTCCAACCATGCTTCGGCTACTTTTCCTCGGTTTTTATAATCGTTACCATTCGCAACGTATAAAAAACGCCTTTCACATACTAACATAATTAGCTTTTCGGTCTCCATATTCCTTCCAATTTGGTCACCGAAACAGCAGTGAACGCGCGAACGCGTGCGTTCTGGTTGACCGACGCGGTCAGAATGTGAGTATATTTATATAACGTAATACAATACAAAGAACGCAAAACTGACCTCTTGAACGCTTGAACGCGTGACACCGCTCTCTGTCTGATAGAACCCGTGTTATTGTATATAGCGTTCTACGTTTCGTAATACGAATATGACTGTGTTTTGATAGCGATAAATTGTAAATTGTAGCGATTGCGACTGTCACATAAAGCTTGCCGGTCTGTGATTGCACGGTCAAGCCACTTCCGCTAAGGCCGGCCATCGGATGGGTGACCAAAAATGAATAATTTCGATCTTCTCTGTGTTAATCCGTGTAATCTCGGGTTACTCCTGTAAAACTTCTACAATATTAGACTGGTTGATTTTTTCTAGTAACATTTTATCTTGTAAACAACCGCGTACATGCTTATAAGAAAACTTAAGGGCAAGCGGTAAATACTCAATACACGTTGACTCAGTAATTCATCATCATCGGCCTATATTAGTCCACTGCTGGACATAGGCCTCCCCTAATGAGCGCCATAGCGCCCTGTCCTCGGCTTGACGCATCCAGCATCTGCCTGCAGTCTTTCGCAGGTCATCATCCCACCTGGCCGGAGGGCGTCCTACACTACGTTTACCGAGTCGTGGTCTCCACTCAAGAACACATTTACCCCAGCGGTTGTCGGTTCTTCGCCAGATATGGCCGGCCCACTTCCACTTCAACTTGCTAATTCTTAGAGCTATGTCGATGACTTTGGTTCTCTGTCGAATGTATTCGTTACGAATCCTATCCTTCAGAGAAACTCCGAGCATAGCTCTTTCCATAGCTCGCTGAGCGACTTTAAACTGGTGGACCAGCCTACCGTGAGTGTCCACGTCTCAGCTCCGTGACTCAGTAATTATAGGTACTCAAAAAGGAATTTAGTACTTACGTATATTAAGGATTAGTTCATCGTTACCGCATTGTGAATACAAAAAAAAAAATTATTTTTTTTAAGTGCTAATTGCTGCACATTAAATAATTACTAGTGATCGCCCAGTGGTCGAAATTCGACCGTAATTTTATTATGGCTGCACCGATTGTATCATAAACAATGAAAAATTTAAAAAGATAGAATGTGAGTTTGGATTAGTTTTTGACAGATATCGGCCGCTCCTCTTCCATTTTTGATTTTTTTAAAAAGAGTAGGTATAATATGCGTGTGTGTCAAATACATAGTAAGTAGTGTGTGTTATGTTGGTTTTATTGATTTATTGTATTTTTTATGCATAATTCAAAAAAATATTAACATTCTTTACTCCTTTTGTGTGCGAAATTTCATACTCCTCCGTCCGCGCAATTTTCGTAAAAGGGTACAAAGTCTTTGCTTCACGTATTAATATATAGATAAAGTAGGTAATATAATAATAATAATAATAATAGTGAAAAAATTAAATGCCTACCCGACCCGGCCTGGAATCGAAATTGGGTCTTCCGCAATCCAGCACAGACCATTATGTTACCGGGAAGGCAGACGTAAGCACTGAATTTTTTCACTATATTTTATAATTTGTTAACATAAATTATAATTGTATGTTAAATCTCGTAATGCCCGGACGTGTGGTATAGTAAATACTATAAACATTTTTATCTACACTAATGTTGTAACATTCTACTTATGTTTCCAATACTTGACTTATAATTACTACTGTTATAGCGCAGACAACAAAACACTCAATTTAAGCAATTTCACATGATGGTATAATATCCACATCGATATCGTAAAATCTCATTATAACATCAATAAAACGCGACCAATTAACCTGGCGAGCCTTGTGTCAAAATCCTCATACAAGTTGTATAAAATTTTGATATTAGGCGGGCTTTTGAAAACAGTTGGGTTATACGTGAAAACTTCGTCGAAACTACTAAACTTACATACACAAAACTCTTTGGTAAGATCTTGTGCCAATTAAATAAAAAAAGAACAGCGCGCGCTCGCTCCTGATTGGCCCAGCGCGCGCAGCTGCGCTCTCATTGGTTAGATTTTAATGGCGGCAAGTTCACTGTGACAATACATGTACGCGTGAATTTAATGTTTCGCAATGTGTTTTGTTTTAAAAATACAAATTAAAAGTTAAAAATGGACAGCGACGATGATATTTGTACGCCTCCGGATATTCTAGAATTGGCAACAAAAGTAACTCACAATCTTTTGCCAGAAAAATCTAGAAAATTATATGAAAAAGAATATAATAACTTTTTGGCATGGAAGATCGAAAAGAAAACTACATCATTTTCTGAAAATGTCATTCTTGTGTATCTCAAAGACCTCTCCGACAAATTCAAGCCATCTTCTATGTGGGCTAAATATTCTATGCTCAAGTCCACACTGAGTATCTACAACAATATTGATATCACGAAGTATTCAAAAGTCATAGCGTTCCTGAAACGCAGTTCCGAAGGACACAAGGAAAAAAAGTCCTTGACGTTTACATCAGGTCAAATAAAGATGTTCCTGAAAGATTCACCAGATATTTTGTATCTTTTTGAAAAGGTAAGTGTATTTTAGTTCTGTTATTTAATCTACCTAGTACTTACGTACTACACACGCAAGTTATCTAGACACTCCGTTTAAGCGCTTTGTGTATAAATTAGGTAGTAGATACCTACACTTTACTACTTCATAAATCATAGTTTTTGCCTTGGCTATGTACTTCAAGCTTATTATATCGTTTATTGTTACAGGTTGCACTAATCTTCGGCATAATGGGGGCATGCCGAAGGCAAGAGCTATACAACATCCAGTTCGATGAAGTCTCTAACATAGACGACAGTACAATCATGGTGAAAGTTTCGAAAACAAAAACGAAAATTGATCGTTCTTTCGTTGTGACGGGCAACTGCTATGCCGTATGTAAAAAATACATGGAACTTCGACCCACCCCCTGTCGAAACCCTGCCTTTTTCTTGAGCTATAGATCGGGGAAGTGCGTCGATCAAAGAACTGGTATTAATAAATTTGGTGCTCTGGGAAAAACTATCGCAAGTTTTTTGAATCTGCCTAACCCAGCGTTGTACACGGGGCATTGCTTCCGGCGCACCTCGGCGACCCTTCTCATAGATAGCGGTGGTGATTTGACCGCACTGAAACGACACGGGGGGTGGAAGTCTTCTACTGTGGCTGAAAGCTACATTGATGAGTCTTTAATGAATAAAATTCAAGTCTCAAATACGATCTTGAACAGTATAGAAAACAAGACGAATGAAGTAATTATAAATATTCCAACTCCGTCTACAAGCTCTACTGCTTGCCCCGCGACCGCTACAGCTGCTGGATCAATAATTAACATTAACTTTCAAAATTGTACCATCCAAAATTTGAACAATTATTATAAATAAACTATTGTCAGCTTTTACTCTTGTTGTTTGACTAATTGCATTAGTGAAGATAAAGTAGTGTATGCAACTGCATATAACACGGGTATTAAAACACTCGTTACTATTATGAAACTCGCTGCGCTCGTTTCATAAACTTACACTCGTGTTTTAATACCCTTCATTATATGACAGTTGCATAAACTACTATTTTCAACCAGATAAAAACGTATTTATACGAGCGCCGCTAGTTAACGTAAAAACTTGTAAAAACATTTCTACTGGAATTGAAAATGAAAATGAAATGGAAGGTACTCATAACACCCATTTGGCATATTCGCCGGTTTGTAAAGCCGAAATTTTCACCAAACAAATTTTGTAGGTGCACTTTTTGTATGAGCAAAGAAAATGCATAGCATGAATGAACTTCCAAAAAATATTTTACAGATGCTTTATAAAGGTTCATACAAATTTAAATACGCTCAGTATTATGTACTATATAATGGCCCTATCTTCTCGTATTATAAGGGTAATTTTTTGGGCATTCCTGTATTCTTGTTTGAAGGGTTCTAGATCCAATACCTAATAAAGCGATAAACGTACCTATGTAATTCATGTTATTTATTTTATACTTTATGTTCCTTGTTATATTGTAGAAATTCAATTTTAAAAAATTCAAAATTCAATATCAATTATTCAGTTTAGGCTACAAATAGCTCTTATGAACGTCATTATGCCATCGGTTCGTAAGTCTATCTACTCTAATAAAAGTTTTATCTGTCTATCTATCTATCTAGCTATCTATCTATCTATCTATCTAGCTATCTATCTATCTATCTATCTAGCTATCTATCTATCTATCTATCTATCTATGTTTCTATCTTTCTATTATTCTATATTTATATCTTATAAAAAAAATCTTTAGCACAAAACCGGTCGTTGTGGAGATTCTTGGGGGAGGCCTTTGTCCAGCAGTGGACGTCTTTTGGCTGAGATGATGATGATATCTTATTATCGATCTTTCTATTTATCTATCTATCTAAAAACTGTAATTCTAGTAACCAAGTCAACAACATACGTTCGAATATCACCCACGCAAACATTCAATATTGGAATTCATGACATCCTCAAGACTGGAGCGTGGGACGAGGGCGTAACGACAACAGCGCCCCAACCACTATTTTAATGTCGGCCATATTTTATTGTAGCAAAATGGTATCGCGCCAAAGGACCGGGATGACACTAGCAATTTGTTATACCGGGCGATTCTCATCTGGGCGGCGCGGACACACTGCTGGGTAGATCGTAGTTTATATTTTCATTTAAACACAGCTTGCACATTGCAATGTTAAATAATCCTTTATTGCACATAAAACACATAATAAAACAAACACTACACAGGAAGTATCCAAAGATGAGCTTATCGCTAGAAGAGATCTCTTCCAGCCAACCCTAGCTGAGGCGTTGAACAAGAGTTTGCGGAAATATTTTACCAAACTAATTACTGGTATTTCATCATCATCATCATCAGCTCATATTATGTTCCTGGGGCTGGGACACGAGCCTTCCCTATGGATGGATAGAGAGAACAGGCCATAAACCACCACGCCCAGTGCGGATTGGTGGTTGTTAACGACTGCTAATGCAGCCGGGACCAACGACTGATACATAATAATATATATACTTAAACTAACCATAGCGTATTTACATACATACACATACATATAATAATTTAAATATCCCACTAATATTATAAATACCAAAGTTTGTGTGTATGTGTGTATATTTGTTGCTTCTTCACGCTGCAACGGATGGATGGATTTGGATGAAATTCGGCATATAGATAGTTTATAACCTGGATTAAATCATAGGATACTTTTTATCCCGATATTCCCACGGGAACGGGAACTAAGCGGGTGAAACCGCCAGTGGCCGCTAGTATAATTGTATATACCTATCAAAACTGATTACTTACCAATGTAAAGGTTATGGAAAGATATTATTACACAATGTAGGAAGTGAACAGCTTAAAAGTGGTGATTCTTATACCTGAAGGAGATAGCGCTAAGCTTTAGGGGTATTTGAATAGTCAATAGTGAAACTTCTTAGCAACTGCCAAACTACTTTTAATAGAAACTGTATGGTAATGGCATTTATGACGTCACTCCTTCTTTCTTCCGTCAATAGAGTGTTTATTAATAACAGTTACCGAAATTCATCCTTAGGTCAAATAAAAAATGGGTTAATGTTTTAATAAAACTGTGACGTAATTTCAATTTATACGTTTGATTGTTGTCATCCATAATATTATGACAAGTGACTTTAACTTCAAAGGAACCCGGAATTCTCATCTACAAAGTAACTAGCAATCCAACTGTCGGTACACAATGTCAAACATTGTTGTTATGGCTTACATAGTTCCAATAAAATGGTTGTTAGCTAGGTGTAATCGAAACAAGCCATACCACAAGCCAAATCAAGTATGAATAAATCCTCTACAGAATGACGCAGGTATTTAATAAAATATAAACCAAAATGTAGACTACTTAATTTATGTTATTGAGTAACTTATAAGCTGAACCTGAAAATATCCGCATTTAATTCAATGACACCTTGTATATACTTACTAATGTAATAAAGCTGAACAGATTGTTTTTTTTTGTTTGAACGCGCTAATCTTTAGAGCTACCAGTCGGATATGAAATATTATTTTTGCATTTGATAGTCCAATTTTTGTGGAAGGCTATAGGCTATTTAACATCAAAAAACGCTAAGCGAATACGAAGTACTGCGCATTCGGGTGACGCTATCGGCGGCTGCAACCGCGGGGCACAGGTAGTAGGTCTATACTAATATTATAAAGAGGAAAGCTTTGTATTTTTGTATGTATGTTTGCAACGAATAAACTCAAAAACTATTAGACCGATTAAAAAAAATCTTTCACCATTAGAATGCTACATTAGCGCTGAGTTACATAGGCTATATTAAAAAAGAAATGTCCACCCGTGCGAAGCCGGGACAGGTTGCTAGTAAATAAATGTAGTAAAACATTTTTCAGGACAGTGAATAGAATACATTAAGACACGTCTGCAGTTGAATTTGTTTGAATAGGGAAATTCTTTAGAAAACTCTAGATGTATTATTACCGTATGTACGTTCACTCATCCAATTCCCGATAGATAGGCAGATCAGATGCGAGCAGCACAAAACCGGTCGTTATGAAGATCCTTGGGGGAGGCCTTTGTCCAGCAGTGGACGCCTTTTGGCTGAGATGATAATGATGATGAGGCAGATAAGCAGGAGCTGGATGGCTAAGTAGCTAACGCGCCCGGTCAGCGATTGTAAATGTTAAGCTACTTCGCAAAGGCCGGTTATCGGACGGGTGACATCATCACGAGCTCCTCCGGTCTTTGGAAAGCACGTAAAGCCGTCGGTCCCGTCTGCATTAGCAGTCATTAATTACCAATCCGCACTGGGCCTACGTGGTAGTTTATGGCCCGTTCTCTCATCGATATTGAAGGCTCGTGCCCCAGCAGTGGAGACAAAAATGAGGTGGTGATGATACGGGTGATGAAAGCAGATAAATAAGACAGATGCAAACTTCTTACGGATCCATAAGTACATTATGCGCATCATTTACATATCATTCACTTTTTATTTCATTTTGACAACGGGCCAGTAGCGGTAGCCAAAGTAACATTATGAAAACGATAGCGAAGTTCGAAAAGAATAAAATGTATGGGATTGACATAAGATTGACCACGTGATTTAGCGCGGCTTATGTCAACCCTGTAGTGTGATACCTACCTATAGCTAACGAACTGTAATTAGGTCATGTCACAATCATACGAAATAATGTATTAACGTAAAACAGCTTAGTTGCAGATTTAGTTAAGTGTTTCACATATTGTATTTTGGTCACTCAATAAACGGACTTCATTATGTAAACTACTCGTTTACTTCATCACCCAACGACCTAACATCATAATCCCATACATTTTATTCATTTCGAACTTTGCTATCGTTTTCTTAATGTTACTTCGGCTAAGCCTACAGTACTTTGCCTTCATTTCTTCGAATGGTAAGAAGTGATAAAGATGTATATCCAAAGCGGTGCGCGAGGAAATAATCCACCAAACAGTATTACTTCCTTTTCCTTTTGGTTTGAAATGGAGTTGTCTTATTGGTGGATTTTTTTAGCACACCGCTTAGCTTAACTAGCTATAAATTGATTTCAATGGTTGATTGCCTTTGTCCAGAGAAGGAATATTTTAAGAACTAAATTCTGTGATGACTTCCCTCCAGAACAGTGTGGCTACCACCGAACTATCGTACCGTGTGTCCTGCCACGCCCCCAAGGCGTCGCGTTACGTTCTCAGCGAAGAAAGCTTCGCAGTCCGCAGATGTTGTAAGGCGCCGCGCCGTCCACATTCTAGCCAGTCTTGTCACAAGCAGTACTTAACTTTTTACAAAGGAGTGCAAATTTGCAATGAGGTTCGTTCCCTTTGTTAGTTGGCGTTTGAGGCTGTTGCTCGCTTTCCTAAAGCTGATTGCACACAATCGCGTAACGCTGAACACCGAACGCTTACCCGAACCTTTTTATTTATTTTAAAATAGGTTAATGCTTTGCGCTCGAGGAGCTCGATAGCGCAGTGGTTAACGCGCCCTGTCTGCGAGTGCGGAGGTTAAGCAACTTTCGCAAAGGCCGGTCATCGGATGAGTGACCAAAAATGTATCATCTCGAGCTCCTCCGTGCTTTGGAAAGCACGTAAAGCCGTTGGTCCCGGCTGCATTAGCAGTCGTTAACAACCACCAATCCGCACTGGGCCCGCGTGGTGGTTAAAGGCCCGTTCTCCCTATCCATCCATAGAGAAGGCTCGTGCCCCAGCAGTGGGGACATAAATAAGCTGATGATGATGATGATGAATGCTTTGCGCATACGCTGCATATGGCTTATATGGGACTCTCCTCTTTCCTCGTCTAGCTATTATAAGTTTGAAGAGGGGTATAATACCCACTATAAAAACTAGTACTTACCATCTCTTATTTGCCACGGGGATGGCTCAAGATCACGCATGGCAAGCACCGAGTACACTCTCCCAAACATACAATAGTTGCGCGATTGATACAGACTAGTGTATAATGTGGTGTGGTGCCGGGGATAAAGAGAGTAGTGTCTAGTGTGTAATGTCATATCGTAGATTTGCTCACTTCACGAAATGCTCGATGGTCGCATTTCATGAAATGTTTCACTGTCTATTGGCCACATCATGATGTGGTTTGGGCAGATCAATGATAAGAAATCGTTTCTCGATATGGGCAACTAAACGCGCGGCTACTTCATGAAATGGTCAAACTTTAGTGATCATATTAAAATATTTACATGAGGCGCTGATATCGTTTACTTTTTGTGTCGATACAATCGATTTGTACAATCTTATGCCGCTCCCCCCTTCCGTGACTGGACCTCGATATAATGCGCTTCGCTCGGGAAAAAAAAATAACTTAACCTAACCAACAATAAGGATTTCCTACATTAATGATATGGACAAACGTGGAAGGGCTTAGCATCAAACGTTGACGCTTTAACGATATGATCATTTTAAGCTGGGCATATCATGAAATACAACCATTTCATGAAATGGTCCATTACATCATAAAGTGATCAATTTTAAGTTCCGGCCACGACATATACGTCTTGTTTTCACAACTGCAATAATACTGCTTTGTTCTACTCGTAAGACTTTTCTTCTACAATTTAATTTAAACATCCGCATTCGTTTCTCAGAGACATGATTTCGACCACGAGAAAAATGTTAGTAAGTATCTGAGATTCAATTGAAGAAGTTGTGTAGCAGTAACCTCGTGAACCAGCCTTACCAACCAAACCGAAAACAATATTTACCTTCCGCCGGGAATCGTACCCGGGACCTCTGTGTTGAAACCCGGCGGTTCAACCACAAAGAAGTCAGGTGATAATAGTTTCTGTAATTATTTAGAGTGATTATTAACGGGATTCTTACCATGTTTATTATTTATGAGTATCCTCTATTGCAAGTGACCATGATAGTTTAAATAGTTAAATCTGTAATTATTTATTTAAAAAAAGAACACATTTTATTTTTTAAATCTAAATAGACATAGACAAGATACTACTAAACCAGAAAAGTTTGTTCCTACAACAATAAAATAGTTATGGTATGAAATCTAGAGCAAAACAAAGATGGCGGCACAAGCATCAAGTAGAAATACTATTCACCTGTGCCAGCCACTCGATATTGCAGGTATAAACAAACTTTGTAGCCGACTCTCGTCGCTTAATATTCGTGTTTCATATCTTTTGACAGAAGTTATTCGCAATGAAGTGACTTCAACATATCTTTGCGTATATGGACCCGGCGCTCAATATTGTAGTACAGACGCTTGCACGTCAACTAGGGTTGCCCACCATACTTTAAAATAACGTATCCTACGTTATTTTCCATCCCCATACTTTATTATTTATAATAAAAATAAAGTATGGAAAATACTTTATTTCCTACTAATGTGTGCGTTGTCCCCCGTGTGGTGCCGGGGATAAAGAATTGCACCACCCCATCTCTTCCCGTGGGTGTCGTAGAAGGCGACTATGGGACCATTCCAGAGGATGGGCAGCAGCGTCTCTTTGTGATTATTCTTACCCTACTGCGATAGCCAACCCGCCTGTCAAGCGTGGCGATTATGGCAAATTCCCCTCAAAATGATTTATCCTTGAGGGAGGCCTTTGTCCAGCAGTGGACATCTTTTTGGCTGAGATGATGATGCTGATGATGAGATGTGTGCGTTAGAACGGAATATTCTTGTTGACTTAATTTCTGAACTATCATCATCATCATCATCTCCGCTAGAGGGCGCCAACTACAAGTATTGTCTTTAAGTGAGCTCCTGATAAACAAATAAAAAAAAGTAGATTCAGTTAATAAAAGTAGATAATTTTGTGTGATTCGTTCGATTTAAACCTAAACTCATAAACTGAGTGTATAATCAGTAATATACTGAAGTGATTAACAGATTTAACTGGCTGGAAAAGTGAAGTGTGTACGGGGTCTGGAGTTGCATTTAAATGCCGTTGTGTTTGGATCTTAAAGGACCTAAGAAAGTATAACCGTGAGTCACAAAACAACACATAAACATTATATCAGTCGTGCTTTAATTGGTATTTAACACGAAAACCGACTGGCAGTACTAATCAAATTTGCAAGTCATAACGTCTTTGTTTAACATCAGAGTTTACTTGCGCGCGCCGCTGCGTTCGCTGTGGTCTTGTTGCAACGACGTCGTCGTACTCGCTCCGCTATCTAACCTGGCGACATCATAGTACGAGCATTTACCGATAAGTGGCGCTAGTTGTACGTTAACTACTCTTACCTAAGAATATTACTAGATGGCGCTACTAGTAGTGACTTGCACACTGACGAACAAATAACATACAATATGAATTGCGACGGCTGCAAATGTGCGCTGAAGCTTGACGATCATAAGAATTGCTGTATGTGCCAAGGTAAATATCACTACCAATGCCTTAATATGAAGGCTGAGTTTAAATTACTGTCCAAGGAATATTGCTCCGTTTGGACCTGTCCAGCGTGCACCAACGTCACGCGCCGCACTAGATCTAATCTAAACACGCCTGTTCGCCAAAATCAAATCCCTCAGATGGAAGAATCTATGGACATGTCATGTGACTTGCTTGTGGTAGACCAGAGCACTTCTTCTGCCTCCTCCTGCTTGGTCGCGGTGCCCTCGTCTCCAGCAATTACTGAGGTCGAGACTGTTACGTTAGGCAAAATCAGCGCGCTATTAGACCAGAAGCTCAGCATCACTATTGATAAATTCCATACATGGCACAACGAGGTGAATTTAAGTATAAACCAACTGCGACAAGACGTTAAGCTTACTTTAGCTGAAATAAGAAAGGAAGTTATAGACTTGAAGTCTGAACAAACCAGCCTAAAACTAAGTGTGTCCGAAGTATCCCGCGATATTGAGCTGCTCAAAAAATCAACCCAATATCAGTCAGACGAACACAATGATTTAAAACAGCGTGTGGAAAATCTATCGCAGCGGAGCACAGAGAGCGCGGCGGTGGCTATCTCTAATCTTGAAGATAAAATTGACATTCTGGAGCAACAGGCGCGACAGTGTAACGTCGAAATATGTAATGTACCAGAGAGACGCAACGAAAACCTGCCTGGAATAATCGAGGCTATTTGTACTGCAATTAACTGCCA
Organism: Eudonia lacustrata; assembly: GCA_947562085.1. Classification (NCBI taxonomy): domain Eukaryota; kingdom Metazoa; phylum Arthropoda; class Insecta; order Lepidoptera; family Crambidae; genus Eudonia; species Eudonia lacustrata. Next base: position 5,105,865 of record OX387328.1, read on the forward strand.
AGTCTCCCAAAGGGATATCGTGTCATTCCACCGAGTACCACACGCTCAGCAGAACAGGGATAAGCCTAAAAATATTATCTTGAAACTCACCACTCGTATCCAGCGTGATAATATGCTCAGTGCATTTCGCAGGAAAAAACTTCTCAAGTCGGACCAGCTCGGCATTGCCGGGACTTCAACAACTATTTATATGAACGAGCACCTTACTTTGAAGAAAAAACAATTATTTCGGAAATGCCGGGAAGCAACCAAAAAAACGCACTATAAATATGTCTGGATCAGGAACTCGACTATCCTTGTTCGAGAGCATGACGACTCTCCTGCAATCGCCATTCGATCAGATGGCGATATCGCAAAGATCAAAACTAATAACAATAAATTATAGTGTTTTACCTATTAAAAAGAAAATCACTTGCATGTGGATTTGTATTGCTGTAATGTTTGTTCTTGTGTCTTTGTCGAATGCATGTACCTTAATTTTATCAATAGTAAAAATATTTACTGTTAATTTTAATTATGCCGATTGTCAATTTAAAATAAGTTCACCGTATATTGTTTCGTTTACGCTGTTGAGTGGCTGGGTACTAGTAACTATAAAACACTATGCAATTATTTCTGTTGCTAACTGCAACTTGTATATTTCGTCGAGCGTTCTCAGTTTTCCTAGAGCTTTTTACGTAACCTATCATAACATGCAAGCATATTGTGCACTATTTAATGCCATCACACGTAAAGCATTATTCAAGTTTAAACTAAAACCATTTTATGAATATATATTTATAAAAAAAATGTCCTTTTATGTATAGTACAAACCAACAAAAGCATTTAACTGTTTACTATCAAAATTGTAGGGGTATGCGTACAAAACTACAGACGCTACACATGAATATTTTATCATTTGCTTACAATATAATTATCCTAACTGAAACCTGGTTAGTGCCTGAAGTTGGTAACAATGAATTCATTGACCAACGTTACATAGTTTATCGATGTGACCGCGACCGCGTAGTTACAAAAAAACAAGACGGAGGTGGAGTTCTTGTGGCAGTTCTGCGAGGACTGAGGCCAAATATCTTAGATGTTACTAATTTAACCGCTGTCCCGCGGCCACTTGGTATAGATAGAGCATCTACTCATAGAAATACCTAGTATTAATCGGTGTCAACGTCATGTTATTAGTGCTGCGTACATTAGTACTGCGCATACCACGCACACCTGTGGATGAATATGATAAACACTTCGATTTGTTACAGGATGTACTAAGTTATCCCAATGTCGAAAAAATTTATATTACTGGAGATTATAATACTCCCGACATTAAATTGACTCCTGATTTTGGAAATAATCTTAATCAAACTCATTTTACTGGTTTGGTGGCAGCAGGCTCATCTGGCGTGTGTTCCTCGTTACGAAATTTAATGGCATCATTAAGCTCTACGCAATACAACAATATTACTAACCCCAACGGAAATATTTTGGACTTATTCATTACCAACTCCTCCTGTAGAGTCACCCCGCAGATTCATCCATTACTTCCCCCGGATTCTCATCACCCACCGTTTATTGCACAAATACTAATTGATCACATACCCCAGCCTATGAAAAAGCGACCGACAACAAAATATAACTTCTACAAAGCTGACTTTGAACTTATTAATCAAAAAATGCAGCTCACGGACTGGGTGGGTTTGTTAGGCCGCTCTCCTGCTGAGGAATCCCTTAACATATTTTATAACACTGTAGATAGCATAGTCAAACAGCATGCTCCACTCGCGAGTATCAGATCAGCTTGTTTCCCGGTCTGGTTCTCACGCTCTTTAATAAATTTATTTAAAAGGAAGAATAAAGCTTGGATTAAATGGAAAAAATTTAATAATGACTCTGATTATGAAAAATTTTCTGAATGTCGAAATACTTTTAGGAAAATGTGTGAGCAATGCTACAAAAAATACATAACCACTACAGAAGATAATATAACTAAGAATGTTAAGCATTTTTGGACTTATGTGTCTAACCGTAAAAGTAAATCCGGAATTCCCTCTAGTATGCAATATAAAAACAGAAAATCTCAAAATCCAGAGGAGATCTGCAATATGTTTTCTGCTTTCTTTTTATCGGTATTCGAACCAGTTTCACCTACTCTTAAACAATGGCAACCCCCAAACAGCAGCTTTAATAACAATAATATTAATACTATTATATCGGATATAACATTTAGTGAGAAAAATATTTTAAATGAATTAAAGCAATTGGATTCCTCAAAGGGACCTGGTCCTGATGGTCTTCCACCACTGTTCTTAAAAAGAACTGCAAATACCATATGTGCACCGCTGCATATTATTTACAACAAGTGCATAACGGAAGGAGTCTTTCCAGAGGTTTGGAAACGCGCCAATATAACCCCAGTCCACAAAAGTGGTCCTAAAAATGATGTTGAGCAATACCGACCAATATCTATCTTGTCTGGCTTGTCGAAGTTGTTTGAAAGACTCATACATAATGAAATCTACCCTATTTTACACGGCACTATAATCGAAGAGCAACATGGATTCGTTAAACGTAGATCAACCACTTCTAATTTACTAATCTTTAGTAATTTTCTGTTTGAAAATATTGACAATCGAGTACAAGTCGATGTAGTCTACACTGACTTTAAGAAGGCATTCGATAAGGTGGATCATGAGCTGTTGCTAAATAAAATAGCGTTTAACGGTATACGCGGTAACTTGTTGCGTTGGTTCGAATGTTATATCCAGAATAGGTCTCAAAAGATAGTCATCAATGGTTATCATTCCAAAAGCGTTTTGGTAACTTCAGGGGTACCACAAGGTTCCATCCTTGGGCCCCTTATGTTTATTTTATTCATAAATGATATAAAGCATTGTTTTCAAAATTCAAAACTATTATTGTATGCAGATGATCTAAAAGCCTTTAAAACTATCAAATCCATTGATGATTGCACCGCTTTTCAACACGACCTAGATAGGCTGGCTACTTACTGTAATAATAATAAACTATTCTTGAGTATCCCTAAGTGTAATTTCATAAGCTTTACAAAAAATATTAAATTTATTCGCTTTTCATATAGGCTCTGCAGTACTTCTTTAAGTAGGACATGCACCATAAGAGACCTAGGAGTAACCCTCGACAGTAAATTATCATTAAACCAACATGCAGAAAATATAATTGGTAAAGCTTTCAAAATGTACGGCTTCGTAATGCGATCCTCCTCCGATTTTAAACGTTCCTCTACATACCTTTATTTATATAAAACCCTAGTCCGGTCCCAGCTTGAATACGCGGTACCCATATGGAACCCTTACTATAAGAAGTTCAAGGATGCGATTGAGAGCGTTCAGCGGAAGTTCCTGCGGGCGATGCACTACAGGTGTGTAGGCAGGTACTTGAATTATACCCAACTACTCAACAAATATAAAATATTGACACTTGAGTGTAGACGTCAATATCTTGAAGTTATTACTTTGCATAAAATAGTGCACAATGGTTTTGATTGCATTAATATTGTGAACAATCTGTGTTATTTAGTGCCAAGAACTATTCAAAAACGGGAGGTGCGCGCGGGTCGACTGTTCGCTGTGGGCACTTGCCGCACGAACACTGGCCAGCGCGCGCCTATCCGCCGTATGGTAGACACTTACAATAGTGCGTTCGAATCAATTGATATATTTTTGTATGATGGAGTTAAATTTAAATCACTGATCTTCCAAAAACTCTTCAATGTATTATAATTAATTGTCACATTTATTATGTATGTACTATAATATATCTATATTTTGCTTGTTTTATATTTAATCTTAAGTTCTTACTACTATTACTTGCTTAGGTGTAAATGTTTAAATTAACTTAAATAAATTGTATTTGCACTTCAGCACCCTCTAACGTTTTATAACTATTATTTGTATCACTCTGAGAATAGCGTTGTGGGTTACATTACTGTTAATATAGATTTAGCTTTATCTTTATGTTATAAGATGTAATGTGACTGTTTGCTGTTACTTAATAAAATAAAATAAAATAAAAATAAAACTACTTTATGATACTCAGACTCAGGTGAAACGAAACGCAGCGCTTAAATAAATTGGAAAATACTTTATTTTTTCTTCAAAACCTTTTTTTATACTAGTTAGTGATAGATTTACTTTAATTTCCTGAAAAATAGTTGGCAACCCTAACGTCAACCTACCACAAACTGTCAAATTTTCTCAATAGACTTTGACTTCTATGCCCAATGCATAAGGTTGAAAATGTATTGAGAAATTTGACCGTTTTGGATAGGTTGATGTGCAGGCGTGTGTACAAAATAAGGAGTCCCAATGTAAGCTTAATACATACCGCGCTCCAGCAACACACACAAGGACCAATGTGTCCGTTAAGGTGGCGTACACATGGTCGAGTTCAGTTCGTTTGTTTTTACGCCCTTTATTAGTGCGTAATTACTGCAAACACAAAATAATTATTTCTTCTTTGTTGGATATCTCCATTCCTTTAAGAGCAATCCTTATGAAATTTTTCACTAAATATGTGTGTAAATTTCGTTGCCATAATATTAGTAGTTTTTGAGGACGGTCATGGGTACGCCAGCTTAATCGTGATCTGATCGCAATCAACATAATCTCCCCCACCAATTTCTTTGTTTATAGATTATTATATATAGGTACTTGTATTTTTAGATATTAAAACTAGTCAGAAATTATACTCCGATTAGAGATGGGCAAATTTCATGAAATATTTCAACCACTGAAATTTTTCGGAAAAATTTCATTTCACATTGAAAATTTCAAGTTTTACTCGAAAAATATTTAAAAAAAAAAATGAACCGCAGTCCTTTCAAAATAAAACAATGTTATGATTTATTTAGCGTTTAATTCTATTTTAAAGTGAACAATGAAAAAAAACAACAAAGGATAATATTTACGACATATATAATATTTTAAACAGAGTAAAATCACAGTTTGTATCATTATTGACAATATTTGGTTACATGTGTTTAATAATTACCTGACAATAAACTTGTAATATAAGTACTACCTATTAAATGTTGTATCCACTGAAGTTTAATTAAAAGTTTAATAATGTTTAATTATAATAATAATTAATAATAATAATAAGAGCCGCTGAAAGGTTGGGTCAAGGGTCAGATGCAAAAGGCAGTACTCCGTGATACGGCACGTATTGTCAGGCAGGAGGTTCCTCACTCTGCAGCCCTGACCACCGGTAGCTTGGGCCCTGCCCCGCTGCTGGCGGTACTCGATTAGGTTTTTATAATGTTTTATTGTTTTTATATTAAAATATTGTAAAAATCTAGTTTTAAGAAAGAAAATAAATAAAGAGAATAATAATATAATGTTAATCACGTATTAATATATTAACCTTACGTGCTAAATAAATATTAACAAAGTCTTTTTTTGTAATCATACATTGCGTGAAAAGAAGAAGAACGTATGTTTGTTATTTCATTCTGAATCAGAATCGTCAGTATTGGAATGCTAACCACTATATTGAACCGATTTGCTGATGGTAGATGATTTTCACTGTCCGTGTCCTTACCCTCGCTTTCTATACTCGGATCCGTATTATAGACCAATTTGTCTTTATTTTTTAGGTTCCAATTATATTTTCAGTCCTTGACTGCACATTGCTCGCAGGACTGATGGCCGCTGGGGCGGGATAGTCCTGGAGTGGCGACCGCGTACCGGAAAGCGCAGTGTGGGGAGGCCTCCAGCAAGGTGGACCGACGATCTGGTGAAGGTCGCGGGAAGCCGCTGGATGTGAGCAGCACAAAACCGATCGTTGTGGAGATCCTTGGGGGAGGCCTTAGTCCAGCAGTGGACGTCTTTTGGCTGAGATGATGATGATGATGAATTATATTTTACTAGCTCGACCGAAGACACTAAAGGATCGTTCGGTTGCAGCTGACGAAGTTGGAGCAGTAAGCAGCTATCTTCATGATACATACGTAAATATATCACTAGCAGCATCCCTACAAAAAAACATAATTAAAAACATAATTTTTTGACTATTTAAATCAACGAATAAATGCATATAATAATATATCTTATAAATATATCGTCTTGGAAATAACAGGTACTTACTGAACTGAATTTACGATCCCACCAACAAGTTAAAAAACGTTAATTGTATACAATATCACTTTAAAAACGTATGCGCGTAACTAAACCAGTAAGCAGAATGCAAGCGCGAGCGATGCCATTTTACTCCGGGCTTACAACTGTGCTCTCTTTCTCACATAGTGGTTTGGATGAGACAGTTTATCACCTTAAGCGGGTCGGTGCGGGGTAGCAACGCCGCGACAGCGAGCGATAAACAACAAACAAAAAGGTAGATGCAAACATTTCTATTTTTTTAGGTAGGTATAAACATATATATTCTGTTCTGATAATACAAACATATTTATTTAGTATAAATAATGTCTGTTGATGTTATTATTACTATTAATATACAGTACTTAAGCCAATCATACATAAAATCATACAACATCGATATTTTAAATTACAAAAATAAATTTCACCCAATTTGAAAATTTTCACGGTGTTTTGAAATTTTTCATATTTTTCACATATTTTACATTTCATTAAAATGAAATTTTTCATCTGCCCATCCCTAACTCCGATACATTAACCAGTGGTGTTATTATTTAACTACGGAGCCCGCAACAATTGGTGACCCCGACGAAAGTCACGCCCGGAAGAAGAACAACTACATCACACTGGTACGAATTAAATAACATTTCTGGCTCATTTTTCACAATGGCTCCCACACTACCAACGGGCATCAGGAACAGTTTTCTCACAGAAACACCGGAGATAGCAGCAATTTTCATTGGCGACCGCATTCCCCATTTTTGGACAGACTCACCACGATTATGGTTCACCCAGTTTAAAGCGACCGTCGCACCTCAGAAACAAGGCGAAGATTACAAGTACAACTTGGTCATCGCGAAATTGGGGAAAAACGAGATACAGCAAGTAAGCGATTTGCTAATTAATCCACTGGCAGAACAAAGATACGAGGGTATTAAACAACGCCTAATAAATTGTTGCAGGCTCCGTAGTTAAATAATTTCTGACTAGTTTTAATATCTAAAAATACAAGTTTAAATAATCTATAAACAAAGAAATTGGTGGGGGAGATATGTTGATTGCAGACAAATCACGAAACAGGAACTAATGTGTTTTGCTTAATTTACATAACATGTTTTTCTATTACATCACGTTATTAATTATTTACCACGAACGTTACGTTCGGTAAGCTTCGAAATATCTTCTCGTCCGATATACCGCAGTGTCTCAAGACGAAAGTCTTTGACCAGTGTGTGTTGCCAGTGATGACATACGGGACTGAGACGTGGTCGCTCACTATGGGCCTCGTAAAAAGGCTCAAGGTCACTCAAAGAGCAATGGAGAGGGCTATGCTCGGGGTTTCTCTGCGTGATCGAATCAGAAATGAGGAGATCCGCAGAAGAACAAAGGTAACCGACATCGCCCGAAGAGTTGCTAAGCTCAAGTGGCAGTGGGCAGGTCACATTGCTCGCAGGACTGATGGCCGCTGGGGCGGGATAGTCCTGGAGTGGCGACCACGTACCGGAAAGCGCAGTGTGGGCAGGCCTCCAACAAGGTGGACCGACGATCTGGTGAAGGTCGCGGGAAGCCGCTGGATGCGAGCAGCACAAAACCGGTCGTTGTGGAGATCCTTGGGGGAGGCCTTTGTCCAGCAGTGGACGTCTTTTGGCTGAGATGATGATGATGATGATGAACGTTACGTGCTATGAATATTGTGCTGACGGCACACCAATTTCTTATACTAAAGAGGCACTAATTATTTTGTGTTTGCAGTAATTACGGCACTAATTACGCACTAAAAGAGGGCATAACAACAAACGTGAAATCGACCATGTGTACGCCACGCCATCTTAACGCACACGGACCAATGACACAAGCACCATCTTGACGAGGGCAGATGTTGCGAGATTCCGTGTCCGTGTAAGGTGTCTATGTGTGCGTTTCTCAAACGTGCACCTGAAATTCGTGTGACGTAGATAATTTATCGATGGCCCCTAACCACATAGCTTTTATTGAAAATTTCGTTACTTCTAATAAAGCTGTGATTATAAAGCTTGCACCCATTCTTCTCCACAGCAAAAAAATAGGTAGTAGATAAAAAATGTTAAGACGATTCAAAAGCTGTAAATCGTTCGCCGATGGAATCAGGCGGCTATTTCAACGTCACAAGACTTTTTAAGAGGCGGCAAGAAACTTAAAGGGTTCCTTAAACAATCACGCACGTGTGTCCCTTCTCCGTACTAGATTCCCCGAGGGGTTCGGATCGGATCCGATCTTCCCGTGGGCTTTCACTCATCGAATATCAATCACTTCACCTCACCGCGTTTTCCAGTCTTTAAACATACTCATTACGTTGACATACCTACTACGTATACGCATATGTTGTACTTCTACTACAGGGGCGGATGGACACAAAAATAGATTTAAACAAAAAAATTAAATTCATTCAAACATTCCAGAAATAAAAACAAAAGAATCGTACGTTCATTTGTCAATAGCCAGTTTGCAGCACAAAGTACTGTGGAGGTGTTAAACCACTATCGACCTAAAAATAAAGTTCTAAAACCGTTCCCCGTCGAATTTGATAGTGCAAATGGCTCCAGTAACAAGTTTTGTGGCTCATAAAAGATCACAGATGCCCATTAAACTCCCGAAACGAGAGCGGGGACCAGGTGGTTGGTAGCTGAGTACACATTAGCAGATACGTATCTAGGTCCCGAGGGACGAGTGAGGGGTGAGGGGTGAGAAAAATAATGTAAATTATATTGTCAATTTAATTTTTGTGCTCCTTTGTATAATATTAACGTAGTGTAGGACGCCCTCAGACTAGGTGGAGCGAGGATCTTCGCAAGGTGGCTGGCAAGAGCTGGATGAAAGTAGCCGCGGATTGTGCTCAGTGGCGTGCACTTGAAGAGGCCTAGTGTAGGCTGATGATGATAATTATATAATATGCAATCTAATTATTTTATTAGTACTACATACATACACACGTATCCAACTATAGTTTTATCACTCTAAAACCTTTGCGGGCGTGCGTACAACTACATACTAACTCTCAGAACCAAAGGTCATGGGTTCGACTCCCAGTGGGAAGTAGATAATTATGTTAGGTTAATGATAAGCCTTATTTCTTCCGATCTAAATATATTTCCTGAACATTAATGTTAGTATCATTATTGTACGTTGTGTTGTGTTCTGGAATCAAGAGCAAATCAGCCCTTGCTACGCCCCTGTATTTTAGTTTACTCAGACAAGGGACGTTAAACAAACACCATGTATATGCAGGAGGAGTATTATTCTTGATTTTAACATGAACAGAGGACTGCTCATGTTTATTTATGAAAATAATATTTTATTAGAAGACTTTCTTCATCTTTATCATTATTTATAAGGTAACGAGGTCCTACCTACTATTTTATTAAATTGAGTGTGTGTAGTGTCCAAATAAAGATTTTAACTATTTATCCATATATCATCTCAGCCAAAAGACGTCCACTGCTGGGCAAATGCCTCCACAACGAGCGGTGTTGTGCTGCTCGCATCCAGCGGCGTCGGTCCACCTTGTTGGAGGCCTGCCCACACTGCGTCTTCCGGTGCGCGTTCGTCACTCGAAAACTGTTTCGCCCCAGCGGCCATCGATGTGTCATGATAAATTAAATTAATAAAGCATAAACCTCGTAGACTCCCCTAGTATTTTGGGAGTTAAACCTGCGCGACTACGTTGGCTGGGTCTCGTCATTCGTATGGAGACGATTGTGCGGGCGGAAGAGAGCGTACATGGGATGCTCTATAGGGCGCCGTCCGATCGGCAGACCTCGTTACCGATAGGCCGACCAAGCTACTAAGGATCAAGATCCTTCGGTCACTCGGACCAATCGGGCACAAAGGAGGAAAAAATGGCATGCTTTTTTGTCGGAGGCCAAGACCCACTTCGGGTCCCTAAGCCAGAGCAGTAAGTAAGTAATTTTATTAATATTAAGACATCGCTGGAATCGATTTAGTAGACGATTCTTAGCAAAATTCTATCAGAATAAGCGTTTATTATCTGAAATGTTAGAAAACATAGACGCGTAAGACATCTTCATATCCTTATTGGTCCTAAAAAAACACAAATGTTGGATGCTTTATTTTTCTTATGTTCTATTTTTTTCTGTTTGCCTTTGTTTTCATAAGTTGTTAAGGCAATATTATGTTCTATGTCTATCATAAGCAATTCGTCTATCACGAGTCAAGCCGTATTGGCTTTGTTTTTAATTGCTTTAAAATCTCCAAACACGTCTCTTCACTTTTCCACTAAGAAGTCCTAAATTTAAGTTTATTTTTTACTTTGTTGCCAGTATTATCTTTAAGTTCTCTCTTTTTAGAAAACAATATGCAAACGAAATTGTTAATTAATGGATGGATGAGTCTCGAGTCTAGGAGTTCATAACCTCCTTCAAGCCTCTAGGGTCCTAGTACTTCTGAGAACAGCCTCTCAGAATTCATAGACCATAGAGGGTGTTACCGCTAAAGAAAACATTACCCCATTTCGTGGAAACGTACTTAAGTGTTGCCACTCTCTATTATAAGTCACTATACTCGCTACCATTATTTTTCAATCGTGTTTTGTCTACTTATTTATTTCTCTACAGGTAAGCATTTACTAACTTAAAGTTAATTTCTAAGAAAATAAGTTATAAATCTTGCTCCTAGACTTTTTTTATTTAGGGTAATTGACCTTTATTCAAAGTATCTGTACTTGATTTAATGTCACCTTGTAGCTTAGATTATGTACATGTATCTAATCTAAGCCTTGTAGTTATATAAAAGCGAAATCCCACTTATATATTGGCTGGAAGGCTAACATATTTAAAAGCAAGGCCTTATTAAGTTTAAACCTTCTTTAAAAACACTTTTTTTTTAATTCGCAGAAAATTGGATTCAGCTTTTTAAGTGGGTGAAGTCGCAGGTAGGCTTGTCAAACTATGCATTAGCAGTCATTGACAACCACTGAACCGCGCTAGGCCTGCTTGGTGGTTTATGGCCCGTTCTCCTAGTGATGTTGCTATCCATAGGATAAAGCTCTTGCCCCAGCGGTGGGGATATAATGAGCCAGTGATGTGATGTGATGATGGGCTATATGTAAGTATACAACGTGTTACAGAAAGGAGTGGTATAAATGAAAAGATCCAAAGTGTATTCGATCTAGGTCCTGTATGTGTTGTTTCTAAGACATAATTATTTAAACTTTTTTTTTTAATAAAATTGCCGTTTTGTGTGAAGATTTTTTATAAAATTTTATTTTTCATACTAACATTTTTTTAATTTTCTAAGCATCTATTTATTTTAACACTATAAAAATTGTAGAGTTAGTGTTTTTGTTTTACTAGCTAAATATTGCAGACATTAAAAAGAAAAAAAAATCGAGAGCCTTCAAAGCTACAATGAAACAAAAGGTCAATTCCGCGAACTAAAAAAGAAGTCAATTTAAAAAAAAAAGTTTGGGCTATAAAGACACAAAATTAATAATCATTGTTATTACTGAAGCCTAAGTAACATACTCCTAATTAAAGGTGTATCATAATATTAACAACCGGTATTGACTTTTAGAAGTAATACACCTATTAATAAGTGGGAAAAAGACTCCAATTTCATAGGTAAAGACCTATTATTAACGGGTAAGCACAGTGCCTTGATCTCACCTGATGTTAAGTGATGATAAGGCCAATGATGGAAGCACACTTCACTCGGGATCCTCCACTAATGAGGCACTGACCTTAAATTGTCATGCAATTATTGTAAATTAAATATTTAAATTAGTAACCGCATAAGCAAGCAGCAGTGATCATAAATGTAAGTACCTACCACAGAAGTTACTAAACTACTAGGGCTATGACTTGTTTATTTTGATGTCATGTCACAATAGAAATATTTTATTTAAAAAAATTGCCTAACAAATTAAGTTAAATAATTTATGACTTAGTAACTCTGGACATTTTGGATCTTTTCATTTTTACCACACGTTTCTGTAACACGTTGTATAAGTCATACGTCAAGTCGATCCATTGTTCCTAGGGGTGTTAAAACTTCGTATGTCTGTAAATCTCTTACGGTATCTTTTCTATCACTTCTCGAATTGTTTCGTATGAAACGACACACGAGTCGTAACAATGAACTCCGCAACCCTTCCTAAGCCGGGCCCTGTCTTATCTGCCCTTAATAACGATGTATTGCTGGAGACAACAAATGTATGTTGGAACTTTTTTAAAGCCATTCGATAGAGAAACCACATATAATATGTATATGAGATAAAAATCTCTTCATAAAAACCTTTTTCAATTTAAATTTAATCCAGGTCTAGGTCATGACTCGTTTACGTGCGTTTCGAAACACGGAGGATTATCGAATACAAATTTTGACAACCCATCCGGTTATTGACCGCACTCGCCTCGCACTCGACTTTTGTTCAAGGCCTACTGCCAGGGGCTTTACACATGCCATCTTTGGTACTCGTTCACGTAACACTCTTACCACACTTTAAGAGTACAGTACAACAATGCGTTTAGAAGCTTGATGGGCCTGCCATGGCGTTGTAGCGCCTCAGGTATGTTTGCCGTGTACAGGGTAAAGGATTTTTTCGCGGTAATGAGGAATGCAAGGGCGAGCTTTGAAAAACGTGCAAGTGCAACTCGGAATAAGATAATAAGGACAGTGTATGACTACTTCTATATTTTTGACGAGCATTTTAATGTGATAATATATAATTTATATTGAAATAAAAATGTATTTCAATGATAAGTAATGTAATGTAATATTGTAATGTAATGTAAAACTATGGGTGTAATTTAGCCTGAAATAAATGCATTTATTTATTTACTAGCTGTGCTCGCGACTTCGTCCGCGTGGAATAGTGACTTTCGGCAGCATTTTTAATTTTTTAGGCACTTTTCCCGTTTTCGCAACATTTTTCACTGATGCTTCGCTCCTATTGGTCGCAGCGTGATGTTATATAGCCTAAAGCCTTCCTCGATAAATGGACTATCCAACACAAAAAGAATTATTCAATTCGAACCAGTAGTTCCTGAGATTAGCGCGTTCAAACAAACAAACAAACAAACAAACTCTTCAGCTTTATAATATTAGTATAGATTTGCGATCATTGCAAAGAAAGCGTGACTACAGTTACAACCAATACGAGCAAGGAGACAGGCTTAAATACGAGTAAAAAGGTTTTGTTCAGTTTAGACTACAAAAAATAAGTTTTAGAAAATGCCCTCCCTTTAAAACGCCTCGGTTGCCACGGTAGCCAAATGGCAAATCCCTCGGCCCGGTACCTGGAAGACCCAGTTTAATTCCCAGGCCGTACATAGTGTGTTTCGGATTTTTCGATGCATAGCCCGGGTTTGTGATCACCAACCCGCATTTTAGAAAGCGTGGTGATTAACACGTCAATTGTAGTGATGACTTGATTTCAATGATGGAGGCAGTTGTCTAGCAGTGGGACAGTTATAGAGGACGGTAGGGCAAGACGGGCCCCTTAAGGTTAATCAATTTAAAACCATGGATTATACAATAAATTTAATCAACATCTATATATACTAATATATAAAGCTGAAGAGTTTGTTTGTTTGTTTGTTTGTTTGAACGCGCTAATCTCAGGAACTACTGGTTCGAATTGAATAATTCTTTTTGTGTTGGATAGTCCATTTATCAAGGAAGGCTTTAGGCTATATAACATCACGCTGCGACCAATAGGAGCGAAGCATCAGTGAAAAATGTTGCAAAAACGGGAAAAGAGCCTAAAAAATTAAAAATGCTGCCGAAAGTCACTATTCCACGCGGACGAAGTCGCGAGCACAGCTAGTATTAAATAAAACTGAACACAACCTCTTTGGCAATAATCAACATAATAAACTTAGGTAATAATCAACAATTATCAAAAATCACATGTTTTAAAAAAACTAAAAAAAACCCGTTTTGCCCATAGGGGTTAGTAAAACGGGTACCCTAGTCAGGCAAAAAGAGTACCGCCTCGATATTATTTTCTAATCAAAACATAAAGAAGTAGGAGCCATGTCCAGAGTAAGAAGAGCATGACTCATGAGACCAATCATGGCATTGCGAACATTGAATCCAGTCCTCGTTTGGAGGACTGACATATTTTTCCCTGCATATAACACATTAACAGTAATTTTCTTTTTCTTTGCACAGCGTACGTGCCTTTCGATTTTTTTAAATTTTGCGCGGGAAAAGTTGTACGGGCCCCTGTTTATTTGTCTGGCTCGCGCCGCTCGCTATCCTGAACTAATTTCGTTGCGACGGCTATGGGCTAGCGTTCTACGGTAGTTATGTTGACTCGCTCTTCCGTTTATGTTTAGTTATTGGAAGAACCCGTTTTACCTACCCTTACCTTCTTGGCCGACCTTCCCCTAGGCTATTTACTAGTAATACAACTGGAACAAATCGAATACAGTTAGCAATATAATAATTGTGTGTTACAAAGGTTGAAATCGCTTAAGCTATGAGTCGCTAATCTATACTATTAACTATATACACTTATATTATTAGAATGCTAGTGGCTGCTCGAGGTTTCGCCCGCGTGTTTCCCGTTCCCGTGGGAATATCGGGATAAAAAGTACCCTATGTGTTATTCCCGGTTATAAACTATCTGTATGCCGAATTTCATCCAAATCCATTCAGTAGTTTTTACGTGAAAAAGTAACAAACATCCAAACAAACTTTCGCGTGTATAACATTAATAGGATTACATTAAATGAATTTTACAACTTCTCAATTAAAATCAGTAACCTGACCTAACTTAACCGAAACAATGTTATAAATTAGTTGACCCATATTATATCAGACAACATTGCTGTTCAAAATGAAATTAAGTATATGTTACCCCAGATTCAATTAGCGGACCCTTGGAACATATTAAATTTATGAAATCCCTTAATATATATCCCTTCTTCAAAGGGCGAAACGTTCATAACAATGTAAGTATCCAATGCCAAAGAAAAATAATCCTTTTAGCGATTTTTTTCACTTTCCGAAATGAATGCCTCATATTGTAATGGACTTATAATGGTATTAAATACTTTGTTCTCTTTGGCAATACGAAAAGGTGATAATGCCCGGAGGTATCATGGTTATTAAGTTTTAAACGTATTGTAAATAATAACAAAGTAATTTATTAATAATCCCAGCCCCAACACCATACTGCCAGACCAAAAGATACTTTAAGCTCTTTCTGCGTGAAACGGAACGCACCTGATTAAATTTAAATGAGGGTATACAAGCTACCAACTAATTATGAGACGACCAACACCTCAGTCTCCCTGTGACCACGGACCCTGCAAAGGGTTCGAAACGTCAGGATATACATTAAATAAGTAATGTGTAAAATAAACGCGAGTAGATCCGTAAAAGTCGTTTCATTTCAAAGTAATTTATATGTCTTTAAAGATAAGAAATTTAAACCAACACATTTATAATGTCTTTTTTTTCGATGCCTAGCCCGAATTTGTGATCAGTAGTCATCACCAACCCGCAATAGGCAAGTGTGGTGATTAAACCAAAATTAATTGTAGCGATGACTTGATTTCGATGATGGAGGTCATTGACCAACAGTGGGACAGTATATAGGGTCTAACAATATCAATAAGCGAACGTTTAAGGGGAGTATCTATACATCACACTGAGCGTGCTCACCAAATTTGGTCCAAAACTACAGGCTCGTTACCGAGATAATCAACATAACATTATCATAATGCATCAAAAAATACACCCTTTCCAAACCCGTACCTAGCTGACACACACACAAAGATAGCCGTGTGTGTATGAATGTCATACAATAGTTTTCAATTGTGTGCGTGTATCTGTACACTATCTTTTTATTGACGCTTGCGTGCGTCTTAATATGTCATGTTTATGATGTGCATTATTTTAATTAAAAAAAAATAAAAATTGATTTAGTTTGTTAGAAAACATAGCATTCAAAAATCACTATAAAACTGGAGCCCATTTTTGTCATTGTATTCAGAATGATGTATAGATACCGCCCTTAAACGTTCGCTTATTGATTTTGTTAGACCCTGTGTAGTCTATTTACTTACTTTTCTATTTTAACCATGATACTTAATATGTTTCTAAAGAGTTTTTTGATGGTGCTGTAGCTGGCGGAAATGGAGTCCATCTTATCTTATCTTAGTAGGGCCCGCTGAGGTTCCCCTCTCGCAGTAACACTTCGACCCATCGGGATCTTTTGTGCAACCCCATCCTTTCACTCTTCTTCCTAAAGTAAAGATAGATGCCATAAGTTTGGCAACGTCCTTGCGCAAAGAGCCAGAAGAAGAGAAATGGAGTCCATACGCGAAGACAAACTGGTGCAGCGTGAAAACAACGCAGCATCAGTGACCCTCAGCCTGCCGGCCCACAAGGTGCCTTCACGCCTCGTTTGAAAGACCCCATGTCATAGGAAGGTATTAACTTCTTTCGCTATACCGGGACACTGGATCGGTAATTAAAACTTAGTGCCTAGAGCTCTTCCGTGCTTCGGGAGGCACGTTTGTTTGTGCGTCGGTGCCGGTTCTAAAAGGCTATAGAGTGCAAAGTGCATGTTATATTATTCTTCTTCTTTTTAACTTAAGAGCCACGATTTGAAAATGACAAAGTGTTGAATAAATCCACAAACGGGTTACACACATTCGAACCCGCACCCCATGACATGCCAGGTCAGGTGCACTACCAACTATGCGGAAGCAATAGTATTATTCCCCGAGGTATGTACAATAGGGAAAAACATCAAACGCATAATGACTACAGGTAGCAGTTCTTTAAAACAATAAGTAATCTATTTTTTATTTGGCCTAAAGGTGAGTTTACAAAAAGTAACATGTTAGGTATAACTTATGTTGTTATACAACATGTTAAAAAACTAACCGTCTTACAAAGAAACACGGAATAAGTTTCGAATAGTTATTCCGTGTTTTGTTCCTGTCATGTAAACGTCATTTCGAATTAGATTAAAAGAGACAAAACACGGAATAACTATTCGGAGCTTATTCATTGTTTATTTGTAAGGCTCTTTATGTATAAGATGGTTTTATTGACACTTATCGTCTAAACTAATAAAACATGCTACATAACACTATGTATGCTATAATAAAACATGTTTTGCCATATAGTCTGGAGTCACCTTTAGGATGAATTTCAGTAACCTTGTAAGTTTTAAATAAACACTCAATTGACGAAACACAGTAGTGACGTCATAGGTTGCCATTATATAAAATAATAAAAAAATTTGACAGTTGCTAAAAATATTTTTATTATTTTTTATT
The DNA here is from genome assembly GCA_947562085.1 of Eudonia lacustrata. Classification (NCBI taxonomy): domain Eukaryota; kingdom Metazoa; phylum Arthropoda; class Insecta; order Lepidoptera; family Crambidae; genus Eudonia; species Eudonia lacustrata. The sequence continues at coordinate 5,123,284 of OX387328.1, forward strand.
TATTTATTTATTGACTACTAGCTGACCCGGCGGACTTCGTACCGCTTTGACAGTTTCCATGACAACAAAAGAAACATTTTTTATTGGAAATTAATTTTTTTTTTCACTAATTTCCGTTACTTATTATTTATGTTTCTCACCGTTTAAACCTTCCCTAAACTTCCACAAATATTTCAAAATCAAAATTAGCTAAATCGGTCCAGCCATTCTCGAGTTTTAGCCACTCAAACGAACAGCAATTGATTTTTATATATATAGATGATACTAACACTTATTCTAAATAGCTGTTGCCCGCGACTTCGTCCGCGTGAGCTAAAGGTCGTAGTCTGTACAGTTTAATTTTTATGTAGGTATCTATTTAAGCTTATTAGGGTATAATAAAATTATATGCATCGGAAATTTAGAAAATTGACATTGTATTTACCGACATACGTACATCTACTCACTCTTAATATCCTTTTAGCTGGGAATGCTGAGATAGACAAAGACAATCGATCTCCATTTAGTGTGGTTCTGGCATACTTCCTGTGCCTCCTTTACGTTCATCATTATTTTCATACATTATCTCTTATTCTTTCGACTATCATCTCTGCCATGTACATACATATATTCAGTTTGAAGCACAGAATCGTCCCGTTCATACAGATTCTCACTCAGTTTCCCGTTTCAATTATCCCTCCACATACATTCAGTATACAACATCGTTTCTCGGTGGGTTGCGCGTATTTGCTACGTCATACAAACCTGAAATGGGTTTACTGACGCTCAATTATATGTAATAAAATTGGTATTTTACAGCTCAGGTACTCGTCCGGAGTCGTCCTAGGCACTGGTGTATCTTAGCTAAAATGTGTCTACTGTTATACTGTCCAACCACGGACTTCAAAATATTTTTTGCCTTGTCCACCGAAGCTGGATATCGAGTAGCAGGTAGCGGTCCAGGATTATTGGTTGTCGGCCAGAAGGCACAAAAAACTATTTACCAACTATGTTCTTATTCGTAGATACAAAATATCAATAAATTGAGAACTGTAATAAATTATATTATTGTCTATTAGGTAATACATTATAGTATTTTATGTTACATACATACTTGCGATAAATTTGAACTTCTTCGTGGCATCTTGTTAGGTAGGTAGCTTTTTAGAGGTAGATCACAGGACACAGAAAGAAGTCACCTCTAATAAAAAAAAATCTGAAGTCCGTGCCTCTAATACAGTTGTACCCTGCAAACTTAAACATTTTTGCAACTCTGATACCAGAGGTAGCCATCGTCTTATGCGATAGAAGAATGGAAAAACCATTTTTCTGTAATCTAGAAGTATGTACAAAATTCATTATTTAAATGTTTTATGATATTAAATTTGTTATGATACTTACTTGCTTATATTGTATCATTGAACACCGATTTATCCTATAAACATGTTAAGAAACCAAAGTAAGAAACCGCTTACATGTAAAATAAGTACTGAAATAAGTGTTTAACTTACCTGCATCAAATGTTTCATAAAACTTTTACACAATGAATAAATCTTATTTGAAAATTAATAAGATCTGAATAAGTACTGAAATATTTAACGTACCTGCATAAAATGTTTTAAAAAACTTTTACACAATGAATAATTAATATAATTTGAAAATTATTAACAAAATAAAAATAGGTAGGTACTTATTGCATTGCAAAACATCAAAATTTCCTACTGTTCGTTTCAAAATTTGAGCGCCAATTTTTTTTTTAATTTTCCTGTTCTCGCGTTTTTTCACCAAATAGATTAAAAAAAATAACATTAAGTATTTTGGGCAACGACCCAAAGGTTTATTATACAGCCAAGCTATGTAATTCAAGATATCTTCTATGTGCAATATTTTAAAAAATAGAGACATGATTTTGGGCAATGATACAAAGTTTTATACAGCCAAATTTAATGAGTAGGTAACATTTTTATGCATAACTAAAAAAAGAGACATTATGTTGGGCAACGACACAGAGGTTTATACGGCCAAATATAGGTAATGTTTTAACTTTTAACATTTCTGTGTATTAGAAAACTGCAATAAGCGCCGCGCGCAGGCGCGACTAAATAGCCATATTATTATTGGTTATTTTGGAAAATTAAACAAAAGGTGTACCTATGTACAGCCAAGTTTAATGATGTGCGTGATTTCGAGCTTGTTTTTATTTTCCGTCGCTTTACTACTGCGGTGCTAATGTTCGCTTAGGTGCCTCACAGATTTAAAAAGGGTAGGTTTTACCTTAGAAAGAACAAAACTTTTCTAAAATAATAACTCAACGAACGTATCTAACAGTTGGTCGCGTAAATACGTATATCAAAATTTGTTTAACATTTTTCGATTTGTATGTTATTCTCCGAAATTTTCTAAGCATTTTGGTGATAACCGCATCAAAATCGGTATTCTCATGGCAACAACTATCAATGACAGGCTCATAAGGGCAAAGAACCCAGAGCGGTAAAACACGATAGCAATAGAGAGCCAGAGCCTCAAATGCCAAAGCCGTAAAACTCATTAACAAAAAATCCCCTATGTTACATAATAAACAACAGTTGCCAAGCAACCAAGGATTTAAATCCCGGTTTAGACCAAATCAAAATTTAACAATTTTCGAGTATTTGTATTTTGTAGCCTATGTTATTCTCCGGAATTTTCTTAGCATTTCGGTAAAACCGGATCAAAATCCGTTTAGTAGTTCTCGAGTTTATCGTGTTCAAACAACAAATAAACAAACAAACAAACAAACAATTTCTTTTTAAACTATTCTATCGTGTTCCGTAAGTGATTTTAAAGTATTTTTTTTTATATCTTGCAATTACAGATTTTTTATCCTTACGTTCTTATTATACAGGTGTCTCATTTAAATCGGTCAGTATGGGAAAGTCTGAAACTATAAGACATACGAAGATCTGTTCTTAGGAACCATGTCATCGATTTTAATAAGAAGAAAAACTGCATTCATATATTTAAAAAAAACCTGTACTCAGCTCGGGAATCGAACCCGGTTGTTTTGAAAAAATAAACTTATACTATTTCTATTTAATAATTAAACGAACTTACCTTGTGAAGTTCGATTATAATTATACGAGTATCACGAAGAAGATGATTACCAGTTAACATGCAGCAGTACGTAGTCTGATGCAGTCCTTGTCACATATTTTAAAGCTACTAAAGAAAAAAAAATATCTCTGTCTCACTCCCTGCCGCCCTACACAGCCGGTCGCCAGATGGCCGCCATTAATTTTAGAGGTAACTGAAATCAAATTTTTCAAAGGGGTAAGGAAGGAGAATGTATTCGAAGTTGGGTTGGGTGGGAGTATGGTAATCATCTTCTTCGTGATACTCGTATATTATTATAATCGAACTTCACAAGGTAAGTTCGTTTAATTATTAATTATACTTCGTATCTCTTCGAAGATGATTACCAGTTAACATGCAGATGTTTAGAGCTTCAAAAGAAAAATTTGATTTGTTACATGAAGAGTTCTTATGAAATCTTTGCAGACTGCCTATAATACATAGGAAAACACTCATTTTAACAACAACATTTTAAGCAAATAACAAAAAGTGATTTATACATTATTTACAGAAAACGATACCCATCTAACTTTTCTAGTATTATTATTGTAAAAATGTACACAAATTTATGTTTTATGTATTAAAGAAAAGAAAAAGATTTGCTAATTTGTTATTGTCTACAGATGTACTGATATCTCGATTATAATATTTACGGGAAATCTTGCCCGCAGTCCCACCCACGGTTAATCCAAAAGTGGCGCGCGGCCGAGGTGGCCGCGTGTGCTGCGTGCACTAAACAGACCTGTATACCATATATATTCCACTTTTATGCTAATTGTACTTTTTCTCAACTCTCATCATTCTAATATTTAAAGTTTTGTTTGTTTTGACTGTAAAGCCTGTGCTGGACATATATTGGGATTTTCTTTAATTGAAGGAAGTCGACAAGTGGTTGGTAGGCGCTGGGTCTGTATGTTTTAATTAGATCAATGATTTTTATTGATATGTAATACTTTTTAACAAGACATATGTTTTAATTTTTCATTAAACTTTGCATTCGCTGAGCAGATGCAATTGCAAGTAATGTAATTATTTTAAGTGATAAATTACAAAAACTTAAATTATCAAATGGGTAAACATCACTTTAATAATAGGACATAAGATTTGGGTTCCATGTATCATGATATTTTGGCTTAGGAGATCTTTACTCGGAAACGCCCTTTAACAGTCTAGTAATCATACCATGTGAGGATACTGAAGTGTTTAAACTATAGTTGATCTTGCCGTATCCACTAGCTCTTGATATTAAATGTTGTGTAAAATATATATAAATATACTTATCACAATAATTGTAATAATTAGCTTGGCAAAACTCCCGCCAAGTCTTTAAAGATGAGTTAAATTGATTCAACGTGGTTTCAGAAAAAGAAGCCATATTAAAAAAAAAAAGACAGATGGAGCTCCTCTTTTCAAAAGAGCTTGCCGGATAATAAAAGGAGGATATAGCAATGACGTATTTGGCTCAAATATAATTTCGTGAGAAACAAACCTTTTTTGATACTTAAGGTGCCACTTCTGAAATGACCAGTGTGGCACGACAACAATGCCTTCCGCTTCCAATTTAATTTTTAAATATTTTTTTGGTAATGAAGTGACACGGTAGGAATGCGAAAAAAGTAAGCAATGCACTGGCATTGCTTACTCTTTTCCTGTAACTGTACTGGTAAATTCATTAATTCGGATTGAGGATGAAGGTTCCATGAAGCGCATTTCTAGCATTTGTCATCTTATAAGCTGGTAAAAGGTCAAAGTTCGGCTAGCGAAATGTTCTTATGATTGGTATAAGCGCATATCCAGCAAGTTGCCATTCGGTATCAACATTTAACTGACGTGACGCACGATCGACACGATCAATCCGAATAAGTATATTAGACATAAATATGAGAAGTAAATGTTTCTAATGCATGGATATCAGCTTTTAATTCAAGTTGACCATATCGTATTTGTTTTTTCGAATCAGAAAGAAACTACTTTCTACTTGTTATTATTGGAATAATAAAAACTAAATATTTTTCCCACTTCAACAATTTTGTGTAAACCCAGCCATAACGAACTGCTGGGCGTGCTAAGGTCAGAAGTTCAATAAATTCTGAAAGTTATCATAAAGTAAATTTGTTGGTATTGAGCAACTTAATTACCTTATCCTTTATTCAAGATTAATTTTATCTGTTAAATATTTTGTCATGGTTGTTGTATTCAATAAAAAAAAAATGCACAATATGCTAGGCACTATCTGACACAATACAGGCCTTAGAAGCACAGAATAGATATAGGATATTTACTCATGTGTTAGAAGTTTCGTGTAAACAAAATGGTGCAGTACACAAAACAAGTAAAATACAAAAAAGTAGTAAGATTAATTTGTGTAAAGAACGATCTTCAATAATCATACATGCTAAAAAGTAAGTATATTGTTCTATTGTTGCCATGTTAGTCATTTTGATCCATGAGTTTCAAAACCGTACGGTCTTGCTCATCACTCATTGCTCATGGCTCATAAAACTCATTGAAAATCTTCAATTTTAAAGTGTTCATGATTAACCTTTTAGATTTAATATAAGCTGTGTTTGCCGTTCAGTTTAGAAACAGTAAAAATTGCTGAAATATATTAGTTTTGCGCACGGACTGCAAGTTGAAGTAAAACTAGACTTAGTAAGATTAGAAATGCAACCGTCAATAATTTCGGCCTCTTTTAGTGTACAGCTCTTGTTTTGTAGTAGGTTGTATTCTATTGGATATCTATTAAAGAATTTTTGTTGCCATTGACCCAAGATAAAATTATAGGGTCGTTACTAACTAACTAACATTTAGGAACTAGGTACCTCTGAAGTAAAGTTCTCCTCCCACGATTTCGTTGCGTGGTCTTCGAGCTGTAGTTGTTTCGGTTGCAAAACGCCAAAGCTGGAGCAGCCTGCTCCTTCTCGGTATGGGGCACGCTCGTGACTTGGTGGCTGATGCTTGCGGCGCCCCCCTTACGTTTAGAGTCGAGCCGAGTAGATGACTTTAAATGTTCCGCAAAATCGGAACTTAACAATTATGCATCTATTCTAGTGTTGAAACAAAAAATTAAACAAAAGGCAATTAAACATACATAGCATTATAGTGTCTGTGTCGTTCACAAAACGATATACGTGAAGTAAGTACAAAATTATCCTCAACACGGTTTACACGTAAATACGTATATCAAAATTTGTTTAACATTTTTCGATTTGTATGTTATTCTCCGAAATTTTCTAAGCATTTTGGTGATAACCGCATCAAAATCGGTATTCTCATGGCAACAACTATCAATGACAGGCTCAAAAGGGCAAAGAACCCAGAGCGGTAAAACACGATAGCAATAGAGAGCCAGAGCCTCAAATGCCAGAGCCGTAAAACTCATTAAAAAAAATTCCCCTATGTTACATAATAAACAACAGTTGCCAAGCAACCAAGGATTTAAATCCCGGTTTAGACCAAATCAAAATTTAACAATTTTCGAGTATTTGTATTTTGTAGCCTATGTTATTCTCCGGAATTTTCTTAGCATTTCAGTAAAACCGGATCAAAATCCGTTTAGTAGTTCTCGAGTTTATCGTGTTCAAACAAACAAATAAACAAACAAACAAATAAACAAACAAACAAACAAACAATTTCTTTTTAAACTATTCTATCGTGTTCCGTAAGTGATTTTAAAGTATTTTTTTTTATATCTTGCAATTACAGATTTTTTATCCTTACGTTCTTATTATACAGGTGTCTCATTTAAATCGGTCAGTATGGGAAAGTCTGAAACTATAAGACATACGAAGATCTGTTCTTAGGAACCATGTCATCGATTTTAATAAGAAGAAAAACTGCATTCATATATTTAAAAAAAACCTGTACTCAGCTCGGGAATCGAACCCGGTTGTTTTGAAAAAATAAACTTATACTATTTCTATTTAATAATTAAACGAACTTACCTTGTGAAGTTCGATTATAATTATACGAGTATCACGAAGAAGATGATTACCAGTTAACATGCAGCAGTACGTAGTCTGATGCAGTCCTTGTCACATATTTTAAAGCTACTAAAGAAAAAAAAATATCTCTGTCTCACTCCCTGCCGCCCTACACAGCCGGTCGCCAGATGGCCGCCATTAATTTTAGAGGTAACTGAAATCAAATTTTTCAAAGGGGTAAGGAAGGAGAATGTATTCGAAGTTGGGTTGGGTGGGAGTATGGTAATCATCTTCTTCGTGATACTCGTATATTATTATAATCGAACTTCACAAGGTAAGTTCGTTTAATTATTAATTATACTTCGTATCTCTTCGAAGATGATTACCAGTTAACATGCAGATGTTTAGAGCTTCAAAAGAAAAATTTGATTTGTTACATGAAGAGTTCTTATGAAATCTTTGCAGACTGCCTATAATACATAGGAAAACACTCATTTTAACAACAACATTTTAAGCAAATAACAAAAAGTGATTTATACATTATTTACAGAAAACGATACCCATCTAACTTTTCTAGTATTATTATTGTAAAAATGTACACAAATTTATGTTTTATGTATTAAAGAAAAGAAAAAGATTTGCTAATTTGTTATTGTCTACAGATGTACTGATATCTCGATTATAATATTTACGGGAAATCTTCAATTTTAAAGTGTTCATGATTAACCTTTTAGATTTAATATAAGCTGTGTTTGCCGTTCAGTTTAGAAACAGTAAAAATTGCTGAAATATATTAGTTTTGCGCACGGACTGCAAGTTGAAGTAAAACTAGACTTAGTAAGATTAGAAATGCAACCGTCAATAATTTCGGCCTCTTTTAGTGTACAGCTCTTGTTTTGTAGTAGGTTGTATTCTATTGGATATCTATTAAAGAATTTTTGTTGCCATTGACCCAAGATAAAATTATAGGGTCGTTACTAACTAACTAACATTTAGGAACTAGGTTCCTCTGAAGTAAAGTTCTCCTCCCACGATTTCGTTGCGTGGTCTTCGAGCTGTAGTTGTTTCGGTTGCAAAACGCCAAAGCTGGAGCAGCCTGCTCCTTCTCGGTATGGGGCACGCTCGTGACTTGGTGGCTGATGCTTGCGGCGCCCCCCTTACGTTTAGAGTCGAGCCGAGTAGATGACTTTAAATGTTCCGCAAAATCGGAACTTAACAATTATGCATCTATTCTAGTGTTGAAACAAAAAATTAAACAAAAGGCAATTAAACATACATAGCATTATAGTGTCTGTGTCGTTCACAAAACGATATACGTGAAGTAAGTACAAAATTATCCTCAACACGGTTTACGTGGAGTTTAGCAGACAATCCTCAACAATACTTACGTGGAGATCTGCAGACAATCCTCAACACGTTTAAGTGGAGCTTAGCAGACAATTCTCAACACGATTTACGTGGAGCTTAGCAGATAATCCTCAACACGATTTACGTGGAGTTTAGCAGACATTTCTCAACACGACTTACGTGGAGATCTGCAGACAATCCTCAACACGATTAACGTGGAGTTTTGCAGACAATCCTCAACACGATTAACGTGGAGTTCTGCAGACAATCCTCAACACGATTTACGTGGAGTTTAGCAGACAATACTCAACACGACTTACGTGGAGATCTGCAGACAAGCCTCAACACGTTTTACGTGGAGCTTAGCAGAAAATCCTCAACACGATTTACGTGGAGTTCTGCAAACAATCCTCAACACGATATACGTGGAGTTTAGCAGACATTTCTCAACACGACTTACGTGGAGATCTGCAGACAATCCTCAACACGATTAACGTGGAGTTTTGCAGACAATCCTCAACACGATTAACGTGGAGTTCTGCAGACAATCCTCAACACGATTTACGTGGAGTTTAGCAGACAATCCTCAACACAATTTACGTGGAGTTTAGCAAACAACCCTCAACACGACTTGCGTAGAGATATGTGTATTCATTCCATTTCATTTCAATTCATTTTAATTAATTTAATTTAATTTGATTTAATTTAATTTAATTTAATTTAATTTAATTTAATTTAATTTAATTTAATTTAATTTAATTTAATTTAATTTAATTTAATTTAATTTAATTTAATTTAATTTAATTTAATTTAATTTAATTTAATTTAATTTAATTTAATTTAATTTTATTTAATTTAATTTAATTTAATTTCATTTAATTTAATTTAATTTAATTTAATTTAATTTAATTTAATTTAATTTAATTTAATTTAATTTAATTTCATATAATTTCATATAATTTTATTTTATTTTATTTTATTTTATTTTATTTTATTTTATTTTATTTTATTTTATTTTATTTTACAATTACAAAACCAGCAAAAAGGTACAAACAACCATAGAGACAATTTTACATGCCTGAACTTGTTGAATGTAACTAACGGTGGTCACTTCGAACACCTACTAAAATAAATTAAAGTACGTGAAAACAATGCATTTTATTCATTTTAGACATCATGTTTCAAAGAGCCATTTACTGCTTAAGACCTACACAATCGATATCTAAATAGAAATAGTATAAGTTTATTTTTTTCAAAACAACCGGGTTCGATTTCCGAGCTGAGTACAGGTTTTTTTTAAATGTATGAATGCAGTTTTTCTTCTTATTAAAATCGATGACATGGTTCCTAAGGACAGATCTTCGTATGTCTTATAGTTTCAGACTTTCCCATACTGACAGATTTAAATGAGACATCCTGTATTTTTCGAATATTTATGTAGCCTATATTATTCTCCGGATTTTTTTTAGCATTTTGGTAAAAACCGGATCAAAATCCGTTCAGTAGTTCTCGAGTTTATCGACTTCAAACAAACAAACAAACAAACCAACAAACAAACAATCAAACAATTTTTTTTAAACTATTCTATCGTGTTCCGTAAGTGATTTTAAGGCAACCTGTGTAATTTTTTTTTTATATCTTGCAATTACAGATTTTTTTATCCCTACGTTCTTATTATATGTATAGATCCAGTCAACTACCTAATTGCAATTTACCATATTTGTCACCAATACGAATTCCCATTTTCGTTAACGTGATCGAATTATTGATTTAAACTTACGCTGAGCACTCAGAACCTAGACCTTAGCTAAAAACAAATTTTAAAATAATATCGGAAAAAGTTAGCCTCCAAAAAGTTTGTGAAGCAAACAAAAAAGTTATCGCCCACAAAACGTGACAGGCAACAAATTCAAAGATCGAACTCGCAATCCCAGGCTCACTTTTATATTTGGAATTCTGAACTGGTAGTACGCCATTTGAAAATTCCAAATTTGAATAGTTCCGAACTCGCTAAAAAGTGACCGTACGGGGAGTCGGGGAATTGGTCAACGGACGTCGAACTGAATGCTATGGCCGATTCGAAATTCAAATCCGCGTGTGACTTAGTGCCGGCGTGGGAATTTAGCAAACGGCACTCATTTGTCACTGTTATGTTTCTTAAAACAGCTTCAGTATTTATACCCGAGTAAATAATACAAGTTTATATTTATTTTACTTTCATGGATAAATATTAATCGAGGATTATTAACCGTAAGTGTTCGTGAAAATGCACGAGTGACATTGATAATAACGCGCAAATTGCACCAAGCAGACCTTCAAGTGGGTGTGACGTCTTGGTACCGTCACTACGTGACTGGCAATGGCTTCCAGTCGTTCGTTCCTACACAGAGTGTGAACTATTAAAGAAGAAGAGTTCCTAAGTTCAAGTGGCACTGGGCAGGGCAGATCGCTCGCAGGACTGACGGCCGCTGCTGGGACGGAACTAACAGTTCTCAAGTGGCGACCGCGTACCGAAAAGCGCAGTGTGGGCAGGCCTCCAACAAGGTAGACCAAAGATCTGGTAAAAGTCGCGGGAAGCCACTGGATGCAAGCAGCAACCAATCGTTGTGGAGATCCTTGAGGAGGCCTTTGTCCAGCAGTGGACTTCTTTTGGCTGGCATGGTGAGTAGGTCCACTTACTTATCTATATATTTTTATTTACATTCATTTATTAGTACCTACCTACAACTTACTAACATATGGACTTAAAACGAAGTGTCGTCGCAATAAAAAGGCTTTCACGGCATTCAACACTTTTATTTTTTAATTTAGTTTCGCATCAGAACTATGCAAAACTTTCGTTTCAAAGGCGACACCTCTCATTTCGCGGAGCATGCGTCCTGAGAATGCATTATTCAACTTGAAGCTTAGTCCAACATAGGAACACAGCCAGTAATGGGTATGCAACAAGTTGTAACCGCCTTTTTAGTGTAGTGGTTAATACCCCCGGGCTCAGACGAGGATTTCTATTAGATTTTTTTTAAGATGGCTTGGGTACCTATGTTTGTACACACGGCGGCATATCAACCCAAAACTGTCAAATCTCTACAATCAATTTTGAACTTTATCGTTTGGTTATAAGGATCAATCACATCACATAACATCATCGGCCTATCTTAGTCCACTGCTGGACATAGGCCTCCCCTAATGAGCGCCATAGCGCCCTGTCCTCAGCTTGAAGCATCCAGCATCTGCCTGCAGTCTTTCGCAGGTCATCATCCCACCTGGCATGAGGGCGTCCTACACTACGTATACCGAGTCGTGGTCTCCACTCAAGAACACGTTTACCCCAGCGGTTGTTGGTTCTTCGCCAGATATGGCCGGCCCACTGCCACTTCAACTTGCTAATTCTTAGAGCTAGATCGATGACTTTGGTTCTCTGTCGGATGTATTCGTTACGAATCCTATCCTTCAGAGAAACTCCGAGCATAGCTCTTTCCATAGCTCGCTGAGCGACTTTAAACTGGTGGACCAGCCCTACCGTGAGTGTCCACGTCTCAGCTCCGTAGGTCATGACGGGTAGGACGCACTGATATTAATGATACTAATAATGCATAAGGGTCTTTATTCATTGAATAAATTTGATAGTTTTGGGTAGGTTGATCTGCCGCCGTGTCTATCTGACTATCGGTTTGGTTGATGGTAGGGCTTTAAAGTCTGTCTAAACTTTTTTAACAAGAGTCGACGCATTGCCCTGGTTTGTAATGGCAACAACGCTGCTGGTATTCTAGCGGGGCCTGTCGGTGCGTGCGCGCACGAACGAACTTATTGAAATGACATAAGAGGCCTATCACAAAATGCGCGCGCTCGCGCTTTCTCAGTACTACGGCGGACGCATCGCAAAAGTAGCATTTGCGCAGTTGTAATTACATTTATTTGAAGTTTAATAATTTTCTATCGTTCAAAAAAAGTATATAATTTGAAATCTTATACTAACGTTAATTCTGGTGTACATTTTACTTAATAATATTATTGGAGTAAGGAGATATTTACAGCTAGTCCAGAACTTTTTATGGCTTTGGGATATTTTTTTGTTGTAGAAATTTCATTCATATTTTGAAATTCCGAGGCCGCTACGAACTTAACCACTATTTAAGAGATATTATTATATATTTTTCATTTCGTTTGCTTAGTAAAGTAGTTCAATACATGAGCTTGAAACTTGCCGTCAGCGTATTTAATTGAAAACTAGCTTCGGAATTTTGGCTCTAAATAAATAGATAAGGGAAAATTGTAGAATGCGAGGCCGCTACGAATTATACTAATAACTATTCTCCACCATACAATAAGTCAAAATTGTCTAAGGGTTTCAGTTTCTCTGAACAAGAACGCTGAAGTTGGGCATTTTACGCAAAAATCACGGTCAAAATGTAATAGGCCTCTTAATGAAATTGAACAAAATGAACATAATCGAGTAGTGAAAAGCTCTCAATCGAAGTGCTAAACTTTTTCAGGGTCAGAAGGGATGTATATTCCCACAACATTTTGAACTTTATGTAATTGAGATAAGATTGAAAACCGAATGAAATATGTGGTAAAAAAAATTAAACAATATTCTGCCCTAAAGAGTTAATGCTACTTTTATTGCTTATACCAACCCGCATTTGACGAGTGGTGATTAAGCCAATACCCCTCAATTGTTGTAGTAAACTTGATTCCAGTTAAGGAGGCCTTTGCCCAGCAGTGGGACATAAAGGATAATTACTTTTTTCTATCTATAAGGCAAAGGTCAAGGCAGAATCGGTCAACAGTAAACAACGTTATTGCAATTCAGAAATAAACAACGCCATCTAGGGATGCGTTAGTGAAACTCATTTCCCTTACAAAGTTAACTTAATTTAACTTCCCAAGTAATTTAATAACACTTTTAATTTTCTTCTTACTTCTCACAAAAGATATTAACGATACATCCCCAGGGTGATACGCGAGGAGTAATAATAAAAAATATAAAAATAAACGGAGTCGTCGGAACAAGCTAAGTTTATGTATGGAAATATCTCGTGCACTAGAAAACTTTGTACTTACTAAGAGATGTTATAAAAGCTGAAACTAGACGATCATTGTTCCTGGCATAGATATAAGATATTATTATGCTAGGCTCCGCGACATTAACTTTGCAAACTTACGAGAACTTATTGTATAACGATACGAAGCTGCAGCATAGTCAATGTGGCAACGGTATAATAGCTAAGTCAAGTCTGTGGTGCCTGAAAAATCTCTGAGAAATCTCGGAGAAACTCGTAGGGAGAAGGGAACGGGAAAACGCTGACGTGTTCCCATTCCCTCTGGAAACCCAGAGACGATGTATCGATCACAATCACATGGCTTGAGGAACCCTTTAAGTTTCTGGCCACCCCCAATAAGTGCAGTGAAACTGTAAATGCCGTTAGAGGTCAACAGCTAACTCACTCCATTAAACGGACCTTGTAAAATGTTGTAAACAAAACGCAAGGAGATCTGTAAAAGTTATTAAATAGAAGTGCCGCGGCAGCAAACTTATTGTCAAATTACTATTTGTAAAGACGTACCTTTTGTTTTCTGAAAAATGTTGACACGTCAGTTCATCTTTTAAAATGAAATAAAATGGTGATTTTTAAAGTGACAGCTTGCCATTTGAATGTCTACGTTTTGGAAGAACTTCTTGGCGGGAAAGTGAAGCGTCATGTTTGCGGTTTTGCTTTATTTTCCAAAATTTGTGTTATGTCGAATATTAATGTGAAATAATGGTGGATTATTAACCGTTAAGTGTTCGTGAGTGTGCATAAGTGTTGGCAAATGAAACAAAACAGTGCAACGTCACTTTTCAAATTCTCTCAAGAAGCTCGCGTGAGGACTTAGTAAAGCCCCACATCTTTACTGAGATACTCGAGGGGTTGGGGGGTATATCATTTCTCACTTCCCAATTCTAATATCATTCATCATCATCATCATATATGAAAATATTGTTTATTTATGTATTACTTAAACTAATGACATGGCAGCATGGTCTATGACCTTAGCCGGTTCCTCAAGGAACAAACTACACTAAAAAAAAAAATGTCTACGTTTTGACGCCATTTTGTGAAATGAAACGTTGACAAATGTTGCTTGTGAGAAGAAAAGGAGGTCACTAAAATCTGGCCAGGAAAAAAATACCTACTATATGAAAAACATGATAAAAATGTGTTACAAGTAATTAACAACTTTATTAATTTATTATCTAGTTTTATCTAAATATAAAAGCAAAATGATACCTTTTTCGGAATCCTCGAATTTTTGTCTACATTTTGGTATCTATGTACCTCAAGGTACAAACATGGCCAAATATGTATGGACTATTAGTGACCTCCTTTGCTAATGAATTGTGTGTGAAACTTTATAGAACCATTTAGAAAATATTACGTATTGTCTGTCGGTTCACTGTGCTGAGACAGGTGAGCGGCGCACTCGGACCGCGCGAATATTACGCGGCCGTGAATAATGCATACAGCGCCATCTCTCGGATGCAAATATCAAGAAGCTGCCGCAATACTGCAGGTCTGAACGCGTGGGCCAAGGAGAGGAGCGGTCGTGCGTTAAAATCATAACATTTCTGCCTTAGTCAAAGAGTCAAAGACATCAGTAGTATTATATTTTTTGTGATCAAATTAAATCAAAAAATATTATTCACGTAATAAACTTAAAAATAAGTAGTTTTTAAATCTATATAATGATCTACTTGCGTTATTCAGGGTGTCCCAAAAATGGCACGCCAGGCTGACACTGGAGATAGCTTAGCTATAAACCTATCAGATAAAAAAAAATAAACAAAAAAAAAATATAAATAAAAACAAACTAAAAGTGGAGTTTTAGAGAAGAAAAAAATGGCATTTTCTCCAAAACTAAGAGACTTTTACTAGAGTCATGTTATTTTTATCTGATAGGTTTAAAACGAACTAAAAGTGGAGTTTTTAGAACATAAAAAAGTGTCATTCTCTCCAAAACTATGAGACTTTTACTAGAGTCATGTTATTTTTTTCTGATAGGTTTATAGCTAAGCTATCTCCAGTGTCAGCCTGGCGTGCCATTTTTGGGACACCCTGTAGAAGGGGAAATGGAGGTATACCCACAAAACCTCCAATACTTCTCCTCTCTTCCACCAGGATTATCTGAGGACAACCCTTACAACCACGCGGGCCCAGTGCGGATTGGTGGTTGTTAACGACTGCTAATGCAGCCGGCATCAACTGTCTTACGTGCTTTCCGAAGCAAGGAGGAGCTCTAGATGAAAAATTGTTTGTCTTATGACCGGCCTTTGCGAAAGTTACTTAACCTCAGCACGCGCAGACCGGGCGCGTTAACCACTGCGTCATCGAGATCCTACATCGAGACATCAATTACTATCCAAAAAATATTACCTCTCACGTGTCACCAGGGTGATTTAGCGTCTGCGTTTAATTTTAGTGCTGCGTTTCATATCTTCATACATTTTCTTCAGAAAGAGTGTGCCTAGTTCAAAAACATTAGTTATCACACCACTAATCGCTACCACCCGTGACTCGGACCGGTTGTCCAGACTTTATTTGAAAGCCAGTTATACACCTTGGAAGCGGGCATACTATACATTCATTCTCCCACTCTGAATATACGACAACACCATTCACCAGCCGGTATTTACTCTATTTAATAATTATAACGCCGTTCATCTCACAGGATAAGCCTCAAGTCTAATAGCTATTCAATAACATCTTAATAGTGTGTCGGTAGCCTGCTTCTGACATGAGGAGTTTGCTGTTGGCCTCAAACGGGCTTAACAGCGTTTTTTTCATATAGAGTTGGGTAAAAAACTGCTCTGCCTGATGAAGCAGAAGCAGAGTATATTAGATGCGAGGGCAGAGCTAGTTTTTTTTAAATAAGCTAGGGCACAGTGCCTTGATGCTCCAGCTCGAGCTCCTCGTGACATACGTGTGCTAGGAGGGAAATCGATTTTGATGGTGAAAGAATTTTAATACAATTTCCGAATTCCTGAATTTAATAGCGTGTGTAGAGCTCGATGGTGCAGTGGTTAACGCGTCCGGTCTGCGAGTGCTGAGGCTAAGCAACATTCGCAAAAGCCGGTCATCGGATGGGTGACCAAAAATGTATCGTCTCGAGCTTCTCCGTGCTTCGGAAGGCACGTAAACCCTTTGGTCCCGGCTGCATTAGCAGTCGTGAACAACCACCAATCCGCACTGGGCCCGCGTGGTGGCTTATGGCCCGTTCTCCCTATCTGTCCTTAGGGAAGGCTCGTGCCCAGCAGTGGGGCCATTAAAAGAGCTGATGATGAGTAGCGTTTGTGAAGCTATTAATTATATTCTAGTGTTATTGGACATGATAGCTGTTTAAAACGTTTCATAAACTACATGTAACTTCGTGCCGGAATCAATAAATCCGGCTCGAAGGACCATGAATAAAACCCCGTGTTGCTCCAACAAAGTTGCATACCTTCATAGAAATTGTGACAATTTGAATTGACGCGCCATCGTTCTACCTTCATTACTTTTACAAACAATAGGTATCTTTTTCCACTAATCATTATTTAAAAATGTATCTATCAAAACATACATCAACGAAGACTAATGCTAATTATTATACGATTGGAAACGATGAGCACATATCCAATATAACAATTATGATAATAAACAAACACTTACATAATATACCTAGGTGGTAGCGTCGCCAACGACGTGCAGTCACGAGCACAGATAAACACTTTGTGTCTTATTCTATTGTGTTAAGAGTTACAATTGCTTACATATTTTTGCTAATGACTGTCTGTACAAATAGTGGTCGCTGTCACCGTAACATAATCACATACACTCATTAACGACATTCGCTTGTCACAACAATGTAATATACACCTTAACACGGTACGGTAAGATTTAATATTAGGTTAAATGTCAAAGAGATTTCAATCATGAGGTTGTTTGTTGAAGATTTGCTCAGGGATTTTGGGCGTTGCAAATATATTCCGTGGAGTGGAGACATTAATGCTGGGCAGTGATGCAGACAACACGGTCTGACTATTATTCGATTTGAATAATCGATTAATTTGTGGTTAATACCTATTAAATCCTATAACTACCTAATAATGACTGCGTAACGTTTGTTAATCTGTTCTCAATTCAATTACATTATTTGATTTGTCTTTGAATATTATTTCCTATTTTTTAATTATTATTATTCTTATTATCGTAAGTGGTATCTGCCTATCCCTATGGGAGTTAGGCGTGAATGTATGTACCTGTTTCCTATGGTTTCCTATAATAAATAATACATTCAATAAACATTCGCGTATTTTCTTATAAAGCTATAAGTATAACTAGGTAGTTATAGTTTTTAAAGTTATAACAAACACTACACATTCAATTATTATACAATTATACAATTATTATACAATATATTTATGGATCTACTTACTCGCGTTTATTATTATTATATCTTAATTAATGGCTTCGCGTTTAGCATTCAGCCAATTTCAAGTGTTTTTTAAATTGTACGGTAGATAGAAATTAAAATGGAGTCTCACAACACGTGTTATTACGGAAAGAACTCGGGTGAAACTCCCGCGTTTATTTTACACTCAGAATTTTATCCTGACGTTTCGAACAAATCAATGTGTAAAAAAACACGAGTCGTTTTCACAACTGCATTAAACATTGCAGTAATAAATACTTCTTCAAAAGCTTATGTAAGGCCCCAGGTCTCCATGCAGACATACTCAACGCCACAATAAATACAGAATTTCGCGCAATAACTCCAGTGGTTGTCAACATTTATCTCCGTAATAACGTGGCGTTTGCTAACTGTGGCTATGAATGCTGTGATGCAAATCTATCATCCCTCAGCGAAGATGCACTTGGACAATGTCCAAATTGTCCAGGTCTATTCTTGGGAGCCATAACTTCTCGGAACCGGCTCCATTCACTTTATTTTTGGGGTAAAATGTCAGGTAACTATATTCTCTGTGCAACGCTGTGGCAACGGTTGGCAGGTGATGCTTTATTTGCGTTTAGTTAGTCATTTGTGAGGAAGATATGAAAGGAGATTGTTCTGCGTCCATATATTGCTCGCCTTAAAATAAACTGCAGAGGAAAACTCATTTTCTAGTAATGAATTGCCTGTATTAACCCATGAAAACTAAGTTTCATGACGGACACTTCTGAGAAGACAGTTATTTAAATAAAAAGGACCGATTTTGAGGTTATGTTTAATCATAGGAAACGCTTTAGTGAATGCTTATAAATATTGATATTTTTACTACTATGCCCTAGTACCTAACAAGTTTCCTCTTGGTGGCGCTGAACGGAGACATCACTAGGTGGTAGGTCTGATACCTGGCTGTCTAGGTAAGTACTACCGCAGTATCGATATGACACGGGAAAATATTTGGGAATATAATAACAATTTGTCATGGGCAGGCGTTTCACTTACCACGCAGTGAGCGGCCTGCTCGTTATATTACTTTGTAAAAATAAAATCCTTAATGATACGTATAGCAATTTAAGGCCTACTCAATTGTCAAGTTCCATTGCTACAAATTGCACAAATACAAACAACAAATACACATATTACAAATTGTTGGTTCCCTGTGTGGTGCCGGGGATAAAGAATTGCACCACCCCATCTCTTCCCGTGGGTGTCGTAAAAGCCGACTAAGGGACCATTCCAAGGGATGGGCAGCAGCATCTCTCTGAGGTTACCCTCAACATACTGCGATCGCCAACCCGCCTGCCAAGCGTGGCGATTACGGCAAATACCCCTCATATCCTTGGGGGAGGCCTTTGTCCAGCAGTGGACGTCTTTTGGCTGAGATGATGATGATGATTGCTACAAATGATATTAAAAGTTTATAAATCTATAATTATTTGGCTATGCTAAACATGTTTAAAAACGTGAATAAAACCGAAATACTAAAATGCTGCGCAGCAATAATGTTTTATGTGTAAATATCAATCTTGTTACTCGATGTTTTCATCGAAACCAAATTCGATTTTTTTTGTATTTTCAGTCAATCAATTATTGATTGACTGAAAACATCGAACGGAGACATCACTAGGTGGTAGGTCTGTACACTGATAATACTGACATATTGACAAACAAAGATGGCGTGTTTGGTGGTAAAAAAAATACTTTTAAAAGTCTTACTTATAATATATGACATGATTATTTATAATGTAATGACACAAGGTAGCTTTCTTTAATTCTACAATAGAAAAGCTTGGCCTTCAATTAACTGAACTGGCTATCTTATTTCTAACTGTCGGAACATAATGCTACTTATGTTGATGCTATGGTGAAATAAACAGATTGTGGTAGCGGTTAGACCAGTGATGGGGAAATGGCGGCCCGCTCGCGGGCCAAGTCCGGCCCGCGACAAGATTCAATCCGGTTGTAACCCACTATCTAATTATAATTAAATAACAATAGATTTATTAGAGAAGGTCGATGGTGCAGTGGTTAACGTGCCCGGTCTGCGAGTGCTGAGGTTAAGCAACTTTCGCAAAAACCAGTCATCGGATGAGTGACCAAAAATGTATCATTTCGAGCTCCTCCATGCTTCGGAAAGTACGTATAGCCGTTGGTCCCGTAGCAGTCATTAACAACCACTAATCCACACTGGGCCTGCTTGGTAACCACCAAGTGTGGCCCGTTCTCCCGTCCATACATAGGGAAGGCTCGTGCCCCAGCAGTGGGGACATAAAATGAGCTAACGATGAATGATGAAATTTATTATAGGAACTTGTAATCTATTTATCTCAGAATAAACGCTCCTTAGCCCGAAGAAATGTTATAATTATTTAATATGGCCCCATCTCTAAATATATTTCCCCAACCATCATCTAGATGATGGTTGGTGATGTCAAACCCGGGCTATACGTCGTAAATCAGAAACATATTTTGCCTGACTTGATAATTGACCCTTGGACCTTGACCTCCGAATATCAGGCCAAACGCATGCCACAAGGCTACCAGACTTCAAGCAAGCCAAACCGAACCTAGTACACTAATATCTCCTGCTGGGAATCCAACCTCTAGTTCTGAGACTGGAATTTTAACGTTTAACCATTATACCACAGAGGTTAAGTCTTGAGACTATGAACTTGCCTTCTAAAACACAACAGACGCTTAAAAATCCATTTACTCCGTTCACCCATCCGTTGGCTATTAATTCCAAAGGTCGCTTAGCATTCACGATCGTGACCCAAACGCTGCAATAACACTTCTATTAAGCGTTAGTGTCCCGAGACGACACACGTGCATCCCATAAATTCAATGCCAGATTCAATTAGAACATTTACATTCTTAAGTCTATTTTTAATACGTTTCAGCTAGAAATAGTACCATTATTTCAATAGAAACTCTTTCGCTGAGACAATAATTTAACTTTAGTAAATATAAAACAAATAACAGTTTCATTTTATGGTCCAATAAAGATGTTCGAGCAATTTGGGGGAAATAAATTTAAATCGGACATGGATGAGTTGAATCTCGATGATAATAGATCTTTATTTGTTTGACAGCAATTTATTTATAATTTCTTGGGTAAGTGAGTCGGCAAACGAGCATACGGTCTCATGGAAAGTAAACCTGGTTACATAAAAATATAAACAATGTATGGACTATTAACATTTATATTTTTTAATAATCAAGATATTTTTGCATTCAACCATAAAATCTATCCATACGGCTATCGACGCTTAGTAGTATTGATACTGTCTTATTACTTTGACACGTCTCATTTGTATTGTCATTTTATTAAGATATAATTGTTTTTCTAAATTGTCTCCGGTCTGGGTGTTTTCTATGTATAGGTAATAAGTATGTATTTAAAGTATTTTAAGTATGTTTATCCGTTGTCTAGTAACCATTTTAACGAGTTCATAACGAAGCTTCTCTTGGGCTAGATAATTGGTGTGAGTGTAGGAAAGTTTATTTATTATTTATTTATTATTTATTGCTAATAATAACTAAAGGCAATAAGTTTAGTTAATAGCGACCATCCTAACCTTTCGCAATCCAGGCAATAGCTCATCTAACTGAGCTACAAATAGATTGGTTTCCCTGCCGATTTTTAAAGTGCTTCTCTAAAACGCTATTAGCCTTTTTCACGTAATAAAATCTTGATGTAAATGTAACATTGACATTAATATTAATTGCTAATTAATTTAATAAGGTGATGTATACCTAATACTCCATCACTTTGTTATTACCTTTTTAATTTATGTAACTAGATATTAATTTAACCTACGCATAAGCTTTTAAATAACACTATTATGGATCTGTGTAAGTTGAAAATAAATATAATATAATAATATTGTTACTATTAATAAATTGGAGACAAGAAATCAATTTTTAAATTTATACTATACATTTTGGATTTCTATAATGGTGTTAGGTTGTAGTGTTAATCGATTTGTATTTTTTAATCTTAACTTATGTCACTTTGCTATTTAAAGATTTGTAAGTGGCTTTTCATCATTATATTACTTATAGTTTAATTCTAGTTATAATCATGTAAATCTTCCTTATTTAAAGAAATAAATATATAGGTTTAAAATTTTTGCCTACACGTTGGCAACTTTATTTCTTATAAAAAATCCGAGGCGTTCTATCTTCATATCTCAACACAAACGGTGCGGAGTGACGCGCCGTCTTAGAAAATATTCCACTGAAAAATAATGGTGGAATTAGCCAAATGCGTCTCGGGCAATTATGAAGGAGGCCGACCGCGACGCTGGATCGCGACACTTTGAGCGCCGCTGGACGCAACTGCGCGTGAAACGACGCGCGGCGCGGGTCATGAGCGACTAGCGATTTTGTATTCTCTAAATGCCACTACACATTTACAGAATACACTAAACATGCACACTAGTTTAGGTCCAAGACAGCGTACTCGTAGAACAAGGGTACGTAGAACCGGTTCACATGCGCTCTATACCAGGTACAAACATGTACCAAAGCAATCTCAAAAAAAAAAGGGTAACAGCTTAATCACCACGCTTGCCAAATGCGGGTTGGTGATCACAAACCAGGGCTATGCCCAAACTGGCATGATTCTCCGGATATTGCCAACCGGTCACAAAGACTAAATTATCAAAAGACATGCAAATAAATATAAGGTCACATTTTATCAACTGCAAATATTTTGAGGATAAATTCAATAACATATTATTAAAACTATTTTTATGAAAAAACCTTAAATTTTTATACGCAAAAATTCAAGAAAAACGCCAAAAGACATTTCGATTGAAAAGTAAAATAAAGCACTTTCGGCAGTTTCAATTCAAAGGAGCCGAAACAGAGCGGCCGCAATGCCAGAGTGAACGAGAGTGCGGCAACAGTGCCGTGATCTTGAATTGACGTACGAGCTGTAGCTACCGGCTAGGGTTGAGTGAGCCACACATAGTTAATTTATTATTGTGTGAATTTGGGTGTCTTATATATTTTAAATGAAACTCACAATTTAGGTGTACACTATAAATTACTTATATCATTATAAAGTACAATCGTAATCAAATATTAATATACAAATTGGACACTACAAAATATTTACGCCTCGCTCGGCCAGTTTTGAAAGCTGCGTTATTAAATTTAATAACGTAATATATCCGCATGCCAATGTATAATTTTTTTAAACATATTATTGGAAAGCATTTACATGGAGGTACATATTTAAGGTCGGACATATTATCAAAAATAGTTTTGGCTAGTTTTGAATACTTATGTAATAAATTTTTCTATTTCCAATAAAGAAACAAGGTTTATATAAGATCGGCAGCGCTCAGTGACATAGGTACTTGTTATTATCCGTTACTACAGCAACATACGCTGCCCGATCCGCGTTTACGATGACAGCCGCGTCATCAGGTACTCCTTTCCCATGCTTTTTTCCGTGTGCTAATGTAGGTGAACTACGAGCTTGTGTGCGTGCGTTTCGGAGCGCTTGTGTGAAGTTGCCGCACTCTCGTTCACTCTGGAAATGCCTTAACCGCTTACACGTGCCCGTAGTTTTGTTCAAAGGAACCGACAGAGAGGCCGCTCTTAAAAATATTACAATTTTGTTGTGTCAGGAAAAATACAAAAAAAAATTTGCCTGTTTTTTTTTTTAAATGCTAGTGCCTTATTTCTCTGATATAATTAGGTAGATGTTTTGTCAAAATATTTGCAGTTGATAAAATGTGACCTTATGCATATATCGATTACAACCCGTTCTGCTGCTGTACGTTCACAGCACATACACAGTTCACAAAATAAGGTAGCTGCAGTTCTAAACAAAAAACTTATACATATAGACAACCTCTCATGGACACGAAATCTCGCAACAGCTGCGCCCTGACTGTTCCAAGGTCCGTTTTTTTTTTGAGAGAGTTTGCTGATTGCCTCAAACGGCATTTTCAGCGTCACCGGGCTTTTTTGGGGGCGGCGAGGTACGTAAAGGGTACCTCAATCCGTGTGAAACGAATCACCTTCGGAGGTTTTCTAGAGGGAACGGCATCACACACTTAAAAGTGCGTGTCCCCGTGCCTTACTAGATTCTCGGAAGGGTTCGGATCGGATCGGACCGAGGTCCGTGTATGTGCAAGGGGTGAGTGAGTATGTGAAAGTCGCTCGAGCGCGGTACGTATTAAACTTGCCTTCTGGTTCTTCTTATTTGGTGCACATACTGACAAAACCATAGCAATTATCGCAATGATCTACTTTATAAACCAAATAAATCTAAATTAAAGCCAGCAAGCTTTAGAGATGATCATGTGGCATATAAATTGCGCCGCAATCCTTTGAGAATTGTAGAACGCAACTGCTCGTGAGACGGCCGCTTGCAAGTCATGAGCGACAGCGATAAACTATACTAGAGAATATTAGTATACCTACCATTGGTTTAATACAATTCTATTGAATCATTTTTTTACACTCCATAAATACATGAGACAAATGCAATTTCAGAGCATTTTTTTTAGTTCATAACGTGGAAGTGCTTTTTAATCGAATCTAATAATCAAACAATATAAAATAATCTGCATTACCTGTTTTAATGGCGAATAGTATGCGCAGTTAGACTTAACTAGTTTCAAGTAAAATACACATATGGTGTACACTGTTATGGTGACTGACTTGTATGAGATGGTGGTAGCTGCACGGCTAGTTACCACTAGAGCTTAAAACAAGCCGAACCAACCAACTTAATCGAGTACAATAAAATTCCCCCCCCCCTTTTTAACCTCCTTTAAACCCCTTCTTAAACCCCCCTTTAAACCTCTGGACTACTCTAGACTACATTGGCGTTTATTTCATTTCAAAAGACAAAGACAAAGACTTTTTTTTTACTCTTTTACTTTTTTTTTCTTTTTCTTTTTTCAATTAATGATGTGTAAAAAAATGCGTAAAATTATCTTATTAGGTACTTACGCACTCTTCACTTCGTCGAGTCACTACCTCTCTTAACTTGTCCCAAACTCAAGCTAGAAATATGAAAATCCCACAAATAAAACTGGGCCAGGAAACAGATATATAATTATAACCACTCATAAAACGTATCTGCAACAATGCACGCTCGAATAACGCCGCGCCCGCAGCTTAGATAATAATGTTCTCATTTAGTTTCATGTCAGAAACACCTTGTTTTTATTATTCTTTGAACTTTCTTTCAGGATGCGGCGTACCATTTTTTGTCAGAGTAATGAACCGTGTAATGGTTGACATAAATTGGACGTTACTTCTGCTGATTTGATACAGCTGCGACCGAGGCACCGTGAAGTACTAAAAAAAACTGACATATTTTTTTGTGATAAGCCCGATACAATTTTGATTTAGTTGATTTATGTATAATTAGGTGTTTAAAGGCACCACGATTTTAAAAGTTATATACATACACATTGTGTTTATTATCACCATCTCATTTTATGACCCCAATGGTGGGGCCCCAGCATCCCCTAAATATGGCGACACCACAGAGAGTACGGGCCATAAACCACGACGCGGGCCTAGCGCTGTGCGGTGGTTAATAATAACTGCTAATGCACTTTAACCTAATCTTTGCGTACCGCCCAAAGCACGGAAGAGCTTTAGAATATACATTTTTGTTCACTCATCCAATGACCCGGCCTTTGCGAAAGTTTCGTATTTTCAGTGAGCGTGTTTACCACTGCGCCATCGAGCTTCCCATTAAAGGAGATGTTCCATTTTTGTATGGAGGCTGGGCCCCCTAATTCTTACAGTGATGAAATTATATTTTATGAAAAGAGCAAAAAATAAGGAACTTTTCCATGTATTAATATATTTTTTAAACATACCCAAACATTGTATTATTTAATAAAAAAGGTCAATAATAAAAATTAATAAAATAGCAACCCTAAACTTTTTCTACCTTGGCAACTTTGCTTTTCTAATGTAAATGTATGTATTTAAAAAATATAACTTATTTTTTAAATTAGTAATGCAAAGGTACTATCCATTACAGCCAGCAACCGCTTGGTTTTATTTTCAGGAAATTGCATTAAAACCTTAAAATACCTTTTAGTATGTATAAATAGGTTTAGCAATATATAATAAACACTTAAAACTTTCAATATCACCCAAAACTAATAAGAAAAGCTTGATAAAGAAAACAAGACTTCAAGTTTTAAAAATATTTTTTAAATTATGTTGGGGGGTTTTATATATTTTTTCTTTTTGGAAACATCATCTCAGAAGGCAGATCTATCAGAAAAGCATCACTTCAAAACTGTAATAAAATAAGGGCTCAAAAACGAACATCTCCTTTTATGTTCAGTCATCATCAAATTGATCAAAGCACACTAAACAGTCGAAAATACCTTCACATTACGTCTGCACAAGATGCCTCAGTGCTCGATATTAAAAGCTATAATTCCCTGGTCGGATAAATTATTTTTCGTATTTTTCTTACAGCGAGAAGTGAGCTCACTTAACAGCTCCGATCACCTATCTGGAAAATAAGGAGTGGACTAGTCCACAGGGCGACTCTCCTGCGATCACTAGTTTTATGAGTACCGGATGAAAAATGCACTTCGGCAGGTTCTAGTCTGGCGTTATGACCTGATGTGGATGGTCCCCTTTGTGCCTGTGCGAGTTTTGCTTGCGCATAATAGTCTGGCAACTCTCGTAAACCTAAACGGTTAAAAGCGGGAGCCAATACAAATAAAATCAGTGAAACGATTGGTTACGGAACTGGCTAGTGACTGCATTTACCTTTTTTGAGAGTTTTCTGGTTACCTCAGACGGCATTTTCAGCTTCACTGGGCTTTATTGGCAAGAAACTTAAAGGGTTCTTCAAGCCGTGTGATACGAAGTACCGTCAGGGGTTATCTAGAGGGAAATGCATCACGCACTAGTGCGTGTCCCCGTGGACTGCTAGATTCTCCAAGGGGTTCGGAACAAATCGGGAGCAGTTCAACCCGAGGGCTCTACAGGCTAGGACCTTGGCTCGGGTTGACCGGGTCGTGGGGGTGGTGAGAAGCGCCCAGTTACGTCTACCTTTTTTAGAGCGCGTGGGAACCGGGTCGTCGTACCCTTGTTCTACGAGTACGGTATCTTGAGCCTAACTAGTGTGCATGTTTAGCATGTGGGGAGGGGGGTGCATCTACCTATTTTCCGTGTAATGAAACATTTCACAATCGAGTGAATGATCAAGAAAACAAAAGTATACTGACAACTGTTTCGAATGAACCAAGAATAATTTATAAGCGAAGTCGCTTGGGCGGCAGCAACTCATTAATTATCGATTCGGCTGAAAGGGGGCGTCAAGTCGACTGTTATAGAGGACTAGTTTATTCGTTACTTATTTATTAGGCACTAGTTTGTTGGTTACCTGTAAATTCGTTGTGAAATACAAAATGGAAACCTCCTTTGTATTATATATTTGCTATGTTAATAAATAATCGTCGGGTTCAATCCCTACGTCTGAGGAGCTCGATGGCGCAGTGGTTAACGCGCCCGCTCTGCGAGTGCTGAGGTTAAGCAACTTTCCCAAATCATCGGATGGGTGATCAAAACTTTACCATCTCGAACTCCTCCGTGCTTCGGAAGGCACGTAAAGCCGTTGTTCCAGCTGCATAAGCTATCGTTAACTACCACCAATCCGCACTGGGCCCGTGTGGTGGTTTATGGCCCGTTCTCCCTATCCATCCATAGGGAAGGCTCGTGCCCCAGTAGTGGAGACATAAATGAGCTGATGATGATGATGATGATAATCCCTATGTCTATGTTATACTTGCAACGTGACGTGTACCAATGTTTAACATGAGCGTGAAGCTTTCTGTATGGGTTAAAGGGACTATTATTGGGTAGGTGGGCTAGTCGTTATAGAGAAACTATTTAGCAACTACAATACGACTTTTTTAAATAGTAATTGTATGGGAATGGCTAACTATGACGTCACTATTTTGTTCCGTTAATTGAGTGTTTGATAATAACTTTTTAGGTTACAGATTCATGCGTTGGTCAAAGAAAGGAACTGTTACGTGTTTATAAAATTTTATAAAATACATTGAAAAAATTAAACGCCTACCCGAACCAGCCAGGAATCGAACCTGGGTCTTCCGCAATCCGGGCGACTGCACTGACCGATATGCTACCGGGAAGGCTGACGTAAGCGCTGAATTTTGTCACTGCTTTTTTAATTTCGTTCGTTCGATTCTTGGCTGGGTCGGGTAGACGTTCAATTTTTTTTTTACTGTATTTTGTAAAACTTTGTAAATATTTAATTTAGCTTTCAGTGCAGCATAGCACTTGAAATTAAGAAGTAAAAATTTTAACTTTTACGTGATTTAAATTTTATACGTTTAATGTTCTAGAATTAATTTTATTGTCGATAATGTCAAGATCCCTAACGTATCAAGTGTGCATTAATAATAATGTATTGCCGGTTCCTCTCAGTATAATAGGTCTCCTGCCCTAGAGACTTACGAATTGATGGCGTACTTACATTCCTTAGGGCTAAATATTTTACGCCTAATTAGTTTAATAAAATACTTATGGTTTTTACCTTGATTCTTCCTAACCCATTATGTACTGGCATTACCATATGGTAACGCTAGATAGAGTCAGTGTCAAGTTTTGTATTTTTTTTTTTAATTTTAGATTTTTTTGTTCTAAATGTGTATTTGAACAATGTATAACATGTTAATGACATTTTGTAGTGTTATTTTCTATTTGTTATTGCGGTAAAACGAAAAAGTTTTCAGTGTTTATTGTGACTACTAGAAAAGGCGGGCAGAAAAAAATAAACGTAACTACTACTTTATATAATTTTAAATAGTGTTTTTGCATGTTTGAATGATGAATTATTGTTTATTGTAGTTCCAATTATTGATTATGTATTTCTAGCAAAATCTTAATCGATACGCTATTTTACTAACTGTTCAGCAGAGCTATTCAAAGTTCAAAACATTATGTAGTTATAACTTTTTTTATTTATGTATGAAACTGATTTCCGACCAAAATGGCGTTTCAGTTATTTTGCCTTTGACTGATATGTTACCTTCACTAGGAATCGAACCCAAAACGTCAGGGTTTGAGACCGTTGGTTTACCCACAAGCCTACAGAGGACAGTTCTACCAATACGTTCATTGAGGCGGGTATATTCTATTTATACGATAATTTGTCAGAACTCAGCATACTATTATTATTTTAGTTCGTTCACTCGATAAGTCATTCACTCTTCAATGTGATTTGGAGCGTCTAACCATCTGTTCTGATTAAATTATTTAGTACCATAAGTGATTGCATGTACAATCTACATACATAAGTAAGGAGCTTAATGGGGCGTAGCGATTTGAGCGTTCCGGATGCAATATTTAATGTTAAGTTTGATGAGTTTTATTCGAAATGTATAAGGATTTTAAATCCAAAAAAAATATATGTTATTCATTGGCTTTTTATCTAGTAATTTCAGCTGAAATGTTTACGACATTGAACAATTTTCTGCATCGAATATAATATCAAACATACGTCTTATTAATAGACTAAATATCATTTTATTCAGGCTATACACCGCTTCAGACAGAGAAAAATATACCAAACCAATTGTCTTTGAATATGTAATAGTTGTCGGCCATTATAATTTTAATAATAAGTAAACGTTCAATAAAATCCACATTGTTGCCTAATTCGACGCTCGCGCCATCATTCAGTCCCGGGCGGAACGCAGTGGAAATCTCACAGTCGGAAACGCTCGCCTCTGAAAAAATGCACCAACTTACGTCGAATAGTTTAAGACATATGACTAACGAATCTAAAATGTTGATATTCATTGTATAATTTGACTCGATCATAATTATATTCGAGAACATCACAAAAAAAATCAGTATTGTTGAAATTACAACAACATTAGGTACTTAACTTATATGCTTGGAAACCACTCAAATACATCGATAACACCAATATTCGTAATTTAGTAGCTGCATAATATTTTGATAACTAAAACCAATAAAAAATATATTTTTTAGATCTATTTTTTTTAATAATGCATAAAAATACATTAAGGCGACGCACCGCTAAACAATAAATCTCATACGTTTTGATACGAGCGTTTGCGCCCCGTACCATAAGAAAAACTGTTTTTTTTCCTTCAAATTAAAACTACAAATTATTAAAAAATAATGAACTACAATTTTGAAGTATGTGTTAAGACTAATCTACTAATAAAATTTAGATGCTTAAATCGGTTTGGTTAGCCTGTAAAATATGAATCTATGTTTTAAAAGAAGTTACTTTGATATTTTTTCTCTGTTATAAGACTTGAAAAATCATGTTTCTGCAATTAAGTAACAAAATGAAGTCAATTAAATGAAAAATCATGTCATCAAATATCACTTTCATATGTTTTGTAATTGTTGGGAAAAATCAAGATCCCCGCCACGTAAATTACCAATGCGTCGTCTTATATCAATAAGACAAACATTAAACACACTACCATGTATTTGACATACACGTATATATACTCTTTTCAAAAATTTCAAAAATGAAAGAGAAGCGGCCGGAATCTGTCAATGCCAATGCCAAAAAATGCCAAACTGACATTCTATCTTTTTTCATTTTTATTTTTCATAGCTTAGGGTACAATCCGTGCAGCCTTAATAAAATTACGGTCAAAATTCGACCACTGGGCGACCACTAGTTCTGTTAATTAGCGGCCTTAATTGTCGCAGGCGCTACGTATTTTAGACTTTATAACAGGGCCAGTAAGATAACAAAAGACAATATTTTAATATAATTATTTGTAAATGTGAAAATAAACGTAAATTCTTATAATAAATGGTTTTTTGATTGTAAATATTTTGTGCATATTTCGTCCTTTTTTGTGCTTATTTTGATAGTGCATATAATCCGATGTGTAGTGATGACATTATAGACAAAGAATAAGGCCGCTATTGATTGTATTCATCTCCTATTGCTTCCTAATAATAAAGTTTGTTTATTTAGGAAGTCGCATCCACGAATGACACACAAGCTTATGCCAAGACAGGGCCCCTTAATTTCACGCTTTTATTTCTTTTTTATAACTCTTTTTTTCCCACGGAATAGAAAAAGAAGGTTGGAAAGGCAAGTGGGCGTGACAGGCGTGCCGCTAATATGATTAGACAATCATATTTCAACCGATTCACATTTCGCCGCTTGCAGTCGTGTTTAGAGTGCGTTGGAGAACAGAGCTGCGCTAAATATTGTTTAAAATGCCGTGTTGTGCAATAATCACATGTAGGACAAAAAGTCAGACCTCAGGTATTGATCGACGAGGCATATCTTTTCATCGGTAAGTGAAAACAATGTTTAACCTTATTTACCTGTTCTGTGTTTTTTCTCTTATGTGTAAACTACTACATAAATTATGTATTTATGTAGGTATATTTATATATTTTTTTTATTTAAGTATTTTATGAAATTAAAATTTATAGAATATTTATTTATGTAGTTTGAATCTTTTTGTTACACTGTTTTCTACTTTTATTGTCTCTCATAATTTGCACCTCCCATGTCATTTCTGCACCACCCTATGGTTGACTGGTAGAGAATGCCTTAGGCATTAAGTCCGCCATGTAATATTTTGTTGCAAAAGTTTAAAATAAATAAATAAATAAATAAACTGTCTGCCTTATTTATTTTTTGTATAAGCAGGTGTAAATTGTTAATAAATGTTTATATTTCTTTTCTTTCTTTGCAAGCACTTGTAAGATGTCGTCAAGCTGTCTGGGCTGTCTAGGCAATAATTATCCTATCGTTGTCCAGTAAAGAGTGGAAAAGCTCGATGGCGCAGTGTTTAACGCATCCGGTCTGCGATTGCTAAGGTTAAGCAACTTTCGCAATAGCCGGTCACCGGATGGGTGACCAAAAATGTTTCAACACGAGCTCCTCCATGCTTTGGAAGGCACGTAAATCCATTGGTCCCGGTTGCATTAGCAGTCGTTAACAACCACCAATCCGCACTGGGCCCGCGTGGTGGTTTATGGCCCGTTCTCCCTATCCATCCATAGGGAAGGCTCGTGCCCCAGCAGTGAGGGCATAAAATGATCTGGTGGATCTGATATGTTAACTAGTAGTGGGTGGTGGTAAAATATCAAATTAACTAGTGAATTGAGGACGGGTTGTAGCAAAAATCATTAAGCTATACCAACTTCGTATATCCGATTAGTTTTAGGCCTTCCTTTCATTTTGCCAATAAAGTTTCGTTCGTACTTCATAAAGTTTGATAGTAAGATCACGTAATATAACTCCGGTGGCTGAAGGAATCAGCTTTCGACGGCCCTACTACCGGTTCACACGTACTCGCTAGTGAGTTCATATTCGACACGCGACGGCAAAGTGAGA
Organism: Eudonia lacustrata; assembly: GCA_947562085.1. NCBI lineage: Eukaryota > Metazoa > Arthropoda > Insecta > Lepidoptera > Crambidae > Eudonia > Eudonia lacustrata. The sequence goes on from OX387328.1 coordinate 5,155,504, forward strand.
AACAAATCGTCATTATCATCGTCTCAGTAACAAGACGTCCACTGCTGGACAAATCCTCCTTCAAGGAACGTTTCCCCATCATGTTTTCTTTTGTTATATTACTAATAATAAATAAATAAATAAATAAATTTTCCTACACTCACACCAATTATCTAGCCCAAGAAAAGCTTCGTTATGAAACTCGTTATATGGTTTCTAGACAACGGATAAACATACTTAAATGCATACTTATTATACATAGAAAACACCCAGACCCGAGACAATTCAGAAAAACAATAATTTCTAAATTGACCCGAACGGGGATCGAACCCGGGACCTCAGAGATGGCGACACCATGAAAACCGGTGTACATACCACTCGACCAAGGAGGTCGTCAAATAATAATAATAATAATAACAAGTACTTATTTCAAAATAATTCCATAGACTCCACAAACACTATTACAAGAATAAATAAAAATGCACTTCGAACAAAACAAAAACGAGCTTGGCGCACGGTTACGGCCACCGACCGTTAGAGGACGGTGTCACAGAAATTCGGAAGACACGTTAAGCCGTTGGTCCCGGCTGCATTAGCAGTCGGTCGTAACAACCACCAATCCGCACTGGGCCCGCGTGGTGGTTTATGGCCTGTTCTCCTTATCCATCCATAGGGAAGGCTCGTGCCCAGCAGTGGGGACGTAAAATGGGCTGATGAAGTTAATGATGATGTTGTATAGGTACTTACTATGTAATCAAATTATTATTCACAGCTGTACCGCTTTAACAGTTTCTATGACATCAAAACAAGCAAATCGTATTTCTATTCATTTATCAGTAATCTTTTTTTTTTCTAGTAAGAAATAATAGCCTATGTTATTCAGCGCTATATAGCATTCTAATAGTGAAAGAATTTTTAAATCGGTCTAGTAGTTTTTGAGTTTTTTTTTTAAATTTTTCAATATTTTTTTTTTATAGAAAGATTGGCATATGACTCCGATGTCAAGCAAAAGCAAAGTCTAAACGCGAAGACAGCTAGTGGAAATGAAAGTGTACTTTTGATTCTTCATTTGAGTATATAAGTGAGCTCATTGTACCGTATGTCTATAAGCCTCCCTAGACAAGTGGCATAACGTTAATAGAAATTAAATTAAAATGCAGTCGTTTAGTCTAAACAATTTTTTAGTTTTTTGATTTCATAGTTTTAATATTAGTGCCTGTAAAGGCTTATGTCGAATCTCAGAATAATAAAGCTAAAGAATCCGGACTAAAATAGCAACACTCTCATCAGTTCGTACTATTTTAACTAATGAACCTAAGTGATGTATTGGAAAGAGATCGATTGTCCCTTTTCTTTCGTTATTTCGAAGGTGTCACCAGATTTGTGACGTCATATTTAAGGTAATGTAGTGTGTGACTTTATAAAGGACTCAAAGATTTTTTTTGATCACCGATTATTATCTGATGACCGTTTGACATAACAATACAAAAAATAAAAACTAAGTGTCAACCATTTGTCGCACTCCAACCTCCTTTTCTAGCCATAAGATAGAACGGAACTAAACATAGTTGCACGATTTTTATTTTAGCCATCCTTCTATAGCTTTAGTTATTGTTCTGAGTGTCGAATAAATGATTTGACTTTGACTTTGATTGTACGGGATTGACATAAGTCGTCATAACGATATGATTAAATAACCTTTATGTCAATCCCATTATAATAATAATAAAATAGATAGATAGATAGATAGATATATAGATAGATAATACTTTTATTGCAACACTATAAAACATAATCATGAACAGAAAAAAAAATTACAAAGTTACAATTTGGCGGTCTTATCGCTTTTAAGCGATTTCTTCCAGACAACCAGTCGGATGGAGGGAGCTAATAAACTGTAAGATCAGAGGTGAAACTATTAAAACATACTAAATTTTTAAATGTTTGTTTTGTTTTTAGAAAATATTTAAAAATGTAAATTAATATGTAAAAAAATAAATAAAGAGATAATAATAATAAACTTTCCTACGCTCACACCAATTATCTAGCCCAAGAGAAGCTTCGTTATGAAACTCGTTAAATGGTTACTAGACAACGGATAAACATACTTAAAATACTTAAATACATACTTATTATACATAGAAAACACCCAGACCCGAGACAATTTAGAAAAACAATAATTTCTAAATTGACCCGACCGGGGATCGTACCCGGGACCTCAGAGATGGCGACACCATGAAACCGGTGTACAAACCACTCGATTAAGGAGGTCGTCTAATTGAATAATCATTCTAATACATTTCTATTCTATTAGCGTTAAGCCACTTGTATAGGGGGACAGAGGTCCGTTGTCGAACCCACTGTGCGAATCCAATCCTCTGGAACGGACATCTTGTTATTTCAAATCAACAACTTTTGTGCAATACACACTCGTGGGCATACATGCAATAGTGGAAATAGTAGGGAGTGCACATTCAACATAAATGTAGGACAAAAGTATGCCGAGACTGTAAATGCAGACTGCTAAAATCTATTCGAACTAAATATTTATAAAATAGGACAGTGAAAAAATTAAATGCCTACCCGACCTGCCAGGAATCTGGGTCTATACGAACTTTTTTTTTTACTTTTACTAATTTTGTTTTTTTCGTCAATGCGTGTGTTGACGGCCTGTATTTATGGCTATTTTCCATCGATTTCTATTTTCGCATAGACCTAATGTCTAAATCTGGCTACAGAAAATACTGAGACATTATTGAATTAGACACTTAAAGCAACGGCTCGTATTAATCTATGTAAAACTATTGCCCACTCGCTACTTCATCCGCTTCAGTGAACAGAATAAGTCTTTATAGAGTATTTCTTTTCAATTTCTAGTATTCGAGTAAACTTTAGGAAACAATATGTTGTTGCAATTAGTAGGGAAGACAAATCATTCTGGCCTCTTTTCGCAAGTCAACAAATATACCACTAATTTATGAAACATTTGCCAAGCCGATGCTGAGCCTCAAACAATGGAAGGCGGTAATTTGAATTTTCCAAAATTTAAACGGGCAGTAACGCGATCATTTATAATTGAATTGTTTATTTAGAGAGAAATTTGAAATAGAGTACGGTCACCAATATTTATTGAAAAACGAAGATGGTCCATCCCAACCTACAATTATTAAAAATGTTCACTCGATTAATATAGTTCACCAGAACATTCAAGGGATGACGGGCAAAGATCTGGAGATTGAATTGTTCATGAACGATAATAAAGTTGATATTTTATGTATTACTGAACACTGGCTTAAAGATCATCAGTTCATGTTCAATTTTAATAATCATTTGGTAGGTAGTTCGTTCAGTCGAGTAAATTCAATTCATGGTGGCTCCTTAATTATAAAAAGACATAGTGAGCCTCTCGGTTGAGCGAACAATAGAAATAGCTTGTGTGGAGCTGGAGCGACTTGTTGTATTAAGTGTATACAGGCCTCCGTCAGCATTGTATGATTATTTTGAAAAAGTAATGCATGAAGCATTATATAAAATCCGCAATGTAGGTAAAAAGATAGTTATTTGCGGTGATTTTAATATTAATTTGTTAGAAAAGTCTACAGGTTCTATCAAAATTAAAAATTTATTTCAATCGTATAATTTAAATAATTTATTTTTGGAGTCAACTAGAATAACTGCCACTTCGGCCACTTGTATTGATAACATATATACCGATCTAGTACCACTGTCTAAACTCATTACACAGCTCCAGAGACAATAGCTCCAGTTTTAGCTTGCATATTTAATGAATGCATTGACTGTGGTGTTTTTCCTGACCTAATGAAGCACAGTAAAGTAATCCCATTATTCAAATCAGGTAGCAAATGTGACCCCTCTAACTTTAGACCAATTTCTGTGTTACCCACATTTAGTAAAATATTTGAAAAGATAATTCTAGACCAAATTCAAGTTCATTTTTATAGAAATAAACTTTTACATTCTAGACAATATGGTTTCACTAGGGGTCGCTCGACTACTGACGCTGGTGTTGAGCTTTTACTTCAAATATTTAATGCCTGGGAAGATTCACACGATGCCGTAGGGGTTTTTTGTGATTTATCCGAGGCCTTTGATTGTGTTTTACATGAAACTCTGGTCAGGAAGCTCTACCACTATGGAATTAGAGATGCATCACTGAATCTTCTTATCTCATATTTGAGTGATAGGGTTCAGAGGGTTGATGTTAACGGTAAAAGATCTCCGGGATCGGTGGTTACAATGGGAGTTCCACAGGGTTCAATTCTTGGTCCTTTCTTATTTTTAATTTATTTTAACGACTTGCCTTACTTTGTAAAAGACAAACATGAGATAGTATTGTTTGCAGATGATACCTCACTTTTATTCAAAGTGAAACGACGACAGCCGATTGATGACGATGTGAACAATGCTGTCTCAAAGATAGTTCATTGGTTTAGTGTTAACAATTTGCTATTAAATGAACAAAAAACCAAATGTATAAGATTTGTATTACCCAACGTTAAGGAGGTAAAAACCAGTGTAAGAATTAAAGATAAGAGTGTGGACCTTGTGGACACCACAGTGTTTTTAGGCATTACGTTGGATGCAAAGCTACAGTGGGGCCCACATATAGATAAATTGTCGAGTAGACTGAGCTCTGCGACTTATGCAGTAATGAAAATTCGTCAGATCACTGACATTGAAACAGCTAGACTTGTTTACTTTAGTTATTTTCATAGCGTAATGTCGTACGGCATTTTACTGTGGGGCAATGCTGCCGATATTCAAACTATATTTGTGCTGCAGAAGCGGGCTATTCGAGCAATTTATAATCTAAAAGCTGGTAAATTCTCTTAGGGAGAGATTTAAAGATATTAATATAATGACAGTTGCATCACAATATATTTACGAGAACCTAATGTATGTATATAAAAATATTGAAACTTTTTCTAAAAACAGTGATATTCACAATGTAAACACTAGAAATAAAAACAAACTAGCAGTACCTAATACTAGACTCCACAAAGTAAATCATTCATTTAGAGGCCTGTGTGTACGTTTTTACAATAAAGTTCCAAGTAATATCCAAAAACTAGATATTAATAAATTTAAAATCGCTATTAAAGAAAAGCTTTATAAAAAAGCTTATTATAAAGTGTCTGATTACATTGAAGACAAAACAGCATGGGTTTAAAATGCTCCAATCTATTTTTTTTTTTTAAACTTGTATAACTTGGTAACGTAACGGCATATAATTTTGTAAATGTCGTTACATATTGAATTAAAGCTGTGGAGTTTCTTGCGCCCTTTCTTCTCCACAGCTAAAATATAGACGTCCTGAATGGGTAGTAGGTAAAAAAATTATGGACGATTCAAAAGCACTTTTCTAAAGTTTATTTGAATAAAGAATATTTGACTAGGTTTCTATCCAGTATTCGACTAGATGGTGACTCCCATTTCTTAGAAGCATTGTATAAGCAAACAATGGTTTGCTAGATCTCTTCAAGTTAATATTGGCACCTTCTACCAACCCAAAAGGTTTAACAAAAGGCGCTAGAAGTCCTTGCGCAAGTTAACAAACTCGCACAAGAGACTATAACATTATACGTCAGGTCCATAAACCTAAGTTTGGTTACTGCCACATCATGCAATGACCCGTAAGAAGAGTGAAACTACTAAACTTAGAGTGACCGGTCATTACATTAAAACCCGCCAAAGCGCATTCTTTATCCAGTACCGGTACTCATAAGACTAGTGTCTCAAGGGAGTCGCCCCATGGGCGCGTATAGTCCACTCCCTATTGTCCAGATAGGCGACCCGAGCTGTCAAGCGAGCTTGCTTCTCGTACAACGGTATTAGATCTAATAAAATTACAAGTAAAAGACCCATAAGAACTGAACCGAACAATGTCAGTAACTCACGCTTTGGATGTGTCAATGGACTGCTGTGGCTAGTTAGGTTCAGTAACTTATAAAAACTTCCCCTATCACTTTTAGTCCCAATTTTCACTAGCCTCCTAGTCACCGTACCTCCCTGTCCTGTTATATCCGCCCCTGTCCGGTTCGGCCAGCGCTAACTTGACTGAACTAGTTGCAACTAGTTAGATCCGTCTGCGGTTTCCAATGGTGGCCTGACTCGTTCGGCGAGACACCTTTACTAAACTTTGTGATGTTGAACTTTTAAAATAGAAACTGGAACTAATATGGTTTTATAAAGTTGTGAGAAAGCTGAACCTATTACGAGTATTATATATCTTCACAGACACTTAATGACTTAAAAAATTATAAAATTTCTAAATGATTCCAATAAACAAAAATTTTGTTTAAAATAATTTACTGCATCTATCAGCAGTTCGGATTTTGTCAGAGCTTTAAACTGAGAGGAAAGTCAGGAGCCTTTTTTCTTTTTCCATCTTTTGAACCAAATAACAATTAAGCACATTTATTTAATTACATGAATTGCAATTGATTTTATATAAAAAGCTACTTCATTTTCTAGTAGAAATAAAGTTAACCACTAGTCTGCTGGCTACAAGAGCATTCTTAAAAAAACGTGAAAATTAAGAGAGTATTGCAAAACTGAACGCTGACTGCACAGTCCTGCACTGTCCGAATCAGCTACAACAATATACAAATCAGTCCGAAGCGTCGTCGCCACCCAAAGTACAAACAAAGTACGTGGAGGTCGGATTGACCCGTATCCCGCGACCGATCGTATCTCCCCGGTCCGAAACTTCGGCGGAGCCACTTCGAGTTCTTATCGGACGGACCCGCAGATGCCCTTCAATAGGGTGACCAAGGAACGAAGCCTTAATATCCAAAGTATTGTTACTATAGCAAGACTAGTTTAGCGAGACGAGCCAATATCAACTCTAGTTTGAGTTCTTATCAGAAGAAGCACTTCAATAGGGTGACCAAGCTTCAACATCTAATTGTTACTTCAGCAACACTATTTATCATTTAGGTATCGTAACTTAAGCAAGACTAGTTTAGTGAGACGAACCAACATCCACTTGGACTTTGAGACTGGAAGTTCTTATCGGAGGGACCCGGAGATGCTCTTCACTAGGGTGACCAAGCGACCGAGTTTCAGTATCTAAAGTGTTGTTACTTCAACTTCAGCAATCTCATCTAAGTACTGTAACGTTAGCAAGACTAGTTCAGAGAGACGAGCCAGTATCAATTCAAGTTTGAGTCCTTGTCGGGCCTTGGCTATATGTGGTGTGGTGGTATTGTAAAACTTAGCAAAACTGGCCAGCTAATATCAACTCTTAAAATGGTTTCCTTGGCCACTGGGGCTAGGAGTTCTTATGTTTCATAAATAAAGTTATTACGTATCACAATCAGAGATTATCTTTAAAAAAATCGCTAGACTAGTTAAGTGTATGGAAAATGGTAAAGTGGATACACACTAGGTACTTTGACTACGCTAAATGCATAGTTTTCAGACAAACTTATTCGCATCACAATCAGAAAACCTTAAAAAAAATACTAGACTAGTTAAGTGTATGGAAAATGGTAAATCGTACACACTCTAGCATCCGGATTGAAGCAGTTACCGCCGGCTGGCGGGCCCATCCGAGCATTCCGCGCATTGCCTGCCAAACAGCGTTATTGTACCGGGCGCAGTCGTAACGCGTCCGCCCTGATAAAACTTTATTAGAGACGAGTAGCTTTGGGAAACAGACAACTGGAAATGTTGGAATATTTATCTACTATACCGGTAATCTCGAAATAAAAAGTGGCATGAAAAACACTGTGAAATTAAATTGTTTTTGCTTTATTTACTATTTGGTTATCAAGACATAGCTTTTGAGAATCTTCAGCGTCAAAAATAAGTTATCTTATCTTATCTTATTCCCCATTAAGATAAGACAAGATTACTTATTTTGCCTGCTACCCCATCCTTTCACTCTTCTTCCTTTGCTAAGATAGATGCCATAATAGGGTATTTGACTACAATGAAAATATTGATTAAAATGTTGTTAACCTAATAGTAAACATGTTTTTAAACTAATTTAGGCAGCACAAACTTTTAAAATAAGTATGATTTTTATAAAACATCATTAATAACATGATACATTTTTTATGATTGACCACGTGATCATAAACGCACGGGATGACGCTGAATCTGGAGTGACGTCACCAGCTTGTTTACAGTAAATGTCAATCAAAGTTTTGTACGTTTAATTTGACAGCTAAAAGTTTGCTTACAAGCAGGTGACGTCACGACATCACGTGACCTGAATTCAGCGTTTTGGCGGCTATTTTATTAATTTTAATTTTAATGGCGTTTTTCATAAAAAATAAAGAAATTCATAACGAATTAATCAAATTGCAAATATATTATGCTATAATAAACCATTAGACATATTTTTCTAAAACCTGTGAAATACCCCATTGTGCAACGGTCTTTAAAGTTAAGTTCAAAAATAAGTTACCAGTGACTTTGAATAAGAGAAAAAGGAGCACTTGTTACTGCTATCATAGTGTGAGAATATGTCACCTGTTACAAATGTCATGTAATGTTTGTTTTATTGATTTACAGTATTTTTTAAGCATAATTTAAAAAAAATATTAACATTCTGTATTCCTTCTCTATATAAACTATAAGTGTGCGAAATTTCATTCTCCTTTGTCCACGTAATTATTGTACAAAGGGATCCAAAGTTTTTGCTTCACGTAGTAATATACAGGGTCTAACAAAATCAATAAGCGAACGTTTAAGAGCGGTATTTATACATCATTCTGAATACAATGACAAAAAAAGGGCTCCAGTTTTATAGTGATTTTTCAAAGTTATGTTTTCTAACAAACTAAATCAATTAAAAAAATGCACCATTGAAACATGCTGTATCTAGGCGTCGATAAAAAGATAGTGTACGAATACACGACACAACGGCTTCTTCTTCTCTATCTTTGTGTGCGTGTATTACCGCTGTACGGGTTTGGAAAGGGTGTATTTTTTGGTAAATTATGATAATGTTACGGTGACAAGCCTGTAGTTTTGAACCAAATTTGGTGAGCATGCTCAGTGTGATGTATGCTCCCCTTAAACGTTCGCTTATTGATATTGTTAGACCCTATATAGATAAAATAAATGCTAAGAAAGTGTGTGTTTAACCGCCTGTGGTCTAGTGGTTAAGACCCAGAGGACCCAGGTTCGATTTCCAGCGGGGTACATGTTTGTGTGTTGTTTAGTTGGTGGTAGGGCTTGTTTGTCCACCTGGCTAGCTACCACTATCTTATCTAAATATGTCGCCATAACATCAATATTTGTAGCACTGTTGTATTCCAGCTGCTAGAGATAAGATAGCTAGTGCCTACCCGATGGCGCTTCCACTTTCGGCCTTATCGTCACATACCATGAGGTGAGATGAAGGTCAAGTGTTTACCGTAAAATATTTAAAAAAAAGTTATTTTATGCATAACTAGAATATATATTATATATTTTATATTTTATTGCCTTTGTCCAGCAGTGGACGTCTTTTGGCTGAGATGATGATGATGATGATGATGCATAACTAGCGACCCGCCCCGGCGTCGCATGGGTGCAATGCTGATACAAGCAACCGCTAGATCCCTGCATTTTAAATCTGTGATATCTTCGAAAATATTCATTTAAATTACATGCTGTAAGGGCCATATTGATCTATGTTAAATACACAATGTATTTAACATACTTAATTGGATAAGGATTAACGCTGTATTGCTTAAAGTCGCTTCGTAAATAAACCATTATTTCTCGTAAAAAGTAATGTATAAAAAATGATTATTGTGGGTTATCCCTAAGAGATAGACATATACCACCGCGGACTTTTTTGTAGAGGTTTTTAAGGTGTACAATACTGTAGTACATTATTTTGATCTATCTCGTAGGGTTCAGCCAGCGTTTGCAATGCAAGCGCAAAAAAATGTGGAACCTCTAAAATTATCAGTGTTTCTCTATTATATTATGCATGTATTTATACATATAAACCTTCCTATCGAATCACTCTATCTATTAAAAAAAACCGCATCAATATCCGTTGCGTAGTTTTAAAGCTCTAAGCATTCAAACATACATAAAGCGGGAAGCGACTTTGTTTTATACTATGTATGTATTTTATAAGACAAAGATATTAAAATTACAGAAAAGTATCACTTCAACTAAATTAACGCGATTCGAAATAAATTCTATAAAAAGTTTAGAAGCGCATGAATTCAGTCGAGCAACTGCTTTTTGAATAGGCATATTGTCTGATAAGACACAATAATGTTTCTGAATTTTCCTTAAGCGTAGAAAGTTTTCTTATTGTCTTATTCATAAGAAAGATATTAAACTGCTATACACCGGAAGGCGCAAACCCTTTGTAGATATTTGAGCACTTTAACGACAGCGAGAATTTATATGGCAAAGTTTGTAACTAGCCTCATTTGTCACCAAGATATATAGATAGATTGATAAACACTTTCCCCTTATTCCTTTATTTTTATTATTTATTTATTTCATTTTTAATTTGAGGAAAAGAGACAAAACAATGATTAACTAAATAATGTTTAAATAGTTTTTATGATCATGGGGGTTTATTGCTTAGGTACACTATACACAGAAAACAAATAACAGAAAATTTAAGAAGAGATAGTTTAAAGCGATCTCTTCCGTACAATTACCTGTAAGGCAGAGAACAAAACGATATAACAAAAAGAAACCGACTTCAAAAGAAGAAGAAAAAGAAGAGTTCGGGTGGTTCATCATCATCATCATCTCAGCCAAAAGACGTCCACTGCTGAACAAAGGCCAAATTCGGGTGGTTGGCGGTCGATAATTTTGGTTCCTTTAAACTTTTATAGTTGTTCCAATATCGCCACTTTTTTATTGTAAAAGCCCCACCCGACTTCAATAGACCTTGTTTAAAACTGATATGCGTATCTAGGTAATTATATGATTTCAATATTATTTCTTGTTTTTAAGAGCTGTTTTTCCTTTTTTTAGTATCCTGTTTTTTTGAAGTCGGTTTTTTTTTCGTTAAAAAATATTTTATTTACAATTTTTAGTGACTTAACAAGGGTGCTTCTCGGATTAGGAAACGACGGCTTAGTAGATAGTGGTATTCCTATGTAAAACTTCAATCTTAATTAAGTATTATTTTTGTACGAACTGGAAATTTTGCCATATTGAACCGTTTCATACGATTCAATATGCCAAAATTTTAAGTAGGGCAATTTTTAGTGATGGGTCGACCTAACAAGGATGCTTCTCGGATGAGGAAACGACAGCCTAGTAGGTAGTGGTATTCCTATGTAAAACTTCAATCTTAATTAAGTATTATTTTTGTACGAACTGGAAAATTTGGCATATGAACCGTTTCATACGGTTTAATATGCCAAAATTTTAAATAGGGCACTTCTAGTAGGGCACGGTGCGTGTCCGTGCCCTACTAGATTCTCCATGGGTTCAGATCGGATCGGCTGTCGAACACTGTCGAGCACACTACAACCCTACTTTAAATCGCTTAAATCAGCAAAGATTAGATTTGACAAGAAGAGGATGTATCGGAACAAACTCTCCCAAGTTGATGTTCCGTGTATACAAAGACGACTTTAAATTTTAATTAATTAACGAAGTTCGCCGCCCCTTTACTTGAGACCGGTTTTAATTAATTTCTTTATTAATCCAATTCATTTGGTAGGGTAAACAACAAAGAGGTAATCGTCGAAGTTTACAAAACACTCAGAGCCGCTGGATATGTCCTTGAATAATTAAAAATTTTGTATCTCCTTTGTCATTATAAGCCTTTACTTGTAACAAAAACCATTATCACTGTATTATGCTTCTATATTTATTATACAACCGCCTCTGTGGTGGCCGTAGTGGTTAAGACCCGATGTGTCCCCGATGGGATGACCCCAGAGGTCCTGTGTTCGATTCCCATCGGGGGTACATGTTTGTGTACTCGGTTTGGTTAGTGGTAGGGCTTCTCAAGGACTTCTAGGGTAGTCCTGGCGACCAGGACGTCTTATCTAAATATTATATCACCATAACGCCATCGCCCCTCTAGTATCGGGGCAGTTTTGACAAAAAACGCGCATGTGTCGAGCGCGAAATGGCCGCCGCTGTATCATAAAATGGCCGCCGTGTCGCCGCGCGAATCGTTATTAGCTAAGCTAAAAACTTATCTATAAATATGTACTGTTTTACCTTGTAGTAGTAATTCGAAGATGAAAGTGGATGAGCGATTTTTGAGCGATTTTTTCCAGTTTATTGTACAAAAAGTGTATATTTTTAAATAAAAGCCTTTATTTCAAAAATAAAGTGGTAAAAAAAGTAAATTAATAGTAGTGTATGAACACTACTTTCATAATCATGATACTATTACTATTAATTGTGTGTGTATTTATTGTGTTGTGTGTGCAGTGATATAATCATATCACTGCACAACACAACACAATACACTTAACTGTTATGTTTTTATTAGTATATTATGTATGATTATTTACATATAATTTACGCACATTTTGTTGCGAACAAATTGAAATTTGGAAGAAGACAAAGTGTGGAAAAAATTCACCGAGCGGGGGTCGATGAATAGCTCCTTTGGCTTACAGAGTAAGAGTAAATAGTGTTGATTAATTTCGGCGAGTTGGATTGAGCCACTATATCATAGTTGGTAGTACACCTGACCCGGCATGTCATGGGGTACGGGTTCGAATCCCGCTCGTGGAATTTTTCAAGACTTTGTCTTTTTCCAAATAGTATTGTATAAGTATTTATTATTATTTATATTTATTTATTGCTGTGCTGTTAGTTATTTTATAATATTCATGGTGTACCGACATGATGACAAGCCCACTTAATACTTAAATCTCCATCCAAAGGTTGTCTAGAAGAGATCAGTCTTAGTGATAATACCGCCCTTTGTACGTGTACTTTTATGAAGTTTCTTTTGTAATTTTTTTATATTTTTGGTTTACAATACAATAAAGTGTATGTATCTTATATTATCTTATCTTATCTTATATAACTTTTAGCGGCCTGCTCGCGACTCCGTCCGCTTGAGTGAAAACCCATATCCCTATAATGGTTTTAAAAAATCCTAGAACCCTCTTGCAGTACCACCTACCACCGTATCCAATTGTGAATATAAATCATCCAACCAACTCAAACACACAAAAAGTTTAATTAAAATTGATCCAGCCGTTAATAAATAAATCAACTAATAAATGACCAACCACATACAGGCATACACCGCATGCATTGTGATAAGGCCAGAAATAGTTTTAATATAAAAAAGGAAAAAACGTACATACATTTAAGCTTTTCATAGCGATATTTAATTAATTTGATCGCATCTTGTTTCTCCTTCGACCACTGCATTCCACTCGTGTCTTGATCAAGTAAAACCTTAAAACACGTGTAACTTAAAAACACAAGTTATTCGCTCCTCAAACTTGAAATGTACACCTTGATATTTCAATAATAAAGTTAAAAATTGTTTGGCATGCAAATGTCCAATTTAATGAAAACTAAACAGTTGATAATAAACTGTATGTATATTTTAATAAGTTATATTTTTTCGTGGTGCATTTTATCAAAGTTTTAAGGTGGGGTCCCAACTGCAGCGATTCAGATCGTAAATTATTTTTTTATATTCCATTGGTATTAAGTTGCGGGCACGGAATCCTGTGTAATTGCCTGCAATTATTTTAGAATTAAATTTTTATTAGTTTTGTGTGGTAGACCACAATAACAGTATTACAGTTGAAGTAAAAAAAAGTGAATTGAGTTTTTTGTATCTAGATTTTGGTATTGTTATTTTATTTACTCGTGCTCGGTTAAGTTTATTAACCTAATAGTGGACCCGGCGGACTTCGTACCGCTTTGACAGTTTCCATCAAGTGATTAAATTCTCCTTGGTTTTCATGACAACAAAACAAACAAATCATTTTCTTCATCTCATCTGATGTTAAGCGATGATAAGACCGTAGGTGGAAGTGGACTTCACCCGGATTCCTCGACTATTGAGACACTGGCTATCTTATCTCTAGCTGCCGGAACACAACAATGCTACAAACATTGATTTTATGGCGACATATTTAAATAAGATGGTGGTAGCTAGCCAGGAGGGCAATCAAAATCAAGCCCTACCACCAACCAAACTGAGTACACAATACGTACCCCCCGCTGGGAATCAAAGATAAAATTTATTTATTTAAAAATAACAATACAGATTAAAACCAATAAAATAAATAACAGCATACAAAGATTTAAGGATCGCAAACCACACTGTAACTTACGAGAAGTGTATATAAGATATATAAGATATAAGGTCGCCGCGCGGCAACATTAGCTAACAGACGCTTGTTTGTGTCCGGACTTTTTCCAGTGGTTCTCATTTTTTAGAAGCCATAGCCAATATGTTCAACTGTTCGAGTTGTGGCTGTCAATTTACTGAAGGCACTACATGTAGCATCTGTAAAGGTCACTATGACTTCCCTTGTTCTGGAATTACGGAAGTCGGATATCGCAAGCTAGGGGACAGGAAAAAAAGTACCTGGCGGTGTCCTAAATGCAAGTCGGCTCCACCCCCGTCTACATCTTCAGGTCCGGCGTCACCTCAGCCTAGCCAATTTGACATGATACAGGAACAACTCAACGCCATAACACTCCAGCTAGTACCATTATCTTCTCTTGCGGAAGATATGAAGATCATCAAGGGTGAGATCAGTGGCCTAAAGAAATCATTGGAGATGGCATACTCGCTCATCAATGAATCCTCGGACAAAATACAAAAACTCGAAACCCGGGTCACTGAAGCAGAAAAGAAAGCCGATGAGGTTCCCGCCCTCAGGATTGAGATTGACAGATTACACCGTGAGCTGCAAGATAGAGACCAATGGGCAAGATCGAATAATGTGGAGATCCGAGGAGTCCCTATAAAGAAGACTGAAAATTTGTACGAGATTGCCCAAAGGATTGGTGATTTATGCGAATTTAAATTTAAAAAGGACGAAATTAACTATATAGCTCGTATACCTACTCGTGTCCCAAATGCAGAAAAATCAATAGTGCTATCATTCAACAACCGCTATAGGAAGGAGGAATTGGTTGTGTTGGCGCGCAAGTCTAAGCAGCTCACCCTTGCAAACCTGGGATTCTCAGCGATCGGGAACATTTATGTCAATGACCACCTCACCACGTACAACAAAGGTTTGCTAAGCAAAGTGAGAGCATTGGCAAAGGAAAAAAGCTTTCTATTTACTTGGGTGAAGCACTGCAAAATAATGTGCCGAAAATCGGATTCTTCGCCTATAATCTCGATAAAGAACGAAAAAGACCTACTAAAGATAACATAAGCTATCATCTCAACATATGTTATTCTTTTATTCAAATAATAGTTTTCAATTTTCTTATATTACTTACCTTGCAAAGTTTGGGAACCACATCCATACTTAAACTTGTTTGTCAGTTATCGAGCGACATAGTCACTATTCATCGGGCGAGAATAAGCTGTGACTTTTGTAAATGCAATTTACGCCGGTGCGTGCATTTGTTGTTGCCCCGATCCGATCCGAACCCTTCGGAGACTCTGGAAGGGCACGGGGACGCGCACTTTTAAGTGTGCGATGCCGTACCCCTCTAGAAATCCTCTGAAGGTGTTTCGTTTCAACACGGCTTGAGGTACCCTTTACGTACCTCGCCGCCCCTAAAACAAGCCCGGTGAAGCTGGAAATGCCCCTCGGCAACCAGCAGTCTCTCTCAAAAAAAAAAAAAAAAAAATTTGTTGATGCTCCTGTTGCCATTCGGGTCACATTCGCTAGCCGCTGTGTCGGCACGTAAGTATTGTCATAGGCACTTATTAATGTTGTGTTATTTTTATACTTGCACCTTCACATTTTTTAAATGTTTATTATTGTTTTGGAGTTTACGAATTTTAGTATTTAAGTATTCAATTGGTTTCTCAGTGACAAAGCTAATAGTATATGGGGATTCTGCCTTTATATTACCAAATTGTTTTAACATAATACACTCTAAAATTTGTGATTGTGGCGTCCTTACTGTGGGTATCCCAAAGATATTATTTTTTCATACTTGTGGTTTTATCTTTTTATATAGTTATAAATTAAGTTATTATTTAATACCTAATCGTGAATAACTTAAGAGCGTTTACGCCGCACACTAGCGCTGCCAATGAAAAAAAAAACATATCTAGTAATTAGAGATAGAAAATCAAATTATGCTCAACAAACTATCTGAATGAAGTAATTTAGCATTTTTACGTCACCTAATGAACACCTGACATGTTATGGTTTAGTTAAATAAGGCGTTATAGTTAAAAGTGGCCGTAACGTCTTGTCTCAGTTTCAGTTTGTTGAGCATAATTTGATTTTCTATCTCTAATTACTAGATATGATTATTTTTTCATTAGTGGCGCTAGTGTGCGGCGTAAACGCTCTTAAGTATATTTTACCAAAATACTCGAGGTTTGCGTACTAAAACGCACTTATTTAAACGCAATTTACTTCTGAAGCAATACGATATTATTTCGATTACGGAAACTTGGTTAACTAGCGGCATTAGTGATCTTGAAGTTATTGATGATAGGTATATAGTGTGGCGGCGTGATAGGGATTATATGCGGACTAAGCAAAGATTCGGCGGGGGGGTGCTTTTGGCTGTGCGTCGAGGGCTACCAGCAGTGGAGCGTTCCGAGTGGTCTTCTTCAGCGGAGGATCTTTGGGTCACTATAACTCACAGGTGCGTTAACCCCAAACTTATTAAAATACATTTGTGTACCTTATATTTATGTGACGAAAAATACGGTTATTCTTTAATACTCAGCTGCAAAAATTTTCTGATAAATTGTCTAATATAGTTAGTTCTTGTCCAAATGATATTTTTATAATATTAGGAGATTTTAACCTTCCTAATATTTGTTGGCTAAATGAGGAAACTCAATTGCAACCCGTCGGTATAACAGGTGAGACTCAGACTTCATTTTTTGACACGTTATCCGAGTGCAATTTAACCCAATTCAATTCAAACCTTAATATTAATGATAAAATTTTAGATTTAGTTTTTTGTAACTCACTGTTAACGATTACTTCATGCGACGATCCGCCGGTGCCCGAAGACGATCACCATAAGTCGCTAGATATCTGTCTTAATTCAAACTTTACCGAATCTCTTCAAACTAAACCCAGACAGAAATATCTGTATGCATCCGGCGATTATATTAAAATAAAATCTAGCTTAAATAAAATCAACTGGAAAATTCATTTAAACAATAGTTCATTGGATAGTGCCGTAACGTATTTTTATGATTGTCTTTATTGTATTAGGGATAAATATGTACCATCCAAAACTGTCATTCCCTTATCTTTCCCGCCTTGATATAACGCTTCTCTGAAAAAGGTATTAAGGGAGAAGCGCAAATTTCTTAACAAATATCGTAGATATGGCAATAAGGATGGCTATGAAGTATTCTCATTATTACGAAAACGTGCCAAAATACTAGAAAAGCAATGCTATAGAGAATATATACAAAAAATGGAGGATTCAATAGTTGGCAATCCTAAGTTATTCTGGTCCTATATGAAATCAAATAAAAAAGGCTCAAACGCGTTGCCTTCGACCTTGTCTTTTGAGGATCAGTCAGCAAATTCTGGTAATGATATATGTAACCTTTTTGCAATGTATTTTCAAACGACTTTTCTCTCCAATTCTAATAGTCCTAATAATAATAACTCATCACCCGTGAGGACAGCTTCCTCTAATCAAGCGCATGCTATCGGCGATATAATCATTGACCCGGAGACTGTCTATAATACAATTAAGTCACTTGATTTGTCGAAGGGCGCTGGACCAGACAGCATACCACCTTTAATGATTGTGAACTGTGCTAAGGAATTGACTGAACCGCTTACGATACTGTTTCAACGGTCTCTTTCTGAAGGACTTGTCCCTTCAATATGGAAATCTGCATCTCATCATCATCATGCTCCTATTCACAAAAATGGAGATAAAAGTAAGGTAAATAACTATCGCCCAATTTCTAAATTATGCATATTCGCGAAGGTTCTAGAGCTTCTTGTCTACACACAGATTTACAGTTCATTATCTAACACTTTCATTGCCGAGCAACACGGTTTTCTTAAAAACCGTTCCACTACTTCTAATCTATTAGCTTTTACTGAACATGTTTCATCTGGTATGGAGTCTCAAGGTCAAGTCGACTCCATCTTTACTGACTACAGCAAAGCCTTCGATTGAATAGACCATAAATTACTTTTACAAAAGCTTCTCGACGCGGGGATTCATAGAAACTTGTATAGATGGTTTTCTTCATATATATACAACAGAACCCAGGCCGTAGCCTTAAATGGTTACACTTCTAATTGGAATATTATCCCTTCTGGTGTCCCGCAAGGATCCCTGATCGGGCCTTTTTTGTTCAACCTCTTTATCAACGATATCAGCTCCTGTTTCATCCACTCACGTTTTTTGTTGTATGCAGATGACATGAAAATATTTAAACATATTAAAAGCATCCATGATTGTCACCTTCTGCAACAGGACCTTGATAGTTTAGAAAAATATTGTATTGATAATAAGTTAGATCTGAATATCTCCAAATGCTACCATATTACATTTAGTCGTAAACCTGTAACTGTGAATTATAAATACATGCTTAAAGGGCTTGAGCTTAAGAAAGTTAATGAGGTTCGAGATCTTGGTGTAATTCACGATAGTAAATTGACATATGAAAAGCACATAGATCACACAGCCAAAAAAGCTTATCAATCTTTGGGCTTTATTATTAGATCTTGCTCTCAGTTTTCCAGTATAAAAATTGCCAAAGTCTTGTACTGCTCGTATGTGCGTAGTAACCTCGTATATTGTTCGCAGATTTGGAACCCACAGTACGGAATCTATATCAAAAGATTAGAGATTATACAACGTAAATTTCTTAGATATTTGCAATTTAGATGCAAAGGACGAGAGAGCAATTATGATGCGAGGTGTAGAAAACAACATATGTTACCTCTCGTTTATAGACGAGAGATGACTGATGTTGTGACCCTTGTAAAACTAGCACAGTCTATTATAGATTCCCCACATCTTCTGTCTTTGATAAATTTTAGAGTACCTAATAGATATACAAGGCAACGTGGTAGCCTATTTGTCCCCTTTTGTCACACCAACTATAGAAAAAATTCGTTCTTCATTAGATCCGCTAATAGCTTTAATAAACTGGTTGATGACGCTTCGCTCGACATTTTTAATTGTAAGCCTAACAAATTTAAACAGGTTCTAAGCAATAATTGGTTTGATGTGATTCCTTAGTCCTTAATTTTCAATTAGGTTTTCTATTCTTTTCTTTTTTTTGTCTGTTTTTAGAGTATATTTTTGTATAGATGAGTGAGAACCTACTTTTTGTAATTGAGCTTAAACGCTGTAAGTTCAGGTCACAGGATTACAAATAAGCTTACAAGTGTCTATATGCGAAAACAAATTAATTGTGTATATTTTTATTATATTAGTTATGCTCTTAGTTATACTCATACTGTATGTTTTCCAAATAAAATAAAATAAAAATATTTTGTTCTTCAAAATAAATACTTACTTAATTACAATTTTACTAGATTTTTTTTTTAAAAAGAACTGAGTTTATGTTGGTACAGTCAGCAATTAATAGATACATTAATAATTATATAGAAAACACACATTGAAACAGGTTATAAAAATCAGCTTATCACTAGAAGTGATTATGTTCCAGCCAATCCAAATGTGGTGTCGAAACAAATATATTGTCATTTAAGAAAACAAATGTTACTGTTATGAATAAAATATGTTATTGAGTAACACGTCGTCTATTATTTAAAATATATTTTAAAATGTACCCTAATAATATGTTAAACGTTTTTATCTCGCAGACAACTAAATGGCTATTTCGCATTTGATAGACCTCTTCTTAACCATAAAGATATAGGAATTTAAAAATTCATTATAACATCAAAAAGTATTATGATACTTTTTCCTGACAATACCGAACAAAATCATTAAATATTTTATTCCACAACGCGGAAGCGATAGACCACCATTTCATGTTTTATCTGAAGTATTGCACGACTGTTGGACACTTTGACACGTGAGTGATCTTGTAAGAGGAAAACAGAACCCTGTTTTCGAATGTACGGAACTCTTAAGAGGAAACACAAAGGTCGACTGAATTGAAAAATATGTATGAAAAGTAGACAAAATCAACGTTTCGTAGTCACCTGATTCCTCTTTCAAAACTGGACCGATTTAATTACTCTTTCATTAAAAATTAAAGAAAAGCTTTGACTGTGTCCCTATGTTTTGCAAATTTCGAAAAAACAGCAGTAAATCTGGTAAATTTTTAAGGTTTTTAAAGGTTCACATCTTTTTTAATTATTAATTTATGAAAAAAAGGAAAACAGGGACACAGCCAAAGCCTTTCTTTAATTTTTAATAAAGAGAAAAATTAAATCAATCGAATTACTGCCGTCATAATTAAAAAAAGCACATCTAACATTTTTCAAATCAGGAGAAAAACGGGTTTGAAATGATAGGCCTTTTTCTCCTGATTCCAAATGTGTATTTAACTCAAATTAAAAAAAGTGTTAGTTGTGCCCTTTTTCCTTATGACGGCAGATTAGGGGACTACGTAACGTTGGTTTTGTCTACTTTTCATACATATTTTTCAATTCAGTCGACCTGTGTTTCCTCTTAAAACCTTTCTTTATTGTTACTAGAAGTAGACATAGTCAATATATTACCTTAGTTATTAACTTAGAAACTTTATAATTATGGTCATGCTGTGTTTATAAATAAACGCAAATTTTGTTGCGTAAAAATTACAATTGAAAAACGCGTTCAAAAATTTCTACGAGCACATTTTGAACCCGCACCCCATGATATGCCGGGTCAGGATCACTTCCAACTACGCTATCAAACCCGCCAACAGTGCTGTAAAGTAAAGGATCTATTAAACTTCTCCAATTTAGTTGAGAAATTATAAGCAGGCAAAGTCGCGGGCAGGCCGCTAGTTAAAATATCAGATAATAAAACAGAAAAACTATTATTTGCTTTCATTGGTCTTTATAACAAAGTTGTATTTGACCTTCGCTCGAGACGTACCAGAATAAACTGGCTAAATATAGAAATTGTTAACAAGGTACAGTCGAGTCCAATCATACTTATTAATACATTTGATTAACAAAGAAATTGTTACTTATACTTCAAATATGGTATTTTATACAATGCTTAGGTAGCAACAATACTTAAAGAATGGCAAGTAAAGGAGACCGCCTCTGTGGTCTGGATTAGACCCAAAGGCCCCGGGTTCGATTCCCAGTGGGGGGTACATGTTTGTGTACTCGGTATGGTTGGTGGTAGGGCTTGTTTGTCCGCCTGGCCAGCTACCACCACCTTATCTAAATATGTCGCCATAACATCAATTTTTGCACCATTTTGAAAAAGTTTGCAGCGTTGTTGTGTTCCGGCAGCTAGAGATAAGATAGCCAGTGCCTCAGTAGTTGAGGATCCCGGGTGAAGTGCGCTTCCACCATTGGCCTTTATCATCACTTAACATCAGGTGAGATGATAGCACTGTGCTACCCGTAAAATGTTTAAAAAAGCCGTTGATCCCGGCTGCACTAGCAGTCGTTAACAACCATCAGTTCATTTCACTTCTTGGGCTTCACTGGCTGCTTTCCATCAGGCAGGGTGAGGCTATTTTGGCGTGCAACAATAACAAAAAAAACAATCTGCACTGGGCCCGCGTGGTGGTTTATGGTCCGTTCTCCCTATCCATCTATAGGGAAGACTCGTGCCCCAGCAGTAGGGACATAAGGATATAATGACTGGTGATTAGGCACAATTATAGACAAGAGATAGCAAACATACAAAAAGTTATCTAAATTTATTAAGGTACTAGCGGCCGCTCGCGGTTTCACCCGCGTGGTTCCCGTTCCCTCGAAAATATCGGGATATAAAGTATTCTATGTGTTAATCTAGGTTATAAACTATATGTATGCCGAATTTCATCCAAATCCATTTAGTAGTTTTTACGCGAAAGAGTAACAAACATCCATCCATACTTACAATAACAAAATAGCACAGCATTTACCATGAGCTTATACGAAATAACAATTAATATTTGTACCAATTTATTTATTAATTGCTTTCATTGTGATCAGAACTAATTATAAATATGGCACGATTTTCTTTTTGACTCTATTAAAAACTAATTGAGTTTCACAGAAAAAAACAATTTACAGTGTTTTTTTTTTCATAAATAACGCCTCGCTTTTCAATCTAGCGCAATTTTTTTACTTCGTTGAATTTAATTCAATTTTGCCGTTAGTTCCCCTCTTTTGTAAAAGGGAGAGTTTTTCTTTTACAAGGTCTTGCTTGAAAAAGCTTAAGACAACTCCTTTGAGTTAATTTATTTTCATTCCCTCTTGAATTCAGACGTTTAGATAAACTAATGATTTTAATTTTAATAACAAAGAAAATCTTTTTTTTGAGTTATGTGGCGTAACATTTAATTTGACATATAGTTACTTATAGTAGTAATTTGCCTTTATAATAATAATAAATGACTCCCTCGTGCCCTGACTCCGGCCGATTGTGCTATTGCCGGACTTAACCGCCATAGGCAAGAGGTATTTAGCCACTACTATAATAATAATAATAAACTTTTCTACACTCACACCAATTTTCTAGCCCAAGAGAAGCTTCGTTATCAAACTCGTTATACGGTTACTAGACAACGGATAAACATACTTAAAATACTTAAATACATACTTATTATACATAAAAAACACCCAGACCCGAGACAATTTAGAAAAACAATAATTTCTAAATCGAATCGGGAATCGAACCCGGGACCTGAGAGATGGCGACACCATGAAAACCGGTGTACGAACCACGAGTGGTTCGTACACCGGTTACCGGTACCTCCTTGGTCTCGACCAAGGAGGTCGTCAGATAAGTCTTTATAAGTCCAGACATCGGATGGGTAAGCAAAAATTTATCATCTCGAGCTCCTCCGTACTTTGGAAGACACGTAAAGCCGTTGGTCCCGACTGCATTAGCTGTTAACAATCACCAATCCGCATTGGACCCCTGTGGTGGTTTATGGCCCCCGCAGTGGGAATACATAACATAAACTGAGCTAAAAAGATATCTAGAAAGTTTCATTCAATTCAGTAAAGTTACCTAAGGTTTGAAAAATCTTTAAAATTAACAATGGGATGGTCAAAAGGTAAAAAGGCTCTTAACATTTAAAAAATGCATATTCATTCCCATCCACGTCGGAGTTCTGCGAAATAAAATTCATAAATTAGGTCAGCTCATTCATCGGCGTTTGAAAGTCAGATCTTGACACAGTTTTTGAGAACCGCTGTACCGTCTTATTCGATAGTCGGTAGAGAATTGTAAGGGTTGTAATATAGAATATTGATAGGTATATGTCTTATCTGAATATGTCGTTATAGCATCGATGTTATTAGCATTATTGTGTTTCGGCAGCTAGAGATAAGATAGCCAGTGACTCAGTAGTTGAAGATTACGGGTGAAGTGCGCTTCCATCTTCGGCTATAACGTCACTTAACATCAAGCGATATTATAAAAGCCAAGGCCTCCGTCACTCCATATACTTGCGCGCTATAGCTACCTACCGTCCGGCCGAGCGGTCTCGGGCCGTTTGCGGACCAAATTCAGTGCGGTTTTCGCACGCGAAGCGCACGCACGTTGTTCAATTTTAATTGTTCTATTCGTTTGTACGCGTACCTACGATGCCGTCTGGTGCCTTTTGTGCAGTAGATGGACCCTTGTTTTCCAAAACAATACCTAATAAAACTTTTTATTAGGTTCAGGATTTTTTCTACACTAATAACCGAGAATTTAAAAAGGGTAAGAAATTTATAAAAAAATATATAAAAATAAAATACATGTAACTTTTAAAGATTTTTATTTATTTTACCTACACACTGACCTCTATTTACTTTGATATATTTCACAGTCAGCACCAATTTATAAAAATATATATTTTATAAACGATACAATTTTAAACTACCTATATAGTCAGAACATATTCACAGTTATCAATAAAATAGACCCAAATAGTTATTTATGTTAATTTAATTTTATCGAAGAGGCAGCCCTGCGATTGCTGTAGGGTCGCGCGGTAGGTTATTATAGTATATATATTAGTAGGCTATTATAGCAGTAGGTATTGGTAATTTTCTACTGAGTAAAGTATCTGTTAACTCTTCTTTAATCTGTGGCCAAGTGCTTAACCTTTTAAAAAAAAAATCTTTATTTACCTCACAAGAATGCAATGCACTGCAGCACAGTACACTTTATTCTTGTATTAGCGTGTATTATAGTTTTAATAAACGTTTTATTTATCCATCTATCTATCAGTTAAACACACACACTGCTAAAACAGCTTAATTGAGAGCCCACATATTACCACAGTAAATTGAGAATCAAATGCTTAAATTGCAAGGCTCCAGCGCGAATGGAAATCAAAGCAAACTGGATTATTGGGTAACTGTCGACCGCTAATACTATTACCACTAATAAAGGGATTCACGAGAGGAAGCAAAGACGTTCTCTGCTTCAGCTAATAATTGGAAATCCAGTCCACTAGCTTGCTGACACATTTTGCACATTTCTATTCTGGCAACACTGTATCAAAAGTCCTTAGGTCACTTATACACTCCTGCTCATCAGACTACTACGACTTCTTGGCGGAAAAGTAAAGAGTCATGTCTGCGGTTTTGTTTTATTTTCTAAAATTTGTGATATGTCGAATATTAATGTGAAATAATGGTGGATTATTAACCGTTAAGTGTTTGTGAGTGTGCATGAGTGTTGGCAAATGAAACAAAACAGTGCAACGGCACTTTTCAAATTATCTCAAAGAAGTCGCGTGAGGACTTAGTAAAGTGAGGGGTTGGGGGTATATCATTTCTCACTTCTTATTTCTATTAACATTCATCATCATCCTATATAGTTTCATTTCATTTTGAAAAACGTATAAATTAAGTTTTCAACAGAAGGACTAGTATCCATGGTCAAGAACAAATTTAAAAAAAAAAGTCCTTGGGCACAACACTCCTGCTCATCAGACTACTACAAACTGTCAAATTTCCTCAATAGACTTTGAACTTAATGTATATGGCATAAGGTTGAACATTTATTGAAGACTTTTGACAGTTTTGGACAGGTTGATTCAAAATAAAAATACAATACAAAACAAATATTTCTCTCCACAAAGCATATTCTTATTGCTAGTTACAGTTTGTAAATATTATAGGTGCAAGTTAGCAGCTATGTAGGAGACTGATGCCTAAGCTAAGCAAGAAATGCCTGTACATCAGGACACAGGTTCCCACCTCCCAGACAAACAAGTTATATAATATATAATTCTAAATATACACGAAATTTTATTACATACTAGCAAAATATAATCCAGCTTTATGGCAAGTATAACAAAAAATAAAAAAAAATACAAATTTTAACTAAAATTGAGAAAAAAACAATAGTTACAAAACAATAGTCGTTGGTTGATGTGCAGATGTTTGTACTATTGCAAGTTTTTATATATATGCTAAAGAAGTGATATAGAATATAAAAAGGAACCTCAATATGCTATATATAATAAGTAACCTGCTTGTACTCGTAATGAAACTTGAGCTATTACCATAAAATAAAGTATTATGAGTTTCTCACAACATTCACTAACGATTCCTTAGCAAAGCTTACAAAATTATATTAAAAAAATATAAAGTATTATGAGTTTCACACATCATCCACCAACGATTCCTCAACAAAGCTTACAAAATTACATTTAAAAAATATACATTCAGAAAAATATTAAAGCTAGTTTTTTTTCAACGGAAATTTATGATTAATAGCCGCTAAAATGGCAGTCAACATTAAACATTTAGCCCTTGTTATACATTAATTTATATTAAAACATTTTTGTTATACGTGTGTACCATGAACTTAGAAAAAAAAATAAAAAAATCTGATATTAATCAGTTAACTGACTGAATGAGAGGTAGGCAAAATATTTTGAGACGATTCGAAAGCGCTTATTTAATAAGTATACTTGAACAATGAATAATTTCGTTTAATTTTATTTCATTTCAGTACCTGAATGACCAAGCTTTGCTCGGTTTTTTTTTTGGTAATTTTCTAAAAATGAAACCTATTTAGATCGATTTATCGCCCCCGAGACCCCAAGCATAATAAATTTCATGAAAATCGTTGGAGCCGTTTCCGAGATTCAGATTATTACATATAATATAGGGTCTAACAATATTAATAAGCGAACGTTTAAGGAGAGCATCTATACATCACACTGAGCATGCTCACCAAATTATGTCCAAAACTACAGGCTCGTTACCGAGATAATCAATAAAACATTATCATAATTCACCAAATAATACAGCCTTTCCAAACGTACCGTACAGCTGTACTACACGCACACAAAGATAGCCGTGTGTGTATGAATGTCATACAATGGTTTTTTAATTGTGTGCGTGTATTCTGTACACTATCTTTTTATTGACGCTTGCGTGCGTGTTAGTATAGATACAGCATGTTTCATGATGTGCATTATTTTAATTGATTTAGTTTGTTAGAAAACATAACTTTAAAAAATCACTATAAAAAATGGAGCTCATTTTTTGTCATTTTATTCAGAATGATGTATAGATACCTCCCTTAAACGTTCGCTTATTGATTTTGTTAGACCCTGTATACAACAATTGCTCGTTTAAAGGTATTAGATAAAGTATCAGATTCAATATTTTTATTATTTTGAATTTTGTATTCACAATGCTATATATAGTTACAAGATAAAATTTTACTAGAAACAATCAACCAGCGTCAGAAAGCTCGAGTAGAAATCGATTGATATCAGATTAACTTAATAAATAAGCACTATTGAATCGTCTACAAAATGTTTTTACCTACTATCCATTCAGAACATAAACACAAATGTTGAAAAAATTTCCACGAGCAGGGTTTGAACCTGCACCCTTCTGACATACCGGGTCAGGTGCTCTTCCAATTGAGCTATCGTGGTTCTAACCAGCCCGCCGAAATTATTTAACACTATTTACTTTTTACTTTGAAAGCCAAAGGCGCCCATTCAATGTTAACAACTACCGTCATTAACCCTGCTCGTGGAAATTTTTTCAACATTTGTGTTTTTGTAATTTGTTCGCAACAAAATTTGCGTTAAAAATTATATAAACATTTATCATTCAGAACATGTTTAAACTCGACGCGGTCTACCAGTAGAAGCATCAGACACTCCTGGGCAGCGCGGATTGCGAGCACACTGTATCTACATATTTAAATATTTCGTCGGCAGCTCGTCCGAACAAACTCTTGAATCTGTAAAAATTTGCGTTCACATTTGCCGGTTCACCAGCTTTCTATTAAAAAGTTATTGCAAAAAATTTTAAGCTGCTAAAGAGTAGTAAGAGTCAGAGTAACATTCCATATTACAATGTGGTTTGCATGTCTGGCAGTAAGAAAGGGAAAAACTTATCTGACTCCTAAACCTATTTTCTCTTGCACCTAGTTTTGGAAGACTCAAAGACACGAAGTCAAAATCAAAATGTTTTATTCAAAGACACTCATGCTCATTTTCACCATTGACTCCTAAGTTTTAGGTGACCCCTAAGTCATTTTAGGTGACGGTTTTGCTCCAACAACTGTCACTTAACATTGCTTAGGGTCACCTAAAACTTAGGGGTCTAAGGTGAAATCAGGCATAATGCCCATTCTATTTTTTAAGCTGGACGTCTATTTTTTTAAGCGGTGGAGAAGAACGGGTGCAATGGGCGTTCAAATAAGTGTTTGTTATCATTACAATAGCAGTTTATGTAAACAAACGGAAAAAATAGACGAATAACATTTATTTACGAAATTTATTTATTAACAAAATTATTAAATTTAATTTATTAACGAAATATTTTTTTGTGTTTAATATAATTTTCTCACAATTAAAGAAAATTGTTTGGAATTTTTTTTTTAACAAATTTAGTGATAGTATTTACTAAAAGGTTCGAAATCATCCAAAATCCCTTTCCTACCATTCAAATTGACTTCTACGCCATTGAAAAAGATTATTATGCAAAAAAATATCCATTTATCCAAAATCCCTTTTCTACCATTCAAATTGACTTCTACGCACCTGAAAAAGAATAATATGCAAAAAAATATCCATTTATAAAACAAACTATGTAAAAGTTTACACAGAAAAACACTCATCCATCTTTATTGGAAACTGGAAAAATAACTGTTCATTTTAGTTCAACACTTTTTTATTACTTTATGGTTGTATTTGTAGCTGATTCGCAGAGAAAGCTTTGATTTCTTACAATGGGCGGGAATGGCCATGGAATCGCCTTCAGACTGTCTTATAGTTTCATTAATAAAGTGATAAAGGATTTAGGCACAAGGATTATTTCACTTACTTTAAATATTATATTATTTTTAATTGTTATGGTTTTTATGACTATCTATATTATAGATTATTTTATATAACACCTCCTTCAAAGATTTCTACAACGACCAGAGATCCGTGCGAAGATCGTCATTTGGCTGAGGTGATAATTATACTGATTATGATTATAAAAATAGATTAACAGTACAGATAAGTGTAGGTACATATATTTCTTGAATTTTAATTTTGAAACGGATTTTATCATGTTACTCTAAAACGTAATTTTACCACGAATGACGCCGAATCAAATTTAAGTTTAATATATTTTCATACCCATACAACAAATTACGGTTCTAAATTATTCGCTCGTATTTACATCCATCCGTTGTCATATGTCACACGGGATCAACCTTAGATTGGGGTTGCCGCACGAAAAATAATTCACGTCAATAGCTTTGAGTTTGGCGGGCAAAATGACAGCTGTCAAACGGGTATTAAATATGGCGCCGCGCCGGTAACGGCGGTGTGTGAAGTGGGGCTTCAAATAAAATTGTGCGGAGTTGACTGATTGGATTGTGTGTAGGTGGGTGCTTTGTTTTAGCAATGCCGGCTTTTGAATACTCTCAGGGTTTATTTGGGGTCCTGTTTGAGTGCTTCCCTTTTAGAAGTAAAGCTTCAACATTGTTGTTTTGTTTTTTTTTACAAATTTTAAACAAAGGTGATTTAACATTAACTAAAATGTTCTTTTGCTACTTTTAAATTTTAAATAGGTACGCTATTTTCTACAACATGGTGCGATGTCTAGGGCAATATAACATAGAACTTTCGTTTAAATATCAAAAACGTTCTCAATAGTATTTCGTTGGCCTAATTTTGATAATTTTTATATATAACTCTTTAATTATTTTTCTTAGTGTATGTTACAGGAACTCCTCCTCAACTTTGATGTGATATAACTGTTTGATACCTATAAAAAAATCGAGTCAAAATATTTATGTAACCTATGTTTTGTTTGTCGACAGGTGAATGGCGCGGTGAACGGAGAATGCTGGACATCACTCGAGACAAGCCGGTCAAAGTCTGCGTCCGGGTCGTTGTGCCAGTGCGCGACCACCCTAAGGTGACTAGAATTTTTTTTTTTTTTTTTATTTTCACCTCGGTGGCCGAGTGGCTTAGCGCTCGGCCCGATACCCGAAGGTCCCGGGTTCAATTCCCAGGTCGGGCAAAGTGTGTTTCGGATTTTCCGATGCATAGCCCGGGTTTGTGATCACCAACCCGCATCTGGCAAGCGTGGTGATTAGTCCAATACCCATCAATTGTAGTGATTTCAATGATGGAGGCCTTTGCCCAGCTGTGGGACAGTATATGTACAGGCTATTTTCTTCTCCTTTCTTTGGTTAGGGTGTAGCAAAGGGGGTCCGAGACAGCCGATTTTTCGATCAAAAATTTTTCACTTTTTGCTGTAGGTCACGTGATAGGATAGAAATTTTAGACAATCGCCAAGCGTAGCGATTGTCTTGAATTTCGAGGTTATTTTTTTTATTAGACAGAAATCTAGCTCCAGACAAAAAATTATAAATCATAAAAATCCCTATTCGTTAGCTATGTTTTTGGCATTTCGTAAAAAAAATATGTTATTTTTTGGGGCCCCCTTTTCTACACCGGACCCTTTCTTTTTCTTTATTTTATATCTTACTGATCGGCCACGAGTCGGGGCGGCTGGGCAGCGGCCATGGGCGGGCGGCGCGACTAGCGATTTCCTAATAGGGCGGTGGCACTAGCGCTCGACAGATTCCAAAAAATAACATAGATTTTCATTTAAACTTAACGGAATGATTGTAATGAAAAAGGTTGTTAAAAGATACATTTAAGAAGAATGTTAATGATAAAGTGTTACAAATACCATGTAACAATGACAAAGCGAACATCTTATACGACAATCTATTCGAAATAATCAAAAAAGAGTTTAATAACAACTTTACTCAAAAATTAATCAAAGTAGATAAGTCTAAAACTAAATTCAGTGATTGGGCCACAGCTGGCATCTACAGGAGTAGAAATAGATTGTATCAATTATATGATATAAAGGCAAATTCTAAGGATCCAAGTGTAATTGAATATGTTAAAAATTATTCAAAAATGTTCAAAAAAGTTTGTTCCATAGCAAAGGCCAACTACTTTCGGGCAAAGATTGTGAATTCAAAAAATAAAATAAAAGCCACTTGGAACGTCATTAATAAAGAAACTTGTAAAGTAAGGTCTCGTGATCGTATACTTGAACTCAAAGTCGATAATGCTTACATCAATGGTGATACGGAAGTGGCAGGCGCGTTTGAAACATTTTTCTCAAAAATTCCACTCATTACATCAAATAAATTAAATTCTTGTAAACATCTTGCCCAGTCTCTTCTTGTGTCGAGTGTAAAAATATGTAATATTCCATTCAATTTTCACTATATTGATTCTGATATAATAATAAAAGCTTTTAGAGAACTTAATATAAAAAAGACTGAGGATCTTTGGGGTATCTCCACTGATATATTAAAATCTATAATATCTTCTATCGCGTCTAATTTAGCAATAATATTTAATAAATGCGTTGATGAATGTGTATTTCCAGATTTAATGAAGTACAGTAAAATTATACTGTTATTTAAAACAGGCGATAAAAGTGACCCATCTAATTTTCGGCCTATATCCATACTACCGGCTCTTAGTAAAATTTTTGAAAAAGTTATTTTTAATCAATTGCTGTCACATTTTACAGATAACCAGTTACTTCATAACAAACAATTTGG
This sequence comes from Eudonia lacustrata, assembly GCA_947562085.1. Classification (NCBI taxonomy): domain Eukaryota; kingdom Metazoa; phylum Arthropoda; class Insecta; order Lepidoptera; family Crambidae; genus Eudonia; species Eudonia lacustrata. The sequence continues at coordinate 5,186,764 of OX387328.1, forward strand.
TTTCACTAAAGGTAGAAATACAACCGACGCGGGAGTTGCACTCATTAAGCATATTTTCGATGCATGGGAGCAGAAACAGGATGCGATAGGTATCTTCTGTGATTTATCGAAAGCTTTCGACTGTGTCGATCACGATACTTTGTTATTAAAAATGGAACATTATGGTGTCTCAGACAACTCACTTACCTTATTGAAATCATACCTCACTGGCAGAGTTCAAAAAGTTAATATTAACGGTACTGATTCTTCTGGCGCCCCGTTACTTATGGGGGTGCCCCAGGGTTCAATATTAGGACCTCTTTTATTTCTCATTTATGTAAATGATCTACCTTACTACACCGAAGATCTTTGTGAGATAGTATTATTTGCTGATGACACCTCATTGATTTTTAAAGTTGATAGACATAGAGCAATATTTGACGACGTAAGTAATACTCTCTCTCAAATATTACATTGGTTTACCACTAATAACCTGCTGCTTAATGCAAAAAAAACTAAATGTGTGAAATTCACGATGCCCAATGTGAAGCAGGTTAATACCAGTATCACTATGAACGATGAAATAGTTGAAATAGTTAACTCGACAGTTTTCCTGGGTATTACCTTAGATCATAAATTACAATGGGGTTCTCATATTGCTGCCCTGGCAGGAAGACTTAGCTCAGCTGTCTATGCGGTTAGAAAAATGAGGTCACTTACTGATGTAGAAACGGCAAGATTGGTTTACTTTAGTTACTTTCACAGCGTCATGTCGTATGGTATTTTATTGTGGGGCTCAGCGGCTGACATTGAAACCATTTTTGTTTTACAGAAAAGAGCCATTCGAGCTATTTATAGCCTTAAGCCCCGTGATACGCTGAGAGAGTTATTTAAGCAGATTAATATTTTAACTGTAGCTTCACAGTATATTTATGAAAATATCATTTATGTTTATAAAAACTTAGATAAATTCGAAAAAAAAAGTAATACTTATAATTTTAACACAAGAAATAAAAACAAACTTGCTGTTCCAAAACTTAGACTCAATAAAGTTGGTAATTCATTTGTTGGGAAATGTATAAAAATATACAATAAAGTGCCATTCACTCTAACAGAATTGCCATTACACAAGTTTAAGACAGAAATAAAACAAGGTCTAATGAAAAAAGGTTACTATAAATTTGATGATTATTTTAATGATGAGAATGTGTGGTCATCTTAGTCTGCTCGCCTGCACATGTTATTTCACATTGTAAGTAGTTACACTTTTTTATAAAAGGTTATTATTAAAGTCAAAGAATAATTGGATGATAAAACAGCCTGGTTGTAATAAAAAACACATTATACTCTATTTGTATCAATATACATAATAAAATTAATTTATATAATTTTTATACTGATATGATAGTTTTGAACAGTGTCCTACAGATAACAAACAGCGTTAAATAGATCATTAAGTTTTTATTTAAAGTATCTTGAGTGTGTCATGCTCTCTTTATTGTCTCTGCGGTGGTGGCGTGTGCGTCGGGTCGTTACGTTCCCTAAAATATGGTTGAGCGAAGCGATGGCTGATTCATATGTCATACTCGTGAACGGGTGCCGCCTGTGGAGGCTGGTCTGCTCTTGCATACTTATCTCATTGTTAGTATTAATTACTATAGTTTGACTTTGTTTTTCTTAAACAATTTTTGACTTTTATTAGAGTACTGTAGTGGTACTGTATGACATTGTGGAAATTTAACTTATACCAGATGTAAATTGGATATATTAGATTTGTTTATTTGTTTTGTTTTTTTACATGTTGTAGTTGTCTTCTATATTTTTTGTGTTTATTTGTAATGGAAAGTGTCCTGCTATGATAGGGCATTTTCCAATTTTTATTTTTTTTGACGCTGTAAGGGAGAAAAGAGCTGGACACTTGCTGAGTTTCTTGCCGGTTCTTTTCAGTGCAAGATCTCCCGCCCAGAGTAGACTTACGAACCGATGGCATAGCGACATTCATAAGAGCTACTTGTAGCCTAAACTGAATAAATGATTTTTGAATTTGAATTTGAATTTGAATTGAATTTGAATTTGTACTATAAAAAATCAATACAAACAAGTTTTCAAGACACAAACTCTTTTCAAGAACTATTACTGCGACGCAATATAGCGGCCCACCCACAATTTTTCACTATTATCTTATCACAATTCATCAGTGCAAACAAGGGCGCTATAACGACCCCATCTGATACATGCCCTGACGTCACGGGATACAAGATGGCGGCATATTTCAGCCGCCGCGCATCAATCCACCTCTTGTTAGGTCGGATAGACTCGCCCCACACGTGTCGGTGATGTTTGCGCTGTTTTTTTTTCTTTTTGTAGTCCAGGAGATTGCGTGTAACAATTTTTTTTGTTTTATACGAAGAATCTCTTTTGGTTTCATTTCACCGTTTTTATTTTAACTGCATAAAGCTGCAAACATCGCTGGTCTGGGGTGAACGGCGATGTATTACCTTTTTTTTGAATTGCAAATATAAATATAATAATATAATATAAATTTAATAATAATATATAATATCCACTTTTTTTATATATATTAGAAGGAGGCAATCGAGCAGGCGGGTCACCTGATGGAAAGCAATCACCGCCGCCCATGGACACCCAGAACCAGAGGAATCACAGATGCGTTGCCGGCCTTTAAGGAAGGAATAGGCTCGTTTCTTGAAGATTCCTAAGTCATATTGGTCCGGAAATACCGCCGCTGAGAGCTGGTTCCACAGCACTGTAGTTCGTGGTAAAAAATTACGTGAGAAACGCACAGTAGTAGATCGCCATCCATCAAGATGGTGTGGATGGAAAGACAGTCGATTGTGTGTAGTGCGGTGAAGGAAATCAGCGGCAGGGATCAAACCGAACAATTCCTCAGAGCACTCCCCATGATAAAGGCGATAAAATATACAGAGAGATGCAACGTCTCTCCGAAGGGCCAGTGGATCGAGCCGACCAGAGGTTACCATGCCGCCGACAACTCGAGCAGCTCTGCGTTGAATGCGGTCAAATGGGAGGAGTTGGTACTGGGGCGCTCCAGCCCAAAGATGGGAACAGTATTCCATATGAGGCCTGACCTGTGCTTTGTAAAGCTGTAAGCGATGGGTCGGCGTGAAATACTGTCCCGCTCTATTGAGCACACCCAGCTTTTTCGAAGCTAATTTAGCTTTACCTTCCAAATGACCGCGAAATTGAACGTCACTCGAAATATCGACGCCAAGGATTCCAATGGTCGGTTTGGTATCAAGGGGAGCTCCTTTAAAGTTTAGAGATACGACGAAGGGATGTTTTTTAGCGGTAAACACGCAAACTTGTGTTTTGGAAGGGTTAAAATGGACTAGATTAAGTCGGCCCCAATTCGAGACATGACTTAACATGTTCTCAGTGTCAGTCACAAGTTTATTCCGGTTCTCGATGACGCTTTCCAGAGAAATATTAGTACGTTCCGTGTAAAGCGTATCCCCAGTACTGTCGTCTGCATAGCAATGAATGCTGTTGTTATGCAACATGTCATTGATATGCAGAAGAAACAGTGTAGGCGACAGCACACACCCCTGCGGGACTCCAGCATTCACGGGCTTCAGGTCAGAGCATGATCCGTCAACTACGACTTTGATGCTACGCCCAGAAAGAAAGCTGGCGACCCACGCACACCATTTCTCAGGGAGCCCGTATGATGGAAGTTTCGAGAGAAGAGCCCTGTGCCATACCCTGTCGAAGGCTTTCGCTATGTCCAAGCTAACTGCCAGTGCCTCCCCTTTCCTCTCGACTGCCTCCGCCCATCGGTGAGTGAGATACACTAAAAGATCACAAGCCGAACGACCGCGGCGAAAACCGTACTGGCAATCGCTTAGTAGCTGATTCTCTTCTAGGTACCTCAAGAGCTGGCAGTTTGTAATGGACTCCATTACTTTGGAGAGCAAAGAGGTGATGGCTATAGGCCTGTAGTTGGACGGATCTGAGCGATCACCTTTTTTGGGAATCGGGTGGACAAGGGCTGTCTTCCAAGAACTCGGGACAACGCCAGTCGTGTAAGAGAGCCGGAAGAGGCGCGTTAGAACCGGCGCCAACTCAGGAGCACACGTCCGAAGCACAATGGGAGGGACTGCATCAGGCCCACTCGACTTATGAATGTCAAGGGAAAAAAGAGCCTTACGAACTGACCTTTGCAGGAACCGAACGTTTGGCATAGAACAAGCGCAATGCGGTATTGTTGGTGGCGAGTTTTCCCCATCGTCCAAGGTCGAGTTTGATGCGAAAAGAGTACCCAAGAGATCGGCTTTCTCTTTTGCAGTATGGGCAAGGCAATCATCGGTCTTGTGCAGTGGTGGAAGTGACGGTCGACAGAAATTCCCCAAGACAGCCTTGGCGAGAGACCAGAATGCACGCTTACCCGAAGGAAGACGCACTAGCCTCTCCCCAATTCTACCTATAAATGATGACTTCGCCTTGGCAATGTCCTTCTTAAAAGTCCTGGCAGCAAAGTTGTAATTCTTTTTGAGCACACTGGTACTTGGATCCTTTGATGACACCGCATTAGCCCAGGCTTGGTAATGCTCGCGCTTCTGGCGAGATGTTATTTTGCAACATCGACCAAACCATGGTTGGGATCTGCCGCCAACGGGAACCATAGAGTTTGGAATGAAGAGTTCCATTCCCTGCAGTATCACATCAACGACAGAATCGGCGGCGACATCAGGATCATCCAGCGAGAAGCAAACTCGCCACCGTACCCATACGACGCAAAGAAACTTCGCATCCCATCCCAGTCCGCTGACCTATAATGCCAGACCCGACGGCTAACCGCACGTCGCGATTTTAAAGTTTTCGTGAGAGGCACTGTGCTCCGAATCAGGCAATGATCTGATGAGCCTAGTGGTGCATCAACGGACACTTGATAGCCGTCTGGGTGCGAGGTCAACAAGAGGTCCAGTAAGGAAGGTGTATGGCCCTCCACATCTGGTACCCGCGTAGGCTCGGCAACCAGTTGGGACAGACTGTAGGCCAAAGCGAAGTCATGAACGGCTCTACCCGCGTGGTCAGTAGTGCGTGAACCAAGCCATTCGACGTGGTGGGCATTAAAGTCTCCCAGCACCACGATCTCGGCAGAGGGGATCCGTTGGAGAAGGGAATCTATGGCCGTTTGGACGCTCTCGACAAATTGGTCAGTCTCAATGTTACCGCTGTGGGACCTATACAGGCATGCGTAGACGCGAGGGTGGTGTCCGCAGTCGACGTGCAGCCATAAAATGGAGAGGTCCCTAACTTCAAGATTACCGAGGCGACGAACGCACATATCCTCCCTGACGTAAGCACAAACACCGGCGCGTGGTACAAACGAATGCTCCAGATTGTATCCCGGGTAGCGCAAGTAGGAGACGTCAGGAGGAGGGGATATCTGCGTTTCAGTAAGGAAAAGCAAGGCCGGCTTCTCCGTCTCAAGGTGGTAATGGACGGCGCTTAAGTTGGAGTGAATTCCCCTGATGTTGCAGAAGTCCACGCGAAGCGTAGAAGGGGGTGCCGAATGTCTTGCCTTACTCCTGCCTGCAGCATGTGCTGATACGAGTGGACTTTTGCCCTCCCCAGAATACGTAAGGCAGCCTGAGCGTGGACGCTCAGGGGGGGATTCTCCTACACTGGAGGTGTAGGTACCCCCCTGGGGTAAATCTAAATTTAAGTTCGCTGCCATATCAATTGTGTGTGTGGGGGGGGGAAGGGCCTCCGAAACTATCACTGACCGGATGAAACACAACAGCAACGAGTGCCATTATTTCACGCCGGTATTTAGTCCACTGTTGTACTAAGGCATCCCCTCTTCACTATCTTCACTTTAGAGCACCAAAAAAAAATTTATAATGTTCTCCCGCCATATTCGCTTTGCTTTTCACCGGTATTTTATATACAGGGTGTCTCATTTAAATCGGTCAGTATGGGAAAGTCTGAAACTATAACACATACGAAGATCTGTTTTTAGGAACTATGTCATCGATTTTAATAAGAAGAAAAACTGCTCGGGAATCGAACCCGGTTGTTTTGAAAAAAATAAACTTACACTATTTCTATTTAGATATCGATTGTGTAGTTCTTAAGCAGTAAATGGCTCTATGAAACATGATGTCTAAAATTAATAAAACGCATTGTTTTCACATACTTTAATTTATTTTAGTAGGTTTTCGAAGTGACCACCGTTACATTTAACAAGTTCAGGCATGTAAAATTGTCTCTATTTGTACCTCTTTGCTGGTTTTGTAATTGTAAGATCGTTACCTAAACGTGTTGAATATTGTATTGAAAAAAACGGTGGTCACTTTGAACACCTACTTCGAATTCTAAAAAAATATCATTTTAAAAGTAAGTAGCACACATATAAATCAAATCAAATCAATCAATACGTTTTTTAAATTCTTATCATACTTTAGCTATATTGTGTTTAAGTATCCAACATTTCGGCACAGTTGCATGCGCTATGATCACGAATGTACAAAGTACACACAAATACCTATTCAGTTAAAAATATGGTAAAAAAACCCCGTCAGTAATACTAAATATTTCCCACAAAATCTGGCAATTTATTTATTTATATAAGGTACACTTACAGAATAAACATTATTACATTGATTCCTTAATTATTTAGATTAATCGATTCTAATATGTATTCCAATTATTAGTGCACACAACATTAATAATTATTATTGACACTACAAACTACAATTATTATTAACAAACTAAAAAATTACAAAAACAATGTCATAAAGAAATAATAATAATAATAATAAAATAAAAACAATGAAATAATAATTACTTATTTAAAACAAACTTATATAATATTTCACATAGGCTATTGAAACACTATTGAAACACTATTGAACAGTTATTTAATTAATAGTACATTTGATGCCTATTGTTATGTAGCACACATTATGTTTAAATAAATAAAATGTGCGTCTCTTGGTCTACAATGTATTATTTCTTGAAAAATTATCGTAGTTTGGAGATGTTCTGCTCGGCCTCCTTTTACAATAGTGATGTTCATGTTTTCTCTCTTATTTCATTGTCGTCGTTAGTTCCAACAAATGAGCCTATCTGTTTTCCTAAGGATTTGGTATGTTATGGGTTTTTATTTCACAATTGGCAATCATAATAAATAATAACATGACCCGGCGGACTTCGTACCTCATTGACAGTTTCCATGACAACAAAACAAACAAATCATTTTGTATTTGAAAATTTAATTGTCGGTTTCAGTATTTTCCGTTACTTATTATTAATGTTTCTCACCGTTTAAACCTTCCCTGAACCTCCACAAATGTCTTAATTCTTTTTTTTTACATTTTTTCTTTAAGAAATTACCTATTATTCTTTAGATACCGTAATATTCATGATATTTTAAATAAGTGATTTGTGTTAGTCTTGTAAATATGTATTAATTATTTTATTATTGTCAGTTCTTTAATTAGTCTCTACTAAACTAAATGCTGAGTGGTCTCCTCAAGGATAACTTTACAGTGTAATATAGTGTAAGCTGTCGATTACCAATTCAATAAATAAATACAGCGAAATAAAACTGCAATAAAATATACATACAAAACTATGTAGGTATACAAAAATATTATACAATTTTAAAACCTAATACCAGAGAGTCACCAACTGAATATTTTCCTTATAGAAGAAGCTATATTTATTCGTAGAAACTACGAAATTAAATTCTATAATCTGAATCGAGAATTCGTAGCAGCTGCGTAGCTACGGCGTAGCACTCGTGGCGGCAATGACGCAAGGCATACTCGTTACCAAATGCCCACTATAAGTATACCGGTAGGTAAAGTTATTTTCATAAAGGTAAATTGGTACCTGTAACGCAGGTAACGTTATCTAGAAAAGTATCGCAACTTTTTTCGATACATATTGCGCTTTAGCCAATCGCTGCACAGCGCGCCGTAGAGTGGTTAGTTAACTTACCGGTAAAAATGCCACCCAGGCAACGATGCCAAGCATACCAGTTATTTTCTTTACCGGTATCTTCGTTTGACATGTTGCATAACAACAGCATTCATTGCTATGCAGACGACAGTACTGGGGATACGCTTTACACCGGACGTACTAATATTTCTTTGGAAAGCGTCATCGAGAACCGGAATAAACTTGTGACTGACACTGAGAACATGTTAAGTCATGTCTCGAATTGGGGCCGACTTAATATAGTCCATTTTAACCCTTCCAAAACACAAGTTTGCGTGTTTACCGCTAAAAAACATCCCTTCGTCGTATCTCTAAACTTTGAAGGAGCTCCCCTTGATACCAAACCGACCATTGGAATCCTTGGCGTCGATATTTCGAGTGACGTTCAATTTCGCGGTCATTTGGAAGGTAAAGCTAAATTAGCTTCGAAAAAGCTGGGTGTGCTCAATAGAGCGGGACAGTATTTCACGCCGACCCATCGCTTACAGCTTTACAAAGCACAGGTCAGGCCTCATATGGAATACTGTTCCCATCTTTGGGCTGGAGCGCCCCAGTACCAACTCCTCCCATTTGACCGCATTCAACGCAGAGCTGCTCGAGTTGTCGGCGACGTGGTAACCTCTGGTCGGCTCGATCCACTGGCCCTTCGGAGAGATGTTGCATCTCTCTGTATATTTTATCGCCTTTATCATGGGGAGTGCTCTGAGGAATTGTTCGGTTTGATCCCTGCCGCTGATTTCCTTCACCGCACTACACGCAATCGACTGTCTTTCCATCCACACCATCTTGATGGATGGCGATCTACTACTGTGCGTTTCTCACGTAATTTTTTACCACGAAGTACAGTGCTGTGGAACCAGCTCTCAGCGGCGGTATTTCCGGACCAATATGACTTAGGAATCTTCAAGAAACGAGCCTATTCCTTCCTTAAAGGCCGGCAACGCATCTGTGATTCCTCTGGTTTTGCGGGTGTCCATGGGCGGCGGTGATTGCTTTCCATCAGGTGACCCGCCTGCTCGTTTGCCTCCTTCTAATATAAAAAAAAAAAAAAAAAACTTGAAATGAAGTGTGTACCTAATCTGCTAAGTTTTATATTTTACGGGTAAGCACAGTGCCTTGATCTCATCTGATGTAATGTGATGATAAGGCCAATGATGGAAGCGCACTTCACCCGGGAACTAGTGAGACGCTGGCTATTTATCTCTAGATGCCAGAACACAATAATGCTACAAACATTGATGTTATGGCGACATATTTAGATATGATAGTGGTAGCTAGCCAGGCGGACAAACAAGCCCTACCACCAACCAAACCGAGTACACAAACTTGTACCCCCCGCTGGGAATCGAACCCGGGACCTCTGGGTCTAAACCGGTGGTCTTAGCCACTAGACCACAGAAGCGGCTACCTATGAGACCGTAATGAAATTTTCATGGAACGGGTAAGTACCCCGTTCGGAGCTCGATGGCGCAGTGTTAATCGCACTCGTTCTGCAATTGCTGTTCGCAAAGGCCAGTCATCGGATGGGTAAAGTAGGACTTCTCTTTAAGTTTATTTGAAATCAAAAATAATTTGACCTTTTTGACTGTGAGCTGTGGTCTAAAGATTCACACAGTCAACCATTATAATAAAAATATCCTATAACTGTCCCACACTTTATTATTCTTGGCAGGAAAGTTTAAGCGACATGTTTCCAGTTTTGACTCGTTTTCTGGAATTAAAGTGAGAGTTATTATCGAACATAAATGAGAAATAATGTGGATTATTAACCGTTAAGTGTTCGTAAGTGCGCATGAGTGTTGGCAAATGAAACAAAACAGTGCAACTTCACTTTTCAAATTCTCTCAAGAAGTCTGCCCGAGGACTTAGTAAAGCCACATCTTTACTGAGTCCCTCGAGGGGTTGCAGGGTATATCATTATCACTTCTCATTTCTAATATCATTAATCATCATTTAGACAAGAACGAAATAATGTTTATTTATATATTACTTGTAAGAAAAATTACTTTGACACTGGCTAAATGAGCTAATCGCACGAAGCCATCAACTAAAGGAAAAAAAGAAGTTTGTCAATTATTATTATTATACGATGAAATTTTTTGTACAATATCTCTTTACTTTGCAACTGGCTGAAAGTGCTAACCGCACGAAGCCAATTAAAGAAAAAACTGTTCAGCAAGTGGACTTCTCATAATGAGAAAGTTTTGATCTTAACCAACTACGCTCGCAATGCGGGTGATGTGTTTTAGAGTTAGGAATATTTAATTTCGTCCACCCATCCGATGACCCAGCATAGAGTTGGTCGCTTAACTAGCACGATCGTAACAGTAAAGTGTTTATCACAAAAAATTTTTCAGCAAGAAGACATCACGTAATAAAAACATTACTTAACTATTAAAAACGTTGTTGATTAAAATAAATGGATAGCTTCTTTAATTTTAGCTGTAGGTGTGACAAATGTAATTGTTTGTTGTTCCAATAAACATGATCAGCAGAAAATAATCTCCTAGTTTCTCCACTCCAGATGAATTACACTAACATCAACATAATCAGCTTGAAAGCATAAACAAGAGATGCGACGCCATTTTCTCACCGCCCGCCCGCCATCTTGTTTGCAACTATCATTAATTGTAATTTGCTAATTAATGGGCCCGCTGTTGTACGTCTAATAGGTTAATACACTTCTCGGGCTGACAATCAGCCCTCCACTTTAGACGGTGCACGAACTGTTGGCATATGCTGCAAGAATAAAGCTTTTTACATATAAAAGGAAAGTAATTAAAAAATATTTCAAAAGATGCAAAAGGAGTTCTTTAAAAAAGTTTCTAATGACCGCTTACCATCAACAACATTAATATAATGTAACTAACTGACTGTCACTGATCATACTGACTTGCTATGAGCGTAGATTTGTGATGCTGACTGTAGTATGTAGTATGGACTTTGAGATAGGTAATGAAATGAATTACGCAAAAGAACCTAGATCACACAGCCTAATCTTCTGAAACGTTTATCGGCAGATCAAAATTATAAAACAAATTGTTGCTATGTGACGTCGCGCCGCTTCGATCCCATACGAGTTATAGTCAACTAAAACACGATCGAATAGTGAACCAAACCCGTATTATCCGGAAAGTTGATAGCGAATAACGATAGCAAAGGGACCTAGCACATACAGCCTTGTCATCTGAAAGGCTTATCGACACAGCTCTTGTGGCTCGCACCACACGTCAGGCCGTTCGCGTGCGGTCCTGTTTGTGTTGCTCTCGAGCAGACGATGCGGGCTACTTTGACCCCATTACGTTATACACAACCCTACAACGGTGGGCAGACAATGCCTTTATCGTTTATTATTATTATGTATGGTATATACTAAAATAAGAATCTATAGATGTACAAGATAAAAGTTTACTAGCAGAAAGCTCGAGTGGGTATCGAACCCACGACTTTTGGATAACCGGTCCAAAGCTCTGACCGCATTGCTACCGAGGCCCTAGAAAACTCGTTGATTTTTTCTAGGTAGTTTGTGATTTATCTATAACTAGCGACCCGCCCCGGCTTTGCACGGGTGCAATGCTGATACACGCAACCGCTATGTCCCTGCATTTTAAACCTGTAATATCTTCGAAAATATTCATTTAATCTACATACTGTAAAGAGCTATATTGATCTATATTAAATGCACAATGTATTTAAGGTACTTAATTGGATAAGGATTAATGCTGTATTGCTTAAAATCGCTTCGTAAATAAGCCATTATTTCTCGTAAAAAGTAAGGATACAAAATGATTATTGTGGGTTATCCCTAAGAGATAGACATATACCATCGCGGACTTTTTTGTAGACCTTTTTAAGGTGTACAATACTGTAGTACATTATTTTGATCTATCTCGTAGGGTTCAGCCAGCGTTTGCAATGTAAGCGCAAAAAAATGTGAAACCTCTTAAGTTATCAGTGTTTCTCTACTATATTATGCATGCAATGCAGCATGTATTTATACACATAAACCTTCCTCTTGAATCACTCTATCTATTAAAAAAACCGCATCAAAATCCGTTGCGTAGTTTTAAAGATCTAAGCATACATACATACATAGGGACAGCGGGAAGCGACTTTGTTTTATACTATGTAGTGATAATTACATAAAAAAATTTAAACAAATGTTGTTTAAAAAGTTTTTTCTTTCGTTTTCTATATTTTTTTTTGCAACAACTATTTATTGTCCTTTAGAATCATCATCATCATCAACGTAAAACCCTTTAAAATGTTCAAAATTTAAAAACCTAAATTTATTTGAAACTAAAGTAGTGAATCTATCACCAATTCAAATCTTGGAAGAGCCTTCTACCGGAGAAAGAAGTGAGAGAGAACAGCTGGCAAGAAATAAAATAAAAACATAAAAGTACAACAGCCAGTAGTCCCCAAACTAGATAATCCTGTCTATGGTAACTTACATTGGTGGTAAATATAGTTTAGTTTGTCTTTGGCTAAGTGTACAAAAAATTAAGATTGTAACCATACTAGGTATATATTAATACCGATAAAGAAACTCCGATGGTACTTTTTTTCAACCATCTTTTCAACCAAAAAACAAATATGTAATATTAGACAACATTGTTCTGATCGCAAGGTAAGTAACTAAAGCACTCGTTTTATGGAAATCAGAAACAACAACGGTACCACAACCACCCAGACCCGACACAATATCTAAAAGTTCGTATTCGATTTTGACCCGACCGGGAATCGAACCCGGGATCTCAGAGTTAGCGCCGCCCAAAGTCCGGCGTGCAAGCCACTCGGCTACGGAGTTCGTATATAATATACAATAATAATACAATTCTATGCGCATAATTAAAATATTCAAGCCAATTCAGAAACAATATTCTATAGATATATGAACACGTAGTGACCCAAATTATTAACGAGAATGGTTGTATCTGAAATATTTTGAGTTAATTTTCGCGTTCACTCAGCGTGTATAGGCACGCCATTCGAAACATGAGCAATTCAAAGTTTTTTTCACCAATCCAATTGGCAAATTGGAATTATGGAACCAGTTTTTTTATTTATTTACGCGCGTGGAAATAAACACGCCCGCTGCACACGACAGGTAAAAATGTCAGATTTAAGTTAGAAGAATAAAGCATACGAAATTTTAATATCTCACTTTTTAAAACAGGGAGATAAGCAATGTGCCCTTGCCGAGCTTCTTTCCTGTTCTTCTCGGTACAAGACTTCCCTCCCTGTGTAGACTTACGAACCGATGGCATAGTGACATCCTTAAGTGCTATTTTGTGGCCTAAACTGAATCAATGATTATGAATTTAACTTTTTTTTTCTTTTCTTTTTTGAATATTGAAAACTGCTGCACTGAAGCTGAATACCCTGGCTGGGTCGAGTAGGCGTTTAATTTTTTCACTGTATATTATAAGTATTTAATGATTATGAATTTTGAATTTTGTAGTGTAGTGGTTAAGACCACTGCATGCACAGGTCTTAGACATCAGGTTCCGGGTTCGATTCCCAGCGGGGGTACATGTTTGTGTGCTCGGTTTGTTTGGTAGGGCTTGTCTGTCCGCCTGGCTTGCTACCACCGTCTTACATAAATATGTGACCATAACATCAATGTTTGTAGCATTGTTGTGTTCCGGCAGCTAAAGATAAGATAGCCAGTGCCTCAGTAGTTAAAGGTTCTGGGTGAAGTGCTTCCATCTTCGGCCTTATCGTCACTTAAGGTCAGGTGAGATGAAGGCCGTGCTTGCCCGTAGGTAATAAAAAGAATACCACAGAAAACATTACCACATTTAAAAATCGCATAAGTTAACATATATATAGTCTAACAATATCAATAAGCGAACGTTTAAGGGGAGCATTTATACATCACACTGAGCGTGCTCACCAAATTTGGTCCAAAACTACATGCTCGTTACCGAGATAATCAACAAAAAATACACCCTTTCCAAACCCGTACAGCTGTACTACACGCACACAAAGATGGCCGTGTAAGTATGAATGCTATACAATGGTTTTTCAATTGTGTGCGTGTATCTGTACACTATCTTTTTATTGACGCTTGCGTGCGTGTTAGTAAAGATACAGCATGTTTCATGATGTGCATTATTTTAATTGATTTAGTTTGTTAGGAAACATAATTTTGAAAAATCACTATAAAACTGGAGCCTATTTTTTGTCATTGTATTCAGAATATTGTATAGATACCGCCATTAAACGTTCGCTTATTAAATTTGTTAGACCCTGTATATTAATAGCGTAAGCCGATTTTTGTCCCAGTGATTATGGGACGATAGCTTCACATAAAAAATCGGTTATGGTCTAATTATGAGTATAGTGTGAGCCATAGTGTGAGCGTTCGGCATAGCGTGGTAGCGCTGTGATGAACGCTTTCACTTGTTGGGCTTCACTGGCTGCTTTCCATCAGGCAGGGTGAGACCATTTTGGCGAGCCACAATAAAAAATAAAAAAAAATTTGAAGAACTCGAGCTGTAGTTGTGCAGAAAAATAAAGAAACTTGTCATAGGTTTCGAAATTCCTAAAAAATCTGTTGCATAAACGCGAAGTTTTGCGGGCGACCCATTAGTTTTTAATTAATAACCTTAAGAAGCCCTTTCAAAGAAATGATCGTGACATTTCAAACGTAAACGGTATGAAAAATAGGTTTAAATGTTTTTGAATAAGTAGTCGCCAATTACTTAGGGAAATTGATCTTACAGAACTCTACATATTGAAATTAAACACTTTTACGAATTAACTCGCTTTTGATTCTATATAATTATCATATTATCTTGACGCTTACTCTTTACAGGGTCCGGGCTATTATCATAGTTAACGTTAATTTAAATCCTAATAATAATAAAATAAAAAATAGTAAGATTATTTAAAAAACTATAATATTATTTTTATTCAAATTTAAAAAATTCAAAATTCAAAATCATTTATTCAGTTTAGGCTACAAGTAGCTCTTGTGATTGTCACTATGCCTTCGGTAAGTCTAAAATAAAAAATCATATTATTAAATTTATTATTAATACTTATTTAATATTCTTTATGAACACATTTATGTTATTACCATAAATACCTTATGATTTTTACTTTTTATTTTCTAGTGCTAATTCCTGCACTGAAGTTAAATTATTTTTTTTTTCACTGTATTTTATAAATTTTACCTTATGATTTTTCTGTTTATTTGAGAATATAAAACTTTATACGCCCTTAAACTCGGCTAAGCTTAGACACACAAACTGCTCAAATAGCTAGCTCGAGAGCATTAGCAGTTAATTGAGAATCAAAAGCGCTTCATTTGCTATGTTGCAGCGCGATGGAAATCAAAGCAAACTGGATTATTGGCTAGCCGTCCGCCGCTAATATTACCTCGGGGATTCATGTGAGAAATTATATTCAGTGCAGTTGAGGATCAAGAGTTTTATGTCTTTGTAACAAAAGCTGCGTTTCTATTATTTTGAAACATCCCTAATGTTATCGCTCTTATATGGCTGCGAAACGTGGCTGTGGATCTTACTGAAGAAAATATGTGACCACTTGCAGCCGTTTGAGATGTGAACTCTTAGTAAAATGTTTAAAATACCATGAACTACCTCAAACGCCAAAGTACTGAAGAAAGCCAACTGTAAAATAAAGCTACGTCTACAGTTATGAGATACAAGGTCGCATTTTTCGGCCACATGCAGAGAGGATTATCTTTTAAGAGTTCCCATGGCTAATCCTCGAAGGTATTCCGAGAAAAATAGGTCAAGGCCCTCCAGGACTCAAATGGCTGGACGGGGGACTTAGCTAACGTTTGTTAAAATATGCCCACTTGGGACCACAGGAAGTTTTGTGTACTGTTCTCCAAACCTCAGTATGAAGACGGCACTAAAAATTAAATGATGATGACAATCGTAAGTTTCTCTACTAAAGATGAAGATGAGGACGAAACGTCGATGGCTGAGCTGATGCTTGCTCGGGTTAATGCAAAAATATCGTATATCAATCCCTACGGTAGGAAGGGGCCACTTTTGAATCAGGTGTAACATCACAGACCCAGTTCTCTAAAGTGGTCTTCCACATGTAGTTCTACGGTATGATTCTGGATGTGATCACGCTAGAGACGCTTAGAACGCTACGAATACCCAATATAGCAGCTACTTATGGATCTATAGCTGCGATCAATGTTACACTTGATTCAAAAGTAACCCCATTCTGGCATACATCTATTAGACACTGACATGAACTTTTACGTAACACAAGATTACTAACCTGCTTAATGGGTTAAAAGTGTTGTTTTTTTTGTTATCGGCAAGGCTTTCATCATCCTCATCATCATCCATCATCTCCGCCAAAAGAGGCTTTAATAATTTACCTTTATTTAAAAAGAAACTGAAACAACTTTTACAGATCTACTCGCGTTTAATTTACACATTACTTTAATTAATGTTTATCCTGACGTTTCGAACCCAACGATTTCAATAGAGAAGATGGTTGGAATCTACCACCAGCCTGGGATCCCAACACACAAAATATTAAATCTCAGCCCCAACACGATACTGCCAGACCAAAAGATACTGTAAGCTCTGTCTGCGTAAGACGGAACGCATCTGATTAAATTTAACTGAGGGTATACAAGCGACTAACTAATTATGAGACGACCAACACCTCAGTCTCCCTGTGACCACGGACCCTGCAAAGGGTTCGAAACGTCAGGATAAACATAACAGTAGTGTTCGCGTAAACTTTAGAAAACAATATAAAAATAAACTTTTGAAACACAAAGCTTCTCGCTATAACATTTGCTGTTATAGCGACTTATACAAGATGGTGGTAGCTAGCTAGGTCCATAGAACAAGCCCTACCACTTATCGAAATAATCTACCAATGAATTAATAATATTCTTTGTCCACAGTTTAACTTCGTAGGAAAACTACTGGGCCCCAAAGGGAACTCTCTGAAACGTCTACAAGAAGACACGATGTGCAAAATGGCGGTGCTGGGCCGCGGCTCCATGAAGGATCGACAGAAGGTACACATTGTTTTACTAATAATAGGCTATAAATACGACCATCATACCTTATAAATTTAAAAAAAACTTTATTGTTCAATAAACATTTACAAAGCTTAAATTAATTTGACTCTTAAGTACTTAAAGTAGATCTAACCTGTTCTCATAGGCACTTATGCACTTATGTGTACTAATTACAATTTTGTTCAGTGTGCCCAATCTCTTAACGAGGGTGAAATTTCAGTCTGTGTGTTAAATTACTGTTCTGTATAATTGTATCGAGGTTTTTGGCCAGTACACCTATGGCGAGTATATTAAAAATAAGATAAATCATTATCAGTTCTCTAAAGTTCCCATTGCTGAGCCCAGAGCTATCCACACGAAGATTAGCACATGGAAAGATCACACGACACTGTCCCAATGCATGTTGAGTTTTAACGACTGCCATTAAACGACAACAGATAGGACCAAAGTACTAAGCAGCTGGAGACACTTTAGGGTACCTAATCTAATGGCACGGCATTACGAAAGATGCTTAACCTAACAAGATCGCAACCTGAATGACCCATTTGTCGCGTGTTAACTGTATATCCACATCTATACTTACTATACTCGTATAAATCTGTAGGCTCTGTCTGTACATGCAATTTTTTTGACAAAATTTGGGATAAATATTCGTTTTATGACTCACTGACGCCAATTCTACGATTTTTTAAATTTTTGTCTGTTTATCTGTCACTGACACCAATTCTACGATTTTTGAAATTTTTGTCTGTTTGTCTGTCTGTATGTTCTCTTATAACTTAAGAACGGCTTGACCGATCTTGATGTAAATTTGTATGTAGTAAGAACATGCGAATGTGCAAATGACGGGCTATAAAAAAAAAATATTCACAAGTTTTCGCACAGTGAAGCGGGCGGATGACAGTTAGTATCTTATAGATTTATATAAAACCCGCGTGGTTCCCGTTCCCGTGGGAATATCGGGATAAAAAGTATCCTATGTTTTAAATTCAGGTTCTAACTATCCGTATGCCTAATTTCATCCAAATCCATCCATCCGTTGCAGCGTGAAGAAGCAACATATATACACACATACACACAAACTTTCGCATTTACAATATTAGTGTGATTATTATTTATCTTATTTATATATCTTCATATCTTCGTCGTCATTATAATCAGCCTATATTAGTCCACTGCTGGATCTATGTCCTATGCCTAAAGGCCTGCCTCTCCCAGTGTACGTCACCGAGCTCGATCCGCTGCGACTTTCATCAAACTCTTGTCTGCCACCTTGCGAAGATCATCGCTCCACTTAGTTTGGCCCCACGACCTGGTCAACCCTAGCCGTGGTCCAAGCCCCTCCCAATCCGATCCAAGCCCCTCAGAGAATCTAGAGTGAGCGGGGGGGGACATAGAAATTTCCCCTAGAAAACGTCGGTTTTTCGATCACACTACTTGAGGAACCCTTTAAGTTTCTCGCCGTCCCCAAACAATGTCAGTGACACTGAAAATGCCGCCTGGGGCAATAAGCAAACTTTTTCGAAAAAAAGCTTAATCTACCTTCATAATTGTCTACGTCCTAAACTAAGTTGGCTGATATCCTCATAATAGCTGTTTGCATCACAGGAGGAGGAACTCCGGGTCTCCGGCGACCCGAAGTTTGCGCACCTTTCCGACGAGTTACACGTCGAGATCAGCGCGTTTGCGACCCCTGCCGAAGCGCACGCTCGGATCGCTTACGCGCTCGCCGAGTTGAGGAGATTTTTAGTACCGGTAAGTATTATGTGTGTCGCTTTCCCTAACGCATTTCATTTTGAATTAGCTTGGGATAAAGATTAATGAAATCTCAAAAAGAACGTGGCTAGCTCAATTAAATCCGCACTCTCTTTGGTTGGTGATTGTCCCCGTCTGCGACAACTATCAATATTCAATGTATTTTTATATACTCATTTAATATTTATGTATAGGTATCGGACAAGGAAATATAAAAAGTACAAAAACACAAATGTTGAAAAAATTTCCACGAGCAGGATTTGAACCCGCACCCTTCTGACATACCGGGTCAGGTGCTCTCCCAATTGAGCTATCGTGGTTCTAACCAGCCCGCCGAAATTATTCAACACTATTTACTTTTTACTTTGAAAGCCAAAGGCGCCCATTCAATGTCAACAACTACCGTCATTAAAATGCGTGCGGGTTCAAATCCTGCTCGTGGAAATTTTTTCAACATTTGTGTTTTTGTAATTTGTTCGCAACAAAATTTGCGTTAAACATTATATAAACATTTATATAAAAAGTAGTCAAATTGTATTCTGGGATCGTAGAGCTTGATTTTTTCTTTTCAGTGCCTATTTTCTCTTTGCTGTTATTTTTTATGTTAGTCTGGTTTTTACGAGTAGGTATACAACATGTAACGAAAAAGTGTGTTCAAAATGAAAAGGTCCAAAGTGTATCCGATGTAGATCTTGTATGCAGAGTTACTGAGACGTAATTATTAACCTTTTCACCGCCCAACTATCCTGCACGCGATGTCCCGCTGTACGCCAACGTATAAATGAATTTTAATAAAGTAGGTACAAAGAAGAACTTCTATAGAAGTGCTGGCGTGGACGGCACGAAAATCTCGAACTTCTATAGAAGTTGTTGGCGGTAAAAAGGTTAACTATAATTTGTCATGCAATTATAAATAAAATATTTATCTTAGTGAAGTCATGTACGTCAGGCGCGCATAAGCAAGCAGCAGTGATCATAAATGTAATAACACAGAGGTTACTAAACCACTAGAGCTGTAACTTGTTTATTTTGATGTGACGTCACAATAGAATTATTTAATTAAAAATTGCATAACAAGTTACAGTCTCCCTGTGACCACGGACCCTGCAAAGGGTTCGAAACGTCAGGATAAACATTAAATAAGTAATGTGTAAAATAAACGCGAGTAGATCCGTAAAAGTTGTTTCATTTCAATGTGTAGTGTTCGCGTAAACTTTAGAAAACAATAAGTTAAAGTTACAAAAACACAAATGTTGAAAAAATTTCCACGAGCAGGATTTGAACCCGCACCTTCATGACATACCGGGTCAGGTGCTCTTCCAATTGAGCTATCGTGGTTCTAACCAGCCCGCCAAATTATTCAACACAATTTACTTTTTACTTTGAAAGCCAAAGGCGCCCATTCAATGTCAACTTAAATAAATATTTTATAAATAGCTTGCCTACTTCTTAACTGATCTTTAGTATTTGTAAAAATATTATGATCAGATGTTAATGACGGTAGTTGTTGACATTGAATGGGCGCCTTTGGCTTTCAAAGTAAAAAGTGAATAGTGTTGAAAATTTCGGTTAAACAAGTTAAAGTTAATAATTAAGCCATAGCAACTCTGTATACAAGATCTGGATCGGATACACTTTTGATCTATCCCATTTTGACCTCACATTTCTGTTACACGTTGTATCATCATCATCATCATCAGCTCCTTTATATGTTCCCACTGCTGGGGCACGAGCCTTCCTTATGGATGGATAGGGAAGTTATTTTTTTTTGTTTTTTAGTTTTTTTTTTTTTACTTTTATATTACACGTTGTATAATTGATTTTATATAGTTGTTTTAGCAGTCAGATTTTTTGTTTTATTTTAATAATTTTTACAAACCTTTTTAATTACGGTTTGAAGCAACTTCGTTACAACTACAGAGCTTTGCGAGTGCGCGTGTTTATTTTCACTTCAATTCCAAGATTTCCGTACGGAATAACTTGTTACGTAATATCGTCGACAACGGCATTATTAAGAAAGTATTCCTGTATAATGGATCATCAAAGTTACAAAGTCGCACGCTATCAAACAGCAACGTGTCGAGATATTTCATTAAGTCGCGCGCGAGTGGCGAACTCTAATGTACTGTGTACAACTTACTTCATTATAAACGAGAAACAAAGTATTATATCTACTTAGGAAGCCGTGCCACCTATGGAAATTGAGAAAGGCGTTGATAAACCTGAATACCTTTGATTTTATTTATTAACCTTAATCTTTTTTTAAAGATTATTATTAATTAGTGTAATGTGCTATTAACTATGTAACAGTCATATTAACCCATCTAGAAAGCTTCATATTTGTGTAAGGAATGGTTTCAAGTCAGTAGTCTAACGAAGAAATAAGATTTGAACCACGATTTTTGGCGTTCGGCTACCGACGCTTAAATTCTTCAAACTACTCACCATGTACATTCTCCTTGTTCCAGGACTACAACGACGACATACGACAGGAGCAGATGCTGGAGATGCAGATCCTGTCGTCACAGAACGATCAGAGGAGGCCCACGCCCCCTGACTCGTCAAGGAGTGGCAGTGAAGAGACGCTGCCGATGAGGGACACGGTCAACAAGCATAGGGTACTTATATTTTTTGAAGTTAGCTGATAAAAAGGACTTGTTTGATGGAATGAAGTTGCTTGCAGTTTCCTCGCATTTGTTTACAGTAGCTTGCAGTTTCTTGCTGTTGCTTAAAGTTGCTTCCAGTAGCCTTTAGTTGCTTGCAGTTACCTACTTGCGTTTACCTCATCATCATCTTCATCATCATCATCTCAGCCAAAAGACGTCCACTGCTGGGCAAAGGGGAGGGGGAGGCCCCAAGGCGTTTGTTAATTAATTTAGTTAATTAATTAAGTTATTTAGTTAATTTCATTTATTTGCAGTTGGCAACAGTTGCTTGCAGGTGCTTACATTTGCTCGCGATTGCTCGGTGTTGCTTGCTGTTGCTTGCAGATGCTTGCAGTTGCTTGTAGTTGCTCGCAGTTACTTGCAGTTGCTCGCAGTTGCTTGCAGTGTATATGACTATTGTTGATATTGTAACATCTGGTACAGATACCATACCAACATGATGCAATAAATACAAAATATGACTATGACCACATAATAAAAAATGTCTTGTTTGTTACCACCAGCTTCCAGCGGTGCCGGTAGCTCAGGCCCTCCCCGCCGGTATACCACCACACCACAACGCGAGGGACTTCTCTCCCCCCACGCCGACCCCGGCCCCAGACCACCTGTCTGCCGCACACCACCAGGTCAGCTCTCTATCACGTTCGTACTTGGGGCACAAAATAAAGTGACCCACAGGAGACTGAAGAAGTCAGATTCAACGAACGCGCTCACGCAACGCACGCATAGACACGGCACATAGCTCGCGGACACGGAATCTCTGGACAGCTGAGCTCGAACTGTTTCGATCTGTTTGGCAGTCTTATTACCGATCCTTAAGGGACACCCCGCTACAGACGCCATTAAAGTTTATACTGAAACCCCTTACCAATCTTACGGTTATATAGTTAAAGGTGTCAGACATCCTTGCGCAAGCACAAGGGACCAACTACGTCAGGTCATAAAGCCAGATCAGAACACGCCGGTACGCATTCTTCATCCGGTACTTTTAAGACTAGTGTCTCGAGCTAGTTGCCCCGTGGATACGTATAGTCCACTACCTAATATCCAGATTCTTAAGGGACACCCTGCTACACACTACTTTAAAGTTTATACTGACACCCCCCACCAACCTCACGGTTATAAAGTTAGGTGTCAGACATCCTTACGCAAGCACAAGGGACCATCTAGGTCAGGGTATTAACTCCAGATCAGAACACGCCGGTACGCATCCTTCATCCAGTACTCTTAAGACTTGTGTCGAGCGAGTTGCCCCGTGGACACGTATAGTCCACTAGCTAATTTCCAAATAGTATACCGGAGCTGTAAGCTCGCTCACTTCTCGTTGCACTAAGAGCACAACTCGTAGTTTCCACTGCTCGGGTCGTCAACTCTAAAGTCGACTACCAAATGTCCTCATTGGTGGCTTAGTTGAAAGCCCACTACTTCTTAGTACCCATCCAGGCACCTCATCAGTTCCAAAATTCTACACGGCTGATTCAACTGGAGGCTTTTGCATCTAGCGGGCGCCTCTACTTGTTCTCCAGACTAGTGCCGAAGATGTTGGAGAACTACTCAATCAAAACCACCGAGCAGAACAACCAACTATGGATAACTCACGTGCCCCGCAGATCCTTTCACTTCAGGCCCCCTCCGGACCGCTACTAGACCCGCTCGCTGTGCACGAAATAGAAGCCTGGCCAGACCTCAACCAGGCAGACGAACATTCCCACTTCTACAGCTAACCACATGCCACCACGAGTCCAACCCATGTCCGGGACCTGCCAGAGACGCCCGCGAAGGCGTAACCGGCAGGGGGCCTAGGATCCGGAACTCCCGTGGTACCCTTAAAAAGACAGCCGGAGCCGTAGTTCCAACTGCTATACCCTACCTATCAGGGTCAGTAGATAGGGATCTTTAAGGGACACTCGCAATCTCGACAATTTACATATTTATCGCTACCAAAACACATTCGTATTATGGAACGTAGAACGCTGCGATAGCGCCACGAGCGAGCGGTTGACGAACTAAAAGTGCTTGACGGCACACTCTAAAATAAACCGACCGATTGTAGCAACCGCAATTAGTAGCAGTCGCGTTGCCATTGTGCAAATTGCAACTGGTTGCTTTTTTCGGTAATAAGCCTGCCGAGATTTCGAGAAAATAGATCGTAATGTCAGCATCTCAAATATCACAATCAAAAACACAGTAAATTGTACTTACTGCGTTCATAACTTGTGCGGCAGTATGTGTGCCGTGCTCGAGAGCGGTATGTATGAAACTTAGGCCTGTACGCACTATCCGGTTAGCCGTAACACGGCGCGCCGTTGCGGCAGGCCGCATGTCTATTTTCATATGAAAACGTATTGTTCAAACGCACTACTCGCGGCCAGCTGTCTACTATACAACGCACAAACGCGTGCCGGATTGCGGCTGGCCGACTAGTGCGTTGTAGGCCCAACTTTCTGCAGTCTCCTTTTTTTGTGTACGTTTTCTGTTTTGAATTGTGGTTTTTTGTTTGCAATGCTATAATATGGGTTTGTATCGAAATGGTTAGCCCTCGGCTGGGTTTAGGGTTCCATCATTGATATATTTTACATAATAGATGGGTCTTGGTTTAATCAACACTCATGCCAAATGCAGGTTGGTGTTCACAAACACGAGTTATGCATCGAAAATTGCGAGTACTTGGAAATTTACTTTTTCTTATTTTATACTTTCTGAGTGGTAGAGCCACGCTGCGTTGCAGCACGAAATGGGCCGGCTCGCCCGGCGTAATACCACCCTCGCACAGAATATCGGCGTGAAACAATGGCACTCGTTGCTGTTGTGTTTCGTCCGGTGAGTGAAAGTAGCGGAGGCCCACCTCTCACCCCTCCCCCTTCCCAATTCCTACTCCCTCCTCAAGATTCAACTCCTTTTTCCAAGGTTGGCAACGCATCCGCGATTATTTTGGTTTTGCGGGTGTTTATGGGCGGCGGTGATTACTTTCCATCAGGTGACCCGCCTGCTTGTTTGCCTCCATTTAATTTTTTTTTTAAATATAAAAAAAATTAAACTTGTGACCTATGGTTGGATTCGAGCCCACTCCGAGTGCTTTTAAAACAAAGAAACATTTTTTTTTATAAATATAGGCTAGTTTACCAGTGTTCGACAGGAACCAGTTACCAACATGTTTTTCCTTTAATCATCTATACATATAATAAAGCTAAAGAGGGTCGAAAATCTGTACATGGAAGATATTCGAAAAAAAGTTGGCTGGGGATACTTACAATCGTTATCAGAACACGTTACAACACTTTTTAGAATTTTCGGCTGTTTGTCTGTTTATCTGTTTATCTGTTTATCTGTTTGTCGTTTATAGTTATTAGTAGGATGTTATGGACCAAGTAATAAATTGGGGCATTATGAATAATGACAAGCTACTTAGGGCGAAGTAAATAATTAAAATTTGCAATTCCTTATTTATCACATTGCCTTGACATTATGAGTACTGCCATGTGGTTTTCGGGCAATCTGATCATACCCTGTGTATTTTACATTGTACGGGGTGCGGGGAGGAGAACAAGGGGTGCTATAATGTATTACACACAATTCATTAGCCAATTTTTTTATTCCACAAGCAACATTTTGTCAACGTTTCATTACATAAAATTTTGCTTTAACAATGGCATCAAGACATAAACATTCAAATGGCAAGCTGTAATTTTATAAATCATCATTTTGTTTTATATTAAAAGACTGACGTGTCAACATTTTTCAGAAAACCAAAGGTACATTTTACAAATAATAAATTTTACCAAAATACAACATATATATTTTTTAAACAATACAGTAATAATCTTCAAAAGTTTGTTTCTGAAGATTTGCCGTTTAATTACTCTGCCCCATAGGTGATAAACATTACAAATAATGCCCATATGCCCTCTCATATTGGGCATTATTGAAACTGCGAGGGCATTTTTTATAATGCCTTATTAATCACTTGGTCCATAACATATACATACTAGTGACTTCTTCCTCTTCAGTGGACACCCGTATCCCGCTGAAAACTTTTTTTTTATACTAACATTGTTACGAATACAACAAAAAATAATGATGCTATGACATAACATGTGGTAATTGATTTTTATTAATAATAGATAGATTTGGAAGATATTTAACCAGCAATCAAATGTATATTGAACAATTTTTAAAATGACTTTTTTAACCAAAGGACCAATAATTCCCGGAATTCCCGGGCTCAATTCTCATGTCGGACAAAGTGTGTTTCGGATTTTTCGATGCATAATCCCTGGATTGTGATCACCAAGCCGCATTTGGCAAGCGTGGTGATAAAATCATGATCCATCAATGATAGTGATCCTAATGATGGAGGCCCAGGAGTGGGACAGATATAGGGTTTTCACTTTTACTTTACCTACCCGCAAATAGCAAGCGTGGCTATTGACTTAATTTCAATGACGTACACCCAGTAGTGGGACAGTATAACATTTAAGCTTACTTTATACCAATTTTATTCAAAAAAATATAGCATTGTAAACACAAAAAAATATATATAAGCAGTAATCGGAATAGGTAAACTATATTTAACTACACTTACGACGGTAAATAACATAGAGCTGTTGTTACCACCGAGTTAATATTATAAATAATGATTTGAAATATATTGTTAAACAAATATAGTCCACTTATTCCAATAACTGTGCTAAAGTGTAAACATATACATTTTTAATTTTATTAATGCATTTCCTTCTAACACCCTAGATGTGTAGAATAAAACGTGTTTACTAAAGTTTCCCTTCCAGCTGGCTGGGCACGGGGTGCTGGTCGGGGGAGGGGTGTTGCAGCAGCCCCCCACTCACCACCTACTCACCCAGAACTCTATATTAGGTGAGACAATTACCCGTCTGTATTATTTATTAGTGACATCATATTTTGACCGATTGTGAAAAAATGTCTGTTTTTTAAGTCAGGTTTAAATCGTATTTTATGTTAATGTAGGTACCTATATTACATACGTAAATGTTATGTAATAGTAATATTATTATTAAAATCATAACTAATATTTAACTTCCATAAATACTAATCTCTTATTTAATATACTTAAAGCTTTCGTAAAGTTAAGCTAAGTATTGAAAATTAAGCTCAATAAATACTATGCTCATTTCTAAATTAAGCTTCAATAAGTAATAAGCTTGTAACTAGTGTTTTAAGCTTTTATAAATACTAAGCTCATCACTAAAATAAAACTCCTAAAAATTCTTATTTTATCACATACTAGCGACCCGCCCCGGCTTCGCACGGGTGCAACGCTGATACATGCAACCGCTATGTCCCTGCACTTTAAACCTGTAATATCTCGAAAATATTCATTTAAATTACATACTATAAAGGGCCATATGATATTAGTAAGTAAGTAAGTAAGTAAGTACTTTATTGTGTAAAGAAAAAAGGTAACAGTATGCAGGTCTTATTGCTAACAAAAAGTATCTCTTAATCCTACTTTTTCAAGCGTATACACAAATATCAGGTTATTTCATTTAATATAGTCTTGACTCTTGACTTTATAACAAATAACAAAAGATATATATTTAAAATCTATTTAACATCTACTTATAATCTAGGTATTCTTGGATACTATAAAAACATTTTTCTTTTAGCCAATCTTTAACTGAAGACCTAAATTTTGGCAACTTGTGAGTTTTAAAGAGCTGTGGTAATTTATTGTAAATTTTGATACACATCATAAAAGTATTATTAGAAACAAGTGTAAGATTAGCAGAAGGCTTATGTAGCTGGTTTCTATACATAGAGCGAAGATTTCTTGTTGTAACCTGACAATTTTCTTGAAACAAACATCTGTGTTTATATACAAATAAGCAAATATCGAAAATGTAGAGACAGGGTAGAGTAAGTAAATTATAGTCTCTAAAAAAGGGCCGACAAGAGTCCGTTTGTTTTAAACCAAATATGGCTCGGACGCACTTTTTTGTAACACAAATGCTCTATCTCTATGTACGGAGTTACCCCAAATCATAACTCCGTATCGTAGGTTAGAATTAATATAACCATTATAAGCAGTGATAGCAGCTTCTTTATTTATAAGTTGACTGATGCGACTTAGCGCAAACACAAATTTATTTAATTTTGAGCAAATATTGTTAACATGTTGTTTCCAATCACAGAAGCAATCTAGCGTAATGCCTAAAAAGTTTGTATGTTTTGTTTCTTCTATTATTTCTCCATTGTAATGTATAATAAGTTTTTGAATTTTTCTTTTATGTGTGCCAAATTGTATGTATTTAGTTTTTTTTACATTCAATTGCAAGTTATTATTATTAAGCCACTCTACGACATTATACAAACTTAGATTAATATCATCTTCATATTCTTTAACAGTTTTATTGTTATCACCTTTAAATATAATGGTTGTGTCATCTGCAAACAGTATACAGTCATGAGATATGCTATTGGGCAGGTCATTAATATACAGTAGAAACAATAATGGGCCAAGAATACTGCCTTGAGGCACACCAAAGTTATTAATTTTAAAAGACGATTTAACGTAATCCACATTTTTATTTACAGAACAGTATCTCTTAATTTCAACGCACTGTTCTCTTTGGCTCAAGTAACTTTTAATCCAGTTATAACAAGGTCCACGGATACCATACTTGTTAAGTTTTTCCAGTAGAATCTATATTAAATGCACAATGTAATAAGGTGTAAGGTAATCGCTTCGTAAATAAGCCATTATTTCTCGTAAAAAGTAAAGGATAAAAATTATTATTGTGGATTATCCCTAAGAGAGAGACATATACCATAGACGTTTTTAATGTGTACAATACTATAGTACATTATTTTGATCTATCTCGCAGGGTTCAGCCAGCGTTTGCAATGTAAGCGCAAAAAAATATGAAACCTCTAAATTTATCAGTGTTTTCTACTATATTGTATTGTATTTATACATATAAACCTTCCTCTTGAATCACTCTACCTATTAAAAAAAACCGCATCAAAATCCGTTGCGTAGTTTTGAAGATCTAAGCATGCATAGGAACAGACAAACAGCGGGAAGCGACTTTGTTTTATACCTAACATGAATATATTCAGCTCATAACTGATATTTAGCTTCCATAGATACTGAGCTCATAACCAATACTGACCTACCATAAACATACTAAGCTCACATCTAAAACTACATAAATACTAAACTCGCATCTAAAACTAAGTTGACATAAATACTAAGCTCACATCTAAAACTAAGCTCACATAAATACTAAGCTCACTAACGACTAACCCAGGTGGCGGTGACATACTGGGCCTCAGCAGCCCAGTGCTGGGCGGCGTGTTGCACGCGCACCCCGCTCTGCGCGGTGTTAAGCCCGCCGCGGTGCACGCGCTTGCGACGCAAGGTCGGTACGTCGCACTTTATCTAGTCCACACACAACGATGTATATAAATATTACTACTATCACTACTTCAGTCATGTTATAGTTTATTTAATGTATTTAAATGTTATATTATTTAAGTATGTATGTGTGTGAAGGTAATTACGTATATAGTTGCTTATTATGTTTTATATTTGTATTATTTTTGAAGAAAGACAAATTGTTGAAAAAAATCCACGAGTGGGATTCGAACCCGCAACCCATGACATGCCGGGTCAGGTGCTCCCTATGCTATCGTGGCTCAATCCAATTTATGGATTCTTTTTCTTGGATTTTTTAACCAAAGGTTGTCTGGAAGAGATCGCTTGTAGCGACAAGACCGCCTTTGCCCGCATACTAGCTTTAAGTTTATGTGTAACTGTTGTTTTCTTTTTGTTTCCATCTGTGTGTGAGAATAAAGAATTTATCTTTCTATCTATCTATAAAGTATATGTATGTTTATATGTAGGATTTAACTGTATTACCTACTCTGTTTCTTCTTCTTGTTTCTTTCTCTCTTTTTTAACCGACTTCATAACAGGAGGATTTTCTATGTTCCACAGCATGTATGCTTTCTGTATGTTCATCGCTTTCTCTGTCAATTATTATTATTGTGGACCGATTTTCAAAATTCTTTTTTTATCTCTTGTAAACGAAGGATTGTGGGAATGAGTGGTAGGTGATCTCGCTCTCTCGCTGCGCTGAAGCCATGACATGACATGTAAAATTTACGTGTGCAATTCAAATCGGAATCAAACGAGTTTCTTTAAAGTAAATCCGATTAGTTATTTAATTTTCCTATGATAAAAAGGTGGTTCGCTCAAATACACTTTCTATGAAAGTTGGAATGCATGATGGAATGGAATGGAAAAATGAACTGGCCATTTGTGTAAAGATCATTCTGAATCGCACTGAACCAATTAAAAGAGTATTATGAAAATTGGAATTGAGTCGTTAATTAATTAATTCTACCGCAAATGAGAGTCGCCAACTCGTAATTAATTAATTTTAATACTTTGCATAGCAATTGATGAAAAAACATTTGTGGTAGTCTGCAAATTTGCTGAAAAACATTCAAACTATTTTTAACATTCAAACGAGTTAGCGAATTTGATTACCTTTGTTAAAATAAACTTACATACACCGCCTCATAAAGCCTCTATTGACCGAGCATGGTTTGTATGGCAAAGTTAAAAAAATATCTCGTTTTTTGACCTATGTTTCTTTGGGAAAGTTGTTCAGTTTCATGGTCTCATCTACCCACCTGCGGGAAAACAACCACTAAAATGTCTCGGTGTATACTCTCACATTCTTCTCCCAAAAAAGAGAGCATCAAAAACATAAATTTTGAGTCAACTCGCCGTGAGTGTCTTTGACACCACATTTTTAGCTAGGACTCTGAGGTGGAACAGATAACCTCAGTAACAGTATACTAGGCGATCGCCTGATGAGTGAGCATCTTGTAACCCTTGTCCTTGTAGCATACCTAATCAAAGTAGGACTCTGAGGTGGAACAGATAACCTCAGTGACAGTATACTAGGCGATCGCCTGATGAGTGAGCATCTTGTAACCCTTGTCCCTTAAAGTCCTCGCCCACGTCCGATAATCGATGACTGTTAACGACGCGTGCCTATATTTTAATTTAAAAATTGTAATTGTGTAAGGTAGCTATCAAAGAGCGGCGCGCGGGGTGCGAACCGCCGGGGGCGCGGGGGGGTCTCCTCCTCGACCAGTGCCACGATCATCAATGCGAGCAACGGACGCGCGCGCTGCTCCCAATATTCTCATTGTACCCCTACCGTCGATATAAAATAAAAGGAAAAATTTTCCGTCATTCCTTGTTTTCTTTGGCCTGGACACCAGAACCAGCTACCATCGTCTACAGATGACTTTTTGTAGTTCGTGGAAATGAAACGTATGGAATTCTATGTCGCAACGCACACGTCTCACAAAAAGACGGTCACAAAATCGGTACTAAACCTTGGTGAAAAAATCGGTTGATTTATCGGTCCTACAACAAGTCGTTCGTGGGCGGGGGCCGTTAGTCGGCTTACGACATGCACAGGAAGTTATGAAGCTGATACATTATTTTCACGCCCTACACCAACATGGGACTTAAAATATACTCATTTATATGAAATATCTATATATTAATACGTGAAGCAAAAACTTTGTATCCCTTTTTTACGAAAATTGCGCGGACGGAGGAGTATGAATGAATGAAATTTCGCACACTTATAGTTTATATAGAGGAGGTTATCCGAATGTTAATATATTTTTTAAATTATGCATAAAAATAAATTAAATCAATAAAACAAACATTACACACCCTACCATGTTTTAGACACACACGCATAATGTAAGTATACTCTATTCAAAAATTTCAAAAATGGAAGAGGTGCGGCCGAAATCTGTCAATGCCAATCCAAACTCACATTCTATTTTTTTTTATTTTTCATTATTTAGGATACAATCCGTGCAGCCATAATAAAATTACGGTCGAATATCGACAACTGTTTCGAAAACTGAACTAGTGGTCGCACTAGTTCAGTTAAATATTTGAGTCTATATCACAGATATCATTTCTATGAATTTGTCATCTTCATGGAGGTATACTGCTGATTATAATCCTCATTTCGCTTTTGCCACGGACCTGGATCTTGAGCCTCTCCTGTCAAGGTTGTATTCTCGATTTCAGTAATTTTGAATCATCCATAATCGTATCTCAGTCTCAGTCTTAGATTCTGTCATTATTCCAATAAACCAAATGTCAAAATAATGTATATGAGGGTATACGAATATATCATCCACGTCTCGCATCATCATCTTCATCATCTCAGCCAAAAGCCTCTCCACAACGACCGGTTTTGTGCTGCTCGCTTCCAGTGGCTACCCGCAACCTTCACCAGATCGTCGGTCCACCTTGTTGGAGGCCTATCCACACTGCGTTGAAGCTCAGCAAGGACTAATTCTTTTAAGAAATCTAAATTTATTGGCATGATAAAGTTTATGTAATCTTTGAAGAGATTTAGAAAAAAAAATCCCACCCAGAACCAAGTGGAGAGCAGCGCAAAAACTTTTAAAGGTAAACCCCAATCCGATATTTCTCATTCAACATCAAAGATAATTGAAATCCAATAAAGGGTTCCGTTCCGCTCCAAACGTCCGCAACGGTGACATCTTTTGTAATTTAATTGGAACGTCTCGTGCGACGGTTTCTTAATTGAAAATCTCTCGGACTCGGATTGTTGCGGTTTTCCGAAGAACAGTTAAAAAAAATCGCTTAGGGTGTGGTCCCATTGTGAGCTTTTCACTAGTTCCTAATTAATTTGTAACTAGTGGAGGTATTTGCCCAACTATGAAAAGTCTCTTATTACTAGTGGTCGCCCAGTGGTCGAAATTCGACCGTAATTTTATTAAGGCTGCACGGATTGTATCCTAAGCAATGAAAAATTTAAAAAGATAGAATGTGAGTTTGGATTGGATTGGCATTGACAGATTTCAGCCGCACCTCTTCCATTTTTGAAAGTTTTGATAAGAGTACTGTACCTATCTTTAAGCGTGTGTGTAATGTTTGTTTTATTGATGTAATGTATTTTTTATGCATAATTTAAAAAAATATTAACATTCTGTACTCCTTCTCTATATAAACTATAAGTGTGCGAAATTTCATACTCCTCCGTTCGCGCAATTTTCGTAAAAAGGGGTACAAAATTTTTGCTTCACGTATTAATATAAAGATAAAAATCCTGTTTGCCTTTTGATGTTAATTATTTTGGTGTTCAAATAAAAAACTTAACAGGTTGACCGCCCTCAGGCCCAGAAACAATAGAAATTCAATTGTTTGTCAGTCATATGGCAAAAATAAAAAACACTTCTGTGTCAAACTGAAAAAAAATATTGTAAAATACGTTTGAAAACTTTACCAACACAAACATGCAAAAGTCATAAGATATATAATCACGTTAAATTTTTCCGATACTTACTTGCAATCGGCCCGGCACTTTGGACTACTAGCTATGAGATATTTTTATTTCCAAAAGAAATGGCAATAATATAGCAGCAACTTAGCTGGAATTTTAATAGCTATACATATGACCCGAAAACTAGTACTCATCCGTTATTGCCATTTCTGTCTAACCTTGTTGATCAAATTGCAGTTTAACTTTTCGTAAACTACAAAACAGCTCCTCATTATCATCAGCCTCTCCGGATCCACTGTTGGTCATAAACAAAGAGAGGTCCTTTTTATTTATGCCATTCGCCATTTAGTCTGGGCCACGTGCAACTCACGGTCTTGGTTGTATCATAGACCCATCTTGCCGGTGGACCACCATTTTTTCTGTATCCATCTCTCGGCCACCACTCCGTCAGCGTTTTGGTCCACCTGTTGCCACTCCATCTGGCTAAATGTCCTGCCCAACTTCACTTCAGCTTTAACATCCGCTCGCTTTATAAAATGGGAATATTTTGAGAAATTAATATATTTTGTTTTAATTTGTTAACGTTTTAATTATCTGTGTTATAATTGTTATTTATTAATTTAATTTAATTTGCTTTTATTAATTTATTTTTATATTAATTGTTGTAGTTATTGAATTATCTGCCTGTAATTAAGTTTAACTTACCAAAATCACAATGCCTTGAAATGGTGAATTTGTAAATAACAAAACATCGATTAACACCAACATCTTGTATGTTTGTACCTCTAGTTTCAAATTTAAGTTGAATAAAACTAGCTACGCTTACCTACTAGTTAATAGCTCTCACTGGGACCACGCCCTAGAGTTACTTGTTCCGAACGATATTGGGTCACAAATTGCAAGTGACGCTCTCACCGATTGTAATTATCGAGAAATTTTAATGTGATTTGATGTCTAATAAGTTTAGATTGTTTTTGAGGGTAGGGTTACTTCTTGAGAAAGCTTTGAAGTTATTTAGAAGTATTTTACGATAGTTTTTACGAAAGTTTATTTAAGTATTTATAAATTCGAACACCAACGTAACAAAGTTTAAAAGATAAACAACTAAGTACGTGATAAAATAACAACAAACTTTAAGGGCTCTATTACATCTTGACTTTGATTTTTGCGTAAAATGGCCAATTTTGGCGTTCTCGATCTCAGAAACGAAAATATATTAACAATTTTTACTTATTGAATAGTGTAGAATAGCTATTGGCATAGTTCGTAGCGGCCTCGCTTTTTGTAAATTTTGCTTAACTTTTTAATGAAATAAAAAAAATTGAATGTTATTTCTTATATAGTCGAATAGTTCGTAGTGACCTCAGAATTTTTAGATATCATTGATTTTACATAGAAAAAAAATCTTATTCTAAACCAAAAAAACTTCGAAAATCGCTTTAAGATTGCTGTGAATTTCTCCTATCTACGATAATTTTATTGAGCAAAATTTATACCAGAATAATTGTTACTTCATGAGGAATAAATATTTTATAATGAATTTATTATCCTATTTCGATAAAAACGATAAAAATACAACTGCAAAATTACTACAAAATGCGATGCGCCGGCCGTCCAAACTCAGCTTTTTCTCGCAGAGTGGAAATTTGTAATACTAAGCTTGAATTTTATTATCCTATTTCGATAAAAACGATAAATACAACTGGAAAATTACTACAAAATGCGAAAATGGGCATTTTACGCAAAAATCACAGTCGATATGTAATAGGCCTCTTAACAAACAACTAAGTACTTATGTGGTGACAATATCAATTGATGAATTAAAAAAGTTTTTATTAGGTGACGCGTGACGGTTGCTAGAGCTTTAAAATCGGCTTTGTTACTGAAAAATTTAAATTTCTGTAAGAGCAAATTATATTTTAGAGAATTACAAACACATGTACAGACACGACGAGTTCTCTTAGAAACAACAATATTGACAATTTACGTTACTAACACTTCTTTTTGAACTAGGAGAAATGATTTGCGCGTTCTCCGGAACTAGGCGCAATCCCGGGTTATGTGGGCCTCTTCTCCTCTTCCAGCTACTAAAGATATACCAACTAAAAAAACCTCAGAAACCCATGTAATATGATTACAAATAGCCTACCAATATAGGGTTATCTACATACATCCACCACTAGTAGCAGATGTTATAAACAAACGCCTTCAACAAAACGCATGTAGACATATCTGTGCACAGGTGCGGCTGGGCCGGCGGCTGCGAGCGCGGCGCGCAAGCGGCCGCTGCTGGGAGGCGCGCGGGCCGCCATGTCGCCGACTAAGCGCGCCGTGATGACGCTGCTGGCCAGGGCCCGCGCCGCCACGCACAAGCACGCGCCCGCCTGGCCCGCGCCGCACGAGTGAGTAAGCTGGCTTAGTACTATTACAAGAATGGAGCTCAACACATAGCTAGCACAAGCCGCCATGTTGCTGTCTAAGCGCGCCGTGATGACGCTGCTGGCCAGGGCCCGCACCGCCACGCACAAGCACGCGCCCGCCTGGCCCGCGCCGCACGAGTGAGTAAGCTGGCTTAGTACTATTACAAGAGTGGAGCTCAACACATAGCTAGCACAAGCCGCCATGTTGCTGTCTAAGCGCGCCGTGATGACGCTGCTGGCCAGGGCCCGCTGTAAGGGAACTATGTAACCTTTTAGAATAAGTATGTCTATGACTCATGTAATCTACATATAAACCATTTTCCGATTAATAAATCGTCAGTCTTTAAACATTTCTTGTTGTTTAAATACCTCTCCCCAACGCCATCCCTACATGGCGACCCTGCCATGTGTGGCAGGCCACAATCTGAAGTTCATGTTACGTGCTTGATCAATCTAAATTAAATATGAAGGTTTCTTTGTTACCGTTGCGAGAGTCGGTCGTCTACAGAAAAGTGCAAGAAATAAGTCAAAATGTGCAACGCGGGAGCGAGCAAACCTGCGTCAGCGACCAATGACATTTCTCAGGTTGGTTTCAAAAATTCTGTAGACCAACGTCGAGAGTACAAGCTTTTACCTGAGAGTATCGACTTCTACTTGGCAGTACTGATGCTGATGCTGGGTTTTGGCATACTGTTCCTGCTAACCCGCTACATCAACAAGTGCTTTAACAAGCGCATAGAAAGAAGAGCCCAAGTGCAAACAATGCGTTTGAGCAGAATTGGATCGGATGCAGATACCCCATAGCGAAATTATAATAAGTGACGTGTTGTGAAGTGAACTTTAAACGTTAAAATAAAAGTGTCGTAGTGCAATTTAATCAGCTGTTAATTCTTCAAATGAACAAATAAATCTCCAGTGCGCTATGAGTATGGTAACAGTATTTAGTTAAGCATAAGCAAACTGTACACTTAAGGGTAAGCATCCTGCGTTTTTTATATGTATCTATGTTATGGAAAGTAAATTTGAATTAGTTATAAATAAATTATTAGAAATCCGTACATATTTAGTAAAGCTTGGCCCAAAAAGAAGGGAAGGCAGTATTATAATAAAAAAGTTGAGTGAGGCTAATTTAATAAGGGAAACATATAATGAGTTAATTTGCGAATTTAATAAGAGTTTAGTTTTTACAACTGATGAGAAAGTATTAATAACTTTTAAGAGTTTATGTAATAAATTTGAAAAAATATATCAAGATATAAGTAGTTTGTGTAAACACGTAGAAAAAAAAGATTTAAAAATGGAGTTCGATTTGAAAACTGCATTCAATTTATGTCCCCTTATGACGGATGAAGTAGCGGTTACAAAGCAGTTAATAGATGGGATAGAGTATTATGAGTCTAAATTAAAAAATGATGTAAAAAGTGAATTAGTTACTTTTGTCCTAAAAAAAGTCGTTTGTCTCAAGGCGCGAAACTTAAGTTACAAAAAAGTTATCCAAGTGTAACAGAGTTATTAAAGGATATGAAAAAAATATTGCTACCTTCACAGTCTGCTACCGCTCTTCAAAAGAAGTTGTTGTCGTTGAAACAAAATAATATGACAACTGAAGATTTTGGCAAAGTGATGTCTGATTTATTTGTCAATCTTACGATTTCGCAATCTCAGAACGACGAAAATAAATACAAAGTTTTAAAAGAAATAAACGAAGATCAAGCAATAAAACAGTTTGCTGAAGGGTTGCGAAACCGTAGATTGGGCACTGTCATATCGGCTAGGAACTATGTGTATTTAAAAGATGCTGTGCAGGCAGCAGTGGACGAGGATACATCCGCAGAGCTCAGTGGAGAGCTGCTAACGATGCGGTCGAGTAGCAAACCTCAATATTCTCGAGGTAAGTACACAAATCAGCGGCAGCGTGGTTATAATCATCGAGGTACGTATTATAATTATAATAACTATAGAGGTCAAAATAGGTACCCAAATCAATCGCGTGCTATTCGAGGAGCAGCGTGAGGATGGCGTGGGCAGTCAGCCCCTCGAGCTACTAGGGGGAGATCGGTAAATAACTGTCGTAACTATAATTCGTCGTAACTGTAGTAGAGTCAGAACCTAGGCCTAGTACCTCCTCTGCTAAAATGTCAGAAAACCAGTTTTTTCGTGAATAGCGAATATATTCTAGCATGTAATAATGTGTGTTATGTTAAATTACCAACTTGTCGTAACATAGAGTATTATTGGTTAGTCGACACAGGGGCCTCCATATCGGCTATTAAGTACACACATGTTCTAGAACAAAACATTCCAATCCATACCGGGAATACAATGATTAATGGAATAGGTGGTAAAGTTCGTGCAATGGGATATGTAAACATCCAATTAAAATTAGGTAAGAATATTCTGACGCATAAATTCTTTGTTTTTAATTCATTGCCATGTAAGGCACACGGTATTCTGGGGCAAGACTTTCTGAGCGAACACAAGTCAGTGTTAAATTTCGAGAATAAGTCATTGACTCTTTGGCCTAATACAAATAATAAGTTAGAGTTACCATTAATATTAAATACAACTTCTAAATGCTCCTATTTTATACCTGCTAGGTCAGAGTCCATACACCATATTAGCACAAATTTAACTGAAGAATGTTTGGTGTGTGCAAGCGAGATTCAAGAAGGTGTTTATATTGCGAGCGTATTGAGAACTCCACAAGATGGTAAATTATTAATACAAGTTTTAAACACGACTGATAAAGACTTGACCTTAAATGAAATACAACCGGATATACAAAGCGTTTGTGATTATGAGCAGTGTTGTTTTAGCAAATGCGATTTAAATTCAGATCGGATTAAGCATTTATTTAATAGTTTACAGTTGGGGCATTTAAATAAAGAAGAGAAAATTTGTATAGAAAATTTAACTGCAAAATATTCCGATATATTTTATTTGCCGGGCGATAAATTAAATACTACTTCTATTTATAAGCATAGTATTCGTTTGAAACCCAACACGGATCCCATATATGTCAAGCCTTATAGGCTGCCCTATTCACAGAAAGGCGAAATAGATAAACAAATTGATAAGATGTTAAAAGACGGAATCATTGAACATTGCCAAAGCGAATGGTCAAGCCCGATCCTTTTGGTTCCGAAAAAAGTAGACTCAAAGGGAGAAAAGAAATGGAGATTGGTGATCGACTATAGAAAAATTAATGATCGCATAGAAAATGATAAATTTCCTCTTCCTAACATGACTGAAATATTAGATGCATTATCCGGTAGTGTTTATTTTTCACATCTAGATCTCTACCAGGATTATAACGTTGAATTAGAACCAAACAGTCGCAAGTATACTGCATTTTGCTCGGGCCAATTCCAAATGACACGAATGCCCATGGGATTAAAAACTAGTCCTAGTTCATTCACTAGGATGATGAATTTAGCATTAACGGGCCTTACGCATGAAAAATGTTTGATATATCTTGACGATTTAGTATGTTTTGGAAAGAATATAAATGACCATAATAAGAATTTACAAGATATTTTTCAGAGACTAAGGAAAGTAAATTTAAAATTGAATCCATCAAAGTGTAATTTTTTAAGAAAGGAGATATTATATTTAGGCCATGTTGTCTCTGCTTCAGGTATTTTACCTGATCCAGCAAAAATTTGTATAGTCAAAAATTATCCCACCCCAAAAAGTACAGAAGAAGTAAAAAGATTCGTAGCTTTTGTAAATTTTTATCGTAAATTCATTCCTAATTTTGCTGTAAAAGCGTACCCTTTAAATTTACTATGCAAGAAAAACGTTAAATTTAACTGGGATCAAGGATGTCAAAATTCATTTAACATTTTAAAGGAAAGTTTAATTACACATCCGGTACTACAGTACCCTGACTTTACAGCACATAACAATTTTGTATTGCAAACAGACGCGTCGAACTATGCCCTCGGTGCGGTATTATCAAATAAGGACGGTAAACCAATAGCTTACGCGAGCAGAGGCTTAAATCAAGCAGAGAAAAATTATCCAATAGTAGAAAAGGAATTGCTTGCGATTGTTTGGGCCGTTAAACACTTTAGGCCGTACCTTTATGGTCAGACGTTTAAAATTTTGACAGATCACAAACCACTTGTATATCTTTTTGGCATGAAAGACCCGTCTAGTCGCTTAATGAAGTTTCGAATGGTATTAGAGGAGTATGAGTTTACTGTTGAGTACGTGAAAGGCAAGGACAATGCTGCTGCAGACGCATTGTCCAGGTTGTGTGTGACGTCTCAAGAGCTGAAAGAATTAAATGAATGTTTTGCGAATGTCATGACGAGGTCACAGT
This sequence comes from Eudonia lacustrata, assembly GCA_947562085.1. Taxonomy (NCBI): domain Eukaryota; kingdom Metazoa; phylum Arthropoda; class Insecta; order Lepidoptera; family Crambidae; genus Eudonia; species Eudonia lacustrata. The sequence goes on from OX387328.1 coordinate 5,226,276, forward strand.
ATAAAAGACTAAATGAGAATCCACGGGATGTTATTGTTCCTACTGATGATTGGTCTGATCAACCAAAAATCGTGGAAACATATAACAAAACCAACGAGTCTCTAGAATTAAGATTTAGTGACAATTTAAGCCTTAAACAATTAAGATGTTCGAATGAAATAAAAAATGAGAGTTCTATGTTATGCTATGTTCCTTCTAAAAATATAATTTACATAAAACCAGTATCTCAATCACAACCGACGCCAAGCGCTTTTGCGAGAGAACTGAGTAATATGTGTAAAATAATAAATGTCAAAGAAATATATATTTTGAAAAGTAATGATAATAATATTTTCATTGAAAAATTAGCAAAGGAAATAAAAAATAAACATAAATGGTCCGGACCACGATTATGTGTATTGAAAAATGTAACTCGAGTTGACATAAAAGACGATAGAAAAGTTATTCTAAATGACTTTCACCTTTTGCCTACAAGTGGCCACGCAGGCATCAAGAGAATGTTTAATAATATACGAAAATACTATTTTTGGCCGGGTTTAGCCAATGATGTAAGAAATTTTGTTAGACGATGCGATAAATGTCAGAAACAAAAGCATGCAGCAAAATACGTAAAAGAGCCTATGGAGATCACGACAACGGCAAGTTCGTCATTTGAAAAAATATTTATTGACATTGTAGGACCTTTAGATAGAGACGTAAATAATTTCAGTTATATATTAACAATCCAATGCGAGTTAAGTAAATATGTTATAACCTGCCCCTTACTTACAAAAAGTGCAACAAAGATCGCGAGACAGTTTGTCGAGAAATGTATTTTAATCTTCGGCATACCGAAGGTCATTGCTACAGATCGCGGGGCGGAGTTCACGTCAGCAGTGTTCACAGAGGTATGTAAACTTTTGAATATCAAAAAGTTATTGTCAACAGCCTACCATCACCAGTCGATTGGAGCACTTGAAAACACTCATAAAGTTTTAGGTAACTATTTAAGAATACAAACTGATAACCATTCAGAGACGTGGAGCTCATGGCTACCCTTTTGGAGTTTTTCATTTAATACCTCTGTTCACAGTGAAACTGGATTCACACCGTACGAATTAGTATTCGGAAAGAGATGTATGTTGCCTTCTAACCTTTCCCAAGATATTGTAGATCCATTGTATAATTTTGACTCATATCCCTTAGAGTTAAGATATAGAATCCAAACAACACAAAAGGAAGCACGTAAAAATTTAATTCATAGTAAGATGATGCGAAAAAGTAAATATGATAATAAAATAAATCCTGTTAAGTATAAAAGTAATGATTTAATTTTATTAAAAAATGAAACAGGGAATAAATTGCAGAGTTTATATTCCGGTCCATACACTGTAATAAGGGATTTATCTCCAAATGTTGAAATATTGAAAAAAGGGAAAATTGACATTGTACATAAAAATAGGACGAAATTGTATGTAGAGCCAAAATCATAAATACAAATACTTATATATTATAATGTACTGTTATTTAGTTACTCATATCATATTGCTTTCTATTCATTGCACTGAATGAATCAGTAATCAATAAGTTGCGCGCTAGATATAGATTTACATATAAACATACTACCTATAATCCTTGTAATGTAAACTAATATAAACAAACTTGTTATCTTCTATGCACTATATAGCATTAGAAACTTATGTTAATGTTGTGTATAAAAACAAAACTAACTTTCCGGGGGGATGTAAGGGAACTATGTAACCTTTTAGAATAAGTATGTCTATGACTCATGTAATCTACATATAAACCATTTTCCGATTAATAAATCGTCAGTCTTTAAATCTTTCTTGTTGTTTAAATACCTCTCCCCAACGCCATCCCTACACCGCGCCGCCACGCACAAGCACGCGCCCGCCTGGCCCGCGCCGCACGAGTGAGTAAGCTGGCTTAGTACTATTACAAGAGTGGAGCTCAACACATAGCTAGCACAAGCCGCCATGTTGCTGTCTAAGCGCGCCGTGATGACGCTGCTGACCAGGGCCCGCGCCGCCACGCACAAGCACGCGCCCGCCTGGCCCGCGCCGCATTAGTGAGTAAGCTGGCTTAGTACTATTACAAGAGTGGAGCTCAACACATAGCTAGCACAAGCCGCCATGTCCCCGACTAAGCGCGCCGTGATGACACTACTGGCGAGGGCCCGCGCCGCTACGCACAAGTACGCGGCTGCCTGGCCCGCGCCGCACGAGTGAGTAAGCTGGCTCAGTACTATTACAAGAGTGGAGCTCAACACATAGCTAGCACAAGCCGCCATGTCCCCGACTAAGCGCGCCGTGATGACACTACTGGCGAGGGCCCGCGCCGCTACGCACAAGTACGCGGCTGCCTGGCCCGCGCCGTACGAGTGAGTAAGCTGGCTCAGTACTATTACAAGAGTGGAGCTCAACACATAGCTAGCAGAAGCCGCCATGTTGTCTAAGCGCGCCGTGATGACGCTGCTAGCCAGGGCCCGCGCCGCCACGCACAAGCACGCGCCCGCCTGGCCCGCGCCGCACGAGTGAGTAAGCTGGCTTAGTACTATTACAAGAGTGGAGCTCGATACTGTATAGTTGGTAGTAGGGCTTGCTAAGGTCCGCATGGCTAGCAAGTCACCACGTTGCTGACTAAGCACGCCGTGACGATGCAGTTGGCGAGAGCCCGCGCCGCACGAGTGTGTAAGCTGGCTTAGTATCTACTAATTGATACAGATAAGCTCAAGAGTTTGGTGTTATTACAAGAGTAGAGCTTGATACTGTATGGTTGGTGGTAGGGCTTGTTGAGAGTCCGCTCGGCTAGCAAGCGGCCGTAATACTGACTAAACGCGCCGTGATCTGCTGGTGAGGGCCCTGAGAGAGTGAGTAAGCTGGCTCAGTACTATTACAAGAGTGGAGCTCAACACATAGCTAGCACAAGCCGCCATGTCCCCGACTAAGCGCGCCGTGATGACACTACTGGCGAGGGCCCGCGCCGCTACGCACAAGTACGCGGCTGCCTGGCCCGCGCCGTACGAGTGAGTAAGCTGGCTCAGTACTATTACAAGAGTGGAGCTCAACACATAGCTAGCAGAAGCCGCCATGTTGTCTAAGCGCGCCGTGATGACGCTGCTGGCCATGGCCCGCGCCACCACGCACGAGCACGCGCCTGCTAGGCCCGCGCCACACGAGTGAGTAAGCTGGCTTATTACTATACACAGTTTACCCAGAATCCTCAACTATTAAGGAACTGCTTTTCTTATCTTTAACTACCGGAACACAGCAATGCTAACTGCATGCTGACAGCATTGTTATGGACAGATTTGCATAAGACGTCGATAGTTGATGCGAATCTAATTAAAATAAGCCCTACCACTACACAATACAGACAATATATTGTTCCATAAATGGAATACCTGCCGTTGGCAACCAAATCATCTGACACCGGTGGTTTAAATGAACGTTGATTTGATTGGTTATTTATGCATGGCATGTTATGATGGTTTATGTATATTTTTTATATAGGCATTGTATATATAAACTCTGTACACTTGTTCACAGGCACACTACCCTTCTGCCGTTGATACGTGACGACTTTGTCACCGGAATGGGTGTCAATATCAATCTAGCGTAATTATGTAAACGGTACTAGTCACAATACGTGTACGTAATTGATGTAAAAATACACATAATAAAATTCAAGTATAACATATATTTATATTTTATATATTTTGTTGAATGAGAACGGCTAAATATTGGCAGTAAAGAATATTTAGATCACACACACACAGGGGACTATTGAGAGCGATTAATAATGAGAGTGGGGACCATTGAGAGCGTTAAGGCCGATTCACACGTATCCAATCGCGGGCGCCAATCGCCGGCGGCGCCAGTCGTGGAAGTCACTGACATAAAAAAATGCCTTGGGATCTATTCCGTTCCAGCACTGGCGTTTAACGCTGGACTACTGGCAAGAAGAAGTGTTTACGAGTACACGCAGCTCGTACCTTGCCAATACTGGCGTGCCAGCGTGCGTGCGTGGATTAATACGTGTAAATCAGCCTTTAATATTGAGTGCAGTTTATCATTAGAGCGATAAATGAATGAATATTATTATTAATAGCAGGAGAGCTAATATGAATATTGATAGCTATTGAGAGCGCTATTGATAGCCTTGATACATTTTAATAATTTTCTTATATCTATACGAGCGATTAAAGAAAACCACATTATTTCATTGACATAACATTATTAATTGCAATATTGCTTTCTTGGAAAATTCGCTCTATTAGTAATTTTTTGTATCAATACATTTTAGGGTTGTCAAAACATAACATGTTATTTTTATTTATTTTATTTTATGTGTATTTTTATTATAATTATGTATCTCTAGTCAAATAAACGAATTTTGTACGCGATGTAACGACTGTTGGATCCATCAAAAATATTTTTTTTTATTAGCGGACGTTGAACAACTTTTATTAAAGGAGTTTTATAAAGTCACAAGAATAAATTCACTACAAAAATAATCACAAAAATAATTATATTTTATTTTTATTCTTCTACTACATTGTAGGGAACGAATTTCAGAAATTTCTTCCGTTAGTAAAACTTGTGCAGTTTCCGGAAAAACCGCACTGGAAAAACCTTATTTTAGAATCGGACACCTCTTTCGTTACATCCTGTATCATAAAAAAAGGCTTAATGGCTGTAGATAGAATTTATCGTTTTTTCTATTGTACCTGTTTTAGATTATGTTTCTGTATAAAATGTCTTAAATATTTTAAACTTTAGAATAAATCCTCAATTATTGTTTTTATTAAAAATATATTTGTCTTTCTTTTTGTCAGAACTGGTTACTCAATAGATCTGTGGTTTTGAAATTCACATCATATTTAATAAAAATATTTTGAGCTAAATATAAGAATTTGTGAACTAAAATTTTTCATCACATTAAAAAGTTATCTCAAAATATTTTAAATAAATATAAAGTCGAGTAATACCACATACCTATCAATACAGCTATCTATTGAGATCTAGGCTTTTTATTATTATAATTATGTCAATTTATGTGAACCCCAACTCAAGATAAAAAGATGTTAATGTAAGTATCATAATATTGTATAGATATAATTAAAGGACCATGGTGTATTTAAAATATTATCCTACGCCTTTTAGGAAAATTTTGTACATAATATAATATCAAATATTGATTAGGTTAAGCAAAAATATCGATGTATGCTGACAGTATAAGTTTATGAACTTACTCGTAAATAACATATAAATCAAAAATACGAGATGTATTGCAACATATACAAATGAAGTAAATAATTTATTGAAGGTTATACAACTTGCAAAATTTATAGCATTGTATTTTCAAAATCCAGTTGAATACTATAATACAATAATATTAATAATAAAAATAACTAGCTTTTGTCTTAACACACTGGCTGAATGTTTTTTGTTTCGTATAGGATAGATATAGAGTATTTAATGTTGACATTTTTTTTAAATCAACGTTGTATAATATATTTTTACTTAAATATATCTTTCTCATTTTTACGATCACTGCTCTCGGTCAACCCGTGAACATAGCCTAGAATATAATAGAGGGTTTGATTAATGTGAGATAAATGTTGATTTGCTGTTCATTGCAATTTTTTTTTGCGATCAAGTTTTGCCTTTTTTGTCAAAAATAATTGGCATTTCTTTTGAATATTACTTAATTGTAAAGAACACAATTTGCCACGCATCTCTCATCTCATATCTCTAATGAAAGATTATCTAAGCTTCAATGTTAATTAGACAACTATATTTTATATTTATCTAAATAACTACAATAATTTTTGATTAATTGATTATTTGTTAAATTCAAGTCACCGTTAACCCTTGACTACATGGACTTAGTTTTGTACAGATTTAAAAAATCTCTTACTAGATGTTTGTAGCAAAGGAAACACCATATTTTATAATCGTAATATTAAAACATTAATGTAACGCAAGATTAGGTACTTCATAAGACCAAGAGCATTTAATAATAATAAAAATATTTACACAGAGCACATTTATATTCATTCATAATAATTCATAAATTGTACACGTTTTCAATAAAAAAAAACTAAGCACTTCAGTGGTTTATTAAATACTTTCAGTGTAATTTTTCCACATAACTTATTATAAAAAATATTTATTTGTTTTATTTATTCATGAGCACCCAACACAGCACACACTATTTTTACAAAATACAAAAAAATATATTTTAAAACAGAAACAACCACTCTAATTTCAGGTCATAAATATTTATTTCTCATAAAAGTCTTAATTAGCATCAGTTAAAAATACGCCACTGCTGAAGAGGCATAGCTAAAATTAATTTTAATCTTATCTTTGTAATCATCTCCCATGCGTAACAAAATAATAAGATGCTTTTATTTATAAATTTATTTTATTCAGACAGCTACCCTATCAGTAGCGATAGTGTAGGCATATACATATTATATATTATTCTTAATAAAAAAGGTTTGTGTTTATATGCCCATAATAATATTACACTGAAAGTAATTTATTGTTATTTAACTAGTTTCATTAATCGGTAGAAAATAATTAAGGCTATAATAATGTTTGCTTAGATTAAGCTAAATAAAAATTCTGAATAATTACAAAAAACGTAATCGGTTATTAAACGTCCAGACAGTTCAAATAAAAACATAAATAAGTAATTAAAATGGTTTATTTTATTATATTTGATGAAATTGTATTTTATCAAATATTTTGAAAAATATAATTACACATTTTTAAATTGTATTTAAATGTTCGTGTCAAAGGTTTTAATGAATAAATTAGCTTTTAAATAATGCTGTAGTTGATAATATAAAAAAATAATGTAGAATAAATAATTGCTTGCGAATATTGTCTGGGTTTTGTGATAAATATTTTATAGTTCAATAAATACTATAAGTACATATTTCTTACTAAGTATATTGATAATAAATGTATTTTACAAGCTGTTGTTCTGACAAACATTTTTTTGTAATCTTAAAACACAAAAATATCTGCATAAATCTTATTACAAATATATTATATTTACCGATAATTATTATTAAATAAAACTAACACCAATAATATAACCCTTGTTCTTATTTTAAATTATAAACGAAATAGATTATATTAATATAAATAATAAATATTACCTACACATGAGTATTAGAAAATTTACTTGTTAATTGTATTGTATTGTAATTATCATTGCTTAGGTTATTGTAATTCAATAATAGTTTAAATTAAGTCTTCCAACTGGCATGGAATTGCGCTTATTTCTTGTTTGTATAATTATTTACATTTATATGATTATTTTGATTGTGAAAGCAGGTTTGCAATTATGTAACTCGATCTGGAAATATTGTTTAATATACAAATAAATTATTTTTTATTAAATTAATAAGTCATTCCTATATATGTGTTTTGTCAATTTTATAATTTTTCTTTAGAGTGTTGTGATCTTATTAGAAACCCATATTTTGTTTATTTGTAATAATTAGAAACATTTATTTACTTTGTTTGTAATTATTAGGAAAAGTCTTAACTGAAAATTCCATTGTAAAAAAAGGTTATTTTCAAAATAAATTTGTAATCTGCTTCAACCTATTTTATGTAGTGTTTGTTTGACAAGTGTGCACTGAAATCAAGAGTAGATAATAAAAATACAATCTAGAAATAGTTTTTTTATTTACCTTTCCCTTTTTAGTAGGAGTAAGTAATTGATTGAAACGCTTGGCCACGACTGCTGGTGCCTTGATTCATTACGTTCTTTCTTTCATTGTTGACTATGACTGCTGTAGTATAATGCGCAATGAACTCGAAACCGATCAGCGTGTCGCAAGGCGCTTGTTCTCGTGGCTAAGGCCATAGTCAAATGAAAAACTTTTTAAGGTGTTGCTAAAATTCTTAGAATGGCGACCTATGGTGTCATGTTCCACAAATTGTGTGTGTGATAAAAATACTAATGAAAGTTATAATTTTTTTTTTAAACAGTTAATTTTGCAATACAATGACGTGATTTTCATTACGTCATAGTTTTATGTCGTCACGTATTGTATACAAAAGTTGACGTTAAGGAAACCCTTTACGTCAACTTTTGTTTAGTTATTTTAAAGAATGGCAAGCTATTATTATCATTAGAGCTATATATTGTCATTATTGTTTTCCACCAATTGTGTGTGTGTGATAAAAATATTAACTGAAAGTTATTAATTTTATTTTAAACAGTCAATTTTGAAATACAACGTCGTGATTTTCATTACGTCATAGTTAGTTTCCTTTACGTCAACTTTTGCTTAGTCCATCCAATAACAAAAATTAAGTTTAAATATAACTTTTTTGTATTTAACATTTTTGGCATTGTTACTACAATAATAAATAGGTATGTTTAATTTTTTTTTTCTACATAAGTTGAGATTTTATATTTTTATTTTTTTAAGAGATAACGGAACTATCCTTTTCAAAGTAAATATTCGAAGAGATATTTTTGAATGACAGCTTAACAAAGCTCTGGCACTAAATCCGAGCACAAGGGTGATATCTTTAGTGGCAATAAACTGCGAGTCAGTTCATACAATAGGGCGCGCCAGCGATTCACGTAAAGCCACGCTGCCACTGCAAGAACATATACTGTTGTACGCAAAGAAGTCAATCACATAAAATTTTACGTAATTTTATTTAAAATAAACTTTTTCTGTTCCTTATGGGCCTTAAAATCACTTGGCCAACATATCACTTGATGTTAATTGACAATAAAGCAGATGATAAGTTCTCAACTACAAAGGAACTGGCTAATGCATCGGGTAACAGAAAGGTTGGTAAAAAATTATTTATTTATTTAAAACACATTTAAAAAAAGAAATCATAAATAATAATAATAATAATAATAATAAAATTAGAAACTCATTAAAAATACATCAAATACTGTTTTCTAAAGTTTACGCGAACACTACACATTGAAATGAAACAACGTCAGTATAAACATTAAATATGTAATGTGTAAAATAAACGCGAGTAGATCCGTAAAAGTTGTTTCATTTCAATACATCAAATACGTTAAAATTAAAAATATAGAATAAAATTAAAATTAAATTAAAAACATTATTAAAAATATTGGCATTAAAGTCGTTGACATCCATTCAAACATCACAAAACTCTAAGCATTAAAATGAAAAGTTCCAAAGTAGTGTAGAGTTTCTAAGACATCGTCATCATCATCATCATCTCAGCCAAAAGACGTCCAATGCTGGACAAAGGCCTCCCCCAAGGGTATGAGGGGTATTTGCCGTAATCGCCACGCTTGGCAGGCGGGTTGGCGATCGCAGTAGGTTGAGGGTAACCTCAGAGAGATGCTGCTGCCCATCCTCTGAAATAGTCCCTTAGTCGGCTTTTACGACACCCACGGGAGGAGAGGGGTGGTGCAATTCTTTATCCCCGGCACCACACAGGGATTCTAAGACATAATTGGCTATTATCTCTGGCTGAACGCAACACAACATGACTACTATGTTGTTGTACCGACATATTTAGATAAGAAGGTGGTAGCTTGCCAGAAGGACTTCAAACGAGCCATATTACCAACTAGTCCGAATACAAACATATACCCTCGCTTTGAATCGAACCCAGGACCAAGTCTGAGACTCGCTAGACCACAGAGGCGGTTAAAACCGGTCATCATTTCGTTTACACCGTTTTCACTATTCTATTAAATGTGAGATAATTTTTCGAAATTTTAGAGATATCTATTTTTCTTGAACAGAAATGAAAGAAAAAACAAGACTGTACGATGTCTGTAATTAGTTAAGAGCTGTCTTACCTACAGTCCCCTCCAAACCGTAAATAACGTTAACAAAACTTAATTAAAATAATAAAACCTACAATACGTACTATCTTAAACTCGCGTTAATTGAACCTTATGGCTAATTGTTTACGAAAACACTACATTTTAACACGAATCACTTTTTACGAATATACTTGCGTTCTATATATATTTAGACATCACATACATTGTTCTGATCCCAAGGTAAGTAGCTAAAGCACTCGTTTCATGGAAATCAGAAACAACGACCGACGGTACAACTACCCAGACCCGACACAATATCGAAAAGTTCGTTTTCGACATTGACCCGACCGGGAATCGAACCCGAGACCTCAGAGTTAGCGCTGCCCAAAGTCCGGCGTGCAAGCCACTCGGCTACGGAGGTCGTCAGTTTATTAACATATTTTTTTATTGTAAGGGATTGAAATTATAATTGTGTAAATTAACGAAAGTAAACTCTTACTAGATAAGTTAAGGGATTCATTTCATTTGAGGCTTCGGAAGACACGTAATGCCGGTGGCCCGATCGCATTAGCAGTCGTTAACAACCACAGCATTTATGCTTCAAACCATGGCATTTATACACATTTACTATGGCATTTATACGCATTTATACACATTATCTTCTATTCGTCGTAGTGTCCGTTGATTCGTAGTTAGATAGACTAATGCTACACGCTACAATACTGACTACGCTTCAAGTGCCTACGAGACGCCTACGAACTACGGACTACGGCCTAGAGCAACGAGAACATTCGAGAATAATTACACCGAGCGAATGATCCTTATGCCGTTATGATTGGAATAGATTGATTGAATTGATTGGTATTTATAAATGCCTTAAGTTTTTCAGTAGGTATAACATGGAATTGTTAATCCCATAATGCCGGGATTTATATGTAGTATTCGTTATTACAGTAAGTATAGCAACTTTAGTTGAATATTAATTAATGACGTAGTATTAAGATAAAGTATAGTATTAAGCTAGATGGCGCAGTGGTAACGGGCCCGGTCTGCGAATGCTGAGATTAATCAACTTTCACAAAGGCCGGTCATCGGATGGGTGACCAAAAATTTATCATCTCGAGCTTCTCCGTGCTTCGGAAGGCACGTAAAGCCGTTGGTCCCGGCTGCATAAGCAGTCGTTAACAACCACCGCACCGCACTGGGCCCGCGTGGTGATTTATGGCCCGTTCTCCCTTTCCATCCATAGGGAAGGCTCGTGCCCCAGCAGTGGTGAATAAAAAGAGCTGATGATGATGATGATGATTAAGAAATGCAACTTATTTCAAAACTATGTGTTTATTAAATACTAGCGGCCGCTCGCAGTTTTACCCGCGTGGTTCCCGTCCCCGTGGCAATATCGGGATACAAAGTATTCTATGTTTTAATCCAGGTTATAAACTATCTGTATGCCGAATTTCATCCAAACCCATCCATCCGTTGCAGCGTGAAGAAGCAACAAATATACACACAAACTTTCGCATTTATAATATTAGTGTGATGTGATGACCTGGTTTTTTGCTTGTATTAAGTACCAAAACGATTTTTGCAGATAAAATGACCAATATAAATCGACAAGCTATTTGTAATTCACATATATACGTATAACAACGTTAAAAACTATCGCAGCGAAACCATTCATCGACACAGTTATCCCGTGATCGAGACCAGTTTTCGTTACCAGAAATAATATAGAATTTCATAAAAAATTTACTGGATAGTAAGCAGGTGGTCGCCTCCATGGCCGAGTGGCAGAGCACTCGGCTCGATACCCGAAGGTCCCGGGTTCAATTCCCAGGTCGGGCAAAATGTGTTTTCGAACTTTTCGATGCGTAGCCCGGGTTTGTGATCACCAACCCGAACTTGGCAAGCGCGGTGATTAAGCCATTACCCATCAATTGTAGCGATGACTTGATTTCAATGATGGAGGCCTTTGCCCAGCAGTGGGACAGTTATAGTCTGTTTACTAAGCAGGTGGTGCCTAGTGTTTTTGTTCACTATCCGTATTCTTTCGGTTACGTTTACTAAAACGCAAATTAGTATGGCATTGAAGCAGCGCCTCCTAGCGGCATACGAGAAGAATTAAAATTTTGCCATACAAATTTTCGTTTACGATGACGCGATCAAATGGCCAATGAATCTTGCTCTTGGCATCCTATTCAATTGTTTCTAAAGACTTACTAATAAAATCGGTGGCTGACTTCCATTTTTATTGAGTACTAGTGGCCGCTCGCGGTTTCACCCGCGTGGTTCCCGTTCCCGTAAGAATATCTGGATAAAAAGTATTCTATGTGTTATTCCCGGTTATAAACTATCTGTATGCCGACTTTCATCCAAATCCATTCAGTAGTTTTTACGTGAAAGAGTAACAAACATCCATACTTACAAACTTTCGCGTTTATAATATTAGTAGGACTAGCGGCCCGTCCCGGCTTCGCACGGGTGGACATATTTTTTAATATAGCCTATGTTACTCACCGCTAATGTAGCATTCTAATGGTGAAAGAATTTTTGAAATCGGTCCAATAGATTTTGAGTTTATTCGTTACAAATAAAAATACAAAAATACAAAGCTGTCCTCTTTATAATATTAGTATGAAAAGAAAAGCGTCGATCACTGATTCCTGTCCAACATTGGTGGCACTACTGTGATCATATCACCGCTGGCAGTGGATGCGAACCTGCGGATGTATCCTCATAAAAGTGCGTAACAACCCTTCAACGGTGTCGACACAATATACAGCCGCTGTAAAAGGACCAACACCATGAAATACGACGGTTTGCAAAGTCACATAACATAATTTTTTATCAGGCTGTCAATCCATTTTGAATTTACATTAATATCGGATTCATAAATCTAATCAAGATATCTAAGAAAACTGAAAAACTAAACCAAGGGAAAAATGTTACATGTCGGAAGTTAGGGAATTTTAAAATGGTACTTAATGTTAGTACACTTGCAATAGGTAGATATTTAAAGGTGTTTGAAATAAATGTGGACTGACACGTTTTTTGGGGAATTTTCCGGATCATTTGCAAGTTACATACATCCATAGAATCCAAATCTTAAGTATCACTTATTGGTCCCCCAAAAATGCGTTCAAACCACCTGTTTAAATAATTAGAAAAAAAATTGCACTTGCAATCGCAGCCACGATTCCGCAGCAAACTTATTACAGCACATTTTTACTTTTTATTTTCAAGTGCTAATTGCTGCACTGCTTTTTAAAAAAGTAAAAATTTACTATAGCGTTGTGTTATCAAATTTGTGGTATTTCATCTGCAAAGATGAATCTGCATAGCCATCGGTTGCAATGACCGTTGAATAGATGGCGCGCTGTGCCACTATTAGCACTCTAAAATTACAAAAGCAGTGACAAAATTCAGCGTCTACGTCAGCCTTCCCGGTAGCATAGCGGTCAGTGCAGCCGCCCGGATTGTGGAAGACCCAGGTTTGATTCCTGGCTGGGTCGGGTAGGCGTTTAATTTTTTCACTGAATTTTGTAAATTTTATAAATATTTACTACAGCACGCCGCCGTAATAATCTTGATGGTTAATGGGGTGTATATAAAATAATGTCATCTCAGCCAAAAGACGTCCACTGCTGGACAAAGGCCTCCCCCAAATAATCATGGGGGGTATTTGCCGTAATCGCCACGCTTGGCAGGCGGGTTGGCGATCGCAGTAGGTTGAGGGTAACCTCAGAGAGATGCTGCTGCCCATCCTCTGGAATGGTCCCTTAGTCGGCTTTTACGACACCCACGGGAAGAGATGGGGTGGTGCAATTCTTTATCCCCGGCACCACACAGGGATTCTAAGACATAATTGGCTATTATCTCTGGCTGAACGCAACACAACATGACTACTATGTTGTTGTACCGACATATTTATGATACTGTGATAGACTCATTTTAAAAGTGTTGTGTCATTTACGTCATAATATAGCACAAAAGTATAAACATTCAATTTTCTTGTTAAGGCGACGCACCGCTTAACAATAAATCTCATACAGAGCGTTTGCGCACCGTACCATAAGAAAAACTGCTTTTTTCCTTCAAATTAACTACAAATTATTTAAAAAAAAATTAACTACAATATTGAAGTGTGTGTTATTACTAATCTATTAAGAAAATTAAGTTGCTTAAATCGGTCTGGTTAGCCTGTAAAATGCAAATCTATGTTTTAAAAGAGGTTACTTTGATATTTTTTTCTCTGTTATAAAAGTTGACAAATCGTGTTTCTGCAACTAGCAAAATGAAGTCAAATAAATGAAAAATCATGTCATCTTATATCACTTTCGTATGTTTTGTAATTGTTGGAAAAAATTAAGATCCCCGCCGTGTATGCGTTGCCTTAAATTAGATAGCGCATTACTGTCTTTATCTTCCGAATCGACACAGGAAGGTTAATACTCAATAATAACGTAACTCTTTACAAAGTTCTAACATTCACTCCCAACTTTCTTGTTTTTCATATCGTTACACACGGTATGAAATAGATACCTTTACTTCGTATATATTTCGTAGCTTCGTACCATAGGGTAACCCGTATTAGATAAGCGCAGGAAGTATCTGCTCCGGGAACGACTTCCGCTGGTACCAGGTATCGCGTATCGTCGCTGCTCCGGACACATCGGAGCTGGTACCGTATCTGTGTGCGGATGTCGACTGGCTGGCTAGACGGAAATTTAAAAGGTAAAGCGTGGGAACTGTCGGGAATTGTTTGTTTCATGCCAACCGACCTGAGGAGGATGGTAATTCAAATGTATAATTATGTTCCTATTAGAATTTGAAACATTTAATTTTTACTTTTTATTTTCAAGTGCTAATTGCTGCACTGAAGCTAATTCAAATATTGGCTGGGTTGGGTAGGCGTTTAATTTTATCACTGTATTTTATAAATATTTGAAATATTGTTGTCGTGTGGTAGAAAGAATAAGATAATAAGAGAAAATCTAATAATCTAATCTGTAAGAGAGAATAATTATAATAATTTATGAATAAATATATAATTAATTAAACCTTGTGCCTTGGCAAAAAGGAAAGTGCCTGCTCTGGGACGCCACATGTTCGTCGCACCATGAAGATGGCGGCAGCAGCTGCTGAGGTGGCAGTTTAAAGAAAGCACGAATAGTATTCGGTACTTACAAACTATTTGTTTGTACCTCTTGCTGTAGAAACAACTGGTTCGACCAACTGGACCCTCGCTCAGAGTAATTCCTGATGCAAAGGTTGTCTATCGCTGTTCACCGTGGAAACGCGGCAAGAGTGTTGGGCTTGTGCACCTTTGCACCTGGAATGGTGCTGGGAAGTTTATTTGATTGAGCAGTGGTTGTTTTTATTTATTTTTGTTTTATTATTATTATTATTTTACATTTTTAAATATTTTCTAAAAACAAAACAAACATTTAAAAATATAAAAAATAGGGGTCCGCCGGCATCGGGACCAGGGTCCAAACTATCGGTGATTAGGGCTCCAGAGGCAGGAACCTCTTCACAATGCGTGCCGTATCGAGGAGAACTGCCTTCTGAATCAAGCCCTTGATCCAGCCGTCTAACGAGAGCCTCATGAGATGTTGATCGAGGCTCTTGGCCATCAGGCCGTTGGCTGTAACAACAATCGGCACGATGACAGCTGAATCCACATTCCACATGTCGACAACCTCGTGTACTAAGTCAAGATATTTGATTTATTCTCTTTCTCAGCTTTCACGAGGTTGTCGTCATGGGGAATGGTGACATCGATTATTATTATTATTATTATTATTATTATTATTATTATTATCTCTTTATTTATTTTTTTACATTTTCAAATATTTTCTAAAAAACAAATCAAACATTTAAAAATATAAAAAATAGGGGTCCACCGGCATCGGGACCAGGGTCCAAACTAACGGTGATTAGGGCTCCAGAGACAGGAACCTCCTCACAATGCGTGCCGTATCGAGGAGAACTGCCTTCTGAATCAGGCCCTTGATCCAGCCGCCTAACGAGAGCCTCATGAGATGTTGATCGATATTATTATTATTATTAAGTACGTAATATTTTCTTTACTGTTTTCCTGATAATAAATAAATATTTCTTCGTTTATGGATAAAGAACTGTTTGATAAATATATTATTTTCTATAATTAAGCCTTTGCCAACCTTTGACTATATACATGTCTATAGCTAGACCGCTTAACTGAGTCCTCGCCTGCGGTAGGTACGCGGGGCGGGAGGTACGTAAAGCTCTGCCACGAGTACGAGCGTTTTGCGACGCGGCGAACGGATTTCTAGTTCATTGCGCGTTATACTACGGCAGACATAGTCAGCCGTCATAGAAAAAATGCAATGAACTAGAAATCCGTTTGCCGCGTCGCTATACGTCAGTAGTCGTGGTCGTGCGGTAAGGTGGTACACACGTGATAATTGTAACAAGATTCATCTAAAAATATGCAATTATAAATAGAGGTGCCTGCCTACCTAGTTAGTCAACTGTTTGAGAAAAGTAAAAAAAATATCTGTTTTTTACTTTGCAGCCGTTATTTATTATAAAAGATTTGATGAATACAATGGTTTTGAACTTGTGTACTATTTATTTAGCAATATCAAAACAATAAATCAATCACTTGTATCTATATCAATACCACTGGAACTTGATTCTTTACTTTCGAAGCAGCCATCATCAGAATCATCTGAATCGTCCTGCACGTTAATAATAAAATCAACAATATCCTGTATTAATTATCAATTGTGTAAAACTGAGTGACTTATATTCTCACCACGCCTTTTGTGAAAACGTCTATTCCCATAATTTTTTTGCGAATCTGTTTTGGTCTACTCGGTGATTGAAATTTTTCGTTGTCTTTAAATAATTTTTCTAGTTGTACAATTATTAAATTATTAGATACAGACTTTTCCGATAGTCCTGTAACTTTTTGCTACAGTTTTGTTTAAGGGAATAACTTTTTGATATTCAGCAAAATATGGAACCAATTTCTTTTTTCTAAAATATTCATATACGTTAAAAGCTATTTGCTTGCACTGACTATTAATTTTATGTCCGAAGACATTTCGACTCATCTTGGGAATATAATATTATACTATTCCTACTTCCGCGTCCTTGTACCCCTTGTGCAGGCGAGGACTCAGTAACTGTGATAATCGAATCGATCGAATCGAAGGGCGCGAGTAATGTAATGAAATGTATGTAATAAGATGTATTGTAATTTTGCATGATTTGGTAACGACATAGGTATTTTTTTTTGTAAATGTCGTTACTTATATAAAAACTGTGCAGTTTCTTGCCCCTATTTTTCTCCTCAGCTAAAATATAGACGCTCTGAATGGGTAGTAAGTAAAAAATGTTCGGACGGTTTAAAAGTAGCACCTATATTTATAATTGCTTATCTTCAGATGAATCTTATTAAAATTATCACGTGTGTACCACTTTACCGCCCGGCCAAAACCACTGACGTCTTGAGATGAGGCGAGCGATGTGTAGTTCATTGCGTTATTTCTATTGTTGACAGATGTCAAACTAAACGTAAACAACAGCTCCGTAATTTTTGTTACATTTAAAATAGTAATTGGAAGTAATTTGTTCTTTTTTTATTGTAATCAGCTGACTTAGTATTCAATTCATGCCCTCTATCGTTTGTTACACAATTATATGGTGCATCTTCAAGAAAAATTGCAAGTGGTGTTACAGTGGATTTTCTCCTCAAATATTCTCATTAGCGCAAACTTTGATAAAAAACTTACATAATACCACTTAAAATTCTTGAACAAGTGTTGAAAATGAACGATTACTAAAGATAATTAAGTGAAATGTGTGATGTCAATTCTACAGTCTACAGTAATGCCACGACGAATATCTACTGAGGCTCACAGTAGTAAACGTAATAATGCCAACATCGGCCACAAGATGTCAACTCTAGTACAATGCTTTAAGTGTAAAAAAAATACACTACAATGCTCACTTTGTAAGAATAATTTTGAATTTGACTGCGCAGGATTTTCGGAAAAGCTATATAATTTAATGGAATTTTCTTCTAAAAAAAACTGGAAATGCAATGATTGTAGAAAAAATAAAAATAATAGAGAAGGAAAACAACATCCGAATATCACAATGCGGAAAAAAGTATCTGCATCCGATCTGCCCACGGCGGCGGTCACGTCACCACGTAGTTCTGAGACACCACAGTCAAGCCCATGCACATTATCTCAAATGATAGACTCACATATCCTGACGCCCAATGACATATCCGACGACTCATCATCACTATCGCCCGACCATTTATCAAAAAGTGTTGACTATACATTGACTGAATCTGTCTCAATTGAAGAAATGAAAGAAACCATAATTAAACTAAGAATAGAAGTAGCCAGCACGCAAAATGAATTTGAAAACGTTATCCTCGAAAACAATAGTCTTCGCAGACAAATAGATCGATTAAGTAAAGATAATAGAACTTTAAAAACATTATGTCAATCATCGCCATTCAAAAATCAAAATTGTAGTTCAAGAAAGAAAAAATCAATTCTACTGTTACCTGGGTCTCCATCAATTATCAAAACCCCAAAATTATTAGACCTATCCTCTACAAGTAGTACTCATAACGGCGACGAACTGATTATTGATGTTTCCATAGCGTTAAGAGAAAAAATAATAGACTTGGAACTACAATTGAAACAAGCACAGATGGTCATAGTAGATTTAACAGCATAAATTTCTATCTTGAAGCAGAAGATTGATTCACCAAAACCTTTACTGCCAAAAATCAACCCTACAAATTATAAAAATAAGAGTTTAGGACGGATAATTATCTACGGTTCTCAACAGTGTGTCGGCCTTTCATCCGCTCTTATTCGATCGAGGGAAAATACTATGTATGAAAACTACACAATTACATCTCAAACAAAGTCCTACGCCCTAACAACAGATATATTAAAAGACTGTCAGAACATTAATTTAGCGCCCAACGACAAGCTATTAGTTTGTATCGGTGAAAATGACTACGACATAAAAATATTGTTATCCCAATTACGAAAATTATTAATTAATTTTAAAAATAATGATGTTATTGTATTAAATTTGTTTAAAAATATGTATATTAATGTGTATGACTTAAATAATAACATACAAAAAATATGCAACGAATTTAAAATGTGCCATTTTGTAACATGTACCAATGAAACAATTTCTGAAATGTGTAAATCAATTAATTTTGTTATTGACTATATTGATTACGAAAAGAAATATCTTGATGCAAATGAAATAAAAAAGTTGATACGTCGTGATAATAATCCAATGACAAGAAATAACTATAATAAGAAATACCCTAAAGGAACAATTCCTTATTATTTTGCCCCTCAATCCAGGTATATTTCTACTTGTAGCCCTGAAGAAACAAAAATATCCAATGCTAGAAAATGTACGATCACTGACTACTTTCCTATTTTAAAAAAAGATTTTTTTCGAGTCTCAACAGCAACAACCTAAATCATTTATAATATTTCATCAAAATATAGCCAGTATTCTTGCAAAGCAAGATCTACTAGAACTTACATTGGACGAGTTGCGTGAATCGAATAGAAATCCCGATATATTGTGTCTTTCTGAAACATTCTTGAAATCCGGTCACAATAGATACGTCAGGTTTGCCGAATATGAACTGGCATTGTCATTTTGTAGGGATAAACAAAGAGGCGGAACCTGTATTCTAATAAAACAAGGCTTAACTTACGAAGAATTAAACTTCTTACAAAGTCATACAGCACAAAAGACATTTGAAGCCTGTGGTATTAACATCCCGTCACATAAGTTGCTAATAATTTGTGTTTACAGAATTCCCATATCTGATCCTAACATATTTTTGGAAAAAATGGATAACGTTTTACATGATTTATATAGACGCTATAAGAAAGATACTAAAATTGTTATCACAGGTGATTTTAATATCAACACGTTGAGACCAGGGAAAATCAGTTGCTACTTTTCAGATTTATGTAACAACCATAACTTAAAGATACACATTAACACCCCTACTCGTAAAAAATCTTGTATTGATCATATTCTGAGCAATATTAAAGACGCGTCTGCATCCATACTACATCTTTATTTATCTGACCATGAAACAGCTCAGCTGTTAAGTTTTCCTATAAAACAAACAAATATAAGGCCTAAATCACATTTTGTTTTCAAAAAGGACTACTGTTTTGAAAATATAGAAAAATTTAAGGACTGCTTAAGTAGCTTATCTTGGTCAGAAGTCTATGCCGAGAATGATTTAAACATGGCTTTTGGGAAGTTTCACGAAACATTGTGCCTGTTTTACAACTTGTGTTTTCCAAATATAAGGATTAAACAAAATAAAACTAATGTAAAAAAACAAAAATGGATAAGTCGTGGTCTTAAAATAAGTTGTAGAACGAAAAGAGTTTTACGCTTTCGTTATTATAATAACAAAACATTGGTAAATAAAGAAAAATACTCGGTTTATTCAAATTTATTAAAAAAATGCATTATTAACTCACAAAAAAAATCTAACATTAAATTCATCAATCAAAGCAAAAACAAATGTAAAGCCACATGGTCAGTGATACAAAATCAAATAAACTTTGATATTGTTTAAACTCAATTTATATTTGCATGCTATTTTTAATAATAAAAAATAATAAAAATAAAAATAATTTATTTCAGACCGAGATCCATATAAAAGTGTTAGTATACATAATATTCTTATAAACTATGTTAGTGTACAATCATGGTGTTAGTATACAAACTTATAAAAACTAGGTGTTAACATTAAATTATTAATTTGGATTTATTTATTAAAATTAGTTGGGGTGGTGATATATCACTCTCCGCACAAAGCTTTTCCACATTGGCGAGTCCCGCCTATCAGCAATAGTATTCAGGATGGCGATATATATTATTGAATTATATTATTATTATTATTATTATTATTGTATTTATTTTATTAATGGCGAAACATGTGCACTTTACCAATTTTTGTAAAACCCATATAATACCGTGTTTTTAAGCAAATAAATTTATTTATTTATTATTATTATTTATTTATAACCGTTGACTATGACTGTCGTTGTATAGCGCGCAATGAACTAGAAATCCGTTCGCCGCGTCGCAAGTCGCTCGTGTTCGTGGCTCTGCCACTACGTACCTTCCCGCCCCGCGTGCCTACCGTAGGCGAGGACTCAGTTAACCGGTCTTGCTATAGACGGAGCGTCGCGGTACAAACGCTTCGCTCAAAGCGGCCGGTTTTTATATCGAAGTGTGCGTGACAGCCGCGTATGACACTAGCGCTGAACGGGCGTGAGTGTGCGCGAAAGGTTGCCAGTGAATGCGTTATTCCCGATAAAATAGGGAAAAAATATTTATGCACAATCACAGAACAACTAATGGCACAATACAATTTTAAAATGAAAATAGTAGTTTTAAAATGGCTTCGTTGATAGATTTTATTTGTGTTTACGGTGTTTGGAGTTGGTAATTGTTACCGACAACTACTAGGAAAGTATGTACCAACTCAACTCAGCAAATTATTCATCATAATTCATAACATAACATAACTTTTAAATCAGGTATTTGTAGGTATAACGCATCAAAATAGCTGTGTGTTTAGAATTGATGGATGATTGAAAGCGAGAGCGAGTACAATAAAATTATGCGTTAATAGAAGCCTGCGTGCTTGTGATATGTTTGTATAGTATATATAATAGGGATGAAAGAGGAACGACAGGCAGGATGATTTACATTTAAAATCAAAATCGTTTTTTAAAATTAGTTTTTTTTAATTATAAGCAAAACAATTAATGACCTTCTATTTGTATTTTTTTTTTAAATAACTTTCGTTTTGACGTTACATCATTTTCCATGTTCTCTAATTTCATAATATTTTATAAATATTTTTCCACCACCAGCCTTATTAGGTGCACTTGATGTAGAAGACCGCATTCATGATCAGCTGGTACCTGGAATTGGAAGTAGGTCACCCTACAGCCAACAAAATTGCATTACAATAGTAAATTCGTCATAAAATAGTCAAAAAGCACTTTACCGCTTAAATGCACAAAAAATCAAAATTATTTCTACATGATTTCAACTGTCTTAAATTGTTGACAAGTTTTTGAACGGAGAATTGTCTCATCTATGTAATCTATAAATGTCAATACGTCCAAATCGTATGTATTCTCATTATTCAAAAAGATTTTTTTTTCAAGACTAGAAAACTGTATGTTTCCTCACAAAATTAATATAGAATTTCTGATTTTTTTTACAATAACGTAGCCACCTCGTTTTATACACATTCGCGCATAAATACTCTAAATCCAAGCCCACATAAATATACCTTCTTACATAAATACTTACGTACATTAAATTCAAACAAAATTATTATTTTACTCATTATTTTTCGAATATCGATACCGTACCACAACAACAGTTATAACAGTATTATATTTTTATATTCTGCCACCAATAATAGGATTGGGAATTCTACATTCCGATACTAGCATCATGGCCGCCTTTCTTACGTAATGAAATCGATTATTGTTAAAATTATAATTATCATTAAAATTTATCAATAAGTAGAGATGGAACGTGAATTTCCTTTTCGAAAAGATCTTATCTTTGTAGTTTCGACAAAATTTCATTATGCAAACAAATTTACCAAAAAGCGAGACTTTATCACTGCTTGACAGCACAAATGACACTGACCGCCGGAGGAGCGCGTCAATTTTTGTACGTTTTCTGACGGCCAGGCTCTATCTAGACAGGTATATAATCAAAGTTGCCAACCCGTGAGATGAAATAAGCTATTCCATGACATGAGTAAATGCCATTTCGTTGTCATTTATTAAAGAAGTATTTTTGATATTGGAAAATGTCTTTTCGTTCGCTCCGGTATAGGTTCCTATTTCATGAAAAAGTACGATCCCCTTATATCGCGGAGAGTTGTGAAGATATGATATTCAAAAAAGGATTAAAAGACGCGTATTCACGAGAGCTGTAAGGAAGGAAGGTAAAAAAATTCAGCAATACTCCTCTGGACAATTTAGTCAGCTACAATTTGAGCCGTAAACAAAGACGATCGGGTTAAGGGTTTACCTTGTAGCCTAGCCTTTTCGAAAAAAGTCAAAAGTCAGAACGACATTTTTCAAATGACATTTTATGACTTCATGTTTCGCAGAGTTCGTTAGCGGTGTTTTAACGTTGTAGTTTTATTTTGTAACCTATCCCGACTTTTTCGTTGCTCAGCGACAATATTTTTTCGAATTCCGTAGATTCATTTCCAATGTGCTCGATAGTTGTGTGAGGCACGAAATCTGTGATTTTTTTTGCGATTAAGCTTTACATTAAACTATTTTTGTAAATGGCATTGAATAATTGATTTTCTATTTCTATTTATAAGTAAGAAACAAACTAATTAAATAAAATAAAAACTAAAGGTAACTTATTTCCTGAGTGGATTTCTTTTTAATTTTTAGACTTAAGACGACGCATTGATAATTTACGTGGCGGGGATCTTGATTTTTCTTAACAATTACAAAACATATGAAAGTGATATTTGATGACATGATTTTTCATTTAATTGACTTCATTTTGCTAGTTGCAGAAACACGATTTTTTAATTTTTATAACAGAAAAAAAATATCAAAGTAACCTCTTTTAAAACATAGATTCACATTTTACAGGCTAACCAGAACGATTTAAGCATCAAAATTTTCTTAGTAGATTAGTTTTAACACACACTTCAAAATTGTAGTTCATTTTTTTTAAATAATTTGTAGTTTTAATTTGAAGGAAAAAAAAACAGTTTTTCTTATGGTATGGGGCGCAAACGCTCGTATCAAAACGTATGAGATTTATTGTTTAGCGATGCGTCGCCTTAATGCTAATTGATCGAAGCCTTTAGTAGATTATTGCGAAATGTGATATTTTCAAGCCTACTGGACTTTTGTAGATAATGGAAAGATAATCCACTTTAAGATAACGTTAACATTTGGAAAAACCTGGTGTAGTTAATTGATGTGCAAAAACACTTAAAATTAAAAATTTGAAAATGCGCCAAATCTGCAAAAAGTCAAAAAATTTAAAATTCAAAATCATTTATTCAGTTTAGGCTACAAGTAGCTGTTGTGAATGTCACTATGCCATCGGTTCGTAAGTCTTAAGTGTCAACATTACAAAAGAGACCAACTAAGAAAGAGCCGAGTTAAAAAAGAGACAAGTTAGGAAAGTGTCAAGCTTAAGAAAATGACGAAGTCGTCCTGAGCGTCCCGATCTTGTACTGAGAAGAACCGGCAAGAACTCAGCCAGTGTCAAGCCCTTTTCTCCCTTTTAGCGTTAAAAATATTGCAAACATGACTGTTCACTCTTCCGCTAATAATATTTAATGGAATAGTGAAGGGTCGTTAAAACTGGCCGTATTTGACGTCCCTTTGCCTTTTCTATGGACGAAGTCGATTCAAAAAAAGTGTAGATAATAACGGTGGTGGACTCTTTGCAGCAAACTTATTTTTTAACATTCAAGACTTACCATTTATCATCATAATATATTTACAAAGGAGACATTGTTTAATTAAAGTTAATATTTATATCTTAGTAATAAGATAAGATCTAGATCGGATACACTTTGGATCTTTTCATTTTGACCACACATTTCTGTTACACGTTGTATAATAAAAGATAAAATTGATGACTTCTTGGCGGGAAAGTGAAGAGTAATGTCTGCGGTTTTGTATTATTTTCTAAAATTTGTGTTATGTCGAATATAAATGTGAAATAATGGTGGATATTAACCGTTAATTGTTCGTGAGTGTGCATGAGTGTTGGCAAATGAAACAAAACAGTGCAACGGCACTTTTCAAATTCTCTCAAGAAGTCCGCGTGAGGACTTAGTAAAGCCCCCCCATCTTTACTGAAGATACTCGAAGGGTTGGGGGGTATATCATTTCTCACTTCTCATTTCTATTATCTTTCATCATCATCATCAGGAAGGAAATATTGTTTATTTATGTATCACTTACTTGTAAGAAAAATTACTTTGACACTGTCTAAATGTGCTAATCGCACGAAGCCATCAAATAAAGGAAAAAAACTCAGTAACTTCACAGTGACGTAATACCGCTCGCTTGCAGCGTAAATCTCAAACTACTAGAAAAATTCAACTAGTCTACTGGTGACCCTCGAACTGGCGCGTATTTTGGCCAACGCCTAAGTTTGGTCATCCAAAGAGGCAACGCCGCTAGCTGGGCACTCTCCCGCTTGGCAACGATTTGGAGTCCCTTTTTTATTTGTAAAAATTAGGTGTAAATTTCTATATTATGTATATATATATTTTTTTTTAACTTCTCTTAATTATAAAATATGGTTGAGCGAAGCGATGGCTGATTCATATGTCATGCTCGTGAACGGGTGCCGCCTGTGGAGGCTGGTCTGCTCTTGCATACTTATCTTATTTTTAGTATTATTAATTATAGTTTGACTTTGTTTTACCTAAACAATTTTTGACTTTTACTAGAGTACTGTAGTGGTGCTGTATGACATTGTGGAAATTGAAACCTTTACATAATTATCTGATGTATATTTGTTAACTTACATTTTTTATTTTGTTTTTTTACATGTTGTAATTGTCTTATATATATTTTTTGTGTTTATTTGTAATGGAAAGTGTTCTGCTATGATAGGGCATTTTCCAATATTTTTGACGCTGTAAGGGAGAAAAGAGCTGGACACTTGCTGAGTTTCTTGCCGGTTCTTCTCAGTACAAGATCTCCCGCCCAGAGTAGATTTACGAACCGATGGCATAATGACATTCACAAGAGCTACTTGTAGCCTAAACTGAATAAATGATTTTGAATTTTGAATTTTTTGAATTTTATAATATTTATACTTAATATAGTTAGTTAGCTATAGTAGTTTAATTTACTTGTTATTGTATTTGTTTGTAAATAATAAATAAATGTATTTTTGCTAGTCTACTGGGGTGTCAATATCTCAGCGGTCAAAGCGTTGGACTGGTTATCTTTAGGTCATGGGTTCAATTCCCACTCAAACTACCTGAGACTGCTTGATTTTTTCTAGTATCCTTTTTTAGGTATTCGAGCTCATGCAAACCATTACACCAGATTGATTCACACGTAACTTATTTTCCAAGTCTCTGCTTTCTTAGCTAACTGACGCTCTCGATGAATACTAAGAATACTCAGAACTTCACCTGGAGAGACAGTAGCAAACAAACCCCTGGGAAATACAGCCACGTCGAAATGAGTTTAATCAGCATCGCAATAGGAAAAGAAAATTAAAGTTTGGCAGGTACTTCGTTCTCTTTCTGAACTGAAAAGGAAAAATTGTTTATTTTAAACACTTGAGTTAGATATTTTATTTTATTAATCGTTTAATAATTAAATAAATAAAATTAAAAAAAAAACAAAATCTTTACTGCTAACTAAGTGTATAAGGTGTTAAATAAAAAAAAATACAAAAAAAAAATTAAACACAAATTTAAATATTTCAGTGTCACTAAAAACTTCAAAGTTCGCAGTTTTTTAAACCATTAAGCATAATTATATATATTATATTCATACTAGCTTTTGTTCGCGGCTTTGCTCACGTGGGCTGCACGGCTTGTGATTCATAATAAAAGCCAAATTAAAGGGATAATTTTTGAAAAATCTTGAAACACTTCATAAAATCTAACCAGGCCAAATATCGAATGTAAGCAATGACAGATTTTTATACTTACTTTCCACCATTATTTTTCGAGGTCGAGGAGGAGGTTATTCGAAAAATGCTAAAACACATCATTCTTTAACAATCTATAGATCGATCAAATTATTCGTTTTTATAGTTATTACTTTAAAAATACCGATTTCCTTAAAAAAAAATCTTAGCTTTTTTACTCCTTTAAAAGAAAATAAACAAAATTCCTGAGACATGTCATTCTTTATTTCTATTCAAAAAGCCTAATACCAATTTTCACCCCCTATTTGTCCCCCTTAGGGTATGATTTCCGTTAAATCCTCTCTTAGTGGCTGGTTACGTCACTCAATAACCTAATTAGCTTCAGCGGTTTCGGCTCGGCGATGATGAATCAGTCAGTCAGGACAAGTCATCACACTAATATTATGAATGCGAAAGTTTGTGTGCATGTCTGTATATTTGTTCCTTCTTCACGCTGCAACGGATGGATGGATTTGGATGAAATTCGGCATACAGATAGTTTATAACCTGGATTAACACATAGGATAACTTTTATCCTGATATTAACCACGGGGATCACACTATAAATATACTAAAAACGACAATTTAATTTTCCAATACAAAATGATTTGTTTGTTTTGTTGTCATGGAAACCAAAGAGTATTTAATTACTTGATGAAAACTGTCAAAGCGGTATGAAATCCACCAGGTCCACTAGTTATATGTATATAGATAGCTACTAAGCAAAAAATGTACTATGTAAAAATGTTATAAAAAAAAATATTATTCAACTGAATTTAAGCTACTTAAAGTCAACTATGGATAAATTCACAGATCTCTGTATTTTTATAAGCTTACTAGTGTTTGACACAGTAGTAGTAAACAGCCTATAACTGTCCCACAGCTGGGCAAAGGCCTCCATCATTGAAATCAAGTCATCGCTACAATTGATGGGTAATGGCTTAATCACCACGCTTGCCAAATGCGGGTTGGTGATCACAAACCCGGGCTATGCATCGAAAAATCCGAAATACATTTTGCCCGACCTGGGAATGGATCCTGAAAATTATGTAAAGTCTCTTGTGTCCTGTCTGTATGAATAAAGAACAGCATTATAATTAACTTTTATTACGAATTTAAGTTCATAATGTCGTAAAAATAAATTAGTTTCTAAGGAAAGCTGTAAAATGCGGTAGTAACCACAAAACCAACGAACGAGCTTTTCTCGAAAGTCGCGTTTTCTCGAGAACTATCTTATTTTTACGACATATTAACTTTGATATGTATAATGTTAATTGTATGTATGTATGTATGTATGTATGTATGTATGTATGTATGTATGTATGTATGTATGTATGTATGTATGTATGTATGTATGTATGTATGTATGTATGTATGTATGTATGTATGTATGTATGTATGTATGTATGTATGTATGTATGTATGTATGTATGTATGTATGTATGTATGTATGTATGTATGTATGTATGTATGTATGTATGTATGTATGTATGTATGTATGTATGTATGTATGTATGTATGTATGTATGTATGTATGTATGTATGTATGTATGTATGTATGTATGTATGTATGTATGTATGTATGTATGTATGTATGTATGTATGTATGTATGTATGTATGTATGTATGTATGTATGTATGTATGTATGTATGTATGTATGTATGTATGTATGTATGTATGTATGTATGTATGTATGTATGTATCTATGTATCTATGTATGTATGTATGTATGTATGTATGTATGTATGTATGTATGTATGTATGTATGTATGTATGTATGTATGTATGTATGTATGTATGTATGTATGTATGTATGTATGTATGTATGTATGTATGTATGTATGTATGTATGTATGTATGTATGTATGTATGTATGTATGTATGTATGTATGTATGTATGTATGTATGTATGTATGTATGTATGTATGTATGTATGTATGTATGTATGTATGTATGTATGTATGTATGTATGTATGTATGTATGTATGTATGTATGTATGTATGTATGTATGTATGTATGTATGTATGTATGTATGTATGTATGTATGTATGTATGTATGTATGTATGTATGTATGTATGTATGTATGTATGTATGTATGTATGTATGTATGTATGTATGTATGTATGTATGTATGTATGTATGTATGTATGTATGTATGTATGTATGTATGTATGTATGTATGTATGTATGTATGTATGTATGTATGTATGTATGTATGTATGTATGTATGTATGTATGTATGTATGTATGTATGTATGTATGTATGTATGTATGTATGTATGTATGTATGTATGTATGTATGTATGTATGTATGTATGTATGTATGTATGTATGTATGTATGTATGTATGTATGTATGTATGTATGTATGTATGTATGTATGTATGTATGTATGTATGTATGTATGTATGTATGTATGTATGTATGTATGTATGTATGTATGTATGTATGTATGTATGTATGTATGTATGTATGTATGTATGTATGTATGTATGTATGTATGTATGTATGTATGTATGTATGTATGTATGTATGTATGTATGTATGTATGTATGTATGTATGTATGTATGTATGTATGTATGTATGTATGTATGTATGTATGTATGTATGTATGTATGTATGTATGTATGTATGTATGTATGTATGTATGTATGTATGTATGTATGTATGTATGTATGTATGTATGTATGTATGTATGTATGTATGTATGTATGTATGTATGTATGTATGTATGTATGTATGTATGTATGTATGTATGTATGTATGTATGTATGTATGTATGTATGTATGTATGTATGTATGTATGTATGTATGTATGTATGTATGTATGTATGTATGTATGTATGTATGTATGTATGTATGTATGTATGTATGTATGTATGTATGTATGTATGTATGTATGTATGTATGTATGTATGTATGTATGTATGTATGTATGTATGTATGTATGTATGTATGTATGTATGTATGTATGTATGTATGTATGTATGTATGTATGTATGTATGTATGTATGTATGTATGTATGTATGTATGTATGTATGTATGTATGTATGTATGTATGTATGTATGTATGTATGTATGTATGTATGTATGTATGTATGTATGTATGTATGTATGTATGTATGTATGTATGTATGTATGTATGTATGTATGTATGTATGTATGTATGTATGTATGTATGTATGTATGTATGTATGTATGTATGTATGTATGTATGTATGTATGTATGTATGTATGTATGTATGTATGTATGTATGTATGTATGTATGTATGTATGTATGTATGTATGTATGTATGTATGTATGTATGTATGTATGTATGTATGTATGTATGTATGTATGTATGTATGTATGTATGTATGTATGTATGTATGTATGTATGTATGTATGTATGTATGTATGTATGTATGTATGTATGTATGTATGTATGTATGTATGTATGTATGTATGTATGTATGTATGTATGTATGTATGTATGTATGTATGTATGTATGTATGTATGTATGTATGTATGTATGTATGTATGCCCAAACGGCATAGCGGATTTTAACATATGAGGTGTCGTTAGATTTGTTTTGACTGTGGTGGGAGTGGCATAGGCTATAAAAAAATCTGGAATATACTAATTTAAAAAAAGTAAAAACATTGAAATAAACCAAATTAATAAAATAAAACAAAAAAACTCGACTGCTAAAACAACTATATAAAAAACAATTATATACTCGTAAAGACCAGGCTAACATAAAAAATAACTGCAAAGAGAAAAAACTGAAACGAAAAAAACAAGCTCTACGATCCCAGAATTCCATTTGAGCAATGTTGAATATAACGTGAAATATTTCCTTGTCCGATACCTATACTTAAAAAAAATCTATTATATATAAAAATATATACAGGGTCTACCAAAATCAATAAGCGAACGTTTAAGGGCGGTATCTATACATCATTCTGAATACAATGACAAAAAATGGGCTCCAGTTTTATAGTGATTTTTCAAAGTTATATTTTCTAACAAACTAAATCAATTAAAATAATACTCATCATGAAACATGCTGTATCTTTACTAACACGCACGCAAGTGTCAATAAAAAGATAGTGTACAGATACACACACACAATTGAAAAACCATTGGCTATCTTTGTGTGCGTGTAGTACAGCTGCACGGGTGTGGAAAGGGTGTATTTTTTGGTGAATTATAATAATGTTTTGTTGATTATCTCGGTAACGAGCCTGTTGTTTTGGATCAAATTTGGTGAGCATGCTCAGTATGATGTATAGATGCTCCCCTTAAACGTTCGTTTATTGATATTGTTAGACCCTATATAAATACATTGAATATTGATAGTTGTCGCAGATGACAATCATGAACCAAGCAGCCGCCGCCGTGGCTAGCTCAATTTAATCCGCACTCTCTTTGGTTGGTTGATTGTCCCCGCCTGCGACAACTATCAATATTAAATGTAAAATACTTATTTACTATAGATTTTATTATTTAAGTATAAGTATCGGACCAGGAAATATTTTTTCAAATTGTAATTTGTTAACAAAAATATTTGCGTAAAATTATAGCTTGCTTGATTCTTCCATCACCATCATCGCCAGCGCATTATATTTCCCCCTGCTGGGGCACGAGCCTTCCCTATGGATGGATAGGGAGAACGGGCCGTAAATCACCACGCGGGCCCAGTGCGGTGCGGTGGTTGTTAACGACTGCTAATGCAGCCGGGAATTTTTATTATTATTAAAAAAAAGAAAAAAGATCCCGATGTGTCGAAGTGCTACTGGGACAGGTAAACCTCAGCAGGCCTTACTAATATAAGATAAATTTATTATTTTTCTTTATTTTTTTACATATTAATTTACATTTTTAAATATTTTCTAAAAACAAAACAAATATCTAAAAATATAAAAAATAGGGGTCCGCCGGCATCGGGACCAGGGTCCAAACTACCGGTGATTAGGGCTCACAATTCATGCCCTATCGAGGAGAACTGCCTTCTGAATCAGGCCCTTGATCCAGCCGCCTAACGAGAGCCTCATGAGATGTTGATCGAGGCTCTTGGCCATCAGGCCGTTGGCCGTAACAACAATCGGCACGATGACAGCCGAGTCCACATTCCACATGTCGACAACCTCATGTGCTAAATCGAGATATTTGATTTGTTTCTCTTTCTCAACTTTCACGAGGTTCTCGTCATGGGGAATGGTGATATCGACAATCATTATTATTAAATATTTAAAAAGTTGTCTTTCTATTATATGTATACAATGTATCCCGAGTTCCTTTGTGTTTCGGATGGCAGATAAAGCCGTTGGTCCTGACTGCACTAGCAGTCGATAACCACCACCAAGCCGCACTGGGCCCGCGTGGTGGTTTACGGCCGACGGTTCTCCCTATCCATCGATAGGGAAGGCTCGTCCTCCAGCAGTGGGGACATAAAATGAGCTGATGGTGAGGTGATGATTCATGCAGTAAAATTTTAATAAAATTGTATGCTATTTGCGATTAAAGTTACTTGTGTCTCTTTTTCTTGCTGTATTGTTATTTTTTAAACAGCTTTTGTTAAATCTATTTAAAACTAGTGGACCCGGCGGACTTCGTACCGCTTTGACAGTTTCCATCAAGTGATTAAATTCTCTTTGGTTTCCATGACAACAAAACAAAGAAATCATTTTGTATTGGAAAATTAAATTGTCGTTTTTAGTATATTTATAGTGTGATTCCCGTGGGAATATCAGGATAAAAACTATCCTGTGTTAATCTTGGTTATAAACTATCTGTATGCCGAATTTCATCCAAATCCATCCATCCGTTGCAGCGTTAAGAAGGAACAAATATACAGATATACACACAAACTTTCGCATTTAAAATATAGTGTGGTAAATTCGTATTTATTATGCCGATAATTTTTATTACTAACTCGGGCTATGGCATCGAAAACCAGTCTGCGATTGCTGAGATAGAGCCACTTTAAGGCAGAGCAAAGGCCAGTTATCGGATGGTTGACCAAAAACTTTTGATCTCGAGCACCTTCGTGCTTCGGAAGGAACGTAAAGTCGTTGATACCGGCTGCATTACTGGGCCCGCGTGATGGTTTATGGCCCATTGTCCCTATCCATCAAAGGGAAGGCTCGTGCTTCAGTAGTGAGGACATAAAATTGGCGATGATGATTTATCATGTCGTTCAAATACGTTATACAGTACAGTTCCTAATTGAAGCTGTAAAAACATGGTGATGCCGAATGGATGGCAAAACACTTAACTGTTTACCGATAAAGTTGTAAATATCCACCATTTTGATTAAATCCGTTATGGAATGTCTAGACTTCTGTCATAGGAGATAGCGGTACACAAAAGTTAAAATGTATAGACCAAATAACGTTTATAGTTATTTATTTATTTATTTTATATTTAAGAAAGGTTTACAGCTTTCTATACAAGAAATATTGAATTATGTTGTTAAATTATAATGGTAATAATTTATTATCATAAATATGGGTAGGTATTATAGGTATATAACTTTTAATCTGTTCATTCCACACGGTAGATTTGAAGCCGTTTCAAATATATGATGTCAAATTATTTTTTTGAACTTTGAAATCGTAATAGAAACTTTCGGTTCATACATAATCATTTATTCAGTTTAGGTGGGCTTACAGAATATTTACAAAGTAAATTATACTAGTTTCTTAAAAATAAACTCTTAAAATCTATCTAATACTATTTAAAATATAAGAAAATTGACCCAGATTATCGCCGGTAAAGTACCCAGTAAGCATTGCCTCGTTGAATAGCGAGGCTTATTCGCTATCCAATAGCTGCTGACTCTGGAGTCCCGGGTGGTCTCCCCATACGTTAAATAAAATTTAAGATAATCAAAACTGACCTGACCTAACCTAAACTTGTAGTACGTATTTGTCACTAATCTCTTATCACTTAACCCACACTTTATTTGTTTGAGAGTCGTACACAATTAATTCGCTTTTAGACCATCACATCAATAAATTGTAACGGAAGATTAACGGCCATGTTTTTGCGTGTTTGTCGTGCCCCAACGTTGTGTACTCGCCTGCCGAACTCCCGATTAACAACGTATCGAAACAAACAAGCGGAATAACAACCGCTATAAATATGCAAATAAAATAAAATAACACACGAAGAGTTTTTTGTCATTTGATCACGTAGACGAAAACGATCTATTTGATCACGAACGACGAGTTGTATGGCAAAATGGCAAAATTGTGACTTACCTTGATAACAAGAAAATCGCTGCGGAAAGATATGACTCTCCCTTAAGGCGACGCATTGGAAATTCAGGTGGAGGGGATTTTGATTTTTCCCAACAATTACAAAACATATGAAAGTGATATTTGATGACATGATTTTTCATTTAATTGACTTCATTTTGTTAGTTGCAGAAACACGATTTGTCAACTTTTATAACAGAGAAAAAAATATCAAAGTAACGTCTTTTAAAACATAGATTCGCATTTTACAGGCAAACCAGACCGATTTAAGCATCTAAATTTTCTTATCAGATTAGTCTTAACACACATTTCAATAATGTAGTTCATTTTTTTTAAATAATTTGTAGTTTTAATTTGAAGGAAAAAAAACAGTTTTCCTTATGGTACGGGGTGCAAACGCTCCGTATGAGATTTATAGTTTAGCGATGCGTCGCCTTAAGGGAGAGTCAGTTAGTCAGAGTCCCTTAAGAGGGAGGGGAATGTTAAATAATTAAGCACTTCATTAATAAGCACTTTGTTCACCTGTTAATCAAACAGAGCGTTTGATCTGTTCTCATCGGTGGGTGAGTAAATTGCAACAAAATATTGTATTCTACTAACATATTCATAATACCTACTAACCCATTGATCTGTGTTATCTGAATAATTAGAATTTTATTATTTTATTATTATTATTAGGTACCAGTCTCACAGAATTGTAGACTATAAACTATATTTTTTATATGGCAAAATTGCGACTTACCTCGATATGTCACTAGGGTGTATGAGAGTTTTTTTTTGCCATTCGATCATGTTAACTGAATGGGTATACTCTAAAAAGCATTTCGCAACGATTCCTTAATCTCAACCCATCAATTAGTTAATACATCTGAGCGCAGATGATCGCGCGTAATGGACCACTAATTAACGGGAGGGTAATGGAAATGTTGTGTTAGGCTTCAGGCAAGCTTGTACCGAGCTGAAGAAGTACGAATACATAGACGTGGCAGAGGCCTTGAGACATTGTAGGGCACCTATAGGTCTATCTAATAAATGTTTTTAGAAATATCAGCTGTTTTATTTCGACCTCGAAACGCTTTTTATTTGATGACCTCCTTGGTCGAGTGGCTTATACACCGGTTTTCATGAAGTCGCCATCTCTGAGGTCCCGGGTTCGATCTCCGGTCGGGTCAATTTAGAAATTATTGTTTTTCTAAATTGTCTCGGGTCTGGGTGTTTTGTATGTATAATAAGTATGTATTTAAGTATTTTAAGTATGTGTCTACGCGCAGCACTACGACATCGGCGCATCACTACGCCGCACGCGCCAGGCCGGCGCCAGCCGCACGGCGGCTCGGCCACTTCGCCCAGCGACGGGCAACCAGCAACACGCGTCATCCGCTATTTTCTGTCGCGCGCCGCGCTCAATTTGCATTGTTAAAATTATTATACTCCATAGTTGTAATAAACCTTTATTTTGCAAGTGCGTTGTTTCTCTGTCTCTCGTAGACATTTTGGCGCCCCCGGGTGGGCACGATTCGTCATTTAACTTTAAAGTAAAATCACGTCGATCGCGCCGCCGCCATCACGCATCACGCACCACGCACAAGTACCGCGCGCCCGCCGTCGCGTTCTGTTGAAGACCGTCTAGGACGCCTTAGGGGATTCCGGTGCAACCATCCACGCCTCCACTGCACTGCAGATAGATCAACAGACCCAGGTGCCTTCGTGTTCAAGATTTCGCCATGAAGTGGGGCCCCGCACCTCGACGAGGGCACCGCCACGTGTGCCGCCTTCCGAGAAGGCCACCAGCATCGCATCTCATCTTGCCAAGGAGCGTGTCGTGAGCTTATCCTATTCATTTCCTTCTTATTTTCCCGTCAATTTGCGCGACAGGAAACAATTGCTCTTCATGTCATGAGCGTGTATTGCATAAGAATCATGTCTTCTTGCATCAGCATGATCATCATCATATAATGGCAATGGGCCAAGCATCTTTTACGTCTTAAAGCTATCCTTTCGTTGTGAAAAGCAACGCTTCTTACACAAGCCATAAACTACGTACTTCATAAATGTTTTACAGCGGAAATTACATCATCGCACCTACATCAAAAAAGCACAAATATTTGCTTACATCATCATTCGCGCTGTCTCAGGTTATACGGTATAACTTATACCCCTTTCACGCCTGCTAAACGCACAAATTAACGCGCCGACTTAACCACGCCTTGCCAACTCCTCTTTTTATGCATTCCAGCGCAGGTCACTGATAACGTGACCACCCCGTTTCAACGTGCTGCTGCGCCTGCCGCACTGCCGCAGTACAATCCACCGCATGGTCGTACACCGCGTGGCCAACACGCGTAGCTGACCACCCCAGGCACCCGCGCTAGGAACAAAAAGGAGCGTAAGCCGTTCGCAACTATTGTTTTAAAATTTAAATTCATTCATTTTGCACATAATATTTTTAATAGACAAGTTAATTCATTGTTTCTCTGTTGCTATTGCGGTTGTACGTTCAAGTAAAATAATTTATTTAATATTGAACTTATCTTTAGTTGCATTAATTTAGTTACATATTCTTAACAATGAGTGAATCTGAGAAGCTATCTGGTGGCAGATTGTCCCCTTTAATTATTCCTTCCGGTGAATTGAAGGAGCTTAAAACTAAGCGCAGCTCTATCAAAGGGCAGATCACTTTATTTGGAAGTTATTTAGATAATGTTAAAGGATGTACAACGTTGACCGACACTCAGATCAATGAACTAACCTTAAAGTCAACTAAATTCTCTGACCTTGGCGTCAAGTTTGAATCGATACAGACTCGCATAGAGGTTTTGAATGATGGTAAGCTTGATGAGGAACTTCTTGAAAGAAATAATATAGAAAGTAAGCTCGATTCCCTTCTAGCTACTGCTCAGTCTATTCTTGAAAAATCTAAACGCAAGGACTTTGATGCCTTTAAATCCTTAAGTGCCTCCGAACATTCTCATTGTAGCGGTCATGCACCTTGTCATGCGTCAATCGGTTTCAAATTGCCTCAAATTCAAATACATAAATTTGAAGGAGCCTACTTTAAATGGCTGGAATTTCGAGATACTTATCTGGCTTTAATTCATGAAAATGAATCTATAAAACCTATCCATAAGTTTTATTACTTAAATTCTTATCTCGAAGGTGAAGCTGCACGCGTCATCTCCAACCTCGAGATATCAGCTGACAACTACCATGAGGCTTGGGGACTTTTGTGCGAAAGATATAACAATAAACGTCAACTAATAACTAATCATCTTAACTCCTTGCTTAGCCTAGAAATTCAGCGTGATCGTGATTCTGATAAGTCGCTTCGCTTCCTAAGTGATCACATCAACAAGAATTTACGTGCTTTAGGTACACTTGGTTTGCCTACTGACAAGTGGGACGCTATCATTGTACATATATTTACTTCTAAATTAGATAATGTCACAAAAATAAAGTGGGAAGAGCATAGGGGCACATTAAGTGACCTCCCCACTCTTAATGAATTTATGTCATTCTTAAAACTACGCTCAGATGTTTTAGAAACTTTATTCCGTTCCAAAAGGGATTCTAAGCCCGACAAAACCTTCCAAGGTCAATTCAAACCTCATACAAAGGCCTTTGTAATTTCAGCTAACAATGCCACACTGCGCTCGTGCGTCGTGTGCCAGGGAAGGCACCGCATCTTCGACTGCAGTGTCTTCAAGGCCCTGTCTACCGATGAGAAGTGGACCAGAGCGGCACAGCTCAAGCTCTGCCGCAACTGCTTGCGGCCAGACCACGACACACGTAGCTGCCGGCTGGGCGGCTGTCGCGTGTGTAAGAGGCATCACAACACTCTGTTGCACAAACACAACACAAACTCATCTACACAACCTGTTTCTTCTAGCCGTGCTGACGGCCACGAAGGGCGCGTTGAACCCGCACCCTTTACGTCTTCTTCTGCTACCGTTATGGCTGTAGCAACCACCTCCGAGGTGTTATTATCCACGGCATTAATCGACATCGTAAATCCAAGCACGAATAAGCTTGAAACTGTAAGGGCATTGCTTGATAGCGGGAGCCAGTCTTCCTTTATTACTTCCGACTTAAGGTCGCGTCTTCAACTGGCTTCTCATGCTTCCAATGCTACCAGCATCTTAGGTATTGGTGATACCTCGCTTGACGTCATACCACAGCGCTGCTGTGCACTCATTAAATCCAAGCATAGTACTTTCACACATTTACAAGACTTCTTAGTGCTACCGCACATCACTCACATGCTTCCTAAATCGCATGTAAACATTAATCATTTTAAAATACCATCATCTATCATTTTAGCAGATCCTACTTTTAACAAACCATCACGGATCGATGTCCTTCTAGGAGCTGACATATTTTGGTCTATTATAGGTTCAGAACAGCGCACTCTTGGCCATAACCTACCTATATTGCATAGATCTCAGCTAGGTTGGTTGGTGGCAGGGCCTGTTTCTCTAGCTTGTTATAAAAAGCCTAAGTCTATTCAATGTAACTTTGTAACTCAAAATGATCACGACTTAAATTCACAGCTTGCTAAGTTCTGGGATTATGAAGATTTTCCCGATCCACGTCATAATAAATTTAGCATCGCAACGGAAAGTGAAAAACATTTTATAAAAAACACATTCCGTCAGGCAGATGGAAGGTTCTGTGTTAGACTCCCTTTAGTAGATTCTCCGGACTGTCTTGGGGACTCTTACTACATAGCCAAAAGCCAATTTCTTAGTCTTGAAAAACGTTTTCGCTCAAATCCTGAGCTGAAGCGTATGTATTCAGAGTTTATTAAAGAATATAGGGAACTGGGACATCTATCTAACTCAATCATACAAAAACCTCACACGTCATACTTCTTACCACACCATGCTGTCATAAAAGAAAATAGCGAGTCAACTAAACTTCGCGTTGTTTTTAACGCCTCTTCTCGAACTTCGTCAGGTTTCTCAATTAACGACTTACAAATGGTTGGTCCCAATATACAGGATTCGCTCTTTAATATTTTACTTCGTTTTCGTAATCATAAATATGCACTGACAGGTGACATAGAAAAACAATTCCGTCAAATTATTGTAAATAAGCTCGATAGAGACCTACAAATGATTTTATGGCGAGAAGAGGAACATCTTCCTATAGAGTCACTTAGACTTGGCACAGTAACATATGGTTTTGCCAGTGCCAGCTTCTTGGCCGCTAGGTGTCTGTGGCAGTTAGGAGAGGAATCGCTTGACCCTACAACTAAGGATAGCATACAAAATAATTTCTATTGTGACGATTTACTTTATACATCCAATAAGGAATCTGACCTACTTTATGTCAAACAATCTATTTCAAAATCACTTTTATCAGGCGGATTCAACTTAAGAAAATTTCGATCTAACTCTCAGACCATTATAAATTCTGAACTTCATAAGCTCGAGAGCAATAATTTAGCCTTGAGTCAGTCGTATCACACACTCGGCTTAGGATGGAACCCCAGCCAAGACACTCTTCATTTTGACATTAGCTTAGAACCTAGTTCATCGTTATCTACCATTACAACAAAACGCTCTATTTTGTCCATGACGTTCAAAATATTTGATCCTTTGGGTCTTCTCACATTGTGCACCATCAAGCCTAAAGTGCTTTTACAAAGGTTATGGGGCCTTAAACTGGACTGGGATGAGCCTGTTCCTAGCGACATTCAACGCACTTGGTCACACTTCATAGACAATATAAATATTTTAAAGATTCTCTCTATACCTAGGAACGTACTCGTCGATTCTCCGGCCTACATAGAACTGCATTGTTTCTGTGATGCATCTCAGGTTGCTTATGGCGCCTGCCTGTATTTGAAATCCACCTCTCTATCAGGCCAACAGGTTTGCAATCTTCTTTGTGCAAAGTCTCGAGTAGCACCCACCAAGACCACAAGCATACCCCGTCTTGAGCTATGTGCGGCTCTACTTGCGGCTCGTCTTTGCGCTGCTACTAGCGCCGCTCTTCGTATAACCATTCAGCGTTGCACACTATGGTCAGATTCTACCGTCGTACTAGCTTGGCTGAACACATGTCAGACCAAGTTAAAAACTTACGTGGCTAATAGAGTAACTGCCATTCACGAATACACTAAGAGTTCTTCCTGGCGCCATGTCCCC
Organism: Eudonia lacustrata; assembly: GCA_947562085.1. Taxonomy (NCBI): domain Eukaryota; kingdom Metazoa; phylum Arthropoda; class Insecta; order Lepidoptera; family Crambidae; genus Eudonia; species Eudonia lacustrata. The sequence continues at coordinate 5,266,253 of OX387328.1, forward strand.
ACAGCACTCAATCCAGCAGACCTTGCGTCTCGCGGCGTCGATCCGCAGTATGTAGAAAACGAACTGTTGTGGTGGCATGGGCCTCCATTTCTACTTGACCCTGATGAGACCTGGCCTACCTTAAACAAGGATATCATAGAACACAACTTACCTGAAATCAAGTCCTCAACATCATCTTTACTCACGAACAAAGCAGACACACCTACAGTAATAGACTTTGATAGATTTTCAAATTTGAATAGATTACAACGTACCGTAGCATACGTTTTGAGATTCATTAACATTATACTTAAAAAACAATGTTCAAAAGGACCTTTAAGTTCCATAGAACTTGAGGCATCACTACAAACACTAGTTAAACTTTCACAACAACATTCATTTTCAAAGGAGCTCTATACACTTTGCAATAATAAACAATTAAACTCTAAATCATACCTTTCCTCTCTAGCTCCATTTATTGACTCTCAGGGAATCCTGAGAGTGGGGGGGCGGTTGGACAAGTCCAACTACGATTTTTCTGTAAAGCACCCCATACTTCTTTGCTCAAAGCACACATTCACAAAACTCATCTTCATACACAAACACAAGAGCCTCCTACACGCGGGACCGCAACTCATGCTGAGCTCAGTTCGCGAGCGGTTCTGGCCCATCGGTGGCAGGGACCTGGCCCGGCGCACAGCCCGCCAGTGTGTCAAATGTAGGCGGCACTACGGCAAAGCTCTTACTAACATCATGGGCAACTTGCCGGTCCAGCGTTTGATTCCCGACTTTCCTTTCATTACTGTAGCCATAGACCTCGCTGGCCCGTTTTTCATTGCGAACCGACGCGGACGCGGCTGTAAGGTTACGAAGTGCTATTTATGTATTTTTATATGCCTTAGATATAAATGTGTTCACTTGGAAGCTGTAGGTGAACTATCAAAGGATTCCTTTTTGTTATCGTTACGTCGTTTTATATCACGTAGGGGCAAGCCTAGCGAAATATTTTGCGATAACGGCAGGAACTTTGTTGCCGCCGCAAAGGAAATAAATTACCTTTTTAAACAACATTCAGATACTATAGTCGAGTTTGCATCGAATCAAAATATTAAATTCATTTTTTCGCCGGCTTACGCTCCTAACTTCAACGGCTATGCAGAGGCGGGCATTAAGTCCGCAAAATTTCATTTAAAGCGCATCTTAGGCAATACTCATCTAACATTTGAGGAGTTGTCAACCTTGTTTGCGCAGATTGAGGCTATACTAAACAGTCGCCCCCTCTCACCTCTCTCATCCTCTCCTAATGATCTCGCAGCGCTCACACCGGGACACTTTCTCCTTGGCAGGTCACTGACGTCGCTACCCACGCCGCCGCTGCTGGGCATCGAAACGAACAGACTCAACCGATATAGACTGCTAGAGCAAATGAGGCAACACTTTTGGAAACGATGGCAGGCAGAGTACGTGCTAGAGCTGCAAGGGCGATCCAAATGGAAAACACGAGCTAGAGACCTACAACAAGGAGAGCTGGTCATCATCAAGGAGGACGGACTACCTCCCCTGCTGTGGCGCCTAGGACGCGTCGACACGCTCTTCCCTGGCAAGGACGGAGTGCCGAGGGTGGCAGACATAAGGACTTCAAAGGGCATCGTTCGACGAGCTCTCAACCGATTATGCCTTCTTCAAGAATCTTGAAAGCCAGGGCTTTCAAGGGCCCCCAGCATGTCTACGCGCAGCACTACGACATCGGCGCATCACTACGCCGCACGCGCCAGGCCGGCGCCAGCCGCACGGCGGCTCGGCCACTTCGCCCAGCGACGGGCAACCAGCAACACGCGTCATCCGCTATTTTCTGTCGCGCGCCGCGCTCAATTTGCATTGTTAAAATTATTATACTCCATAGTTGTAATAAACCTTTATTTTGCAAGCGCGTTGTTTCTCTGTCTCTCGTAAACAGTATGTTTATCCGTTGTCTAGTAACCATTTAACGGGTTTCATAACGAAGCTTCTCTTGGGGTAGATAATTGGTGTGAGTGTAGGAAAGTTTGTTTGTTTATTTATTTATTATTTTTTATCGTCACCGCCTCATTTTAAGTCCCCACTGCTGGGGTACAACCTTTCTCTATGGATGGAAAGACCAAAGAGCGGGTCATAAACCACCACGCGGGCTCAGTGCGGTGCGGTTGTTGCTAATGACTGCTAATGCAGCCGGAACCAACGACTTTTAACGCGCCTTCTGAAACATGGAACGCTTTTATACTGACCAAAACTGTTAAAAAGTAAATAGCCTTTACTGTCCCATAACTGTCCCTATCTACTGACCCTGATAGGTAGGGTATGGCAGCTGGAACTACGGGTCCGGCTGTCTTTTCAAGGGTACAACGGGAGTTCCGAATCCTAGGCCTGCCGGTTATGCCTTCACGGGCGTCTCCGGCAGGACCCGGACATGGGTTGGATTCGTGGTGGCATATGGTTAGCTGTAGAAGTGAGAATGTATGTCTGCCTGGTTGAGGTCTGGCCAATTTGGTGGGGCCCTGAAGCGAAAGGATCTGCGGGGCACGTGAGTTGTTTTCCAGGCTTCCAATTCGTGCACAGCGAGCGGGTCCGAGTAGCGGTCCGGAGAGGGCCTGATCTGCGGGGCACGTGGGTTGTCCATAGTTGGTTGTTCTGCTCGGTGGTTTTCATTGAGTAGGCTTCCAACATCTCCGGCGCTCCGAAACTAGTAGAGGCGACCGCTAGATGCAATGTCTCCGGTTGAATCAGCCGCATAGCATTTTGAAACTGATGAGGCGCCTGGATCCTCACTGAGAAGTGAGTGAGTGGGCTTACAACTTCGCCACCAAAGAGGACATTTGGTAGTCGACTTTAGAATTGACGACCCGAGCAGTAGAATCTGCGAGTTGTACTCTTATATAGTGCAACGAGAAGTGAGTGAGCTTACAGCTCTGGTAACCTATCTGGATATTAGGTAGTGGACTATACGTGTCCACGGGGCAACTAGCTCGAGACAAAGTACCGGATGAGGGATGCGTACCGGCGGCGGCGTATTCTGATCTGGAGTTATGACCTGACGTAGATGGTCCCTTGTGCTTGCGCAAGGATGTCTGACACCTAACTTTATAGCCGTAATGTTGGTGGGGGGTGTCAGTATAAACTTTAAAGCCGTGTGTAGCGGGGTGTCCAATAGCTGAGGCCTAACTTTATAACCGTAAGATTGGTGGGGGGTGTCAGTTTAAACTTTAAAGTCGTGTGTAGCAGGGTGTCCCATAGCTGAGGATAGAGGGTGTCAGTTTAAAGTTTAAAGTAGTGTATATCAGGGTTGTCATTAAAATGATTTCGTTCGGATCTGAACCCATCGGACAATCTAGTAGTGATATGGGACATGCTTGCGTAATGCTATTTAAACAGACTCTAAAAATCTAGTGGTTCGAATCATACGGCTTGAGGAATGGCCCTTTTAGTTTCCCTCTAAAAGTACAGTGACGAATAGAACTCTCTTCAAAGATTTTTTAATTAAGTTGAACTACCATTTTTATTACTTACATACTTCTGAGCGCGGATGATCGCGCGTAAATGAGCAGTAATTAACAGGGGGTAATGGAAATGTTGTGTTAGGCGTAAAGCAAACATTGATGTTATGGCGACATATTTAGATAAGATGTGGTAGCTAGCCAGGCGGACAAACAAGCCCTACCACCAACCAAACCGAGTACACAAACATATACTCGATGGAGCTCGATGGCGCAGTGGTTAACGCGCCCGGTTTGCGAGTGCTGAGGTTAAGCAACTTTTTCAGTGGCCGGTCATCAGATGGGTGACCAAAATGTGTCATCTCGAGCTTCTCCGTGCTTCAGAAGGCACGTAAAGCCGTTGGTCTCGGCTGCATTAGTAGTCGTTAACAACCACCGCACCGCATTGGGCCCGCGTGGTGGTTTATGGCCCATTCTCCCTATCCATCCATAGGGAAGGCTCGTGCCCCAGCAGTGATTTTATGAGCTGATGATGATGAAACATTATACTCACCACTGGGAATCGAACCCGGGACTTCTGGATCTAAACCGGTGGTCTTAACCACTGGGCTACAGAGGCGGTTAAGCCACTAGCTTGTACCGAGCTGAAGAGTACCTTTGATACAAGAGATATGGTAGAGCGAGGCCTGGAAACACTGTGGGACACCTCTATCTTCATCTCTCTCATTTATCTCATTCTCACGACGACCTCCTTGGTCGTGTGGTTTGTGCACCGGTTTTCATGGTGTCGCCATCTCTGAGGTCCCGGGTTCGATCCCCGGTCGGGTCAATTTATAAATTATTGTTTTTCTAAATTGTCTCGGGTCTGGGTTTTCTATAAGAATGTATTTAAGTATTTTAAGTATGTTTATCCGTTGTCCAGTAACCATTTTAACGAGTTTCATAACGAAGCTTCTTTTGTGCTAGATAATTGGTGTGAGTGTAGGAAAGTTTATGTTTATTATGTTTATGTTTATTTTAATGGACCGAATACTTAATTAAACCAAAGGTGTACTACTTCTATAATCATACCCCTTCTCACTCTAAGGTTTTATTGGATTATAATAATATGTGCACTAAGTACTAACACACGAACACCATGCATTCATTCATTCACTCTTACACACTCACTCTTTTACAGAATATACAATATCTCGCACTCAGGGGCTTGCCACATCATGTAATTTTGTTTATTTGTTATTATATGAATAAGTTAGTTCATATAGTTATAGTTAACTCGAAGTCCGTGGAATAGGGCACTGGTGACCTGTGGCCTACGGGTTTTTTCAAAACCTCTCGCAAGCACCAGTTTTTCACAAGGGATACTTATGGGTTATATTTACTTGGTATGTGTCATTTTTCTTTTAAACTCTAAACCTATCTCTGTACCTATACCTTGTGATAAGAAATAAATAAATTTTGATTTGATTTGATTTGAATTGATCTGCTCTTGCATACTTATCTTATTTTTAGTATTATTAATTATAGTTTGACTTTGTTTTACCTAAACAATTTTTGACTTTTACCAGAGTACTGTAGTGGTGCTGTATGACATTGTGGAAATTGAAACCTTTACATAATTATCTGATGTAAATTTGTTAACTTACATTTTTTATTTTGTTTTTTTTACATGTTGTAATTGTCTTATATATATTTTTTGTGTTTATTTGTAATGGAAAGTGTTCTGCTATGATAGGGCATTTTCCAATATTTTTGACGCTGTAAGGGAGAAAAGAGCTGGACACTTGCTGAGTTTCTTGCCGGTTCTTCTCAGTACAAGATCTCCCGCCCAGAGTAGATTTACGAACCGATGGCATAATGACATTCACAAGAGCTACTTGTAGCCTAAACTGAATAAATGATTTTGAATTTTGAATTGAATTTTTTTGAATTTTGAATGGTTAGCCCAAGCCTAATTAGCCGTGCATGTTGTAAGAGCCGACTAAAGGACAAGGGTTCCAAGATGCACGCACATCAGACAATCGGCTGCAACCCATCACTGATGTCATCAATCATTTGCCGTGCAACTTATAAAAAAGGCGTTTGGATAGGAAAAACACCGGGGCAGTCTTATTCGTTCTTTTTAAGTCTAGAAACCGCCAAATCAGTTACTGAGAAGTGATAAATATTTGAGGAGGCCGGCCATTTAAGCTGCCAACCTCTTACTTACATATTTAGAGAATTCGACTCGACCGACATACGTACTTTATGGGGCAATCTGGCGTGCCACCTTTTAGGCTACAAGCGTAACTAATTACGTGGTAACAAAAAACATATTTAAAAAAAATATTTTTAAATCTTTACTTTTTATTTTCAAGTGTTAATTGCTGCACTGAAGCTAAATTAAATCTTTATGAACTAAATAAAACACAGTGTAAAAATTTAACGATTACCCGACCCAGCCAGGAATCGAACCTGGGTCTTCCCAAATCCGGGCGACTGCACTGACCGCTATGCTACCGGGAAGGCTGACGTAAGCGCTGAATTGGAAACCAATTAGGTACGTAGAAGTATAAAAAAGGCGTTTAGGAAACTAGTTTCCAAACTTCGGTTTCCTTAACGGCCGAAGGGGAATTTTGTCACAGCTTTTTAATTTTTTGAGTGCTAATAGCGGCACAGTGCGCCATCTATCCAACGATGATTGCAACCGATGGCTATGCAGATTCATCTTTGCAGATGAAATACCACAAAGATAACACAACGCTATAGTAAATTTTTACTTTTTATTTTCAAGTGCTAATTGCTGCTCTGAAGCCAAATTAAATATTTATAAATTAAATAAAATACATTGAAAAAAATAAACGATTACCCGAAATACCCGAAGTCACAAGCATTCGAGCGGATGAGGCAGTGAAAACATTTTTCGAAACAGCGTCGTTCGCGACTACATCATTCGAGTCAATAAGCTTTCGAACCTATGAGGCAGTGGAAAAAAAAAATCGCGACAGCGTGTGTCGCAACAGCGGCATTCGAAACTACATAGGACACCCGCAGAATTACTAGGACATAATTATTAACTTTAATTTGTTATATTGTTTTCTAAAGTGTACGCGAACACTACACATTGAAAAGAAACAACTTTTACGGATCTTCTCGCGTTTATTTTACACATTACTTATTTAATGTTTATCCTGACGTTTCGGACCCTGCAAAGTAATGTGTAAAATAAACGCGAGAAGATCCGTAAAAGTTGTTTATTTTGTTATCCAATTTTTAATTACACATACAACATCTTGTATGTGTTGGATATTTTGTAATCTTCGAGAATTTCTTCTAGACAACAATCTAATCTTTTGAACATCTCATTGTGATCTCAAGCATACCTTTAACGCTATGAAATGTCTCGCTGCACGAGTTCACCAGTCGATCGCGATTCGCCATAAAACGCTTGTACGCTGCCGAAGCACCGGCCATTCCGTGTGGAATTCCACGTGACACCGCCACATCGGCATCTCATATCGGTTCCCCCGACCGCTGGTGGCCACGGTCGGCCATTACAGATTCCGATGGCACTGCATTTATTGCAAATTGAAAAATATCAACATACTTTCTCTTTATTGAATCTGAAAAGTATTTTTCAAATACCTTTGAAATATTTTCTTGGAAAATTGTTGTGCAATTTTTGTGGTAAGATAATAATGATTTTAAGAAAAATCTAAATTTTATTTTGTTACTGAACTTAAGTTATGGCTCTCAAAAACTAGCGTTTAAATAAAAGTTTTGATGCAATTTTTTGATAAATAAATATTATCTGACGCGTGAGCGTAAAGCATACAATTAAAAAAAGCATACAATGTTCTTTGAATATATTATTTTATCCATAAAATCACTTTTATGGAAAAAATAATATATTCAAAGAACATTGTATGCTTTTTTTAATTACAAAATTACTTGACGCTTGATTATTTTTATGCTACCAACTTACTTTCTTAGTAGTAGTTAATAGTTCATCATCATCAGCTCATTTTTATGTCCCCACTGCTGGGGCACGAGCCTTCCCTATGGATGGATAGGAAGAACAGGCCATAAACCACCACGCGAGCCCAGTACGGATTGGTGGTTGTTAACGACTGCTAGTGCAGCCGGGACCAACGGCTTTACGTGCCTTCCGAAGCGCGGAGAAGCTCGACATGATACATTTTTGGTCACCCATCCGATGACCGGCCTTTGCGAAAGTTGCTTAGCCTCAGCACTCGCAGACCGGGCGCGCCATCGAGCTCCTCCTAATAGTTATTCCGTGTTTTATCTCTTATAATTTTGAAATAAAGTTTACATGGCGGAAACAAAACACGAAATGTTAGATATATTCAACAAAACGCCCTGAGAACAAAATATACCACTTTGCTAGTACCTATTAGTGAAGTAATATATTTTATTTTTTATTTTTTTTTATATTAGAAGGAGGCAAACGAGCAGGCAGGTCACCTGATGGGAAGCAATCACCGCCGCCCATGGACACCCACAAAACCAAAGTATATTGTATATTAACCGTATATTGTGTTGTTTTGCTGTAAAGTAATAGTAAATTACCTACTTTGGCCTGGAATAGCGCAGGTGATATTCGCCTTGGCGTTACTCGCTTGGGTGATCTAACTGGAATACCTCGTCTATTCTTGTTTATTCGCTGTTTATTTGTAAAGCCCTTAAAGTGTACCTTAGAAAGGTCATCGACCTTTTTAATTTTTTACCGTAATTAATTAATTAAAAAAATATGTTTGTTGTCGCGACTAATTATCTTTTCACCCCTTGCAGTAATTACGCTATGACGTAAGTACCGTATTATCATGTCCAAATTTCGGTCCAAGCCAACTGGGTCACATAACTGGCCCTCTCTCGCCTGCTTTTAATTACAAAGACTTAATTATCGCAACGACAAAACATAATTGGCCTTCATCATCATCATCATCATCATCAGCTCATTTTATGTTCCCATTGCTGGGGCACGAGCCTTCCCTATGGATGAATAGGGAGAACGGGCCGTAAACCACCACGCGGGCCCAGTGCGGGTTGATGGTTGTTAACGACTGCTATTGCAGCCGGGACCAACGGCTTTACGTGCCTTCCGAAGCACGGAGGAGCTCGAGATGATACATTTTTGGTCACCCATCCGATGACCGGCCTCTGCGAAAGTTGCTTAACCTCAGCACTCGCAGACCGGGCGCCATCAAGCTTCTCATTACGTCTTTATCGATTGTTAAATATTTACAAAGTGCAATGTTTTTTCGACTGTGAGGGTAGCAACTTCACAGTGACGTAATACCACTGCTGGCTTGCAGCGTAAATCACAAACTACTAGAAAAAATCAACGAGTCTTCTGGGGCTTCGGTAGCTCAGCGGTTAGAGCATTGGACCGATTATCCACGGGTTCGATTCCCACTCAAGCTTCCTGAGGCTGTTGATATTTTTTTAGTAATTTTTTATCTTGTACATAGTTATATACTTAGTCATAGTCACAGTCATAATTATTTATTTCATCATGTTGGTATGGTACAGATCTTACAATATTATAAATAGTCCCTTAACATGACCCTGTAAGTAAGGGTATTGCAACAATTTTAAGTTGACAAATGCAAAAGTAACAAAAACAATAAAAAGCCAAATAAACAACAATAGATATGAATAATAATAATTACTTAACCAAAAAATTCCATTAACGAGTAAAAAACATTGCTCTATCAAATACTCCTTTATTTCTTTATTAAACTCTGTTTCTTTTAGTAAAACCTGGATATCTTAAATTTTACTTTTTATTTTCAAGTGCTAATTGCTGCACTTAAGCTAAATTAAATAGCGTTATAGTAAATTAATATATCTATTAATTTACAATAGCGTTGTGTTATCAAATTTGTGGTATTTCATCTGCAAAGGTGAATCTGCATAGTCATCGGTTGAAATAACCATTAGATAGATAGCGCACTGTGCCGCTATAAGCAATGAAAATTTAAAAAAAGCAATGACAAAATTCAGTGCTTACGTCAGTCTTCCCGGTAGCATAGCAGTCAGCGCAGCCGCCTGGATTGCGGAAGACCCAGGTTCGATTCCTGGCTGGGTCGGGTGGGCGTTTAATTTTTTCACTGTATTTTTTTTTAAATACATACGTTACATATTTAGTACATTATTTAGTAAATACTTTAACACTTTTTGTATCATTTCGGTGGCGCTTATAGTCTACGAAAACATCTGTACACCCCTCCCTTCAGCCAGAAGTCCTCTCTCATGAAGGTGTCCGACTTGTTTGACGGGTGATTCGTTTCACACGGCTTGAGGAACCCTATAAGTTTCTCGCTAAGCTGAAAATGGCGTCTGAGGCAGCAAACTCTTTCCGAAAATCGTCACGTATGAAGCTTAACTTCTACATTCTCCTTATTCTGTGTGTGTGCGGTCTACGAAGGCATCCGTTATGTAGGTAGGGGCATTTGAATAATTCACTCTAGCGCAAAGCATTTGGCTCGGTTGGCTGTACACGTGAAAACCTGAAACGTGTTAGAAAATTGGTGAATATATTTATAAATAAAATGATACATATAGCCCACAACTGGGCGCTGGCACTATTTAAAATTGCAGCTACGAAGATAAAAGAGGAGCTACTTACTAAGTTTCTTGCTGGGGTCTTCAACTGTCATTAATCAATCAACCTTCCAAAACCGCGTGCAGCTGTGGAATCGCATTAAATATAATTGTATTTTTTATCAAATTATATATTTTATTTAAGTATTAGGTTCTTACCTATGAAATTGACGTTTGTACGAAGATTTTTTATAAAATTATATTTTTCATACTAACGTTTTTTTTATTTTCTTAGCATCTATTTATGTTAACACTATAAAAATTGTAGAGTAGATAGTGTGTTTTTTCACTAGCTAAATATCTAGCAGACATTAAAAAGAAAAAAATCAAGACCCTTCAAAGTTACAATGGAACAAAAAGTCAATTCGGCAAACAAAAAAATTAGTCAAATTAAAAAAAAAAATTGGGCGTTAAAGACAAAATGAATAAGCATTATTATTACTAAGCCTAAGTAAAACAGTCCTAATTAAAGGTGTATAATAATATTAACAACCGGTATTGGCTTTTAGAAGTAATAGTTCATAAGTTTATTTGTGATGCATATATTTTTCTTTTCTTTTCCTTTTAAGACATGTACCTTGACGTTTATAAGTGCACTTTATATAACATCATCATCTTCTCAGCTAAAAGACGTCCACTGCTGGACAAAGGCCTCCCCCGAGGATCTCAAGGTTTTGTGCTGCTCGCACCCAGCAAGTTTATTTATGCCTTATTGCTTATTGCCATATTTATTAAAGAATTTTCACTTAATTTTATTTCAAATTCAGCATAGTCTGAAAAGCTGCCGAAATATGCGGCAATGAAATGGAGTAAGTATCTCCATTTAACTAAGACTTCACTACAAACCGTTTGTAAAATCAATATTTAAATCCTTTAAAATTAAGGATGATTTACATCGGTAAGTATATAGCCGCTAAAATTTTTCTAAGGCGTCCTGTACATCCTTCTAAATATGACAAGATCCTGCCTTTCTAACTTTAACTATAACAAAGCACATGGAAATTACATAATATCCCTTGATATGTTTTTAAATTAAAAAATAAGGATTTACATAATACAATAAAAATATACGAATTGAAATGAAAACTAAGTTTTTCAAACCATGCATGGCAAGATTTGATTAAATCAAATCAAATAATAATAATAATAAATTTATTTCAAAATATAAGTTTACATGGAATCTTAATAATAAACTACACTAGGCTGTTTGATTATATAAATTTAAAAATAGCATCCGCTGCTGAGCTAGGTTTGTATACCCGTATTTCAGCAACCGGCGCCATCTCCCACGATCTTAACAACAACAGTAGTAGCCAACATAGCTTAATAATCTAAAAAAACTTAAATAAAAGAACTGGTGTGTGTTCAAATCAAATTACTTTATTTGCAAAATATGGGTACAAAATGTAGGCCTTATAAATATTAGAGCGCCATATTTCACCATTGCAATGGTGTGCAAATATAATTAATAAAATATAGTTGGATGGACGCTACATAATTATTTGAGATTGACATTTTATATAAAACAAACAAACAATTATTATTATAAAAGCATTAAGATAAGTAATAAAAACAATAGATTAGGTCGGCATGATCGTATAATGTTTGCTAGTAAAAGCCGCAACAATAAATAATTCTATTTCTGATATAACTACAAAACGTGGAAACTCAATTTGTCTCTTATGGCATTCTTAAAGTTATAGAAGCGCTTTCTGAACAGACCGACGGACGCTACGAACAAAGGCTATTCATCTTACTTGTGACAGCTGTATTATGATATGAGCTCGATGGCAAAGCTTGCACGTTCAGATGCGATATTGAAAGTTAAACAACGTTTACAATAACGGATTTTGAGATGGGTGACCAAGCAACGTTCGCGTTGTAAATTCACCGGATTGGGTGACCAAATAAAAATATCTCAAGATACCTAGTTATTTGTGCATCTTAATTATATTCGAGATGTCTGCAATTTTTTTTTAATTCTTTGCGGAAGCACTTCGCCTATATCTCACCAGATGTTAAGTGAGCCCGAATAGAATAGAACAGAAGTTTTATTTGCTAAAAATATGCTTGGTATTACAAGAAGTTGCTCATATTTTTATAGTTTCACATATTTCGAAGGTGAAGCGCACTTTCCCGGTATCCCCAATTCATAAGGGATTGGCTATCTTATTTCCAGCCGCCAGAACTCGACAATTATAGTCTTTATAGTGCTATACTTTCCTGTGCTTGAATGTTTCTTCTGTACCTTCTGTGAACTGTATGTGTATATATAAACATTGGTGTTGTGGATTTAGTAAATAACCACAGAACTGTAAGTTGAACTATTTATTTCACACCCAACAAACACCGTACTACAAACATTGATGTTATGGCGACATTTTAGATAAGATGGTGGTAGCTAGCCAGGCGGACAAACAAGTCCTACCACCAACCAAACCAAGTACACAAACATGTACCCCCGCTGGAAATCGCACCCGGGACCTCTGGGTCTGGTGGTCTTAACCACTAGGCCATAGAGACGGTGAATGTGACAACACAAGATATATGCAAGATGTCAGAACCTCAAACCCCCTTTAGACTTTGCTCGACCGTGCTAAGCAACCACCACATTCATAATGGCAGCGACCGTCGAGCATAGAACAGAAGAGAAGTGCTGGGCCGAGATATTAATAATATTACACGACATCACATACATTGTTCTGATCCCAAGGTAAGTAGCTAAAGCTCGTTTTATGGATATCAGTCACAACGACGGTACCTACCACAACCACCCAGACCCGACACAATATCGAAAAGATCGTTTTCGACATCGACCCGACCGGGAAGTCAAAGTTGGCGCCGCCCAAATTCCGGAAAGGAATCTGAAATCTAGGAATTTGTTAGGAAATCGGATAACTTAGAAATTGCTCTGTTCATAATCAAACCTACTTAGAATCCAAATTAAATAGAAACTGGCAACCTTAGAGTCGTACTTACTCATACTCTGGCCTAAAACTCAAGATTTAATACGAATCTGTCCTGGCTCGCCTAAAGGGTTGCAAGCCACTCGGCTACGGAGGTCGTCAATGTCAAGATGTCAAGATGCTCACTCGCAAGCACGCAAGCACGCACGCACACACGCAAGAACTATCTTATTGGCACCTGAGTTCGACACTACCTAACCGACCTAATTCGACGCCAGTTTTCTATGCTAAAAAATAATATAGATTTACATTTAAATTTTACTGAATGACAGCCCCCCTACACATGACTTTAAAGTTTATACTGACACCCCCTACCAACCGTTAGGTTACAAAGTAGGTGTCAGACAACCTTGCGCAAGCACAAGGGACCATCTGCATCAAGTCATGACGCCAGATCAGGACGCGCCGAAGCGCATTCTTCATCCGGTTCTTTTAAGACTAGTGTCTCGAGCAAGTTGCCCCGTGGACACGTAAAAAATTCATAATTCAAAATCATTTATTCAGTTTAGGCTACAAATAGCTCTTATGAACGTCATTATGCCATCGGTTCGTAAGTCTACTCTGGGCGGGAGATCTTGTACTGAGAAGACCGGCAAGAAACTCGGCGAGTGTCCAGCTCTTTTCTCCATTACAGCGTCAAAAATATTGGAAAGTGCCCTATCATAAAAGGACAGTTTCCATCATAAATAAACACACAAAAAAATAAAATAAAGGACAATCACAACACACAAAAAAAAACAACAAAATAAAAAATGTTTAAGTTTACAAAAATTACATCAGGTACCAATTTCAATTTTCACAATGTCATACAGTATTAATCTAAGTTCAAAATTGTCTAAGAAAAACAAAGTTAAAGTATACGAGTGTAATAATAATAAAAATAAGATAAGCAAGCAAGAGGTAATCTAAGAACTTAATGAATTGTTTAACGCAACATAAATATTGTTTGTAAACTGTAGGACGCTGCTGATAAAGGCTATCATATCAGCGCTAAGATATTAATGTATAATGGATAGTGGTTATCAGGTCGATGTTATCTACACTGACTATAGTAAGGCGTTTGACAGAATCCAGCATAACTTACTCCTACTTAAACTTAAAAAAATTGGTATTAGCGGTGACCTACTTAGATGGTTTTCATCATACATTGATAATCGTTCGCAGGCAGTGGTTGTCAATAACTATATATCTGGATGGGTTATGGTCCCCAGTGGGGTACCTCAAGGGTCATTGCTTGGGCCCCTCCTTTTTGTAATCTTTGTTAATGACATCGAGCACTGCTTTCATTCATCCCGTTTGCTATGTTTTGCTGACGATATGAACATTTTTGCTACCATTTCATCAGAGGCTGATGCTGTCTTGCTACAGGAGGATCTCTTGAGGTTGAATGGCTACTGTGCCGATAACCATTTAGATCTGAACCCGTCCAAGTGTAGTATTGTCACTTTCAGCCGCAAACGTAATCTGGTGTTATTTAATTATAAGCTAAAAGGAGTTAATTTGCAACGAGAAACTATTGTACGGGACCTTGGAGTACACCACGACTCCAAGTTGTTGTTCATCATGTCATCAACATAGTATCTAAAGCATCCAAAGCTCTCGGATTTGTCATGCGTAACTCTAAAGACTTTACTCAGATTAAGACCTTAAAAATTTTATACTGTACGTTTGTTCGTAGCAACTTGGAGTATGCGTCTCAAGTGTGGAACCAACTATAGGCAAAACACGTATATCTGGCGTGCGAGTAACAATGTCAATGCCTTATCTAAAAAACTAGATTTTGACCTTTTTAACACAAGCGATGCATCAGCGAAACGGCTCATGAGCCAGTTATTTTTTGAGTAGTTTAATGAATAAATTTAAGTGTGTGTTTTTCTTGTTAAGTGCATCACATTGTTATTAATTCTGTTTTTATTAGTGAGGTTTATTTTTAAGTTTTTAAGTTGTGTCATAGCTGTTGGTCTTCCTATAAATAAATAAATAAATAAATAAATAAATAAATGAATGAGAAATCCCAATAAAATGTGGATTTTTATTATAACCAGGCTGTTTTGTCATCTAAATATTCTTTGACTGTATAATAACCTTTCTTAAGTTAAGAAGATTTTACATGCTTTTGAAACTTATCTAATGGTAAATCTTGTACAGTACTAAGTATTTTATTATAGTAGTGTATATACCTTGCCCCAAGAAAGAGCCAAGAACCTTTTGCAACCTGAACAGTGGCATTACAAGTTTTTTCTTATTTCTAGTATTGAAATTGTACATCACCGTGTTCAGTAAAAGAGTTGACATTGCAACGCACAAAGACTATGCAATTATAAATAAACTGAGATGCAACTGTAAGAACACCAATTTCTTTAAAAATATTACTTAGAGTAGTTCGGGAACCTAGTCTATAAATGGTTCTTATAGCTCATTTCTGTAAAATAAATATAGTTTCAACATCAGCCGCTGTAGCCCACAGTAAGATGCCATACGACATGACACTATGAAAATAGCTAAAGTACACTGTTCTAGCAGTTTCAACGTCTGCTAATTGTCTTATTTTTCTAATGGCATAAGCAGCAGAACTGAGTTTGCCGGCCAATTTCGATATATGAGGATTCCATTGAAGTTTTGAGTCAAGTGTTATACCTAAGAAGACTGTTGAATCTACTAAATCTAATTTATCACCGTTTATTCTAACATCGGTTGGTTCAGTTTAAACTTTAGGTAGTGTGAACTTGATACATTTTGTTTTTTCTGCATTAAGCTGTAGATTATTAACAGTAAACCAACGGAGTACTTCTGCGAGAGCATTGTTTACATCATCATAATTATTCTTACACCTAGTAACATTAAAAATGAGTGAAGTATCATCTGCAAATAAAACAATTTCACAGAAGTTCTCCACAAAGAATGGCAAGTCGTTAATATAAATTTAAAAAAAGAAGGGCCCAAGAATTGACCCTTGCGGAATTCCCATTTTACATGAGAACCAGATGATTTAGTTCCATTTATATCGACAGTTTGTGTCCTAGAACTGAGACACGACTGTATCAATTTTAGTGCAAAATCATTTAGACCATAGTAGTATAACTTCATCACCAGAGTCCGGTGCTCAACGCAATCGAAAGCCTTGGATAAATCGCAAAAAACTCCAAGAGCGTTCTGAGACCCTCCCAGGCATCGAATATGTGTTTTGTTAAAGCAACACCTGCGTCAGTAGTGGAACGACCCTTAGTAAAACCATATTGTTACTTATGTCCACTATCTAATATCCAGATAGGTTTCCGGAGCTATAAGCTCGCTCACTTCTCGTTGCACTAAGAGTACAACTCGCAGTTTCCACTACTCGGGTCGTCAACTCTAAAGTCGATTTCCAAAGGTCCTCTTTGGTGGCGGAGTTATAAGGGTACCGCGTAGGATTGTGTTGCGACTGACTGAACCGAAGACATTGCATCTAGCGGGTGCCTCTACTAGTTATCCAGACTAGTTTTTCTCAGGTCGGCAACACATAAACAACATCTGTGATGTTGCTGATGTCCATGGGCGGCGGTGACCGCTCGACATCAAGCGGCCCGCCTGCTCGTTTGCAGACTGTAAAGTAAAAAAAAAATTGTGCCGGAGATGTTGGAAGCCTGCTCAATAAAAACCACCGAGCAGAGCAGCCAACTATGGACAACTCACGTGCCCCGCAGATCCTTTCGCTTCAGGGCCCCACCAAACTGGCCAGACCTCAACCAGGCAAACGAACATTTCCACTTCTACAGCTAACCACATAGCCACCACGAGTCCAACCCATGTCCGGGACCTGCCGGAGACGCCCGCGAAGGCATAACCCGGGGTACCCTTGAAAAGACAGCCGGACCCGTAGCCATACCCTACCTATCAGGGTCAGTAGATAGGGACTTGACAGCTAGGAAGCAGGTGATCTGTCCCTGACTATGAGATCTTATAGCAGTATTTTTGCAGTTTTGGAAAAGAGTCGCGTGTAAGTTCGCCGCTACACGCGTCTCGTTTTCGCATCTGCAATAATACTGCTATAGGAGCTCGTAGTTACCCCCTTGTATTCAATTGTCACTAAAGTCAAACATCTGTTGTTGACTTATTCTTAACTAGCTGTGCCCCGCGGTTTTATCCGCGTTCTATTAGTCATACGTGATGTAATATAGCCTATAGGCTTCTTCCTAAATAAATGGACTATTCAGCACAAAAATATTTTTTCAATTCGAACCAGTAACCAGTAGTTCCTGAGGTTAGCGCGTTCAACCGACATGGGACCTCTATTAGTCATAGCGTGATGTAATTATAGCCTATAGCCTTTCTCAATAAATGGACTATTCAGCACAAAAATATTTTTTCAATTCGAACCAGTAACCAGTAGTTTCTGAGGTTAGCGCGTTTAACCGACATGGGACCAAGAAACAAACAAACTCTTCAGCTTTAAAATATTAAGTATACCTAGATGATCAAAGGAATAAGGGTCGATCACTAGTTCATATCGAACATTGGTACCACTACCCCTGGCTTGCCAATAGAAACAAGTACAGGCACGCAGTCCACCTACAGGACCGAAAGGACCGCACAGTCCCGTCTACCAAGATGGAGCAATAATCTTTGCCACGGTAATGTACGAACAATATGTTCCCAGCGACACCTGGCGGCGAGATGCAATTTGTCCGGAACACGCTTCGCAGACATAACGACTGTCCGGAACGAGCACCGGAAGTGGCTGCTAGGCACCCCGTGACAATTGTGAGTATATTCATTGCGGTTCTTGGCATTTCAATTTGTTGCACTCTTTCAGGAAACATGTTACCGTGAATGTGTCTAGTAGACTCTAAGATGGAAGGCTTTTTAAAGGGTTCATCATCGCCAGATTATTTGTTTGTATTATGTATCACTGCTGGGGCGCAAGCCATCCCATAGGGAGAACGGGCCGTAAACCACCACGCGGGCCCAGTGCGGTGCGGTGGTAAACTCCTTATACCCGACCGGTTGTGTGCTGCTCGCATCTGCAGCGGCTGCCAGCGACCTTTTGTCGTCAGTCAGTCCAGTTTGTCTGCACCTCAGAATAATAACTAAAGCTATAGAAACCGGACTAAAATAGCAAAGGTGTCACCAGATTTGTGACGTCATATTTGAGGTAATGTAGTGAGTGACTTTATAAAGGACTCAAGATTTTTTTTGATCACCGATTATCTGATGACCGTTCGACATAACAATACAAAAAATCAAAACTAAGTGTCAACCATTTGTTGCACTCCAACCTCCTTTTCTAGCCATAAGATAGAACGGAACTAAACATAGTTGCACGATTTTTATTTTAGCCATCCATCTATAGCTTTAGTTATTGTTCTGAGGTCTGCACCAATAAATGTTTATTGATTCATTCATTCAACAATAAAACTATTATCTATATATCACTATATATATCTCCGTATGTTATGTAAAGGTGTGACCCTTATTAGTTACTTAAATAAAACAATTGTCCTACTCCAACATCGCATATCTGGGTAAATACAATAAGAGTCTAGGACAAGTTAAATTAAACCAGTCCTAAGTCCCGACGGCTCCAACTCCCAGCCCTCGCTGCGGTTAGCTACCACGGGTTCGAGTCGGGGACTGGAAGACGAAAACTAGAAAAAAAGGGGAAAAAACCCATAAATTATGTTAGACAAAAAACGGTTAGGTGAAGAGGCCTAGATAGTTTTGTTACAGAATTTTATGATTGAGGACTCAATGGCGCTGTGGTAAACGTGCTCGTTTTGCGATTGCTGAAGTTAAGCAATTTTTGCAAAGATAAGTCATCGGATGGGTGACCTGAAATGTATCATCTTGAGCTCATCTATGCTTCGGAAGGCACGATAAGCTATTGGTCCCGGCTACATTAACAGTCGTTAACAACCATCAATCGGCACTGAGCGTGCGTGGTGGTTTGTGGCCCGTTCTCCCTATCCATAGAAAAATTATATGAAAATTAAAAGAAAAAAAATTATCCATAGGGAAGGCTCGTGCCCCAGCAGTGGGGACATAAAATTAGCGATGATGATTTTATGTATTTGTAATGGATAGAATATTTTATTATAAGTTTTAAGATGTTTTTAGTAAAACTTTTTTCACTTTAGTTATCGCTCAGAATTATTGCATTTACTGTGTGGTTGAAAATTCTTCAGGTATTAAGTCCGCCGTGTAATATTATGTCGCAAAAGTTTATATTAAATAAATATTAAGATAAATAGTTACTTTAACATTCGTTCTTTAATTGCGAACATTATTTGAATATAATTTGCAATACTAGTGTTTCTATACTAGGTAGCTAGGTACCTAGTATGTAGGTTTTATATAAATCTGTAGGCTCTATAATAAATATTCGTTTTATGACTCAGTGACACCAATTCTACGATTTTTTTTAAAAAAATCTGTCTGTCTGTATGTCCTCTTATAACTCAAGAATGGCTTGACCGACCGAAAATTTGTATGTAGTAAGAACATGAGATTGTGCTAATGATAGGCTATAAAAAAAATATTCACAAATTTTCTCACAGCGAAGCGGGCGGGTGACGGCCAGTTAATAATATAATGGTATTATTAGATTATGCAAAAACCTTTAATAAACTGATCTTTGCTATTTATAAAAATGTGACGGTCAGAGATGTCGATGACGTAGTTGTTGACATTGAATAAGGTGCCTTTGGCTTAAGCGTATAAACTGGTAAGCCAAAAATTATTGATGAATTATAAAAATAATTAGGACTATTATTTTATTATTAAGTATGAGTGATAGATAATATCGACATTCAAAAATATTTATTGCTTGATTTTATTTATGCATTGATAAATCATAAATAATCATTGCTAATATTAATAATAAGAATTTTATAATCCTGCCCCCCGATCGGCTAACCGATCGCTTTGACTTCGTGTGTGGTTTATGATGTCATCTTGTCGTTTCGTGCCGCCTATGAAAGCAATATCAAAAGCTAAAGGCTATAGCTTTCGATATTGCTTTCATAGGCGGCACGAAAAGCTAAAGGCTATAGCTTTCGATATTGCTTTCTTAAGCGGCACGAAACGACAAGATGACGTCATAAACCACACACGAAGTCAAAGCGATCGGTTAGGTGGTCGGGCCCCTGATGTCCCGGAATCCGGGTTCACCTTACGGTAAGAGATGATAAGGACAAAATTGAAAGCGCACTTTACCCATAATCCTCAACTGCTGAAGATCTGGCTATCATGTCTAAACAAAACTACATAAAACTTCACATAAAAATCGAAATGTTATATCCGATGGAGTGACTATCGAGAACCGACAGTAGCGAACCTCACTTGAGAACAAAGTTTACATCTAAAGGCCGATGTTTATCTTCGCAACAAATAAAAGGCCAGCTCAGGCCGGGCGGCGGCCTCTCTGCAAACACGCCTTATACTTAGACTAGCATTCACTACTGCCATTGAAGTTGAAGTGACACTCAGACGCGATCGCCGGGTAAAATCGCTTTCGACAGACATGAGAGGTTAGTGGTGGCTACCATAGTGGTACCAGTGTTCGAAGGGAACCAGCGATCGTTTTTTTACCTTCAATCTTTAAAAATAGAGGTCAATGAGATTGTGGCGGCTCCACCTACCGCATACGCCGCACATTATTTGACACGAAGCCAATACCTTCTCAAACCGTGTCAACAGATGGCGTCATAGCATTTTTAATTTTTTTCGTAAATGTTATAACGAAACATTTATTAACGTTAAAAGTCATGCTATTTGATAGACACCAGACACCGAGTCCAGGTCTTTTTGGAGCTGCATGGCATCATTAACGCAGGAGATAGTGTTGTATATCTTTAAGGCGACGACGCACCGCTAAGCAGAGCGTTTGTTGCGCCCCGTACCATAAGAAAAACAGTTTTTTTTCTTTCTAATAAAAACTACAAATAAGTTTTAAAAAATGAACTGGCATATTGAAGTGTGTGTTAAGACTAATCTACTAAAACATTTAGATGCTTTAATCGGTCTGGTTAGCCTGTAAAATGCAAATCTATGTTTTAAAAGAGGTTGCTTTGATATTTTTTTCTCTGTTATAAAAGTTAACAAATCGTGTTTCTGCAACTAGCAAAATGAAGTCAATTAAATGAAAAATCATGTCATCAAATATCACTTTCATATGTTTTGTAATTGTTGGGAAGAATCAAGATTTCGCCACGTAAATTTCCAATGCGTCGCCTTAAGTCATCGGCATATAATAATAATCGGTAAGGGCATGATAGGTGATCCACGAGGTCATTAATAAAGATTATAAAAAATAAGGGCCCCAGGATATGCAACTAAACAGTTAAAACGAAATTCAAAAACCCATCCATATTTTACTAAATCTTTCTAATACCTAAGTAGTGTGCCGGCTAACTGACGCTCGAAGAGTTCACCCACAAACTTCAAGGTAATCCGATTGTGTTTGCGTTGTCTTATCTATCGATAACAGGACTTAGACCATAGAGCTATGAACTGCAAGGCGCGTCAGTCACTCATTAATTACTATTAATTCCAGTCTTCAACAAATTACGCCTTTGTTGTTAGCCAACTTGTTCAGGTTCCAATCAACACATTTAAAACGACAACTTAAATGAACTCTACGGATCCGGCAAAGGGTTCGAAACGTCTCAGGATAATTAAAATCAATAATATAAATCAACGTGTGTATTAAGAGCGTTTACGCCGCACACTAGCGCCGCCAATGAAAAAAAAACATATCTAGTAATTAGAGATAGAAAATCAAATTATGCTCAACAAACTATCTGAATGAAGTAATTTAGCATTTTTACGTCACCTAATGAACACCTAACATGTTATGGTTTAGTTAAATATGGCGTTATAGTTAAAAGTGGCCATAACGTCTTATTTAACTAAACCATAACATGTGAGGTGTTCATTAGGTGACGTAAAAATGCTACATTACTTAATTCAAATAGTTTGTTGAGCATAATTTGATTTTCTATCTCTAATTACTATATATGTTTTTTTTTTCATTAGTGGCGCTAGTGTGCGGCGTAAACGCTCTTAAACGCGAGTAGATCCGTAAAAGTTGTTTTATTTAAACAGGTTCCAGTCCTCAACCAATTACATATTTTTTGTTAGCCGTCTGTCGTGATTAGTTTTAGTCCACGAAATGTTATGTCCTTATTTTAGCTGATGGCATGGTTGTAATTGTGATATGAAAATGAATTAGGAAGTGCTTCATTAATTTGATATCGAAATAAAAAACAATGTTACAGACCACATAAAATGTGATGAAATTATGAGACTGACGTGATTGTAACAAATAGCTGTAATCTCTCTTAAATATTGTTTAAATTGATAAACTTTACGATTAAGTGTTATCAAAACAAACAATAATGAAAAAGTGATACTGCGTTAAAATTTGGAAGTGTAAAAAAAAAATAAACGCGAGCGGGATTCAGCTAAAGTGTAAGGGTTTCCTTATTTATAATTTATCCTTTCTATTCATTGCACGGTCTGCGTCAACGCCAAGATTATTGGTAAAGAATCATTTGACAAACATTATTTGCGCGCTTTAGTTCGTCATATTATGCCAACGTTTTGTGACGGGATGAGTGTTGTTAGGTGCAAACAGTTGAAAGTGATGTGTGTGTGAAACAAAGGATAATGTCTCAAAACATAGGTGAGGTCAATTTTTTTTTAATATTTTTTGTAAAGTTTATTTTTTTTGTATTGGCTGCAATGCATTGTGCGTCATCCTCAGAATAATAACTAAAGCTATAGAAACCGGACTAAAATAGCAAAGGTGTCACCAGATTTGTGACGTCATATTTGAGGTAATGTAGTGAGTGACTTTATAAAGGACTCAAGATTTTTTTTGATCACCGATTATCTGATGACCGTTTGACATAACAATACAAAAAATAAAAACTAAGTGTCAACCATTTGTCGCACTCCAACCTCCTTTTCTAGCCAAAAGATAGAACGGAACTAAACATAGTTGCACGGTTTTTATTTTAGCCATCCTTCTAGGCGTCATCGGACATTTGAAAGAACCAATTTCAAATAATCCTTAATCGAAGCGGGGAACATTCTATTCTAGTCTAGTTGGTTTGTAGAAAAAGTAATGTTGAATCTACATAAGATGACGTGGTTGGGTATAGTATAAGCTTAATAGTAATAGTATAAGGCCCATTTACTGACTAAGTTGGCAAGAAAAGATAATTTTTGTGTTTTTGACATGATTAATTACAAATATGTCATGATTGTTGCCTAGAATGTTAGACTAATCGCAAGACGTTTTCGAATTTTTACTGTCCATGCCAGCTCACTTTATGTCCCCACTGCTGAGGCAAGAGCCTTCGCTAGGGATGGACCTAAGTACCACAAGGAGAACGGGCTTTAAGCCACCACGCGGGCCCAGTGCGGATTGGTGGCTAACGACTGCTGATGCAGCCGGGACCAACGACTTTACGTGCCCAAAGCACGGAGGAGCTCGAGATGATAAACATTTCATCCATCCGATCCTATCACCTATCCGTTCAGCCCCTTGGTATCTATGGTATGTATGGTATATATCTTGGTATATATATTAATACGTGAAGCAAAAACTTTGTACCCCTTTTTACGGAAATTGCGCGGATGGAGGAGTATGAAATTTCGCACACTTATAATTTATATAGAGAAGGAGTACAGAATGTTAATATGTTTTTAAATTATGCATAAAATAAAACAAACATTACACACACTACCATGTATTTGACATACACGCATAATAATATACTCTTTTTAAAAATTTCAAAAATGGAAGAGGAGCGGCCGAAATCTGTCAATGCCAATCCAAACTCACAGTCTATCTTTTTTAATTTTTCGTTGTTTAATACAATCTGTGCAGCCTTAATATAATTACGGTCGAATTTCGACTACTGGGCGACCACTAGTACAATATAATACAAGCAATTATGCTTATCCTATTAACTGTATCGCAGTATCAGACTACCACAAACTGTCAATAGACGTTAAGCCTTATTGTTAAGACTTAAAGGTTGAAAATGTACTGAAGAATATTGTCAGATTTGGATAGGCCGATGTGCAGGCGTTTGTACGTCAACACAGACTGCTTAATCATAGATTGTATTGTTACTTTAATCTCCGGAATAACACAGCGTTAATTGCAATAGTTAACTATTGTTTGAGATAACGAATGGAATTAGTCAAAAGTATTTTAGATGCTTAGAAAAATATATATCTATCTGTATGTATACATATATAATCTGAATGTCGGAAACAGCTCCAACGATTTTCATAAAATTTAGTATGCAGGGGGTTTCGGGGGCGATAAATCGATCTAGTTAAGTTTCATTTATAGAAAATTACCAGCAAAGCTCGGTCATCCAGGTACTATATGTAACGAAGGAAAGCGATAGGAATGAAGTGGACTGTATGAAGAAAAGTGAACGCAAAGTAAAAAGTATATAATTAATTAAATAAGAAAGAAATACAAGGTACCAAGCGAAAACAACATTCATCATCATCATCATCATCTCAGCCAAAGACGTCCACTGCTGGACAAAGGCCTCCCACAAGGATATGAGGGGTATTTTCCGTAATCGCCACGCTTGGCAGGCGGGTTGGCGATCGCAGTAGGTTGAGGGTAACCTCAGAGAGATGCTGCTGCCCATCCTCTGGAATGGTCCCTTAGTCGGCTTTTACGACACCCACAGGAAGAGATGGGGTGGTGCAATTCTTTATCCCCGGCACCACACAGGGAAACAACATTAAAGATGACAAAATCAAAAAGAAGTAAAACAATAGAAGGTTTATAAGGTATGAGGAGCTCGATGGCGCAGTAGTTAACGCGCCCGGTCTCCGAGTGCTGAGGTTAAGAGCGTTTACGCCGCACACTAGCGCCACTAATGAAAAAAAAAACATATCTAGTAATTAGAGATAGAAAATCAAATTATGCTCAACAAACTATTTGAATGAAGTAATTTAGCAATTTTACGGCACCTAATGAACACCTCACATGTTATGGTTTAGTTAAATAAGACGTTACGGCCACTTTTAACTATAACGCCATATTTAACTAAACCATAACATGTCAGGTGTTCATTAGGTGACCTAAAAATGCTAAATTACTTCATTCAGATAGTTTGTTGAGCATAATTTGATTTTCTATCTCTAATTACTAGATATGTTTTTTTTTTCATTGGCGGCGCTAGTGTGCGGCGTAAACGCTCTTAAGCAACTTTCGCAAAGACGAATATTCGCATCGGATGGGTGACCCAAAGTTTTTTTTTTTAATACTTAGCACGGCAAATTACTCCATACCGCCTGATGTTAAGTGGAAATGGAGTCCAGACGCGAAGACAACTGGTGCAGCGTGAAAACAACGCAGCATCAGTCAACCTCACTCTGCCGGCCTACAAGGTGCCTCTTCACGCCTCGTGTGAAGGACCCCATATCATAGGAAGGAGGGAAAACGTGTGCTGGTAGACTATTCCATCTTTTGGAGGTGCGACAAAGAAACGATTCACCAAATTTCTTTGTGCGCGATGGGATATGTGTGACAGTAAAGCGATGACTCCGGAGAGCAGCACGTGTACTCCTATGGAGGAAGGGAGAAGGTGGGATAAGGTCAAACAGTTCTTCAGAGCACTCGCCGTGGTACAAGCGATATAAAACGCTCAGTTTATCATATCGAGCTCCTTCGAGCTTCGGAAGGCACGTAAAGCCGTTGGTCCCGGCTGCAGTAGCAGTCGTTAACAACTCAGATCCGCACTGGGCCCACGTGGTGGTTTATCTGTGGTGTTTCCACCCATAGGGAGGGCATGTCCCTACGCCATGAAAGAGCTGATTTCTTTTTTTGAGGATCATCAGCATCAGCAACAGACATTTAATAGGCATTTTTTCCACCTTTCCTTCGTGCAGATTCGTGCATTCAATCACATCGATATTGCGATGTGTGTTCTCGGGAACGAAATACAAACTACCATGGTTGAGAGTATACTTACTAACTTTATTTTATCAAATTCTGTATTTTTAATGTATGTTTAACAAAAGAAAAGTTCATTAACCTTGTTTCTAGGAATACATGTTTACTTAGCGTCGGGTTACAAGATAAGAGAATATGATCATATTTCTTAAAGAAATATTATATTGCTTATAAATAATGTCACGTTCTAGGTGTCAAATAACATAAACATAAGTACCTATCATATTAATTATAAAATGTACCTTAAATTATTACAAATATAACTGATACTACTACAATATATTTCATGAAAAGTTTGAGAGTTTTCGTAGCCCTTTATTGGGCGTTGAGTAATAATATATTATTACTTACGAGTATTTACTTGCCTGCCTTTGTTTTTATTTTATTTTTTTATTTATTCGTTTTTGTATTTTACTTAGAGTAAAAATTGACATAAGACCTATCTTAGTCTTATGTCAAATTTATTTGGTTTAAACTTTTTATTATAATTTATTTGCACATTGTCACTCAACATAAATTATTAAAATATTTTATTAAATTAAAAATTTTAAAAAGAGCACACTTTTTTTTTGTTACTTCTATGTTCAAAACTCTTGACCTGACACCAACCCTTGTCGTTTTTTGCATTCCTTTTCAGTCACGTTACATAACTGTACCAACTAGTAGTGGAAACAGATAAGCTAATGTGCTAACAATGGTTTATTATTATGATTATGTTATTTAAGAAAGCTGTTGTTTCCTGAATAAAGAAAATAGAAAATAAAAATAAATAAAAAAATTAAAATAACAGCAGGTAATTACTTTCTAGAGAAATATAGTCACAATTACAGGATAGTGACAATTACATCATAAAAAGTATAAATATTTACAAAAGAGTATTTATCCTCTCCGTAACAGTCCATGTTTTTACAGGCACAGACCATTACAGACGACTGTTCTGTAAGGCTCGCTCGTTTTTATTTGTGTATGTTTTGAATGCAGTTTTAAATATTTTTAGACTAAATCATCGCTAAATCCTCCACTAGCTGTATTCGCATCTGGACTCCCGCTACGGCTTAACATCAGGTAGATTGAAGTCATTTATTACCTTTTTAACGAAGCTTAAAAAAAACAAATTCTCGACCCATTTGTATTTAGCTGCCGTACTCTAACGACAAAGTCAATAACCGAATGATGCTAAAACTATTTCAACGCGATAACATGGCCTTGGCAATTTTCCTCGTCACTTAAGATAACCTATAGTAAATCTGAAGCAGTAGAGTCGCGTCTGTCAGTACTGCGCATGAGTCATTCAAGTTTCCATAAAGATTTTCCGCAGAAACAAAAATGTGTTAAAAAAAACAAGTGACAGTTTCTTTGAAAGAGTTTTAACAAATGTAATTAAACCTTTTAGGAATCAACTCGTTACGGAAATTTAAAATTGTGAAAAGAAACACGTGACAATGTTTTAAAGAGATTTTACTCTGATCTTTTCATCGGTGGGCAAGTAAAAAGTTGTTGCGTAGTTTCACCCGATTTCTTCCCGTAATAACACGTGTTGTGAGACTCCATTTTAATTTCTATCTACCGTACAAGTGTAGGGTTCCTAATAATAAGAAAAAAATACTTGAAATTGGCTAAATGCTAAACGCGAAGCCAATAATTAAGATAATTAAGTTATCTTGCAGTTTTGATTTGTTTTCTTTTATTGTGTTCTGTTGATGTGAAATAGTCACATGAGTAAATTTCGGGTATGGATTATTAACTGTTCTAAGTGTCCGTGAACGTCCATGAGTGTTACTAAATATAACAAAAAAAACAACACCACTTTTTAAGGTCCCTCAAGAAGTTTGCGTTAGGTCTTAACACAGTTGGTTAAGGGTTATTTTTAAGTTTTTATACCTACACATAATATTTAAAAAGAATTTGTAAAACAGATAGATTGCTAAATGGTACTTTTAGTGATATTTCATTTTATTTGACACTACAATTCTGCATATTTAAAAAAAATCAAGAATGTGTAGTACGTAACTTACAATAGTATAGCCTACCATACAATTGGTTTACCACTATTTGTTTTCATGTCATAAAACACAAGGTCTATGTTTGTTTACAAACCCAAGTGGCAGATACGTTCTCATCATTGACTAAGAGCCTTAGCGAAATTTTATTGTTATGGAAGTATTTTCATAAGTGGTGTAGCTAATTCATGGTCGACTGTACATAATAACACATTGCTGTGTCACATGATAACTCACACACAACACACATCCAATTTGACTCATCATCATCATTACCCATATGGTGATGGATTCTAACCACCCCCAGCTCCCCACCACCACGCGGGACCAGTGCGTATTGGTAATTGCTAACGATTGCTAATGCAGCCGGGACCAATGGCTTTACGTGCCTTCCGAAACACAGAGGAGCTCGAGATGATACATTTTTGGTCACCCATCCGATGACCCGACTTTGCGTAAGTTGCATAACTTGGCGACGCACCGCTAAACAAATTAATCTAATACGGAGCGTTTGCGCACCGTACCATAAGAAAAACTGTTTTTTTTCCTTCAAATTAAAACTACAAATTATTTTTAAAAATGAACTAGCATATTGAAGTGTGTGTTATGACTAATCTGGTAAGAAAGTTTAGATGCTTAAATCGGTCTGGTTAGCCTGTAAAATGCAAATCTATGTTTTAAAAGAGGTTACTTTGATATTTTTTCTCTGATAAAAAGTTGACAAATCGTATTTCTGCAACTAGCAAAATGAAGTCAATTAAATGAAAAATCATGTCATCAAATATCACTTTCATATGTTTTGTAATTGTTGGAAAAAATCAAGATCCCCGCCACGGTCTAAAGGCCGGCAACGCATCTGTGAATCCTCTGGTTTTGCGGGTGTCCATGGGCGGCGGTGATTGCTTTCCATCAGGTGACCCGCCTGCTCGTTTGCCTCTAATATAAAAAAAAAAGACGTAAATTTCCAATGCGTCGCCTTAACCTAAATAAATAAATAAATAAATAAATAAATAACCACTGCGCCATCGGGCTCCTCCTAGACTCTAACAAAATATTCATCACCTGAGCACGTGACTGCTTACATGCTACACTCACTTAGGTAACACACATCCATTATGACTTGTCATCTTCGTGACCCAATTCATTCATTTTATTATTGGTGTTGATTAGGCTACAATCATCTAATCATTCGATCGCAGTTGGATTCTAGCTAATTATATAAGTAGTATATTTAAAATAACATGATATAATAACAAGGTGCCTAGCCTTGTGTGAGTTTCATATGACATTCAATCACGTTATTAAAAACGAGAATTAGTAATGGCATTGTAGCAGCGCCTTCTGGCGTCATACGAGAAACGGAGGGTTACACGCATAACGACTGATTTCTTTCACGCATATTGACTTACACGCATTTTGACTAACACGCATTTTGACTTACACGCATTTTGACTTACACGCATTTTGACATACACGCATTTTGACATACACGCATTTTGACTTACACGCATTTTGACTTACACGCATATTGACTTACACGCATATTGACTTACACGCATATTGACTTACACGGATATTGACTTACACGCATATTGACTTACACGCATATTGACTTACACGCATATTGACACACAAGTAGTCAAGTAGTAACCCTGTGTCCAAATCTATTTCTGTGCAAAATAATCACTATACGGATAGTAAACATTAGTCACACTAGACTCCATGAGTGCCTAGTGCGAGTTTATTCGCTATTCGATCACGTTTACGAAAACGAGAATTTGTATGGCAACATCGAAAATGTGAGACGGACGATTTGTGGTTTAGACGTTGGTGATTGTTAAGACGAAATCAGAGGTACAATAATTTAGATAAACTATAAGATATCGACTAAACGCCGCCACTCAATTTCATGATTTTTGTCCAACTTTAAATGACATTGTAGAAAAAACTATAGTGTGTTATGAATTTATGAATCGGACTAATTGTAAACCTTTGATACTTTGATACTAAATATATATTTTGTTTATGTAATACGATAGTATTTTCAATTATATCAACTTAACCATGACTGCACTTTTGGCATTTTTTGGTCGGCGCACCCTTAACGTGATTGAATGAATACGGATAGTAAACAAAGTCACACCCTGTTATCGTAATGCCACAGTGTTCGACACCGACACCCAGAGTTCGACTCCAATTCGTCACCAAAAAACAATATAGAATTTCATTGAAAGTCAATAATCCGTTGCTGAACCCAATTTTAATGATTGTATTGAATATTAGCGGCCTGTCCCTGCTCCGTACGGGTGTTTTTTTTTTAAATATAGCCTATGCTAATGTAGCATTCTAATGATGAAATAATTTTTTAAATCAGTCCAGTAGTTTTTGAGTTTATTCGTTACAAACATACATACAAAAATACAAAGCTTTCCTCTTTATAATATTACTAGCGGCCTGTCCCTGCTTCGCACGGGTGGACATTTTTTTTTATATAGCCTATATTACTCAGCGCTAATGTAGCATTCTGATGGTGAAAGATTTTTTTAAATCGGTCCAGTAGTTTTTGAGTTTATTCGTTACAAACATACATACAAAAATACAAAGCTTTCCTTTTTATAATATTACTAGCGGCCTGTCCCTGCTTCGCACGGGTGGACATTTTTTTTTATATAGCCTATATTACTCAGCGCTAATGTAGCATTCTGATGGTGAAAGATTTTTTTAAATCGGTCCAGTAGTTTTTGAGTTTATTCGTTACAAACATACATACAAAAATACAAAGCTTTCCTTTTTATAATATTACTAGCGGCCTGTCCCTGCTTTGCACGGGTGGTCATTTTTTTTTAATATAACCTATGTTACTCAGCGCTAATGTAGCATTCTAATGGTGAACGATTTTTTTTAAATAGGTCCAGTAGTTTTTGAGTTTATTGGCTGCAAACATACATACATACTGTAACTAAATAATACATGCAATGTAACAGGACACTCGGTCCTGCTCTGTGTGAACGCTCCCGCCCAGTAATGCGCTGGCAGGCACTGTAAACACGCGCTTCCTATAATACCAATATAAGATATTTATATAAACTAATAGTCCTTTTATTTGAAATCCATATTCAAACATATAACTATTAAACTGGTGACCCCGACGTGATATGGACGGTTGGGGATAGCTTTCGAGAAGTAACCTAACGGTAACTGTACGGTTTACCGTACGTAAGCATAATATATCGTTTTAATGTAAATGCCTTACAAGACACAAATTGTAAATGTGTCACCTATTTGCTGTTGCAGCACTGCTCCCACGCTCGTATTCGATGCGTCCGTCATAAGTGCAAGCGGAATATCGGGTTTCGGATATTTTAGAAGCGCTGCATTCTGCAATTGTAACTTACATTGAATAAATGCATTGTTTGTTCGTTCCAATCAATTACAGTTTTATCTTTCTTCTTAGAGTGTCTTAGATAAAAGTTTAACTCAGCTTGATATTCTCGGCATTTGGTAGATGTAACCTGTAATTAATCATTCCCAAAAACCGTATCAGTTGTTCAACTGACTCAGGCCTTGAGAAAGCGCATATTGCGTCAACTTTTTCTTTCAATGGGCGTATGCCTAAGATACAAAGGATTCCTTTTTATAATATTAGTATAGATGATTAGTGAGCTCAATGGCTTTTTATGACCTGCCGACGGTCGGCAATCGACACTTAAGAGGGTTTAAGGCGACGCACCGCTAAACAATAAATCTCATACGGAGCGTTTGCGCCCCGTACCATAAGAAAAACTGTTTTTTTTTCTTCAAATTAAAACTACAAATTATTGTAAAAAATTGAACAACAATATTGAAGTGTGTGTTAAGACTAATCTACTAAGAAAATTTAGATGCTTAAATCAATCTGGTTAACCTGTAAAATGCAAATCTATGTTTTAAAAGAGGTTTGATATTTTTTTCTCTGTTATCAGACCGATTTAAGCATCAAAATTTTCTTAGTAGATTAATTTTAACACACACTTCAATATGCTAGTTCATTTTTTTTAAATAATTCGTAGTTTTAATTGGAAGGGAAAAAAGCAGTTTTTCTTATGGTACGGGGCGCAATAAACGTATTAGATTAATTATTTAGCGGTGCGTCGCCTTAACACCAGATCCGCAGGTTTATTACCGAATAAAGCAACCGGTTGTTAATTATACAACTGCAACGCGATCGCTCTAGTTGCGGTTGATAAATTGGTAAAACACCCTCCTTCTGACGCAGTCGGGTAAAAAAAAAGGGTTGAAAAAAATCCACGACCGGGATTCGAACCCGCACCCCATGGCATGCCGGGTCAGGTGCACTGCCAACTATGCTATAGTGGCTCAATCCAAATCGCCGAAATTAATCAACACTATCTACTTTTACTTTATATGCCAAAGGAGGGATTTGTTAGATGCATTTTCCGATATTTTTATTTTCTTGTATAAAAATTTGAGGCCCTATTCAATGTCGACAACTACGTCATCAACATCACATTTTGACCGTGATTTTTGCATAAAATGCCCAATTTCGGCGTTCTTGTTCAGAGAAACTGAAACCCTTAGACAATTTTGACTTATCGTATAGTGGAGAATAGTTATTAGTATAATTCGTAGCAGCCTCGCTTTCTGCAATTTACCCTTATCTATTTATATAAAGCCAAATTTCCGAAGCTAGTTTTCAATTAAACACGCTGACGGCAATTTTTAAGCTCATGGATTGAACTACTGTACACCAGAATTAACGTTAGTTTATAAGATTTCAAATTGTATAATTTTTTTTAACGATAAAAATTTATTAAACATCAAATAAATGTCATTACAACTGCATAAAATGCCACTTTTGCGATGCGTCGGCCGTTCGTAGCACCGAGAAAGCGCGAGCGCGCGCATTTTGTGATAGGCCTCATAAATATTGAAAGATCAGTTAAGAATTAGACAAGCTATATTTATGATTATTTACATATAATTATACGCAAATATTGTTGCGAACAAATTACACATTGACATTACGGACACAAATCACAGCGACAGGACAGCGATTTGTGTCCATAACACCAATTTATAAACCGCAACTACAACAGGTTACATTTTCGGTAATAACCCTATAGGATGCGCCGAAGCGCACTCTTCATCCGGAACCCATAAGACATGTTCTTACATACAATTAAATTTTAATTTCGTTAACGTTACTGAATGGAGAATGATACTCGCTCTTGGCATTCTGTTAAACAAACGTTATGTCCTATGACGCTGCCGCGTTTCTTTTTCAAAAGCGTTAAGAAGTGTAGTGCCCATAACCACGAATGCAACTGCCGTAAAAAGTCCGGAAGCCGATTGTCTTACTCAGGTTTGTTAACAGACAGGTTTTTACAAAAACACAAGTGTTGAAAAAATTTCCACGAGCAGGATTTGAACCTGCACCCTTCTGGCATACCGGGTCAGGTGCTCTCCCAATTGAGCTATCGTGGTTCTAACTAGCCCGCCAGCCAGCCAGTTTTTTTTAACACTTGTGTTTTTGTAATTTGTTCGCAATATTTGCGTTAAAAAAATATATAAACAAAACAAAAACATTTTAGACAGGTTTTTTTTTAATTTAACTACAGGCAAGCCCTTGACTAACATATCCACCTGATGTGTGATGATGATGATGATGAAAGCCGAAGGTGGAAGCGCGCACTTCGACCAGAATCCTCAACTACTGAGGCATTGGCTATATCTCTAACTGTCGGAATGCTATGCAGTTGAAGGGGGCTACTTTACTTCCTACTGCCATTGATTCTAAAGTATATGGGTGTTCGCTATCCATTTCCCACAATTCGCCGATCATCCTATAGCTTTTTTTTATTCCTTACGGGTAGGGCTGCCATCCGTCCGGGTTTCCCCGGATTTGTCCTAGTTTGGAGGGCGTCCGGAAAGCTTCCGGGCGGGGTTTCTAAAAAGTGTCCGGGTGAAACCCAAGCACTTTTTATGTCAGGGGAAATCCGATTAACTTGATAGAATGTAATGATTATCAATAAATTACAGCATTTCATAGTTATTCGGTGCGGCAAATATATCCACGCACTCGTGAGTCTCGTGACGTGACGTGACCTCCCTAGTCGGTTAAGTTGATTTTCTATAAATAAATAAAAATATGAGAACTATGTCTTTATTTTATTGTATTTTTTTTGATGGAGTCCGGGATATCTTTATTTCACCCAAATGTCCTGGGTTTTGAAGTTTTTGTCCTGGGTCCGTAATTTAGCTGATGGCAGCCCTACTTACGGGGAAAAACTTTGATCTCCGTGTTGCGGCAACGGATTTAAAAATAATAATCTCGCTTAGAAATAAATCAGTAATTAAAATAAATATTTTATTGTCTTTACAGATGTAGAGCAAGGCGTGCCTGAGGAGGATGACCACCTGGAGCCACTGCTGGGCCAAGATGGCCGCCCAGCCCTGCCCACCCGGCCCAGCAACATCAGCCTCTCCGACTTACGGTAAGGTCAGCAACAAAATTAGCTACTACAGAGATAGCTAGACCACTTTGTCTGTGGAACACAAGCTTTATTATTTATTTAGAGGCGTGTTTAATATGACTATTGTTCATGAGTCAAAGTTTTAAGTGCTGAAACATTAGACATCTTCTTCAATTAAATAAATAAATAAATAAATGTTTCCCACACTCACACCAATAATCTAGAAAAGTCCCCAAGAAAAGCTTCCTCAAGAAACTCGAGAAATGGTTAACTAGACAACGGATAAACATACTTAATATACTGGGCCGGAGGCAAAGCATCTAGTTAAAGAGTTAAGTGCTCGCCTTATCGAGGCCTCTGATGACAAGAAGGCTGGCAGCTACCTCTGCCAGCGTATTAGTTTGGCAATCCAAAGGGGCAATGTTGCCAGCATTCTTGGGACCGTTCCCATGAGCCCACAGTTGGAGGACATCTTTTATTTATAGGTCTTTAGTTTTTAATTTTCTAATTATTTTTCTGTTTTATTTTTTTCAAGTTAAGTTATGTAATGTTTCTTTTTGTTGTGTTAATAAAGCCTACGTCTTAATATACTTAAATACATACTTATTATACATAGGAAACACCCAGATCCGAAACAATTTCGAAAAACAGGTATTTCTAAATTGATCCGACTGGGGATCGAACCCGGGACCTCAGATGGCGACACCATGAAAACCGGCCACAAGCCACAAGCAAGCAAGCCGCAAGCCACTCGACCAAGGAGGTCGTCAAACCTAGAGCATTTTTGTTTTGAACATGGTAACAACTATCAAGGTCCAATTCCCGAAGAACACTACGTAAAAATATGCTTCCGATATCACGATCAGACACAACTTAGGATTTCTAGACTCTCCCAGAATCATCAGCTCATTTTTGTATCCCGTGGAACAGCTGAATTTTATTTTCGAGTTAGGGAGTTGATCCAATAGTAAGAGTTGTTCGTTTGTATCACGGGAGTCATGTCATGATAGAAGGTTTGGACGGTGACAAAAAAGTCACCCTGTATATAAGAAAGAGCTTTCCCTCAGAACAATACCATTTATAATTTTTCCTTTACTCCTAGCCACCACCCCCGGTTCCTGCATCTGTCCAACCTGGACATGGCATCGACCCCATCGTCGTGCCCGTCCACCGTCAACAACACCCCAGTCGGGGAGGTTCCAGAAGGCCAGCCCAGGAGGTGGAGGCGAAGCGACCGGCGGCTGAGGAGACTCAACACGGAGCTGCTCACGGCCATCGACGAGAACGAAGTAGAAGAAATAGAGAGGTATGTATTAACTCGTTCGCTGACGCTAAGCACTTGCTCAGATACCTTAATATGGCAGTAGAAATTTTCATACTAAATGGTTACTCGTCTACTGACGTACACACGGCGGCAGATCAACCTGCCTAAACCTGTCAAATTTCTCTAATGAATATTGATCCTTATAACCAAACAATAAAGTTCAAAATTGATTGTAGAAATTTGACAGTTTTGGGTAGGTTGAACTGCCGCCCCGTGTGTACTCACAAATGATAGTATTTGATTCTGTGTGAACATGACACTACGTCGAAGGACGTCGATGCGTGTGTGTGTGGAGAGAAAGAGATAGCAATATAAAATTGCCTACAAAATACGTAACACGATAGTAAGAAAAAAAATCGACTTCAAAAAACAGAAAACTTAAAAGTAAAAACAGCTCCAAAAAGCAAGAAATAATATTGAAATCATATTATTAATTACCTCTAGATAAGCATATCAGTTTTAAAGAAGGTATTTTGAACATGGAAGTAAGTCATTGCTGTGTTCCAACCGATGTAACATAGACATTTCCTCAGTAGTTGAGGTTTTCTTGTGAAGTACACTTTTGGATTTCGTCTCTTACTATTAAAGAAAAATAAGGCCCAGATTGTGAAATTAAAACAAAGCAATTCTTACAGGCTACTGAAAGCAGGCGCCAACCCCAACGCCACTTGCCGCCAGAACTACGTTTCAGCGTGCCACGTTGCAGCTCTATGCGGAGGCGACGCTCTGTCCCTTCTGGTCAAGTTTGGAGCTGAGAAGTACCGATTGGACAAGCTTGGGAGAACGCCACTGCATCTAGCAGCTTGGGCAGGGAACGCAAGGCAGATGGCTATTCTACTGGACTTCCCTGAAAGTAGGTAACCACATGCTAAATCTTCTAGATAAGGTACAGCTCAGTCGCTTCTGGTAAAGTTCGGAGCTGAGAAGTACCAACTGGATGGACAAGCTTGGGAGAACGCCACTGCATCTAGCAGCTTGGGCAGGGAACGCAAGGCAGATGGCTATTCTGCTGGACTTCCCTGAAGGTAAGCTAATGCCAAAGCTTCTACATAAGATACAAGTCTGTCGCTTCTGGTCAAGTTTGAAGCTAAGAAGTACGGTTGGGCAAGCTTAGGAGAACACCGCTGCACCTAGCAGCTTGGGCAGGGAACGCTAAGCAGATGGCTATTCTAATGGACTTTCCTGAAGGTAACCTTATACTAAAACTCCAACGGAAGGTACAGCCATCATCACATTGCCATTTGCTACCAAGATTTTGTCTCGGCGGGCCACCTTGCAGCTGTATATTATAAACAGTTGCGAATCTGGTGAATTTAGAATCTGGTAAACTGCTCCTGGGGCATAAGATTTAATATGTAAGTACCAACTTTATTTGTTTAAATCTGAAATGTTTACTGTGTAACTCAAAACCATGCCTGTCAATTGTAATTTAATAACTCAAGGTTTGTTATTATAATAATAAATAAATAATAGGTCATCATCATCATCATCTCAGCCAAAAGACGTCCACTGCTGGACAAAGGCCTCCCCCAAATAATCATGGAGGGTATTTGCCGTAATCGCCACGCTTGGCAGGCGGGTTGGCGATCGCAGTAGGTTGAGGGTAACCTCAGAGAGATGCTGCTGCCCATCCTCTGGAATGGTCCCTTAGTCGGCTTTTACGACACCCACGGGAAGAGATGGGGTGGTGCAATTCTTTATCCCCGGCACCACACAGGGAAAAATAACAGGATAAAATAATAGGTGTATTCACCTAACCAAACCACCCAGTGACCAAAAATATTTCATCTCGAGCTACTCCGTACTTTGGAAGGCACGTAAATAAAGCCGTTGGTCCCGGCTGCATTAGCAGCCGTCAACAAACACCAATCCGCACTGGACCCGAGTGGTGGTTTATGGCCTTTTCTCCCTATCCATCCATAGGGAAGCTGATGTTGAAGCCAAAATGTTTTTGACTACATATGATTTAAAATAACACAAATGTAGAAAAAATTTCCATGAGCAGGATTTGAACCTGCACCCTTCTGACATACCGGGTCAGTTCTCCCAATTGGGCGCCTTGAATTGGGCGCCTTCGGCTTTCGAAGTAAAAAAATAAATAGTGTTGAATAATTTTGGCGGGCTGGTTAGAACCACGATAGCTCAATTAAGAGAGCACCTGACCCGGTATGTCAGAAAGGTGCAGGTTCAAATCCTGCTCGTGGAAATTTTTTCAACATTTGTGTTTTTGTAATTTGTTCCCAACAAAATTTGCGTTAAAAAATTATATCAACAAAACAAAAACATTTTACTTATGATGTATCAATAGATTTCGCAACGCAAATGCACTTCTGGCCATCCGCGTTTATGGTAATTTGCGTTTCTGGTACTATGCGTCTGAATGACAGATTCAACAACAAAAAGAAATCTTGAAATTTTTATTTCAACAATCGAATACAAAATGCAAAATCAACTTGTTTGTTCTAGCTTTCCGAAGGCCTTTCTATAGTACAAACTACTCTAGCCTTTGACTCT
This sequence comes from Eudonia lacustrata, assembly GCA_947562085.1. Classification (NCBI taxonomy): domain Eukaryota; kingdom Metazoa; phylum Arthropoda; class Insecta; order Lepidoptera; family Crambidae; genus Eudonia; species Eudonia lacustrata. Next base: position 5,304,558 of record OX387328.1, read on the forward strand.
TTTAAAGTAACACTAACTTTCCAAATGACTACATCCATCACTTTTACAACTGAGTAACTATATATTTTTTCTTTCTTTTCTTTCTTTTTCCATAGCTTCAGATGGATACTTCAATCTTCCGATATCTAAAAACATTGATTACAAAAAGTTACAACTCCAAATTAGATCAGCACATTGTTCACAGCATATTGAACACTTTCATGAACTCTTCAAAGTTCACAGTCGTTCAGCATGCTGATTTGAAGGTTGGTATCTGAACGGCTAGCGTCTCATTACCACAATGAGGTGGAACTCGTGGTCAGGTGCTACCACCGCCTCTGTCTTCCTGGAAACCAGTCTGAGCACCACTAGGTCATCAACCACATCCTGAAAGAGATGAATGGACAAGATAAGATAGCGCAACGTGGGGGATATCTTGTCTTATCTTAGTGGGGCCTGCTGAGGCTAACTTCTTCTAGTAGCATTTCGACCTATCGGGATCTTTTGTGCAAACCCATCCTTTCACACTGCTTTCTCTGCGTAAAGATAAATGGCATAAGTTTGGCGACGTCTTTGTGAGCGAAGAGCTTTAAGTCTTCTGGGTTTCGGATAGGCCGGTCCCAGAAGTCCATTTTTTTCCCAGCCAAAAATTCGCAGTCGTACAGTAGGTTCTGCATTGAATCCGTTTCCTCTCCACGAGCCCTACACAAGCTGTTCGCTGATAGATGCAGTGGGAGGAGGGGGAACTCGGTGCTGGCCGCTCATGATTTCGAGCCATCCCCGTGGCAGAGAAGGAATCCTCCCATCCCCTCGTCGAACTTTAGTAGCTGGATATGTAAATATGCCCACATAACCCGGAGTCGCCCCTTGCCCTGATGTATGTTTAAAAAAGGGGAGGATAAGGGATAAGAGTTAGGCCTCTGTGTTCAAATGGTTAAGACCACCGGTTTCAGACCCAGAGATCCCGGGTGACTCCCAGTGGGAGTACATGTTTGTGCACTCGGTTTGTTGGTGGTATGTTTGTCTTATTTAAATATGTCGCCACAACATCAATGTTGATAGCATTGTTCTGTTCCGTCCACTAGAGATAAGATAGCCAATGTCTCAGTAGTTGAGGGTTCTGGGTGGAGTGCGCTTCCACCATTGGCCTTATCATCACTTAACATCAGATGAGATCAAGGCTAAGTGCTTACCTGTAATATGCCGTTTTTTTTGAGGAGCTCGATGGCGCAGTGGTTAACGCCCCCAGTCTGCGAGTGCTGAGGTTTAGCAACTTTAGCAACGGCCAGTCATCGGATGGGTGACCAAAAAATTATTATCTCGAGCTCCTCCGTGCTTCGGAAGGCACGTAAAGCTGTTGGTCCCGGCTGCATTAGCAGTCGTTAACAACCACCAATCTGCACTGCGCCCGCGTGGTGGTTTATGGCCCATTCTCCCTATCCATCCATAGGGAAGGCTCGTGCCCCAGCAGGTGGGGACATAAAATGAGCTGATGATGATGATTTTTTTTTAAACTTGTTTAGACTAACGATTTCTTTTAGAGCGTTTGCAGCATAGTGGGAGAGGTTCCTCATATGTGTAGAGTAGGTGGCCGCTGTCAAGCTGTCCAGAGTCGTCGTCTCCGGGAAACCTGAGCATTAAGAAAAGCAGAATTGTATATCAAAACATAACTGTACATCTAATAAGGTGTTTTACTGTTACCACCACCACTAGCCTACATCTAAAAAAACAGTCTTATTGACTCAAACAATATGGTCCTTCGAGCTGGATTATGTTGGCAGCTTCCATCGTAGATTGTTCAATATTATTAGAATGCTAGCAAATCCACTTCTCTCTCTCACACACACTCTCTCTCTATATATATATATATATATATCTCTTATATCATCATCATCATCATGAGCCTATACCTAATAGTCCACTGCTGGACATAGGCCTCTCCAAGTGCACGCCACCGAGCACGATCCGCGGCTACTCTCATCCAGCTCTTGCCAGCCACCTTGCGAAGATCGTTGCTCCACCTAGTCGGAGGGCATCACTACGTTTTCCGATCCGCGATCTCCACTCGAGAACTCGTTTACCCCAACGGCTATCGGTTCTGCGACTAATGAAGATTGTTGCTCCACCTAGTCTGAGGGCGTCACTACGGTTTTCGATCCGCGGTTTCCACTCGAGAACTCGTTTACCCCAACGGCTATCGGTTCTGCGACTAATATGTGCAGCCCACTGCCACTTCAGCTTGCTAAATAAAATACAGTGCAGCAAATTAAGTGTCAATAACCTTCACAATTCACGATAATAGTGCCGACCACGTTGCCGTTTTCGTTGATTCGACTCATGGTGCTCGTCGCAATCGGTCCCTGAAACCACATAACAAATACTTTTTAACGATATTGTGCCTTCAAACGAGCATACCTACCTCATCCTATAGACTCTTTTGACACCAAGTTTCAAACCCCAAAGCCTCAGGGTAAGGCCACACAGCAGTTGTTGGCTAGGCGCCTTGATATTATACTGGCCACACAGAACGCTGCGTGCTTCGAGACAACAAATCATTTTGATTCTGCTTGTAGAGAAGTGTACAGGATGGCTTTTTCATAACAAAGGAACCACTTCTTTCGGAGAATTCAAATTTAAAATTTGATATACATCAGACTCGATCATGTTGGATACACGATACAAACATTTTGAGAACTACGGAAGGAGAATTTAATATATTATATAAAAAGTTGCGTAAAAACAACAATATTAGTCCACCATTTTTATATAAATCAGAAGCAGGGTGTAAACGGCAGCAAATAAAAGCTCCTCTATATTAACCAACGCGTTCGTTCGCTACGATACACGCCAGGCGACTATCAAATGTATCAAGCTAATTCAAATGTATGTGTTTGTTCACTAGATAGTTATCTTAGCGAATCTCTAGGCGCCTAGCGAAGCTCTTTGCTGTGTGGCCGCGGCCTCAGTGCATAAGAAGTAATAAAACAATAAAGAGCTGCACTTTATTATTATAAACAATTTCTTGTTAAATCTCCGCTCTTCTTTGTTCTCTGAAGAGAACTGACTAAAGTCATTAATTTTAATGTAATTTTCGGACATACCATAAAGTTAAGTGCAATCTCCATGTTTTATTGATGATAATATTTCAAAATTATTGTAGTACAGATAAATATTTGTTAATAAAGCTTTAAAAAAACAGCTTTGAAAATAATTGTTCAGCACTCAAATTCTACTTTCAACCCGCTATCAAATTGACAGGTGACAATATTATTGTTCTCTTTAGAAGAAAACTTTCTTTTTATAATACCATGCAGTTTGTAATGCTAAAGATAGTTCCACAGGTAGTTCTATTGAATGTTTATGGCAGTTTTGCACAGATCTTATTATCATATGAATCACCCGCAATTGGTATTATTTGATTTAACTACAATGATAAATATCAAATCAAAAACACACATCCAATTTACACAATAATTTATGCACGTAAATCTTCTACCAGTTTTGGTAAGTGGTAAGAAAAACCAAACTATAATATAACTAATTTTATTTTTTCTTTTTTTAAACGCACACAAATTACTTTATGAGAAAAAAACAAATACAATTATAAGTTTTTTCTAAGGTGTTGCTTTTCGAAATAAATTATTAGGTACTTGAATTTGCGACCGCAATCCTCTGATAGTAACAACACAAACAAAGGCAAAGAAAAAATAATTTAGTTTTTCCTCCGATTTCAAACTATGCCCAAAGCAACCTAACAAAAAACCCATGACCACAACACAGGCACTAGGTACTGGATCACCGACACTGAATACACGTTATTCTTCAATAAAATGGATAAATGTATAATACACACATACTCGCTCAAATATCACGTCTACCTCCCATAGGCAGACAATTTGCCACTTGCTATATGCTCACATACTGCTTTCCCTTCATCTACTCTCAAATAAATCCTACTAATATTATAAACGCGAAAGTTTGTAAGTATAAAAGGATGTTTGTTACTCTTTCACGTAAAAACTACTGAATGGATTTAGATGAAATTTGGCATACAGATAGTTTATAACCTGGATTAACACATAGAATTATTTTATATCCCAATATTCCCACGGGAACGGGAACCACGCGGGTGAAACCGCAAGCGGCCGCTAGTGAAGAATAATGTAGATAATAACACGACTCAACTCCTCCTTACATACTCCTTCCGCTTCATCTACTCTCAAATAATGTAGACAATAACACTCTCCATTCCCCAGACATGCACGATCGTGTGGATAGTGACAGCATGTCGTCAGAAGCCGAGGAAGATGTGAAGAAACTCTGCGAGAAGACCAAAGCGATGGCCAACGTGCGCTGCGACCTGGGGGAGGTCAAGACCATGCTGCCCAGCACGTGGAAGGACAACATCGACCACGACTGCAAGAACATCGACGGCTCTGTAAGAACCTTAAGCTGGCCACCCGCGTAGCGGTCAACCTGACAGGTGTGCCTGTACAGGTATACAGAGCGTGTGTGTGAGAAAACATGTGCAGTTATCAAAATTGAAAACATATTTGTGAGGGATTAACGGTTGACCTGTGCTTGCCCTACATACGCCCGCCACTTCGTCGGGCAGACCCACGGCAGACCTGTCAGGTAGACCGCAACGTGTGTGACCGGCTTTAGCATTACATCAGTACGTTAGTGAGGACTTTGTGGCAGTCACGGATTCACGCGTCGTAAACCGACACAAAAATTTTTGACCTCAGAAGAGTTTTTGACATTGACTGAACTGTTAGTCCCTATTGTAATGTGTCTAACCTTCTGAACAAGTAATCGCCATCTGTCGTATGCTAAAATCCTCCAGGTTCTTCACGCCAACAAGAACCTATTTTTGACTATCATGAGCTACCGTCCAGTTCTACGCATTTATAAATAACTAATGCCTAAGCATTAGGTCTAGACCTAGACTCCAATGAGTGCTGGCTATCCAGTCAGATAGGGCAGGATCAGACTGGAAAAAAGAAAAGGTCGATGGCGCAGTAGATAACGCGCTTGTTCTGCGTATGCTGAAGTTAAATAACTTTCGCAAAGGCCAAGTGACCAAAGATTTATCATCTCGAGCTTCCCCGTGCTTCGGAAGACACGTAAAGCCGTTAGTCCCGGCTACATTAGCAGCCGTTAACAGCCACCAATCCCCACAGGGTCTGCGTAGTGGTTTATGGCCCGTTCTCCCCGTGATGGTTCCATTCATATGGAAGGCTCCAACAGCAGAGACATAAAATGAGTTAGCGGCTTCCCGCGACCTTTACCAGATCGTCAGCCCACCTTGTTGGAGGTCTGCCCACACTGCGCTTTCCGGTACGCGGTCGCCACTCCAGGACTGTTCCGCCCCAGCGGCCATCAGTCTTGCGAGTGATGTGCTCTGCCCACTGCCACTTGACCTTAGCAGTTCTTCGGGCTAACCTTCGGTAACCTGTGTCTGCAGATCTCCTCATTTCACGCACGCACGATCACGCAGAGAAACCCCTCTCCATTGCTCTTTGAATGACCTTGCGCCTTCTTATGAGACCCATAGTGAGCGACCACTTAATGATTATGATGATTATTCCAACTAATCCCGGTCCTCCTCAGCTGCCGGTACTGCAGCCTGGCTGGACGCCACTCCACGTGGCGACGTCTTGCGCCCGCCGCCACTGCACACGTCTGCTGCTGGCTGCTGGTGCCGACCCCAACATCTGTGACGAGATGAACCGCACCGCCCTGGATGTGGCCGGCTCGGGTTACTACTTCGACATAGCTATTGATTCGGCCAAGTGAGAACTTTTCTTTTTTGTTAAGGCGACATATTGGAAATAAACGTGGCGGGGATCTTGATTTTTCCCAACAATTACAAAATATATGAAAGTGATATTTGATGACATGATTGTTCATTTAATTGATTTCATTTTGCTAGTTGCAGAAATACGATTTGTCAACTTTTATAACAGAGAAAAAAATATCAAAGTAACCTCTTTTAAAACACACATTTGCATTTTACAGGCTAACCAGACCGATTTAAGCATCTACATTTTCTTAGTAGATTAGTCTTAACCACAGACGTATAATAAGAAGCAGATCAAACATTATTTCACAACTACATACATGAGAATAAAATAATATTTCTACTTCTTTCTCTCCAACCACAAATTAATAAGACTATCTCGTTTCTTTTTACTGTTGCAACACTTCCACACACATAGACAAAATGCGACGTGAGGCAAAACGCCATCTTGCTAAGCTACAAATAAGCGACAAATGGCGGCCTAGACTTGTCATCAAGCGGCGTACAAGAGATTGCTTTTCGCTTATTTTTGCGATTTAATAAAGTTTAAGAGCCAAAAGTACAAAAATAAAATAGTGAAGTGTAGTGCACCTTTGTGCGGCAACTGCTCATGTAGGAAAACACCTGCAATTACATTCCATCGGTAAGTTATGTTGTGCCATAAAATCTCCTATTGGGTTTTTCGTCACTAAGTGATTATTATTAATCTTTTGGCATTGTAGAAGCAGTGAATAATTGTTAAAAGTGCAAATCTCGTAAAAACTAAACGTAAAGTAGTTTTTGAAAGATTATTGTGGTAACAATAGCCAATTAATTATTAACCCCGATCTCGTTTGACGTTTCATATACTTGTACAATTTTACAGGGCCTTAATAGGAATATTTTTAAAGATTGATTAGATTAAAGTATGCAATTTAATATTTCTTTATGGATAAATTTTAATAATGAAATCGTTTTCAGGTTTCCAAAGGATGATTATTTAAAAAAATGCCTGGTTGAGTAATATGAAAAAAGAACATTGGCAGCTCAAATCATCTAGTGAAGCATTTTGAAGCTCATTTACTGGATCACAGTGGCTTCCGTACATTTCTTGCTCCTAGTGCGATTCCAACAATTGTCGATTCATCGTACCGAGAAGAAGTAAGTGTCCACATATCTTTTTTACGTACCTACCTATCCAAACCATCTTGAGTTAAAGGAAATATTGAAAGCTATTGAACTTTAAATTTAACTTAACTTTAACTTTTTATTTAATTTATCCTAGGCCTATGTCCAGCAGTGGACGTGTGTAGGCTGTTGATGATGATGATGATGAAACCCTATCCTACCCCTTTAACCCTATGCTAGTCGTGGGGATGTATTCTTGTATGAAAATGTGCATAAAATAATAACTTTTTAAATTTGTTTTTCAGTATTTATATAATCATCAGGTCCAGTAAAAAGAAATGCCAGTGGAGATCATGTTTTAAAGAATTTGCAAAATTTACAGCCGAGTACCTCAAGTGTACTACATTATGTGAGTTAATATAAATATTATATTGTTGTACAGTATTAAATGGTATAACATGACGAAGATGGGTCTGAGCAGTCACTCAACTGCATTACTTTGAAATATACAGAAAGTAATAAATTTATTTATTTTCAGAAACCTTCATCGTCATCTTCATCTTCAACCTTTGGTTTCGCAGTCAGGGTCGCTGACTTCTCGACCACCCGGCGCGGCGGTCTTATCACTAGTTTTAAACATTGTGACATTATTAGAAATAGAAATAGAAATATATTTATTGTCTTCCTACATTTTTATACAAAAGATAAGAAAATCTACTGTACAAACAGTGCAATTAATACTTGAAAACCAATTTATATAAAAATAACTTATGAAAAAAATAAAATAAGAAAAGACAAAAGGAAATGGCTCAGCCTAAGTTAGTTGAGGCCTAGACCTTACCAACGCTGTTTTTCAGCCACTCCCTGTACTCTGAGATGTGAAAAGAGTTTGCCAATAGTGTTTGCCAAGAGGACATACCTACCTGTTTTCACATTAATTTTGCATACAATTTTTTACAGATTATTAATTATTGTAATTATTATTTTATTTTAAAAAATACCAGCAGAGTATGTTGTTGTTTTTATTTATTTTATTTTAAGGGTTCCGTACCCAAAGGGCAAAACGGGAACCCTATTACTAAGACTCCGCTGTCCTTCCGTCCGTCCGTCTGTCACCAGGCTGTATCTCATGAACCGTGTTAGTTAGACAGTTAAAATTTAATTTTCACAATGATGTTTTTCTATTGCCGCTATAACAACAAATACTAAAAAACAGAATAAAATAAATATTTAAGGGGGCTCCCATACAACAGACATGATTTTTATAGAACAATTACACGAGATAATGGTACGGGACCCTTCGTGCGCGAGTCCGACTCGCACTTGGACGGTTTTTTTTAGTTTACCAACTGTTCATACATTTTATTAAAGTTAATGGCGTCGTCACAGGCAGATATAGTAGATACAGAAACAGCCTGACACTCAATGATAGATAACGTTAGCATTCTACTGGTAAAATCGAATGAGTATCTTCAAATTTATTTTTAATATTATCCTCTTTATAACATTGCTATAGATGTAGGTACTTGAGGTCCCATGCGTGCCTGAGTTCGGCCCCTTTTATTGTAAACGTGTGCGTGACATTTGTCTGTAGGCGTAATTGGCACGCTTTTTTATTGTAATGTTACGTCTGCTTCTTATTATACGTCTGTGGTCTTAACACACACTTTAATATGCTAGTTAATTTTTTTAAATAACTTGTAGTTTTAATTTGAAGGAAAAAAAACAGTTTTTCTTATGGTACGGGGCGCAAACACTCCGTATGAGATTTATTGTTTAGCGGTGCGTCGCCTTAAGCCATTTTTTTTGTATTCTAAATAAACTTCAAAGCTCTTTATTTTTAAAACAATAAACGTTATATGCAGAGTTGTCGACAGTAGAAAACTTTTTAAAGATTGTCCACTGATTTTGTGCAATTTGAAAGTTTTCGTGGTAGACTTTAAAGAAGTTTTGTTTTGTTTTTTTTTGTTTTATTGATTATTTATTACTTATTATTATTTATTGTTTTTCTTTTGATTTATATGTAGTAGTAGGTAATGTAGTTTAATGTAATTTAATTTGATTGTATTAGATTATTGTATGTGTTAATTATGGATATTGATATCTGAAATAAATGATTTATTATTATTATTATTATTATTTAAATCGCTTTAACTATTGTTTTTTTTTTAATTATTAATAATTTAATCTTAATATTTAAGAGTGTCGAAATCTATAATAAATGAGTATTTTTTTGTTTATCCCGTATGCATTCCTATAAATACCGAATGAATCATAGTAAATAACGCTCACGCTCGCAATGGTTTCCGAGTCGTTGAAACCATCTCATGCAGGCAAAGTTGAGAGCAGACCGCTGGTTGTAGGACAAAGGCCCAATTGGGCCCAATTTCTCCACACCCTGTTACTAAGTTAAACATTCTGTTAAATCTTTTAACGAGCTGTTAAGGTTAATGAGTGCCCCACAAATGCGCTAATGGCCCATTAGTAGAACCGTTTTGTTGATAATTCAAGACACAGCATCAGAACTATACTGAATGCCAATAAATATGCTGAGACAGGGCCCGTTACCTTCACACTCTTTGTATTTTTCTTTGTTAATCTTTTTGTTTAATATAATTTTTTTTACTTGTGTGTTTACTGTCGGCCTCTTCTTTTTGTTTGGATATGTGTTTTTTTATTCTATTATAAATATCAATACATTCATTCCTAGTGCAAAGGTTGTCCCAATATTCTTACGAGAACGGGAACCACGCGGGTGAAACCGCGAGCGGCCGCTAGTATTAAATAAATTATATCATTGAAATATTCAATCAGAGCTAAAAAGTTTTTCAAGTACACATAAATTTAGATAACCATGAGTTTAACATCCAAAACAAAACATAAAGCGAAAAAAAATATAAACATTATTTAGAATAAATCTATGAACATTTGAATAAAATTATGAACATTTTTTTCTTCAAAGAAAACCAAAGTTATTAAATAAAATGAAATATTTAACAAAATTTCGAAAAAAGATAAAAATAAAAATAAATCAAAACTCAGATCTATATTCAGGGTGCCCAAAAAAGCGTGTGTCTGCCACAGCAGCAAATGCCTACTGTTTTTTGATGTGTAACATCTTTCCGCTCGCTTTCTATTGATTTCGTGAAATGTGACGGAAGTAGGTGTAATAGTGTGACAGGAAGTCGGGGAAACGCCAAGCGCGCGCCATTTTGTAAATTTTAAATCGATATTATGAATGTGACATATTATTATTATTATGTGACATATTGTGTCATTTGACTATCAAAGGCTTAGATCAAAGGCATGAAGCTATATCTACAGCTTCATGATCAAAGGTCATTTCGATATGTCAAATGTCTTCTAATGAGTATTTACTGCATTTATTTTATAGTTATACAATGATGTAATACTTGACCCATTCTATTCAGAACATAATGTTAAAATTGCTTAACTGCACTTTAGTAAGGTGAGATGTCAAATGTTACACATCATAATTATGCGACTACAGTAAAGGTGGAAACATACTATTAAAACGTGACGCCACGTCACGCCATCCGACGCGTGTCAGTAGTAATCAATCCCATACATTTATTATGGTCAGGTGCACATATAAAACACACCATGTGATGATACGCACTCCCACGCGGAAAAATCCAGTCGATCTAGATCGGCGTGTTGCCGGGAGAGGGGGTACACACGCCACCCGACGCTCGGCACGCAGTGTGTTTCTAGTTAACACCCGACGCCACGCGTCAGTCATTCGAGAACATTCCTGGTATTAAGATATTTTTTGTCACTTACGTCCTTCAGGATACTATGACACTAGCGAATCGTGATGTAGCATCACGTAGCGTGTTGGTAATGTGCACGGTGCACATCGGGTGTCGACACATGGTGTCGCGTCGCGTTTTAGCAGTATGTTTCCACCTTTAAGGTGGCAACATACTATTAAAACGTGACGCCACGTCACGCCATCCGACGCGTGTCAGTACTAATCAATCCCATACATTTATTATGGTCAGTTGCACATAGAAAACACACCATGTGATGACACGCACTCCCACGCGGAAACATCCAGTCGATCTAGATCGGCGTGTTGCCGGGAGAGGGGGTACACACGCCACCCGACGCTTGGCACGCAGTGTGTTTCTAGTTAACACCCGACGCCACGCGTCATTCATTCGAGAACATTCCTGGTATTAAGATATTTTTTGTCACTTACGTCCTTCAGAATGCTATGACACTAGCGAAGCGTGTTGTAGCATTACGTAGCGTGTTGGTAATGTGCACGGTGTACATCGGGTGTCGACACGTGGTGTCGCGTCGCGTTTTAGTAGTATGTTTCCACAATAAGGCCGACGGTGGAAGCGCACTTCACCCGGTAACCTTAACAACTGAGGCACTGTCTATATCTTATCTTACTGTGTGTGCCTAATTCTTCTTTAATCATTTATTTAGCTCTTCAATATGGTCAGCCTAGTAATAATTATAATAATAATAATAAGAGGTTCCTGTCTCTGGAGCCCTAATCACCGGTAGTTTGGACCCTGGTCCCGATGCCAGTGGACCCCTATTTTTTATATTTTTAAATGTTTGTTTTGTTTTTTAGAAAATATTTAAAAATGTAAATTAATATGTAAAAAAATAAATAGAGAGATAATAATAATAATCTTTCGAGGCTCTCGCTGAAAGGTTGGGTCAAGGGTCAGATGCAAAAGGCAGTAGGTACTCCTTGACACGGCACGTATTGTCAGGAGGTTCCTCACTTTGCAGCCCTGACCACCGGTAGCTTGGGCCCTGCCTCGCTGCTGGCGGTACTCTAGGATTAGGTTTTTATAATGTTTTATTGTTTTTATATTAACATATTGTTAAAATCTAGTTTTAAGAAAGAAAATACATAAATATAGAGTATAATAATAATATTTATTTATTAAAAGACAACAAAGATTATAACATCATTGGTTTGTTTCTGTTCCATCAGTTACACCGAAGTCATCCGTCTGGTACTGAAGGCCGGTGGCGCGAACAACACTATGAAGCCGTCTATGAACGACCTTATGACACCCTTACACACCGCTGTGGAGTTGGAGAACGTGGACGCTATCAAGGAACTATTACAGATCGGAGCATCGATCGCTTGCCTGAACACGGCCGGCCAGACGCCGTTACACGTCTGTGTGAAGAAGGAACTTGAGGAACCGTTGAAGGCAAGTAATATACAGTGTTTTTTTATCTAAAACCATAAAAGATAGAACTGAAAGCAACTGTCTTAGAAACCATTAATAATTTTTTTTTGAAAACAATTTTGGCATAACAAATTTTTTGGTTAAGCGTGAGTTGTACGTTTAAAATGTGCCAAATTTGATTTTAAAAATTTAATGCGGGTTGACCACTGTTTCGATTTAGAATTATAATTATAATTGTATCGGAAAAAAATCGGAGCAGTAAAAGTTAGTCAAATTTAATGAAATGTTTTATCATACAATTTGTACGTATTCAATATTCGTATAATACCTATACTTGTAGATAATGTACCTCTTTATTAATAATAAAGAAACAAACACGTACAGTCAACAGCAAAAGTAGATGATGTTTACTAGATTTCAAAATTAAGTTTCGATAGTGTCGGTAAGTCGGTCTATATAACTACAGTCAAAGTCTGCAGGTACTAGTAGACGCTCGAAGGTTTTTCGATATGCGTTTAAAAAGTTTTGATTTTCATAATGATTTCATATTTTGAAACTTTGCTGTTGACTGTACCTACCAAAAATTCCTATTATTGAAGAAAAACTGCTCTCTCTCAGACATTTTCACCTCTTATTCGAAGTCCGAACGAAATGTATGTAGTGTGTACGCTGTGTACGTACACAAGAAGTCGACATGCTCTAATTAACGTTCGTGTTCTAATCGAGGTTGGTTGTGTTTGTCGCTCATTATCTTCATTACCTGCCAGTTTCATATGTACAGTCAGCGCCAAATTCATTTAAGCATTATAACTGCCAAAAAACATAGGTTCACAATAATAGTCAATCGGTGCATAGTGGGAGGCTTGATAATTGATTTATAAAACTAAAAACTGCGTACTTACTATAAACAAACGAATAAGTAGTTTTTTTTTCTGTTGCCAAATTAATTAAAAGTAAGCTCACTCTTAATACCATTTCAAATAGTTGTGAGTCTACCACACCGGTTCACATTACAATATTTGTTTAGAAAGTTATTCCTCTTGACTGCCTTTTAAGTACCTTTTCAGCGTAACCGAATTTCAGGGTATTATTTACGGGTAAAGAGCACAAAACCGGTCGTTGTGGAGATCCTTGGGGGAGGCATTTGTCCAGCAGTGGACGTCTTTTGGCAGAGATGATGATGATGACGATTTACGGGTAAGCCCAATGCCTTTATCTCACCTGATGATAAGTGATGATAAGGACAATGGTTAAGAGCGTTTACGCCGCACACTAGCGCCGCACACTGGCTATTGAAGCTGCCTGGGTGCCGGGGGTCTGCGTGGCTCTGGAGGCTGGTGCTGACGTCACTCTTAAGGTAACTGAGTTTACATGGCTCTTTTATAGCAGAGTGCTGAGTTAAAGACAACGAGAATTCGTGTAATGTTGAAGCAGTGCCATCTCGGGACTAACGTTGTGAGTTAAGGTGCCATTTATAAGAATACATCAACTTTCATCGAAAGTTGTAGGAGTATGACAAGACCAACGAATCTGAAATTTTGATATAGATAACTTCACGCCTTTTATTAAAAACCCTTGCTCAAAAACACGATTTTGGCTCGATCGTAATTCTTTACGATTACACCTCTAAAAATCATAATTGCTATAATTACAATGAAATTACTTAATCTATATGTTTTGAAATCACTCAAATATATTGATAACATCAATATTCGTTGCTGCATATTTTAAATGTAATTTATTTTATTTTAAATGTAATGAAAAATGTAAATTAATATGTAAAAAAATAAATAGAGAGATAATAATAATAATCTTTCGAGGCTCTCGCTGAAAGGTTGGGTCAAGGGTCAGATGCAAAAGGCAGTAGGTACTCCTTGACACGGCACGTATTGTCAGGAGGTTCCTCACTTTGCAGCCCTGACCACCGGTAGCTTGGGCCCTGCCTCGCTGCTGGCGGTACTCTAGGATTAGGTTTTTATAATGTTTTATTGTTTTTATATTAACATATTGTTAAAATCTAGTTTTAAGAAAGAAAATACATAAATATAGAGTATAATAATAATATTTATTTATTAAAAGACAACAAAGATTATAACATCATTGGTTTGTTTCTGTTCCATCAGTTACACCGAAGTCATCCGTCTGGTACTGAAGGCCGGTGGCGCGAACAACACTATGAAGCCGTCTATGAACGACCTTATGACACCCTTACACACCGCTGTGGAGTTGGAGAACGTGGACGCTATCAAGGAACTATTACAGATCGGAGCATCGATCGCTTGCCTGAACACGGCCGGCCAGACGCCGTTACACGTCTGTGTGAAGAAGGAACTTGAGGAACCGTTGAAGGCAAGTAATATACAGTGTTTTTTTATCTAAAACCATAAAAGATAGAACTGAAAGCAACTGTCTTAGAAACCATTAATAATTTTTTTTTGAAAACAATTTTGGCATAACAAATTTTTTGGTTAAGCGTGAGTTGTACGTTTAAAATGTGCCAAATTTGATTTTAAAAATTTAATGCGGGTTGACCACTGTTTCGATTTAGAATTATAATTATAATTGTATCGGAAAAAAATCGGAGCAGTAAAAGTTAGTCAAATTTAATGAAATGTTTTATCATACAATTTGTACGTATTCAATATTCGTATAATACCTATACTTGTAGATAATGTACCTCTTTATTAATAATAAAGAAACAAACACGTACAGTCAACAGCAAAAGTAGATGATGTTTACTAGATTTCAAAATTAAGTTTCGATAGTGTCGGTAAGTCGGTCTATATAACTACAGTCAAAGTCTGCAGGTACTAGTAGACGCTCGAAGGTTTTTCGATATGCGTTTAAAAAGTTTTGATTTTCATAATGATTTCATATTTTGAAACTTTGCTGTTGACTGTACCTACCAAAAATTCCTATTATTGAAGAAAAACTGCTCTCTCTCAGACATTTTCACCTCTTATTCGAAGTCCGAACGAAATGTATGTAGTGTGTACGCTGTGTACGTACACAAGAAGTCGACATGCTCTAATTAACGTTCGTGTTCTAATCGAGGTTGGTTGTGTTTGTCGCTCATTATCTTCATTACCTGCCAGTTTCATATGTACAGTCAGCGCCAAATTCATTTAAGCATTATAACTGCCAAAAAACATAGGTTCACAATAATAGTCAATCGGTGCATAGTGGGAGGCTTGATAATTGATTTATAAAACTAAAAACTGCGTACTTACTATAAACAAACGAATAAGTAGTTTTTTTTTCTGTTGCCAAATTAATTAAAAGTAAGCTCACTCTTAATACCATTTCAAATAGTTGTGAGTCTACCACACCGGTTCACATTACAATATTTGTTTAGAAAGTTATTCCTCTTGACTGCCTTTTAAGTACCTTTTCAGCGTAACCGAATTTCAGGGTATTATTTACGGGTAAAGAGCACAAAACCGGTCGTTGTGGAGATCCTTGGGGGAGGCATTTGTCCAGCAGTGGACGTCTTTTGGCAGAGATGATGATGATGACGATTTACGGGTAAGCCCAATGCCTTTATCTCACCTGATGATAAGTGATGATAAGGACAATGGTTAAGAGCGTTTACGCCGCACACTAGCGCCACTAATGAAAAAAAAACATATCTAGTAATTAGAGATAGAAAATCAAATTATGCTCAACAAACTATTTGAATGAAGTAATTTAGCATTTTTACGTCACCTAATGAACACCTCACATGATATGGTTTAGTTAAATTTTTTTTTTTTTTTTTAATGTTAAAAGGAGGCAAACGAGCAGGCGGGTCACCTGATGGAAAGTAATCACCGCCGCCCATAGACACCTTCAAAACCAAAGTTATCGCAGATGCGTTGCCAACCTTGGAAAGGAGTTGGATCTTGAGGAGGGAGTAGGAATTGGGAGGGGGGAGGGGTGAGAGATGGGCCTCCGGTACTTTCACTCACCGGACGAAACACAACAGCAACGCCGTTGTTTCACGCCGACAAATAAGATGTTACGGCCACTTTTAACTATAACGCCATATTTAACTAAACCATAACATGTCAGGTGTTCATTAGGTGACGTAAAAATGCTAAATTACTTCATTCAGATAGTTTGTTGAGTATAATTTGATTTTCTATCTCTAATTACTAGATATGTTTTTTTTTTCATTGGCGGCGCTAGTGTGCGGCGTAAACGCTCTTAAGCTTACTTCACCCGGAATCCTCAAATACTGAGGCACTGGCTATCTTATCTCTAGCTGATGGAACACAACTATGCTACAAACATTGATGCTATTTATATTTACACTAGCTGTGCTCGCGACTTCGTCTGCGTGGAATAGTGACTTTCAGCAGCATTTTTAATTTTTTAGGCTCTTGTTCCCGTTTTTGCAACATTTTTTACTGATGCTTCGCTCCTATTGGTCGCAGCGTGATGTTATATAGCCTAAAGCCTTTCTCAATAAATGGACTATCCAACACAAAAACATTTTTTTAATTCGAACGAGTAGTTCCTGAGATTAGCGCGTTCAAACAAACAAACTCTTCAGCTTTATAATATTAATATAGATATTTAGATAAAATGGCGGTATCTAGCCAAGCGGAAAAACAAGCCCTACCACCGACCAAACCAAGTACACAAACATGTACCTCCCGCTGGGAATCGAACCCAGGAATTATGTTTCTGAGGCCGGTTAAACAAGATCCTAACCACTAGACCACAGAGGCGGTTATAGGCAGGTAGACAGCGAAAAGCTTAAGATCTCTCAATCCATAGAGGGTTTCTAAAGGAGATGGCATCACCCAATCATCTCTCTGTACGCATTTATCGATAAGAGCACATTTAAGTGAAATAAGTTCTAACTCTATTTACGCTTGATTCCAAAAATGTTGTAGCCTAAATCCAAAACATAAATTAATAAGTAGGTTTGTTTTTCTAAATACTAAATAATATTTTTTACCACATTTGTTCCATTAACTTTCATGCTGACTATACTTTTAACAATGCGTTTGCTTTATCGGTAATACCTATCGTTCTGGAGTTACAGCTTGTAGTTTAGACGCAATTAATGACTTTATCAAAAGATGAGCTTGTAGTGCAATTCATTAAGGTATATTTAAGGCGGATTTGTTCTCTATTTAATTCAAAGTCAACGTCAAAGTCAAAAATTGCTTTATTCAATTAAACTTAGTAAGTAAGCTTTTACTTTTGTCGCGTCTATACTATTAATTGTTTTTTACCAACTACTTACTTAGTCAATGCCGTCAATGACGCCTCGGTGGCCGAGTGGCAGAGCGCTCGGCTCGATACCCGAAGGTCCCGGGTTCAATTCCCAGGTCGGGCAAAATGTATTTCGGATTTTTCGATGTATATCCCGGGTTTGTGATCACCAACCAGCATTTGGCAAGCGCGGTGATTAAGCCATTACCCATCAATTGTAGCGATGACTTGATTTTAATGATGGAGGCCTTTGCCCAGCAGTGGGACAATTATAGGCTGTTTACTACTACTACTACTACTTAGTCAAAACGTCTTTAGCAGTGGACATAACGGGCGCAAAGAACTGCACAGCTTTGTAAAGAAGAAATAACATTTACAAAAACAATACGTCTCATCAGCTCATATTATGTCCCCACTGCTGGGGCACGAGCCTTCCCTATGGATGGATAGAGAGAACGGGCCATAGCGGGACCACGCGGGCCCAGTGCGGGTTGGTGGTTGTTAACGACTGCTAATGCAGCCGGGACCAACGGCTTTACGTGCCTTCCGAAGTACGGAGGAGCTCAGGATGATAAATTTTGGTCACCCAACCATCTGTCGCTAACAAATCATGCATGCAATAATGCAATTTTACATAATTTACAATTATATATATTACTAGCTGACCCAGCGGACTTCGGATCGCTTTGACAGTTTCTATTTCAACAAAACAATCAAATCGTTTCTATGACAACAAAACAAACAAATAGTGGAACATTTTGTATTGAAAAAAAAGGTTTGGGGTGGACCATCCATAACACTTAGGGGTATAAAAAATAGATTACGACCGATTGTCAGACCTACCGAATATGCATATCAAATTTCATAAAAACCGATCGAGCCGTTTCGGAGGAGTATGGCAACTAACATGTGACACGACATTAGTTCTGTGAACAAAACTAATGGGAAAAAAATTCCCAGTAGTTCTGCCGACAGGACCACAGTAATGGCGCCAGTGTTAGACAGGTAATGGCACCTTATTCCTAGCTGTCATCCCTTAGCATTTGAATGAAAATGTATGTTAGTTTTTGGCGACGAAAACTGTGTCAAGCACTGGGCTTACAATGTCGAAAACTGCTACCCTAGTTGGAGCATTTCAAACCCTAATCGTTATGTATTCTTTCTAATCAGACACTGATATTTTAATTGGGAGAGCACTTGACCCGGTATGTCAGAAGGGTGCGGGTTCAAATCCTGCTCGTGGAAATTTTTTCAACATTTGTGTTTTTTTTTCACTGATATTTAATTAAGACAAGCTTTTTTTAATAAAATGTTCTGTAATTAAGTACGATTTTAATGTTCTAGCTCACAAAGACCCCGATAGTTGGCAAAGTTTCATTTTCTTATAAATTATGGCGATCTTTAACCGAAGGCTATTAAAGTTACCTGCTGAGTTTTAAAACTTCACGCATAAAGGAGAAAACGAAGATAGTTTCGAACTATTTAAAATATGTGCTTTATCGTTAGAAATTTCTTCTTTCACAACACAACCAACTGCGATATCACCAAAATAAATCGGTGTTTTATACAATCATCATCATCATCATCAGCTCATTTTATGTCCCCACTGCTGGGGCTCGAGCCTTCCCTATAGATGGATAGGGAGAACGGGCCATAAACCACCACGCGGGCCCAGTGCGGATTGGTGGTTGTTAACGACTGCTAATGCAGCCGGGACCAACGGCTTTACGTGCCTTCCGAAGCACGGAGGAGCTCGAGATAATAAAGTTTTGGTCACCCATCCGATGACCGGCCTTTGCGAAAGTTACTTAACCTTAGCAATCGCAGACCGGGCGCGTTAAGCACTGCGCCATCGAGCTCCTCATCAAGTTTCATCCTCAGTTTTATACAATAGTAAATACTTATTTGACCAAAATATTTACCCCTTGGCCCTTTATACCGATGGCCCAGAAATACCATGGAGTGGAGACCGTGAAAAAACACATGCAGCCGGGGCCGCCCATCGCGCAGACGGGTGGACCGGCCACAACTGGATGGGAGTAGCTGGCGACAGAAAAAAATATAGGCTTATGTCCGGACTAAATGCAGGCTGTGGATAATGATGATGATAATGACGTACCCCTTATTGGGAATCGAACCCGAGATCTCTGGCTCTAAAGTGATCTTACCGCTAATGCATACAGCACTTTTAAGTTTAACTAAGTAGTTCAATGATGTTTGACGACCTCCTTAGTCGAGTGGTTTGAACACCGGTTTTCATGGTGTCGCCATCTCTGAGGTCCCGGGTTCGATCCCCGGTCGGGTCAATTTAGAGATTATTGTTTTTCTAAATTGTCTCGGGTCTGGGTGTTTTCTATGTATAATAAGTATGTATTTAAATATTTTAAGTGTTTATCCGTTGTCTAGTAACCATTTAACGAGTTTCATAACGAAGCTTCTCTTGGGCTAAATAATTGGTAGAGGGTAGGAAAGTTTATTTATTATTTATTTAATGCGATACAAGATTAAAATGTGTATCCTTTTGTTGTTACTGTTATGTTGTTGATATCACCAGATTTTATGTCCCCACTGCTGGGGAACAAGTCTTCCTTATGGAACAAGTCTTCCTTTCCTTAGGAACACCACAGGGCGCACGGGACCGACGGCTTTACGTGCCATCTTCGGAAGGGTACGGCACGAGTTGTTGTGTAAATCTATAAATGCTTTCTTATTCTTATGATAACCTTTGTTCTAGGTCCTTGCCAACGAGGGTAGGAACGACAACGACCCTCTATCAGCCGTAGTGGATGTGAAAGATCGGGAAGGTCATACTGTCCTGCAGGCGGCTATTGAAGCTGCCTGGGTGCCGGGGGTCTGCGTGGCTCTGGAGGCTGGTGCTGACGTCACTCTTAAGGTAACTGAGTTTACATGGCTCTTTTATAGCAGAGTGCTGAGTTAAAGACAACGAGAATTCGTGTAATGTTGAAGCAGTGCCATCTCGGGACTAACGTTGTGAGTTAAGGTGCCATTTATAAGAATACATCAACTTTCATCGAAAGTTGTAGGAGTATGACAAGACCAACGAATCTGAAATTTTGATATAGATAACTTCACGCCTTTTATTAAAAACCCTTGCTCAAAAACACGATTTTGGCTCGATCGTAATTCTTTACGATTACACCTCTAAAAATCATAATTGCTATAATTACAATGAAATTACTTAATCTATATGTTTTGAAATCACTCAAATATATTGATAACATCAATATTCGTTGCTGCATATTTTAATAACTAATACCAGTAGAGTAGATTCTGTTTCGTAGTGCCTGCGACAATTGAGACCGCCAAGATCAAAATATGCAGCAACTAAATTACGAATATTGATGTTATCAATATATTTGAGTGATTTCAAAACATATAGATTAAGTAATTTTATTGAAATTATAGCATTAATGATTTATTAGAGATGTGCACAATCGTGTTTTTGAGCAAGGGTTTTAAAGACAAAGGCATGAAGTTATCTATATCAAAATTTCAGATTCGTTGGTCTTGTCATACTCCTACAACTTTCGATGAAAGTTGATATATTTCTTTCAAGTGTCGCCTTAAATTGAAATGAAACACCTTTTACGGATCTACTCGCTTCATCATCATCATCAGCTCATTTTATGTCCCCACTGGTGGGGCACTTTCCCTAAGTATGGATAAGGAGAACGGGCCATAGACCACCACGCGGGCCCAGTGCGGGTTGGTGGTTGTAAACGACTGCTGACGCAACCGGGACCAACGGCTTTACGTGCCTTATTTAATTTAAAATAAACGCGAGTAAATCCGTAAAAGGTGTTTCATTTCAATGTGTAGTGTTCGCGTAAACTTTAGAAAACATTAAGTGGTGAGTTAAATTTATACCATACTCGTTTTGGTTAACGTGATCGTTGATGTTGAACGGAATTGCGACGTTTATATACCTACACTATTAGGATAAAAAAATACATTTTATTTTAATACGTAATTTTTACAAGAACACAATAAAAGCTATAGATAAAAACAAAGAAAATCTTGACACTAACGAGTTAATATTATATTAGTTAACTAACTTGAGTTTATCTTGTCTGTGTAATTTCCGTCTAACAAAGTTTTGTTTTACCAATTGGTAATACAAAAGTTTATCTCAATCATATTTAAATATAAAGTTTTGTCTCCATTACATCAAAGTCTTATGACCTTAGGATGACCTACACAAAACATGAGGCGTTTTCAAACATCAAGCGCTTCGTTGAGATTTTGATTTTAATTCTGCTATTGTGAAACGTCCACAATCGTGTCTCAAAGGCCAAATGATAACATTCATTACATAGAACAAATCTCAAAATCAGGCCACTACGACACAATTGAAGGCGTTTCAAAATAACAGAATCAAAATATGTTTGCCCTGGTGCTGCATGCTGGCTGATGATGCTAGCGTAAGCGTGGCGTGTCCCGGTGACGATTTTCATTTAATATCTTCAAAGAAATTAATGTTAATCCACTCTAGCGTCTCGCGCTCTCTCTCCGTAACGCCAACTGTTTAACAAACCTTTCTTGGTCTGACACTAAAGATATTGTGAACCGGCCCTTTATCAGCTATTAACTAAGAGTCTACATACACGGACCGCTGGAGCAGTCATAGTTAAGCTGCCATTTCACCGAGCTGCTGACTGCCCGGAGCAGTTATTGCTTGAGCGGTTCCATATATATATTTGTAAATAGGATACTGTAGTTCACAATGCAGTCGCAGCTTGAAGCAGTCGATCCTGACTGCTTCAAGCTGCCCATATGCCGCCCTAAGTTATAACTTATTCTAAATAAATTACGTATTTACAAAATCCTTTAGCTTACGTTCATTTTTCGTTTTCAGGCTAACGATGGTGAAACACCAATCCATTCAGCAGCAGTTTTAGGTAACTTGGAAGTGCTTAATGAAATCTTAAGCATCGCTAAACAAAAAGACTCGATCGACTATCAAAACGAACAAGGTGAGACCGCTCTCTTCAAAGCAGTCAAATACGGTCACATTGACTGCGTCAAATCAATCCTTGAAGAAGGCGCTTCTATTAAAATAACCCTCACAGGAGAAGTGAGTGTTTTCCATGTAGCTGCTGAAAACGGTCATGAGGCTATTCTTAGACTTTTACTAGACTACAACGATGCAGTGACAGAGGTCATGTTAAACAGTCTCACAGCTGGAGACAGAAGAGGGTTCGGCCCAATACATTTCGCTGTTTCGGAGAACCATTTGCCGTGCGTAGAATTGCTCCTGTCAAGAAACGCTGACATACGACTTAGAACCACAAGCAGTCCGCATAAGTCATCAACTCCTTTACATATAGCGGCAGTCAAGAACCATTCTATTATAGCAAGAGTTCTACTCAACCATGACAAGACATTAATACACGAAGTGAATTGTATGGGCTGGTTTCCTTTACACTCGGCATGCCATCATGGAAGTAGGGATGTTATAACTTTACTTTTGAGGGAAGGTGCTAACTTAGCTGGCTACACTGATGGTCCTAAGAAATTTAGAAGAACAGCTATCGATATGATCATTCATAATTTGTCTAAACCCGCCGAGTTCATGGAAGATGTACTCGACTCTTATATATCAACGAACGAACTCAATCTTCAAGATCCGAATTGTGAGGTATCAGTTGATTACAGAATTTTGATGCCGAGTGAATGTGAAATGGAACAAATGAAGGTCATTGAAGCTTTGCTCAAAACTGGCAACAGATATTCGCAGAAGAGATTGCTGGTCCATCCGCTGATAGAAAGCTTCCTGTATTTGAAATGGAAGGCGCTATTGCCATTTTTCTACACAATCATAGCGTTTTATGCAATATTTGTAATGTCTTTAACGATTTTCGCTGTATCAGTATTCTTTTACAAGGACACTTTGGAAGAAAAGCCTAGTTGGCTCGATTCTACGGCTTGGGGCTACGTGGTATACGCGTCCATATGTTTAATTATGCTACAAGTAAGTTGACTCTATCAAAAGGTGTATTAATTATGATTACCAAGTAATTAAACAATATTTATATAGGCACGTTTAACCTTTACAGAAAGGTAATTATGTCTGTCTATTGTACACCAACAATTTCATATAAAAGTTGAGATAAAAAACATTTAAATGATAAAAAGACAAAAAAGATACATTTTATGGCGATGATAATAATATTTCACTCTTTTGTCTTGTTCAACTATGGCAAGCCTTCTCACAATCATTTGAAACACTGAAAGATATGATTAATAAAGAAAGTTTTTAAACTTTATAAAGCTAAGGCCTACAACGCACTATCCGGCCAGCCGCAATCTGGCACGCGTTTGTGCCTTTGTAGACAGTAGACGGCTGGCGCGAGTCGTGCGTTTGAACAATACGTTTTCATATGAAAATAGACATGCGGCCTGCCGCAACGGCGCGCCGGCCGTGTTACGGCTAGCCGGATAGTGCGTTACAGGCCTAAGACAAAACAAATGACAGAATGAAAAATTAACTACCGAAGACACTTCAAACATTGTAGACGATCTAAAACAAAACTTACTATATTAATCATGTAATTAATACCTACGTAATACTTTTAAGCAATGATTAAGAAGGTTTAAATCCTCTTTAAAATACAAATGAAACTTAAACAATACTTACTTAATCTAGAAACCCACCGTTGTAATTGAGCGCACCTAAGTCTTCTACATTACTACTAATCGTTTATATCGCCAATACTCATCATTCATCAACAATATATCTAAAAAAAAAAACACAAATGTTGAAAAAATTTCCACGAGCAGGATTTGAACCGGCACCCTTCTGACATACCGGGTCAGGTGCTCTTCTAATTGAGCTATCGTGGTTCTAACCAGCCCGCCGAATAGCCCATAGCTCAATTGGAAGAGCACCTGACCCGGTATGTCAGAAGGGTGCATGTTCAAATCCTGCTCGTGGAAATTTTTTCAACATTTGTGTTTTTGTAATTTGTTCGCAACAAAATTTGCGTTAAAAATTATTTAAACATTTTAATATATTTTTATTTACTATTTATTTACATCAAAAACAATTAATTGTGGCGATATCTTGATTTTAATGATAGTGGCCATTGCTCAGCAGTGATATTCTCTAAGCAAAACAGCGTCGACCTCGACATTGAACTCACTCATAACTTGCAAACGAATGTAGACTTTATTACTTTATACTATTTATTAGAAGTAGGTTGAAATTCGTTTGCAAGTTTTGAGCGAGTTCAACGTCGAGTTCGACGCTGTTTTGCTTAGAGAATAGCACTGCAATGTTATGCCTTATTTTGACTACTTATCAATATAAGAACTTCAAGAGCATCAGAGTACACACAAGCTCTTATTTAATTCACAGGAACTCCTATACATGAACGTGAAGAGCAGTAGATACTTCTTCCAACTAGAAACATGGGTGAAATTCGGCTCGATAGGGCTGGCCATCATCCTGCCCCCCTCCGTCATGGTCATAGCCTTGGAGGACGCTGAGTGGCCGAGGCATGTGGCCACGATCGCTCTACTCCTGGCGTGGCTACAGATGATGTTCCTGCTGTCCCGTTTCCCGAACTGGGGCTACTATGTGCTGATGTTTGGGAAAGTTGCTTCTAATGTTGTTAAGGTAAGGAGAAGAGGCATTGCTTTATCATCATCATCTCCATCATTGTCACCATTGATGTCCCCACTACTGGGGCACGAGTCTTCCATATGGATTGAAACACCAAAGGGAGATTAGAAAGAAAAGAAAGAAAAAAAAAATTATTCAGTATCATAAAACAACATTCAACAAGTAAAGCATTCATAAAGATAGGTACATGGTATATGATACTGAAGAGGCAACTTCTCAGCGTGTGTCATAGCACTGTAGTAATGCTACGACGCTGGTCTTCCGAAGATGCCCAGACTAGAACTAAACTTAACTAAAACTAAGAATAGTAATAAAAATAAAACATGAAACACCACTACTCACACCACCCAAATGATAGTTCATACACTTTTGTATTCATAATTGTGTAGTTAATTATTTATTGTTCATGGCAAACAATTTCTTATATTATATATTACGACTTATAAATCATACAATAAACAAATACAAATAAATATAAATATCAATATCAAAACCTCCACAGCTAAATTCGATCGATTATGAGGGTGTGCGAATATATAATAAACTACCTGCTGAAATCAAAGATGCAAAATCATTAAATGGTTTTAAAAGACGACTTAAAATGTATGTATTAGATGAAATATAAAAATCACAAAAATACTAATAAATAAACAATAATTAAAACCACAATATATTTATAGTCATTTACATACCATTTGAAATCATAATAATATCATAAAATAATATTTAAAATCATTTAACACACTTATAAAATTACTAATCAAACTTTTAAACTATCAGTATTGATCTGCCTCATCCATAATGCAAGTACGCTCTGCGCGCTTTAGATCCGTGGTTGTCGGTGCATACAATCGTCGGTCGCTGACATTTTTGTAATTTACCCGACATAATTTTTTATTTAATTTTGTGTTTTAAAGTATACGCTCATTATGTCTTGCTTTCTTAAGTTAAGTTAAAATGTTTATGTTTCTCAGTAAGTGAATATTTTAAATTCTTTATGAGAAAATAAAGTTCTTAAACCACAAATTGTTAAATTGTTAGATATACTAGAATGAATCCTTTTGCAAATTTAGAAGGTAATAAAAATAAAACATGAAACACCGCTACTCACACCACCCAAATGATAGTTCATACATTTTTGTTTTCATAATTGTGTAGTTAATTATTTATTGTTCATGGCAAACTATTTCTTATATTATATATTACGACTTATAAATCATACAATAAACAAATACAAATAAATATCAATATCATTATCAAAACCTCTACAGCTAAATAATGTTTACTTGCTAATTGTTTTAAGATTACTTGCTGGTATATTGTTGTCTTATTCCCTGAATAGGTAAATACCACAATTTTTAAAGGTGAAGATACTTTATAAGGTGGTATCCCAAAGAAGATATTTATAACAAGAAAAACTTCCGCCGGCGGCGTGTAAATCGGTCTATTACAAAACGAATGTTTGCCTCCAGACACATTTTATTTGATGCGGATAATAAGTAGCCTATTTGATTATCCCTATCTGATCCCCACAATCCAAAAAACACTTCTGCCCATTGATCGACGCCACAGAGAAATTTAATCCGTTTTGAAGTGATGAAAGGACATAAATACTTTCACATGTTTAATGCTATTTTAATCATTATTCTTCGTTTTCAGATCCTGCTGACATTCGCCTTCCTTGTGATCGGCTTCTCCCTCAGCTTCATGATCCAATTCAGATCACAGACACCCTTCGAAGGTCCCTTATCTGCTCTCATCAAAACCGTCGTCATGATGACGTCAGAGTTCGAATATGACTCCCTATTCGATGAGGAGCACTCCAAAGAGCTGGCATTCTCTTTCCAAGTTGTTCGGCTCATATTTGTCGCCTTTCTCATTCTAGCTGCAATAGTCCTGATGAATTTGATGGTCGGTGTAGCTGTTAACGACATTAATGACTTAGAAATTCTCGGTAACATAAGGAGGTTGGATAAGCAAGTTGAATTTTTGAGCACTCTCGACACTTTAGTTTACAATAGAGTGTTTAGTAAAATCCTGCCAAGGAGAGCGAATAACAAGATAAAAAACAAACGTAATGTAAACAGTATTGTTATACTCAGGCCTGGTAGACCAAGATGGAGGTACTACAAGATTTTGCCTTCGAGAATAAGAGATGCTTTGTTTGATAAAGCACAGAGCCAGAAAAAACAAATGGACGACGAATTGGGCGTGCAAGCTTTCAAAGATATGTTGAATGATATTCACGAGGCTGTTGTTAAGAAAGAGAAAGGTGTGGATAAAGCTGAAGTGCTGAAGATTGTAGAGAATAGACCCTTGAGGAATAGGCACAGGCATGAGGAGTTGATGAAACGTCTCAATGGATTGGATGATGATATGGGTGAGATGAAGGTGCAAATGCAGACTATTACTGAGGAATCGAAGTTGCCTATTGACTCTTTAAATGTTAAGATTGATCAGATGTCTTTAGAAATGGAGGATATTAAACAGCTGTTAGTCCGGCTGGAGAGAAATATTTCAAAGTTGAAGTAGCGGTTAAGAAGAAGTTGTGAAGTAGTTAGAAATTAATGTTTTTAATACACTTTTAAATAGGATTAAAAATCAAAGATATTTATAATTGGAGTTTTTCTTTTTTACATTAGTATTATTGTGCTTTATCGAAGGCTTTTTTTATACTTAGTTTCGATAATTCTTTGAGTTAAAAATCTTTATTAAAAAACCGTATTTAAGCAAAGTGCCTTAAGGTTACACAAAAAACTCTGACTAGTCATAGAGCAAAAAGGTAGCTAGATTCCACTTCTATTCAAGCAACTTAAAAATTAGAGCTTTAATATCAATACATAGTATAAAACAAAGTCGCTTCCCGCTGTCCCTATGTATATATGTATGTATGTATGCTTAGATCTTAAAACTACGCAACGGATTTTGATGCGGGTTTTTTTAATAGGTAGAGTGATTCAAGAGGAAGGTTTATATGTATAAATACATGCATAATATAGTAGAGAAACAGTGATAATTTTAGAGGTTTCACATTTTTTTACGCTTACATTGCAAACGCTGACTGAACCCTACGAGATAAATCAAAATAATGTACCTACTACAGTATTGTACACCTTAAAAAGGTCTACAAAAAAGCCCGATGGTATATGTCTATCTCTTATGGATAACCCACAATAATCATTTTTTATCCTTTACTTTTTACGAGAAATAATGGCTTATTTACGAAGCGATTTTAAGCAATACAGCATTAACCTTATTCAATTAAGTACCTTAAATACATTGTGCATTTAATATAGATCAATATGGCCCTGTACAGCATGTAATTTAAATGAATATTTTCGAAGATATTATAGATTTAAAATGAAGGGGCATAGCGTTGCAGCATTGCACCCGTGTGAAGCCGGGGTGGGTCGCTAGTATATATAACAGCAGCTTTTAGCTGCTAGAAGCTTTACTTTAAAATTCATATGCTTTCGAGTTTTATTAAGTTTCTAAATAACGTCTGCGCGCTCAACTTGCTATAATAGCTCTTGCACGTTATGTACGAACCGACCTTCAAAAGGGACCTAGACCTGCCCTGCGGTCTAGACTAAATATTATTAAAAACTAAATTGAACGTGCTAGATAGCTTTTACCAGACATTTCAAATCTAAATTAGGGACTAGAGATCATAATTATGATAACGTGTAATTTTGAGTTACAATATATTTAGTACCTAAGTCCTTCAACTATATACTCGTATACAGGTTATAACTCAAAGTCAAAGTCAAAGTGAAAAAAAAAAATTCAATTAAACTTAAAACGAAAAGTGCTTTTGAATCGTCCATACATTTTTTACCTACTACTCATTCAGGACGTCTATTTTTTAGTACTGACTGTAATAAAGGAAGGAATGTACGTTTCAAATCCTGCTCGTGGAAATTTTTTCAACATTTTGTGTTTTTGTAATTTGTTCGCAACAACATTTGCGTTAAAAACTATATAAACAAAAACAAAAACATTTTTTACGTTTAATGTTAAACACAAGCTGGAAATCGAACCACGGGTTTGAGACCGTCAGCCAACAGCAGACCCCAGAGGGGCGCGGCGGTTAAATTTTTTTTTTTCTAAAAGAGGAAGTTATTGCTCTTTTGAAAGCGGCAGGCATCCGGGGGTAAATAAGTTGCAAAGTTTTGTTAATAAAGTCGACCGCGAAACAGGAAAAGCTACGGGAAAACGTTTTACTTCGGGATCTGGGGAAATAAATTGGGAGTGTATGAAAGGGGTGCTAAGTATCTCTTTGAAGGTTGAGTAGGAACTCGCCGACGAGTAATATTATGAGGGATAGCAATGTGTTCCACAAGGGTCGATTCTTGGTCCATTTCTATTCTTGATTTATATTAATGACTTGCCATTCTTTGTAGAGAACTTCTGTGAAATTTTATTATTTGCAGATGATACTTCACTCATTTTTAATGTAACTAGGTGTAGGACTAATTATAAAAATGTAAATAAAGCTCTTTCAGAGGTACTCCGTTGGTTTACTATTAATAATTTACAGCTTAACGCTAAGAAAACAAAATGTATTAAATTTATATTACCTAATGTCAAAAATTAACCAACCGATATTAGAATAAACGGTGATCAATTACATTTAGTAGATTCTACAGTCCTTTTAGGAATAAATTGGCCGTTAAACTCCGTTCTGCTGCTTATGCCATTAGAAAAATTAGGCAGTTAACAGACGTTGAAACTGCTAGAACAGTTTATTTTAGTTATTTTCATAGTGTCTTTTTTGAAATTTTGAAATTATGGTTAACAGGTATATTCCTCAAGAAAATATGGATTTTGTCAGTTTATGCTTATCAAATGTATGCCTTTTGATTATTATGCCTTTTAAATGTTATGGCAAATTTAAATTATGCCTTTCGTTAATTATGATTATTGCAATAAATTATGCCTTTCCATTATTATGCCTTACAGATTTCGGCCATATGATATGCGTTATGAAGTTTTGCTATAAAGACTTATGGCAAGTGACGATTATGGCTATGAACATTATGCATTTTCAGTTTAGTCCTAAAAACGTTATGCGTTTCAATAGGTAACACATTTATTCCATTAAATTTATTTTACTTAAAAAAAATTATGGAATAAATCAGGTTATCAATAGCGCTGTAGTAAGCACGCTCGGTCCGCGTTTGCTCACGTTAAGCAACTTTCGCAAAAGCCGTTCATCGGGTGGGTGACCAAAAATGTATCATCTTGAGCTTTTCCGTGCTTCGGAAGGCACTTAAGCATATCGGTCCCGACTGCATTAGCAGTCGTTAAGAACTACCGCATCGCACTGGGCCCGCGTTGTGGTTCATGGCCCATTTTCCCTGTGGTGTCCATAGAAAAGGCTAGTGCCCCAGCTGTGAACATAAAAAAATAGCTGGTGATGTAACAAAAAAATGTAAACATATACGTGAAACAATGGCACTCGTTGCTGTTGTGCTTCGTCCGGTCACCCCTCCCCCTCCCAATTCCTACTCCCTCCTCAAGATCCAACTCCTTCCTCAAGGCCGGCAACGCATCTATTGCGGTGATTACTTTCCATCAGGTGACCCGCCTGCTCGTTTGCCTCCTTTTAACAATATAAAAAACATATGAAGCTCGTGTGTAGTGACTTTTTGTTCATTTATAAAAACAGTAGGTATTATTAAGAATGCGAAAATATTTTTTTATACAACAGCCCATGTATAACAATTTCATATAAAATATTTTTTTATACAACAGCCCATGTATAACAATTTCATATAAATATTTAGGTACTGAGTCTGCATCTCGGGTAATCACAATTTTATCTGGTTTCATAAGTACTGTTCTGCAGTTATTTTTATCTTGTCTTTTAAACGAGTGTGGGTGGGTATGGGTCACTGCCCACTCGTTCCTTGCTAACCCTAACTAATATTTGAAATGAGATAGAGAGTTGGGTTGTCTATCCTTCGTGTATAAACGGAGCAACGGTCAATATGTTGATAACGTCGAAATATCCGAAAAACACTTTACCCGACGACGTTTAATCTGTTTTAAATAGGTATACCTAATGCTTTGCGCATACACGGGGGCGGATAGGGAGAACGGGCCATAAACCACCACGCGGGCCCAGTGCGGATTGGTGGTTGTTAACAACTGCTAATGCAGTCGGGACCAACGGCTTTACGTGCCTTCCGAAGCACGGAGGAGCTCGAGATGATAAATTTTTGGTCACAGGCTATTGCGAAAGTTGCTTAATCTCAGCACTCGCAGACGGGCGCGTTAACCACTGCGCCATCAAGCTCCTCCTACCTGCTGACTCATAGAGATGACCATTCCAACCGGACTAGACGTGGTGAGAAACTAAAGATTCCTTTAGCCGTAGTGACAGTGATAGAACATCCTATAAGGTCTCTAGAGGGGATGGAATCAAGCAAGTGTCTCCGCGTCCCAAGAATCCGAGAATCTAGTTTCTCCGAGGTGTTCGGATCGGAATCGACCTGAGGAGGCCTGATCTATCGAATCGAGCCCCTTAATGCTAGTACCTCGGCTCAGATTGACCGGTTCGCGAGGGTGGGGAGAAACGCCCAGGCACATCTCTGTACCTGATATAGCGCGCGTGTGATTATGTCAAAGTCAAAATCAAACTAATTTTTTTTTTGTTATTTTTTTATATATTTTACGGGTCAGCACAGTGCCCTGATCTTAACTGATGTAAAGTGATGATAAGGCCAAAGATGGAAGCGCACTTCACCCGGGAACCTCAATTAGTGAGGCACTGGCTATCTTATCTCTAGCTGCCGGAACACAACAATGCTACAAATATTGATGTTATGGCGACATATTTAGATAAGATGGTGGTAGCTAGCCAGGCGGACTAACAAGCCCTACCACCAATCAAACATGTACCCCCCGCTGAGAATCGAACCCGGGACCTCTGGGTCTAAACTGGTGGTCTTAGCCACTAGACCACAGAAGCGGTTAATTTATTCAACATAAGCCTTCAAAAGCACTCATTGACGTAAAAACTATAAATCGAAAAACGAGTTTGATAATAATTTGTGCGAGAAGTAGTAAGAAAAATTAATTAAAAATAAGAAATACTGTTAATTTCTCGAAAATACTGTCCTTGTAATTTTTTGTAAAAAAAAAAGTGCCAACCCTAACTGTATCTCCAGTGTGACCTACAAGACGCTCCGCCACGTATCTCCATGTATCCCGGAGTGCCACGGCTGCAGTGGGCCGCATTAAATACTAATCGGCTGGCAGCGCACGGCAGGTCGCACAACATCATTTCCCTGCCATATTCAACAAGCGCGCCACACAGCAGTCGATAAGCAGTAGTATGGGGCACCAGTGGGTGTAGCACGAACTTCTATAAAAATCACATTTACGTTTGCCTGGAGCATACCAAATACAGCATCAGTGTGAAGCATGTGCAGTCCAGCTGCAGTACCGTTGCAGTGCACAGTGTTGTTAATTTACGGTGCGGGTGTGGCCGTCACTCAGAAATGCACTGCTCTGCAACTGCATTGCAACTACTATGCCACTGCACTGCAACTACACTGCAAGAGCCTTGCAACTATACTGCAACTACACTACATAATACACACCAGACTGCAGCTACACTGCACCCGGCAGACTGCTTGCAATGTGGCGTCTTTCCTAGAATTTATACTATAGTTCTCAATACTCCCTCTGCACTGCATTTGTTGCGTACCCTTTGAAGTCAACTATGGAGAAGAATTTACCACCTGGCATCCAATATATTACTATCTCACTCTACTGTGGCACGCATGCTCTATAGGTACTGTTAACCATTTGGCCGCTGCTCTTGCACGCATCCAGTAGTTGCACTTTTTAAACGTAAATTTTACAGATCACTCGGCACTTATCAAATAAATATGCGACGAAGTGCCAAGAATTAAAGATTTAAGCAGCTAAACAACATTGATACTGAGTCGTCAAACGAGCATAAAGCTTAAGCGTACTTTGCTTCTTCTTCTTTAAAAATATTACTGCTTCATTTCTACTGTGGCGCGCTTCCGCTGCAATGTTAACCATTTGCGCCGGCCATGGCCGCCGCGCGTGAATATTGCACGCGTCCAGCAGTTGCACTTTTCAAAGGCAAACTTTACAGGCCACCTGGATCAAATAAACATGCGGCTATTGGGGAACTAGGAACTGCCGGGAATTGGAGAATTTAGCAGCTGAAAAATGGCGACGGTTTACTATTTAGACGTTCCGCAGACCGAGCAACTTTAGTTGCAGAAACCATCAACTTTTTCCAGTTGCAGCATAACAACGCTCAATTTACGGTTGTCACGATTTTAAATAAACTTTTAACACACAAATCCATGGTCAGCAGTCAGTGTTCGCCAGTTGAGGAAACCAGCAACTTGACACAACTAGTACGTTACCATTCGCTAGTTGCGGCAATCATTGAGAGCAGCGACTGAAAACTGTTGTCGATCAACGAAACTTGCAACTAGAGTTGCTATGTCTGCGCAGTTTATTCGGAAACAGCTAATTGCGACTTGCTTGCTGCTACAATACGTAGATGGAAGTTGATCTATCAGCAGGGCGCCTTAACTGGTGACTTCCAGCTTTATTTTGAGGTTGACGTACACACGGCTATCAGCTAGCATTCTCGTGGATCCGCCCTAACGGAAGACGGGTGTCCTGGAAGTGTTAGTGGGTCGTTTGCAAAATCGGTCAACCCACTCCGCAGGAGGCAACGAACCCGTGGGGATTCGGTTTCCTGGAGGCAAAAAACAAGATCATCCCCACCAGACAGAGTATTTAGCAACCGAGGTGCAGCTTTCTGCTTTTCCAGCTTTCAACTTTTTCAACTTTCAGCTTATTCTGCTTTCAGCTTTTCTAGTTTTCAACTATTTCAAATTTCATATTTTTCAGCTTTCAGTTTTATCAGCTTTCTAGGTCCTAGGGTTTGGGCTAGGCATTGATGCCCATGTGATGCCTCAGTCAGGACTTTTTGTGCGCGTAGCCACATAGATTTTCGATAACATTTATTTATTATGATAACAATTTTGATTTCAATTCAGTTTTCTATAACATTTCAATAGTTTTATTTTATAGTTACTACATTTACTTTGTTAATTTTTGGAGATATTTACTAAGTTTATTATATATAATTTTACTAAAAATGGCGCCAATGCTCCCAAAGAGGATGGTGGGGGACCAACAATTTTCACAGGTACCAAGCCCTTAATTTATTTTTGAACTGTCATGGTTACTCATGGCTTCATGAGATGGTAATAATCCTATTAATAATAATAATTATAATGTTATAAAGATGCAATATGACTGGTTCTGACGGAAGATCAGCGTTGGTAGCAAGGCTAACATAATGCTGAGTCGAGACCGTTATGGGACAAAATTGTGAAATATTGTTTACTTTTTTGTATGAAATATTTTGATGTAAGTAAGTAATTTTTATTTCCCTTTTCAGTTTTTTAATACATTTTACAAGCCTCCATACTAGGTATTGCCTTGACCTGTGGAGAAAAATAAACGATTTCCACATGTTTTTGTGACAAAACAGAAAACAGATTAAAATAAAAATAAAATTAGCAGATTTATAGTTTGAAAAGTGTTATTTAAAAGAAATATTTATATAACTAATTTACTTAGTAGATTCTAACGAAACTTACAATAAAATATGAAAGTGTGTTAAAAATGGTTTATTATCGGCATGTGACGATGCACAGCATCTGTGAGAGTGCGTCTACTTCCGTTCTACCAACTTCCTGTCTATAACTTCCGCCATATTGTTTTTATTGCTGCTAAATAGTAGCTCAACTGACTTACTTCTGTTTGGCGCCATTTTGTAGTCACCTTAGGAGCACCTTGAGCGCAGCGTGCTCATAGCGTCGTTACTTTTCGTTCGTGCAACATCTTAATTTAGATACTCGGAAAAATTTTATTTTCGTTTTCAAGTTTTGCCTGTGCTATAGTGAAAATGAGCGACAGTGAAGCAAATGAGTGTTTCGATCGCTCGGGACGCACCGAGAGCGACGAAAGATCGTCGCAGCCGCGTGGGCGTGGGCCTAGCGATAGCAGACGCAGCTCGAAGCGTCGCCGTTCACATAGCAACAGCTCAGAGTCGTTGCCTAACGATTCCTCGGACAGTGAGGTAAAACGCAGAAGTTTTGGTAAGTCAAATACTGATATTAAAGAGCTTATGAACAAAGTAAAAGTGTTAACAGATGTATTGCTACAAAATGTAGTACTACCTTCTCAGTCAATTTTTAATGAAAACTTTATTGAAAATACGGCTAGTTCGACCGCAAAAGATGGCACGTCCATCACAACGCTACCGGCGGCACAAGGGCCGTTACCTGAACCGTTGCCGGGACCCAGCGGCTTAACGAAATCAGATTTTCAATTACATCGCCCTACGGTTGCTGTTGATACTAATGCGGTCGAACCCCGTCTTTTAAGCCTTGGTGTTGTAAATACAGTTTTGAAAGACCCGAAGATCCTGCCTGCTCACCCGGAGCATTTAAAACGTCTAGAGTTTTTACAAAAATTTGGGGATCAGTGTTGGAAAGATGTTCGATACACAGATTCGTTAAAAGCACATTGCGCCTCGTCTGGTTTCGTAGACCTTGAGGTTAACGATGAGCTTCAGCGTCAGCGTCAGCGTCTTCTACCGCTTATACCACGGCGAGTGCTCTGAAGAGCTTTTTGACCTCATCCCACCTTCTCCCTTTCTCCATAGGAGTACGCGTGCTGCTCTCCGGAGTCACCGCTGTACTGTCTCGAACATTCCATCGCGCACAAAGAAATTTGGTGACTCGTTTTTCTGTCGCACTTCCAAAAGATGGAATAGTCTACCAGCGCACGTTTTCCCTCCTTCCTATGACATGGGGTCCTTCAAACGAGGCGTGAAGAGGCACCTTGTGGGCTGGCAGGGTGAGGGTGACTGATGCTGCGTTGTTTTCTCGCTGCACCAGTTGTCCTTACGTCTGGACTCCATTTCCACTTAACATCAGGTGGAGTGGAGTCATTTGCTGAGCTATGTCTAAAAAAAAAAAAAAAAAAAAAAAGCTTAGACAGTTTCTCAAAGGTAAGGACTTCGTCGCAAACTCGGAAAAAATATTGGCAGCAATTTGTAATGGTCTTATTACCCAGCGCGAGCTTCTTAACGAGGCTTTACAACAGTTTATTAACTGGACAGCTTCTTCTCAATCAGTACTATCCGCTGATAGCATTTTCGACAAAATATCAGATCTTTTTCAACCTACCTCCAAATTTCACAAAACAAGTGAAGAGATAATGCAGATGGTTTGTGGAAAAAGGGCCGAATATATTGAAAACCGCCGGGAGCGTATCCTGAACGAAATACCTAACAAAAATCTTCGCGAGGGTCTGCGTAAGATACCTCCGAGTTCAAGGCACCTCTTCGACGAGGGTCTATTGTGTACTTACATACAAAATACGGGTGGAATGGAGAAATGGGTAAAACCTTGGTTCTCCGCGGATAGGGTGACCAGTAAGTCAAATCATACCAGCAAACTAAACAAACAGGGCTCTACCCGTGACTTCACTAACCAGCCCTTTCGTTCCAGAGACGAAGAGAGCAGGCCTAATAAGCCATTTGCAGGGTCCTCAAAGCAGCAGGATTCGAAGAGCTTTTTCGCTAAAAGCCCTTTAAGAAAAACGGTCACCCCGGTAAGAAACACTTTGATAAATGACTATCAACTACATCAACCCAAGTTTTATGGAGGCTGCCTTCGAGCGTATCGGAGGCAGTGGCAGGCGCTTCGGGCTCCGCAGGCCCTTCTCGACATGATTACGGGAATGCGTCTGCCATTCACCTCCAAACCTGTGCTCGTGCGTCCGACGACCAGGGTTCTTCGTCGCTTCAAAACACCACAATCACCAGATATGTCCCAACAAATACACACACTGTTGGAACAAGGCGTTTTGGAGGTACCAGACCAGCGACAGGTCGGTCCCAGCTTCTTCTCGACCATGTTCCTGACGAAGAAGAGCGACGGATCGTTCAGACCCATTTTCAATCTGAAACACTTGAACGAGTCGATAATTCCAAAACCATTCAAACTGATCTCTCAGTTCCAGATACCTCAGTTTCTTCAAAAGGGCGATTGGATGGTGAAGCTGGACCTCTCATCAGCATACTTTCACGTGCCTATAGCCGAGGGTCACAGGAGGTTCCTTCGGCTGGTCTATGACCACCAGATGCAGAACCAGGTCCTCCAAATGACATGCCTACCCTTCGGCTTATCATGCGCGCCGAAGAATTTCGCCGCTCTAACCAACTGGGTGGCTCAGCACCTTCGAGATCAAGGTATGAGAATTGTAGTATACTTGGACGACTACTTGCTGGTAAACCAGGCTCGTCCTCTCCTGCAGGCTCAAGTGCAGATGGCTATAAAAACTGTAGAGAGCCTAGGATGGACCATCAACTACGAAAAGTCTTTGACCGAACCCAGTCAGAAACTGGAATTTCTGGGTCTGACCTGGGACACAAACCTCGGACTCAAGGGCCTCCCAGAAAGAAAAGCGTACATAATAAAAACTATCTCCAAAAAAGCCATTCGCAAAGGAACGATGTCGCTCAGGGAGACACAAGTAGTCCTAGGCACTCTCAACTTCGCCAACTTTGTTATTCCCAGAGGGAGATTGCATTGTCAACTGCAGCTGCACTCCCGACGGTTGCTGAGGGAGACTCCGCACAGTCAACACAGCATACCGGCACCAGTTATGCAGCAGACTACGGCTGGGGGGCTCAGATGGACGACCAAATAGTATCGGGCGGATGGACCTCCAGCCAGAGTCGATGGCATTGCAATCGCAAAGAGATGTTTGCCATCATAGCAGCGGTAAGCCACTTCAGATCCCATCTTCAGATACGACATGTGATTTTACAGTCCGACAATCGAATCGTTGTAGCATACATCCGCAAGGAAGGCGGAACACGATCAACGCCTCTGCTCAACATGACGTACCGCTTGCTAAATCTCCTAGACCGGTGGAAGATCATGATGACAGCGGAGTACCTCCCGGGCAGGTACAACGACGTAGCAGACAGACTGTCCCGGGGAAGACAACCAGCCGAGTGGCACCTGCTGCGACCAGCTGTGCGAGCAGCATTTCACAACTTCGAAGTTCCTCAGATCGATCTGTTTGCAACCAAACAAACCAGAGTTGTGGAAAGGTATGTAACAAAAGATTGTCGGGATGGCTCAGCACAGTTTTGCAACGCATTCAGCAGACAGTGGCAGTTTCAGCTGGCGTGGGTATTCCCACCACCGAGCCTTCTGCCCCGGGTGCTGCACCACCTGAACTCTGCGCAAGGAGTGTACTTGGTGGTGGCACCGATGTGGGAGAATGCGTTTTGGCTGCCAGATCTTCGCCGGCGTGCAATGTGCGAACCGTTCAAAGTCCAGAACTTAGCATCGGTTCTGATAGATCAGAGCACAGGGCTTCCACCGCCTCAGGTTCGAAACATGGAACTGTACATTTGGAAAATTGGGGGTGGGGTGACGTCACAGGAACCTGGACTAAAGCAGAGCGAACCTTGCTAGAATCGAGCTGGAGAGATTCTACTTTAAGGTCTTATAAGCCTGCGTGGGCCAGGTGGGTAAAATGGTGTGGAGAGAATAATCTGGACCATAAACATCCTGAAGGTGTAGGTTTGTCTAGATTCTTGGCATATCTGTATCTTGAAGAAGGATTAGCTTATCCAACAATTTTACTTCATAAATCGGTTGTATTGTCATTCGGAAAAACATTAAGTAATGAAAATTTAAATTCGCATTTCTTAGTAAAACATATTTTAAAAGCCATCTCTCTTCAGAGACCGAGAGCAGAGAAACCACCTGTCTGGGATCCGAGTGACCTGGTCGCTTGGCTACAAGGTAATTCACCATGTAATGACACATTGTTCGAAGCTTCACGCAGGTTAGCGTGTCTACTACTTCTAGCGTCGGGCCGACGGGTACATGACCTCACCTTGCTAAGAGTTTCCACAAGTCACTACACCGATGCCGGCGACCACATCATCCTAAGCCCAGTTTTTGGTTCCAAGACAGACACAGCTTCATATAGACAATCAGGTTGGAAATTGTTAAAACATAGTAATAATAATATCTGTCCCGTATTTTGGTTTAGAAAAGTTTTAGAACTTAGTGCACAGCGGCGAACACCCGAATGTAACAGTGCCCTATTTGTCACAATAAGAGGCGCCCCACAGGCCGCCTCACGTACCGTGATTGGAAACTGGATTAAAACAGTGTTAAAAGACGCAAGGATATCTGCGTCTGCGAGTTCTGTACGCTCGGCAGTGGCCTCTCTAAACTAGCACGAAAATTTTCCTATCGAAGATATCCTAAGTAGAGGTAATTGGCAAAGTGAAAACACTTTTGCTAAATTTTATTGCAAACAAATTATCGGAAGAACACAATCACAAAATAATCTTTCAGTAAATTTTGAACCTATTTAGTACTTATCATAAGTAAGATCATAAGTGTGTGAATGTTTATGATTAAAATTAAAATTGATATTAAATTATAATTAATTATATAAAAAAGTAAATTTTTGATGATTGTTTCGGTGAGTATTATAATATTATAATATACACTGGTTTAATTATTTGAATGTTTTTCTGTTCCTTCAAGTTGTTCATGCCTTTATCTGCATCACATAGCGTCGTTGGCAGTCACCAGGAGGTATAAACACGTCTCTCACAGATGCTGTGCATCGTCACATGCCGATAATAGTGCAAGTTTTACATAACAATAAAACTTGTATTATTGAGCAGAGACGATGCACAGCATCCATTTAAGGGCTCCTGGTAAGAGACTTCTATGAGCACGCTGCGCTCAAGGTGCTCCTAAGGTGACTACAAAATGGCGCCAAACAGAAGTAAGTCAGTTGAGCTACTATTTAGCAGCAATAAAAACAATATGGCGGAAGTTATAGACAGGAAGTTGGTAGAACGGAAGTAGACGCACTCTCACAGATGCTGTGCATCGTCTCTGCTCAATAATACAAGTTTTATTGTTATGTAAAACTTGCACTATTTTCTTTATTTCTTTCAATAACAATTAGTCTGTACTAGTAGTGGTCGTCGAAATACGACCATAATTCTTAACATACTTATACAAATGTTTATACCTGGGTCCAAATTATTTATTTGTTCCGTTTGAGGTGGAGACATTGGGTCCATGGGGGCCGGAGGCCAAGCAGCTTGTTAAAGAGTTGAGTGCTCGTCTTATTGAAGCCTCCGGTGACAAGAAGGCTGGCAGCTACCTCTGCCAACGTATTAGCTTGGCAATCCAAAGAGGTAATGTTGCCAGCATTCTTGGAACCGTTCCCATGAGCCCACAGCTGGAGGACATTTTTTATTTTAGGTTTTATTTTGTCTTTAGTTATCTTAATAATTCTTTCTTTAATGTAGTTAGTTATGTTATAATAATATGTCACGTTTGTTTATTTGTTTATACAATATAATGTAATACATAGTAACTTCGATCGCATAATAAACATAAATTTAAATCTTCATGCACCAATTCTCATAGTATCTCCCATTCTTTCTTGTGCGCATTGTGCTTAAAAGGGAGTCGAAAGTTTTTCTTAACGTATCTTTTATATGTATCCTTTATTTATAAAAAGGTGCACTGTCCCTTAGAAATATAGGCTTCCCTTTATCCTGGTGAAATACTATGTTGCTCCTGGGACCAGGGCTTTAGGAACTTTATGTTAAACCCGTTCGACGAGCTCCGATCGAAAGCAAATTTGAAGAGCTTATTCACTATCTAAGCCTTAGTAGTAGTGCATTATCATGGTGATGGCTAAGTGGTGAATTAACATTTTTCCGGCTTCTTGGCGGGAAAGTGAAGAGTCATGTCTGCAGTTTTGTTTTATTTTATAAAATTTGTGTTAAGTCGAATATTAATGTGAAATAATAGTGGATTATTAACCGTTAAGTGTTCGTGAGTGTGCATGAGTGTTGGCAAATGAAACAAAACAGTGCAACGTCACTTTTCAAATTCTCTCAAGAAGTCGGCGTAGGACTTAGTAAAGCCCCACATCTTTACTGAGCTACTCGAGGGGTTGGGGGGTCTATCATTTCTCATTTCTCTTTTCTTTCATTCATCATCATCATACGCTAAGGAAAAATACTAATGAAATTAAAAAACTAATGACATGGCAGCATGGTCTATGACCTTAGCCGGTTCCTCAGTCAGGGAACGAACTACACTTATAAAAAGAAATATTAAAAAATCCGATTTTCCTCGTACATTTTTTTGAATATTTATATTAATATTTTTTATTTTTTTCCTAAAGTCATTTCCCAAAATTTTAAATTGTCAATTATACCTACCTACTTACTCGTATTACCTATATTTTTTTTAATGATTAGTTGCTTAATCACCTTGCTTTTATATTGTTGTATATGTTGTTGTATATGCCACCGAGGTCAAAATAAGTATCTACTATACGTGAAGCAAAAACTTTGTACCCCTTTTTTACGAAAATTGCGCGGACGGAGGAGTATGAAATTTCGCACACTTATAGTTTATATAGAGAAGGTTATCCGAATGTTAATATTTTTTTTAAATTATGCATTTAAATACATTAAATCAATCAATCATCAATAAAACAAACATTACACACACTATCATGTATTTGACACACACGCATATATACTCTTTCCAAAAATTTCAAAATTGGAAGAGGAGCGGCCGAAATCTGTCAATGCCAATCCAAACTTACATTCTATCTTTTTTAATTTTTCATTGCTTAGGATTCAATCCGTGCAGCCTTAATAAAATGACGGTCGAATTTTGACCACTGGGCGACCTCTAGTCTATAGAAATCGACAGGGACACTGGAACACCAATGTCTCGGTGACTCGATAGGAAAAACTCGGATTGCGAAAGGCGCTAGGGTAATAGCACCAGTGTTCAACAGGACCCAATTATCAACACATTCCTTTAATCACTAGAAAAAGGGGTCAGCAACTGATAGGTTTTGTTTTTATATATCAACTAGTTGTCGCCCGCGACTTCGTTCGCGAAGACTACACTATCCCACAGGAACCTGTTATGCGGATAAAAAGTATCCTATATCCTAATCCGGGTCATGGTCTGTCTATGTGCAAAGTTTCATCCAAATCCGTTCAGCGATTTTCACGTGATGCGCGGTCAAATAAAC
The DNA here is from genome assembly GCA_947562085.1 of Eudonia lacustrata. Classification (NCBI taxonomy): domain Eukaryota; kingdom Metazoa; phylum Arthropoda; class Insecta; order Lepidoptera; family Crambidae; genus Eudonia; species Eudonia lacustrata. The sequence goes on from OX387328.1 coordinate 5,346,694, forward strand.
AGACAAACAGATAAACAGACAATAATTCTAAAAGCTGTTGGAACGTGTTCTGTCATCGATTTTTTCTTTTTAGCGAATGTCTACCATGTACAGACTTTCGACCCTCTTTAGCTTTGTTATATGTATAGATTTAACGGGTAAGCACAATGCCTTGATCTCACCTGATGTTAAGTGATGATAAGGCCAATGATAGAAGCGCACTTCACCCGGAATCCTCGCTAGTGAGGCACTGGCTATCTTATCTCTTGCTGCCGGAACACAACAAAATGCTACAAACATTGATGTTATGGCGACATATATAGATAAGATGGTGGTAGCTAGCCAGGCGGACAAACAAGCCCTACCACCAACCAAACCGAGTACACAAACATGTACCCCCCGCTGGGAATCGAGCCCGGGACCTCTGGGTGTCAACCGGTGGTCTTAACCACTAGACCACAGAGGCGGTTATTTGTGTTAATACAGACTACGATAGTTGTCTCTTCATCATCATCACCTGATCATTATTTATCACCACAGCTGGGACACGAATCTTCCCTATGGATTTATTTATTTATATATTTCAATTAACATGCCTGCTTACAGTTCGGTCCAAGACGCGGACAAGTCATACAATTTAAATTAACGATACAAAATTCAAATTAAATAAATTCTAATCAATAATAAAATACAAATCAATAAAATTAATCGTAACAAAAAATAAAAATAAATTCATGCCAGGTATAAAAAAAAAATATATACAAAAAAGGTCATTAAAAAATGTGATAAATGTCAGAAAGAATAATACATTATTAAATAGGTCAAATATTATGAATGGAACAACACAGGGAGAGCGGGTCATAATTTATCGCGACCAAAACACATAAAACAGCCTATATAATTGTCCCACTGCTGGGCAAAGGCCTCCACATTATTTATTATTTTTTTTTTTTTTATTGGTTATAGGCAGGCATTTGACTACACCTCACCTGATGTTAAGTGACGGTGCGGTCGAGGATGGAACATGCCTGCCTAGAAATAGCCTATTCACTCTAGCCTTGAAGAGGTCCAGATTATACCTTTCAGGGATTTTCAGGATTTCAGGATTATACCTTTCTATTATTGAAATCAAGTCATCGCTACAATTGATGGGTAATGGCTTAATCACCACGCTTGCCAAATGCGGGTTGCTGATCACAAACCCGGGCTATGCATCGGAAACAATCCGATAATGCATATTTTTTGCCCGACCTAGGATTTGAACCCCGACCTTCGGGTATCGGGCCGAGCGCTCTGCCACTCGGCCACCGAGGCGTTACACACAAACACATTCTTACTCGTATTACGGATCGTAGAACGTACGCTATTAAAGCGCCACGAGCGAGCGATTGCCGAACTAAAAGTGCATGACGGCGCATAGAATAAACCGACCGATTGTAGCAACCGTAACTAGTCGCAGTCCCGTTGCCTTTGTGCAATTAGCAACTGGTTGGTTTTTTTCGGTAGTAAGCTGGCGGGTTGGCGGTGGTTAACGACTGCTAATGCAGCCGGGACCAACGGCTTTACGTGCCTTCCGAAGCACGGAAGTGGTTATTTAACAAAAACTATTATTTCCAGTTGGGTGTTAATCTATCATTCTCTCTGCTTTACAGGAAATCGAACCTGAAACGCTGAACACTATAATGCGCATAGAAGAGCAACATAGTGTCATGGGAGTTGTCTTTATAAAAAACGGTAACTCAAGTTCCAAATGTTATACAAAGTTATGCAAAGTTATACAAAGTTAATGCTATGTTGTTATACAAATATTATACAAAAATGTTATACAGTTTTGGAGGAGGAATCAGGTGACTACGAAACGTTGATTTTGTCTCCTATTCATACATATTTTTCAATTTAGTCGACCTTAGTATTTTCTCGTAAGACTATGAAACGTTGATTTTGTCTACTTTTTAAACATATTTTTCAATTCAGTCGACCTTAGCTGCTATCCAACGTGGCAACGCTGCTAGCTTACTGGGCACTCTGTCTAATGGAGATGATTTAGGGAAAACTTTTTATTTAGTTTTATAGTTTTTTGTAAGTTTAACTTTAAGTAGTTAAATTATTATCTTGTTATTGTCTTGGTTTGTAAATAAATAATAAGTGCCTTACAAATAAACAAAGAATAAGGTCCGAATAGTTATTCCGTGTTTTGTTCCTGTCACGTAGACGTCATTTCAAATTAGAGTAAAAGAGACAAAACGCGGAATAACTATTCGGACCTTACTCTTTGTTTATTTATAAGAGGGTAAGAGTTTGAGGCGAGCGTTTCCGACTGTGAGATTTCCAAGGCGTTCCGTTCGGGACTGAATGATGGCGCGAAAGTCGAATTAGGCAATACTGTGGATTTTATTGAACGTTTACTTATTATTAAAATTATAATGGCCGACAACTATTACATATTCAAAGACAATTGGTTTGATATATTTTTCTTTGTCTGAAACGGTGTATAGCCTGAATAAAATTATATTTAGTTTAATAATAAGACGTATGTTTGATGTTATATTCGATGCAGGAAATTGTAAAATATCGTGAAAATACCAGCCGAAGTTACCGAAGTTACTATTCCGTGATCCGTGTCAGTGAGAGGGTCTATGTGTTGCTGGAGCGCAGCATGTATGAAAATTATACCTTCTGTGGGTGTCCATAATGTGTGGCAACGTTGACAGTGTCGTCGGACTCAGAATAAATTTTATAAGGTTTCATACTTACAAACTACTAGTGTGGCTTGCCGTCTACACCTGCTGTCGCCATCGGAGTACCAGGTGGTATCGGTCAACAAGAGTCCCAGAAGAAGGCTTGATACTTACCTTCAGCTCAGCACAGTCCAAACCAAGCACGTACCCAGGAGGGGGGGGGGGGGTCCTAATGTAATAAAGTACCTAAATGACACGTAAAAGCTTCACGGAAACAAATAGCATATCAATTTGAGACAATGTTACAGCATTAAATGAGGCCAACCTGCCCCCCGACCGCCTAACCGATCGCTTTGACTTCGTGTGTGGTTTATGACGTCATCTTGCCACCTCGCACCGCCTATGAAAGCACTACCAAAAGCTAAAGGCTATAGCTTTCGATATTGCTTTCATAGGCGGCACGAAACGACAAAATGACGTCATAAACCACACACGAAGTCAAAGCGATCGGTTAGCCGGTCGGGCCACTGGTTAAACGTATTATTTTGTAGATATAACACTTTCGGGGGGGGGGGGTCCGGACACCTTGCCCCCCCCCCCCCCTGGGTACGTCCTTGGTCCGAATGCAGCTGTTCAGAGATCCGTGTCTGTGAGAGGCTCTATGTGTGCGTTACTCGAGCTTACCTTCTGTGGGTCATTCATACAAACAAGTAATGTTGCTCGCCGCTGCATGCAGCCGCCATCGGAATACTTGAAAACAAGAGCTTAAACCAGTATCACCACTATTTAAAGTGTGTCAGGTACCATTCCAGTGTGGCCAAAGCAAACATGAGAGAGACAAAAGCAATGTTACCTTTCGCTTTTGTGTTTATAAGCTGACGACGATGTCACCCTCGTTTGTCCAGGGCTCATCAACCTAAGCTCGGTACCGGAAAGCATGGCGCAGACGCTGTTCAAGCGGCTGCCCGTCTTCTCTGAAGGCGTCTACCGGGCTCTCAAGGAAGTTGTACGTATTTTATATGTATTTACATTAGTGGTCGCCGTGGTCGCCATTCGATAAATTAATAACTGCACCAAGGCTTAATACCGTTACCAAATTCCCACTATAAGTACCGGTAAGTAACGTTATTACCTAATGTAAAGGTAGTTTGGTACCGGTAATGCAGGTAAGTAACGTTATCTAGAAAAGTATCGCTCATTTTTTCGTTGAATATTGCGCTTTAGCCAATCTTCGTGGAGTGGTTAGTTAATTTACCCGTAAAAATGCACACTTAGCCCCCCGACCGCCTAACCGATTGCTTTGGCTACGTGTATAGAAAATTGGTATAGGCTATAGCTTTCGATATTGCTTTCAAAGGCGGTACGAAATAACAAGATGACGTCATAAACTATACACGTAGCCAAAGCAATCGGTTAGGCCTCAGAATAATAACTAAAGCTATAGAAACCGGACTAAAATAGCAAAGGTGTCACCAGATTTGTGACGTCATATTTGAGGTAATGTAGGGAGTGACTTTATAAAGGACTCAAGATTTTTTTTGATCACCGATTATCTGGTGACCGTTTGACATAACAATACAAAAAATAAAAACTAAGTGTCAACCATTTGTTGCACTCCAACCTCCTTTTCTAGCCATAAGATAGAATGGAACTAAACATAGTTGCACGATTTTTATTTTAGCCATCCTTCTATAGCTTTAGTTATTGTTCTGAGGGTTAGGCGGTCGGGCCCACAGAACAGTTAAACCTTATCTATTCCGTGGTCGGGCCCTAGGTAACGATACCAAACTTACCGGTACTTTTATTACCGGTATCTTCGTTTGACAGAAGTAACGATACCAATTTTTTACCGGTATTCATAGCCCTGCTGCACAAACCTACATTAATTTTATTATTCGGGTCGGACTCCTTCTTCATACTTTAACTATGCCAAAATGACACACTCCTCTGTGCGCACGATGTGCTTAAATAGGGACATGAAGTTGTTGCTTCACGTATTAATATAGTATTATAAACTATATAGATTTTGTTACCGTACCTATTTGTTTTTATTTTTATTGATACTTACATTTTTATTTTGACAGTCTGCAAACGAGCTGTCTCATCAACTTGTATCTATCTTTTAACGACCTCCTTGGTCGAGTGGTTTGTACACCGGTTTTCATGGTGTCGCCATCTCTGAGGTCCCGGGTTCGATCCCCGTTAGGGTCAATTTAGAAATTATTATTAATTGTCTCGGACTGAGTGTTTTCTATGTATAATAAGTATGTATTTAAGTATTTTAAGTATGTTTATCCGTTGTCTAGTAACCATTCAACGAGTTTCATAACGAAGCTTCTCTTGGGTTAGATAATTGGTGTGAGTGTAGGAAAGTTATTATTACTATTATTATTTTATGTTATGCTACCTAAAGACACCTCGGTGCCCAAGTGACAATGCGGTCACATCACATAGAATAGAGTAAAATAGAATAGAAACAATTTATTTGCACTTCTAATAAATAATAACAAAAATAAAATTTAATTTAAAAAAATAACAAACAAAAACGTTACACATAAAACCACAGTGTATATAACCTCTGTGCTATAACTATGTAATTAAAAACAAAAGCATGACCAACAGGATGTGTTGGACGAACTGATGGCATACCGTATCGAAACGAAAAGTGTCGAGATCTTGGTGGCTGCCGGCAAGGAGTTCACCGCTTGCGTCGTCCACAGGATCAAAAAAGCGGGCAAGCACAAGAAGAGCAACAAAGCGATTTTCTAACGCCAACTGTACCTTTACATCAGGTATGGTATAGTATCTCCTACAAGAATCGGTCGACCCGAGCCAAAGTTCTAGCCTCTAGAGGCGTTCGTAGGTTGTAATATTACCTACCAATCTTTAAATGACAGTCGCAATCGCAACAATTTGCAATTTATTGCTACCAATACACATATTTCGTAAGGTAAGTGATACAAATAAGGCCTACCTAATTTCAAACACTCATATCTTGATAAATTATTCGAAGTAGGTGATAAATAAAAGCAAGGCATTATTCGTTGGTTTATAAATTTTAAGTAGGTACCTAATTAAGAAAACATGTTATAATCTTTTATCAAAAACCATTAAAAAAGAGGTAATACTAAAACCTTAACCTTAGGCCTGTTTAAAACATAGTGACTTAACAAAGCCTATATACTTAAATTAAAGGAATATTGTTATTAGAGTAATCATCATCATCATCATCATCTCAGTCAAAAGACGTCCACTGCTGGACAAAGGCCTCCCCCAAATAATCATGGGGGGTATTTGCCGTAATCGCCACGCTTGGCAGGCGGGTTGGTGATCGCAGTAGGTTGAGGGTAACCTCAGAGAGATGCTGCTGCCCATCCTCTGGAATGGTCCCTTAGTCGGCTTTTACGACACCCACGGGAAGAGATGGGGTGGTGTAATTCTTTATCCCCGGCACCACACAGGATATTAGAGTAATAATTATATAATATTTAGAGTAATAATCACTCTTATATAATTATTAGAGTAATATTTATATAAAAATATGTATTTCTGAGCCTTGTATCAAGTGTTCCATGAGATCCTTGAACAACTTTCTAAGCTATTTTACTGAATATTTTGCTTAAATTGCTAGTCAGACTTGAAGTCGCATATTAACAAGAAATAAAGAATATTTAAAAGAAAAACAAATACAAATATACATACTACAAACATAAATACAAACAAAAATTAGCAAATTAACATAACTTCTAAAAAATATTATTAAATACCTATTGAAAAATGAAATATATTTTGATAGGCCTTATGAGCGTTTACGCCGCACACTAGCGCCGCCACGTAATACGCGGTGACGTAAAAATGCTAAATTACTTCATTCAAATAGTTTGTTGAGCATAATTTGAATTCTATCTCTAATTACTAGATATGTTTTTTTTCGTTAGTGGCGCTAGTGTGCGGCGTAAACGCTCTTTAAACAAGGTAACTAAATAAGGCCTTGGAACGTAATAAGTAGCTTTGTAAGTCGACAATCGCCCACAACGCACATCATTAACTGCCGCTCTCAAGCTTTCTTCGGACCACGTAACCCGTTTTGGTATTAGGCTTTATTTAGTACATTGTACTTTATAAATGTTATAAACAGTATTTAATTCGCATATTCTAAAAATTACAATTTAAAGTCATAGTTAACTTTTTGATGAGTTATATCGTGATCCGTATACGCTACTTGAAACAAAACTTCAAAGAATAACGTATTAAAATTCGATAGAAATTACGACAAATTAATAACGCGCGATGAAAACGGCGGTCCTTCACAACGACCGGCCACTAATGTCGCTGTGAGCGCAAGCGGGCCTTTCGAGCTATAACTATATATATATAACTATTTGCCGAGTCGTGGAGCTGTCGTCTATGCGTGTGTGAAAGTATTTTTGATGTAAATATATTATAATCGACTTTTCATGAGCTTCATTCATTCTTTGAGCATAGGCCTTATTTGTATCAGGTACAGACGGCGGCAGATCAACCTACCCAAACCTGTCAAATTTCTCCAATGAATATTGATCCTTAATAGCCAAATGATAAAGTTCAAAATTAATTGTAGACATTTGACAGTTTTAGGTAGGCTGATCTGCCGCCGTGTGTACCTTATTACGGAACGTAGACTGCTAGCGAGCGAATGACGAACTGAAAGTGCATGATGGCGCTCTAAAATAAACTGACCGATTGTAGCAACCGCAACTAGTTGCGGTCGCGTTGCCAATGTGCAGTTAGCAACTGGTTGCTTTTTCGGTAATAAGCTCTCCGGGGTTCCGGACATGCTTGCGTGTTGCTGTAAACCGCGAATCAGGTGTCCGTTATGGTGGCATACACATGGTCTAATTCACGTTTGTTGTTATGCCCTCTTTTAGAGTGTAATTAGTGCGTAATTACTGCAAACATAAAATAATTAGTGCCTCTTTAGTTTAAGAAATAAAGAGCTTTTTTAGTGAGTACGCTGGTATCACGACCAAGCTGGCGTGACGTACCCATGTCCGTTCTCGAAAACTACTTACTTAGACTTAGGTACTAGTTGCTCTTAAACGAACGGAGGTATTGAACAAGATTTGTGAATTGATTTATTTATCTATTTATTCATGTATATTGACATACATGAATAGATATTAATATCCAAAACGCTTATAAGAATAATTAAATTATGGGAAATATTACATGCATGTCAATTTTTACAATAAACATTATAATAATTCTGATTAATAATTACAATAGAGAAAAAAAGAAAAAATAGGAATAATAATAATGTCTAATTACTATATTATGTCATTTAAGATTACACTGAATTGATTAAACAAATGCCCTTATCCATCGGCAAATAGATCAAGTTCAAAGTGCTGAGCAAGTATGTCCCCAATAACGTGTAGTGCGCGGTTGGTGGGCGCGTGCTGGCCTCACTCGGAGCTCGCGACAGGCCGCTAACGCGGGCGGCGACGCGGCGCCACCTGCCCTCCCGAGTCCGCCGATATGTTCCCGGGGACCAACATGCGGACACGCTGTAATATTTGGGGACTGTCGATTTGATTACGAATTATTGACAGATAATGCGCGATTTGAGACATAGCTCTTCTAAATTTCAGCGTGTCCATGTCCACCATACCCGTAACGAATAAGGACGGATATAGGTACGGATAGTATCCGTATTGATTTTGTATATCCATCGAGCAAATTTTCTTTGATTTTTTTCAATAATGAGAGCATATTTCTCCTCTTAAGGATTCCAAATAACCGCGCCATACTCTAGATTGCTGCGTACGTATGCATTGTATAATACTTTTGGAACCCCTATGTTCCCAAACTGTGATGCTTGTGTAGTATGTGCGCGAACCTAAATCTCGAATGTCAAAAACTCTATCCAAAGAAGCGTCCAATAAATTATACCTACTCAACAAGGGCTGTGATTTGCGCGAGAATGTGATCGTTTTACATTTGAGATTATTGAATGTGAGGTGGTTGTCTTGACTACATATGGATACCGCATCAATATCTCTCTGCAATGTCGCCACATCAGCCTTAGTTTGAACACCTAAACTTAGTTTTAAATCATCCGCAAGCCCATATTAGTGCTTACAGAAAGCGAACTTTTCTTTTTTGTTATATGTATTAATAGTGCGTAAAATACTGACTCTGTCAGTATAAATAGTTTAGGTAAATTCGCAGTGGAACTATGTAAAAAAATATAATTATACGCTGTATAAACGTCAGCTCGAAATGACATTCACAATCACAAGTCAATATCTCGGTTCCTTTAAAAGCAATCCTTATGAAATTTTGAGGCACTAATGAGGCACTAAATATATGCGTAAATTTCGTTGCCATAATGTAAGTATTTTTCGAGAACGGTCATGGGATGGGTACCTACGCCAGCTTGGTCGTGATGCCAGCGTACACACTAAAAAAGGTCTTTATTTCTAAAACTAAAGAGGCACTAATTATTTTATGTTTGCAATAATTACGCACTAATTATGCATTAAAAGAGGGCATAACAACAAAGGTGAATTAGGCCATGTATGTATCATCATCATCATCATCTCAGCCAAAAGACGTCCACTGCTGGACAAAGGCCTCCATGTATGTATACGCCACCATAACGGACACGAGTCAGGAACGTACGTGTACAGTGCAGCGCCGCGAAGTCTAGCGATATAGGTTTATGATATACTTCAGCCAATAGGATAAAATTTGACTGTGCCTTTTTATTCCTATTGAATAAATTATCTTTTCCAGAAAAATGAAAATTGTAACCAACCTGTTGAAAGATAAACGCGACGAGTGGCTAGTTAACACGGTATGATCTATTTTAATTTTCTTCTTAAGAGCCATTTCATATTATCTAAACAATTTTCAAAGCAATATGCCGATTTTAGTAAAACTTTCTATGCTTATGGAAAATACAGAGATGTTGACAGTTAATAGAAAACATTTAAAGAAATCGTGCGTTCAATTGATTTTAAATGCAATTTGAAACTTTTCATAATGAACTTTCAATAATGTATGTTCATAATTTCCAGACTGCTACTATAAACGATAATAATCCCATAATCGATAGAATAATGGAAGATGAGTCAGTGGAAGGAATTATTATGACAAACAAAGAAGGTAATAAAATTATTGACTGTAAAAAAACATTACATTAGATTAAAATAAATTAAAAGTCACTGGTATATCAGCATAATAATAATAATCAGTAAAGGCGTATAGGTATATAATATTACTACTTATAAATATTCCAATGGAGCCATGTATTGGGCTCGATTTTTTTCAACAACTAAATTATTAGAAAAATAATGATACTTCGATACTTTTATAAAACGGTATGACGATTGACGACTTAACATTGAAATGCGATACCTTTTTACATAGAGCAACACGGGCCTCCATGCCTTTTTACCTAGGTTTTTACTTTTTAATATATCGATCGTTGCAATATAGGTTTTTAATGTATCGATACCGAAATTTGTCTATGTCTAAAAAGCAACGGTACCGTTATTTTATTCGCCCCCAAACCGTTACATTAAATATTTTCTTTGCTATGAGCTAATTTTATATTATAACTATAAGTTTGTCACTATACAAACAATGTAGCAATACCGGTGAGATTGGTCAGATGTAATAGTCAGAAAAATTTTCACAGGAACTCCCATCCTGACCAACATTAGTTCCACAAGAGCTACAAACTACGGGATGCATATGCATACTCTCGGCTATCTAACTCAGATATACGTTAAGGAATTGGTAATGATTACAACTTATTAACTTTTTCACTTAAATTACAGTTATTATCATAGTCGGTATCTAAACCGCCTCTGTGGTCTAGATAAGATAGATAGTCTGGTTAAGAGCGTTAACGCCGCACACTAGCGCCGCCAATTAAAAAAAAAAATATCTAGTAATTAGAGATAGAAAATCAAATTATGCTCAACAATCTATTTGAATTCAGTAATTTAGCATTTTTACGTCATCTAATGAACATCTGACATGTTATGGTTTAGTTAAATACGGTGTTATAGTTAAAAGTGGCCTTTTTTAGCTGTAACGTCTTATACTAAACCATAACATGTCAGATGTTCATTAGGGTTGGTTTAATGCTCTTTAGTCATTAAGTGACGTAAAAATGCTTAATTACTTCATTCAAATAGTTTGTTGAGCATAATTTGATTTTCTATCTCTAATTACTAGATATGTTTTTTTTTCATTGGCGGCGCTAGTGTGCGACGTAAACGCTCTTAAGGCCACTGGTCTCAGAGGTCCCGGGATCAATTCCCAGCGTGCATGGGTTGGTTGGTGCTAGGGCTTGTTTTTAGTCCGCCTGGCGCTAGCCCATCACCATCATCACCATCTTATCTAAATATGTCACATTAACATCAATGTTAACAGCATTGTGTTTCGACAGTTGCAGATAAGATAGCCAGTTCCTCACCAGTTAAGGATCTGGGTGAAGTGCGCTTCCACCTTCGGTCATATCATCACATACGGTCATGTGATATGTAGGCCAAGTTTTTTTTTTATATTAGAAGGAGGCAAACGAGCAGGTGGGTCACCTGATGGGAAAAATTACCGCCGCCCATGGACACCCGCAAAACCAAAGGAATCGCAGATACGTAAAAAGTGCTGACCAACTAAACACGATGATTGTCGATATCACCATTCCCCATGACGAGAACCTCGTCAAAGCTGAGAAAGAGAAACAAATCAAATATCTCGACTTAGCACATGAAGTTGATGGAGTCCTCATTCCACATGTCGACACATGTGGAATGTGGACTCGGGTGTCATCGTGCCGATTGTTGTTACGGCCAACGGCCTGATGACCAAAAGCCTCGATCAACATCTCATGAGGCTCTCGTTAGGCGGCTGGATCAAGGGCCTGATTCAGAAGGCAGTTCTCCTCGATACGGCACGCATTGTGAGGAGGTTCCTGTCTCTGGAGCCCTAATTACCGGTAGTTTGGACCCTGGACCCCTATTTTTTATATTTTTAAATGTTTGTTTTGTTTTTTAGAAAATATTTAAAAATGTAAATTAATATGTAAAAAAATAAATAAAGAGATAATAATAATATCGGCTTTATCATAAAACAATGGCTAAAGTTAGACAATACTTAAATCAGATGCTGCCACTTTTTAGCTAATACTTTTAGACAGAGACACAATATTTTTTTAACACGTATTTAGCCATAGTTGTTTAACTTTAAACACTGTTCTGTAGTAAGAGGGAAAGAGTCTTTAAGGTGAGGATGGATAGTGTAGTGAGGCACAATCCTCACTACACTATCCTCCACTATCAGTCTTCGCATCTGCACTCCGCTTCTGCTTAACACTTGCCAGTTGGAACGGAGTCATTTGTTAAATGATCTCCTTTTTTAACAAAGTCAGTTTTAATCTCTACTTAAACCACATTTTTTTATTGAATGCTTATGCTAAAGTTCATCGTCATCATCATCATCAGCTCATTTTATGTCCCCACTGCTGGGGCACGAGCCTTCCCTATGGATGGATAGGGAGAACGGGCCATAAACCACCACGCGGGCCCAGTGCAGATTGGTGGTTGTTAACGACTGCTAATGCAGCCGGGACCAACGGCTTTACGTGCCTTCCGAAGCACGGAGCAAGTATGCTAAAGTTACCTAATTGTAAAACCTAATTGTCCATGTAATTGTTACAGGATACGTTCGATGAAGTGCTTGTAACTCGGATTAATACAAAAAATGAGGAGATCATGCTAGCCCCACACCCCGAGTTCAATATAATAGTCATTCAACACGCCAGACACAAAATAAAGAAAACAGCACACAAAAAATAAAATATAAAAAGTGGTTTAATGTCGTACGTAGTACTATACATTCATACATACATACTCTCACGTCCTTGTGCCAAAAAGCGGTAGACAGACAGAACATCGATATCACCAATTTTGAGTATAATATCCATTATTAGTGACCCGACGGTGACGACGCGACGCCACAATTAGCATAAACAAAATAGGGTTCCGAGGTCCACCTCGGAACCTTATTTTGTCTATTCCATAGATAACATCAGAGATGAGTTGCTATCCGATCGCCTGATGTGCGAGCATCTTGGAACCCTTGTCCCTTAGTCGGCTCTTACGACATGCACAGGAAGATAACCAGCTGATACATTATTTTCACGTCCCAGAACAGCATGGGAATACGTTACGTATGTTTTACGCACTGTTTCATGTAATAGTAACTATATTTTTTATTTAATTAATTAGTGTAGGTAACTACTTATACCTACCTGCTAGCTTAAATGTAATCAAATCAATGTATTCAACGAATAAAAAATGGTAATCAAAGTCAGCTTTTTATTTAAAAACCAAGTATAATTAATAACAATTATTGAAAAAAGCGAATGCTCACAATGGGGTTTTACTGGACTCTGTTGTAGGTTTTTGGTTGGATGAAGTTAAACGTTTGAGTTTATTAACTACATTTATTGGAGAGAAACCTCATGCACACTTAGTGGGCGACCATAAAGAGAAAAAAGAAGAAACGTCATAGACCTCGAGTAGTGAGGGACACTTACACTAGTGATGTGCCATTGCCCTTCAAAAGACTCTACAGACTTTTCGCTACCCGGGCGACTATTCTTCCAACCTAATGTCGCAGTAGCCCAATGGGGTCCAAATTAATCAATTGCTTAGGGCATCACGTCATGGGAGGCACCAGATACAGTACCAAAAAAAATTGCTAGCACATGAAAGGTAAGGCAAGGCTGTTTGAAAATCCGCGTGTTTTTTTTTGCTTCTAATAAGTATGGCTTTTGTGATGAGTAATTTGCCAATGTCAAGTTATTCTTCTTACGTAGTCGTAGAGTTTACATTAAAAAGTGGATGTAAGACATTTTAATGTTTGGCCGCAAAGCCCGCAAACAAAGGGGTTAAAGTATGAAATTGCCGTTTTACAGTAAGCTTTGCTCTAAGACAGTAAGAGATACTTTAAAATGACATTAAACCTTCTTTGTGTGAGATTTTCGAATGAAACCTTTTTCACATGATAACTTCATACATACTTACTAGTAAATATCACTAGGTCACATAAAATTCGCCAAAAGAAAATCACAGTAGGTACACAATATTATAGGTACGTAATATATTAAATCCTAAACGATACTGATGATTTTACGGCCTATTTGACTGGAGAACTTTAAGCACTGCGGCTGTGTAACCAAATTATTTATCTACCCAATCATAATTTTCTTAAGTCCTAAGTGAATTTAAATCACAGTCATACATATGCCTATAATACATAGCATATGGTCACGGACTTCTTGGCGGGAAAGTGAAGTCGTGTCTGAGGTTTTGTTTTATTTTCTAAAATTTGTGTTATGTCGAATATTAATGTGAAATAATGGTGGATTATTAACCGTTAAGTGTTCGTGAGTGTGCATGAGTGTTGGCAAATGAATCAAAACAGTGCAACGTCACTTTTCCAATTCTCTCAAGAAGTACGCCCGAGGACTTAGTAAAGCCCCACATCTTTACTGAGATACTCTAGGGGTTGGGGGGTATATCATTTCTCACTTCTCATTTCTATTATCATTCATCATCATTACTGGAAGAAGAAGAAAATATTGTTTATGTATTACTTGAAAGAAAAATTACTTTGACTCTGGCTAAATGTGCTAATCGCACAAAGCCATCAACTAAAAGAAAAGAAAAAGTCTATGGTCACGGACTTCTTGGCGGGAAAGTGAAGTCGTGTCTGCGGTTTTGTTTAATTTTCTAAAATTTGTGTTATGTCGAGTATTAATGTGAAATAATGGTGGATTATTAACCGTTAAGTGTTCGTAAGTGCGCATGAGTGTTGGCAAATGAAACAAAACAGTGCAACGTCACTTTTCAAATTCTCTCAAGAAGTCTGCCCGAGGACTTAGTAAAGCCCCACATCTTTACTGAGATACTCGAGGGGTTGGGGGGTATATCATTTCTCACTTCTCATTTCTATTATCATTCATCATCATTATGTACTGGAAGGAATTGTATATTTATGTATTACTTGTAAGAAAAATTTCTTTGAGACTGGCTAAATGTGTTAGTCACACGAAGCCATCAACTATAGGGAAAAAAAAAGTCTCTGGTCCAACTCGCAACACTAGTTCCGGATGTCGATGCATTTTCACATTTTGTCATTTCATGATCCGTCAAAAAAAAAGTAAGCCATTTTTTTATTGGCGTCCGTCGGTTAGAAGTTGTCAAACGTGCGTAGATAAATCTAGAAATATATTACAATTTAAACTGTTAATCAAGCCGGAGGCGGTATAAAACTGTTTAATTCTGATATATAGAGAGATGGCTGAAGGAAAATACGACAATAATGGTTATAACAGTGGTGATTTCAAACGTAATATGAAGGCGGAATCCGGACAAGGCGACACCGAGCTGGAGCAAGATGGCGAAGAAGGATCCAAATTAAATGAAAAAGCCGGCGAATACATGAGAGAGCTATTGAGCGAGAAAATCAAGCTTAACGGTCAAAAGTTCCCCGTGTCAATAAAATTAATTGACCAAGGTAAAATGCTATAGTTTATTTCGTAATGCCAAATCGCTGTAATGTCGCCTTTCATGTTCCGTGGTTTTTAATTTTTGTATTCTATTTGTTTTCATTAGAATATCTACCTCTATTCTATAATAAAAACTGCTAACCCGTTAGTTTTGTACAAACACTGAATATTTTATTAATTTTACACATAAATGAAGCCGAATTATGTTTTTACCAACTTTTACCGTATTCTTGCCGGCTTCGTGGTGTAACATAAGTTTTGCTGGTAATTATTGACACTACCTATTTTATTTCATCCACACAGAGGTACTAAAAGTGCAGACATCAGGAAGAGTACCGACTAGAGACAACAAATATCTGGATGTCTTCCGTGAGAAGCCGGTTAAAGTCACTGTCAAAGTCTTAGTACCTGTGAAGGACCATCCCAAGGTTAGTATACTTATTATTGTCATATTATGCATCACATAAATTATAAGCATTATTATTGGCATTATTGTATAATAATAACATAAGAAAAGCTTTTGTGTTATTGTCTGATACATAGCACCCGTAAAGTGCTGTCCACACATTTCCGGGTCAGGGCTATCCAAGTTCAGAGTTATTCGAGGCGAGTGTTCCCATCAAGGACGTGCCATCCGTCACCCATGATCCGTCAGGAACGGGAACTTGGAAATGTGTGGACAGCACTTTAATAATAAATTGATTATGATTCCAACTATGTTTTATGTTATTTATTATCAAGTTGTGGTTAAATAATTAAATCTCAATAAACCTCTCAACGCCCAACCAATTATATATGATCAGTGAAAAACATTCCGTCAACGCCCGAGCGATGAGGGTCTAAGAGCCCCTCAGGGCATCTGAGAGGCCCATCAAATGATCGCTCAGACGTTGACGGAATGTTGTTCATTGATCATATATGATCGGTTGGGCGTTGAGGGGTTAAGACTATTGGTGCATCAAGAAAGCAGTATTAAAAATATACTTATGGAATTTTCTTTTTTCTCAGTTCAACTTTGTGGGCAAACTGCTTGGACCTAAAGGCAACACAATGAAACAAATGCAAGAGGACACCATGTGCAAGATGGCTGTCCTGGGTCGTGGCTCCATGAGAGACAGGTAATAAATTAACATCAATCAACTAACAAATTCATCCTTTTACAATTCAAAGTCCCATTGTCCCATAGTCTTACCTAATATCAATATCAGGCTATCAATACATCAACAAAGTTTTTGGATTTTAAAGTCTTGAGGCCCTGCACCAATATGATGGCTTGACATGTTGTTCACTTCTGCCCATAGGCTTTTCAGCTTTCAAGAAAGAAACTTAATGTTATAATAAGTGTTTTAAGTACAATCAAGTTATCCATGACTTTCTCTCATTCCATAGACAAAAAGAAGAAGAACTGCGTAACTCTCTGGACCCTAAGTACGCCCATCTATCGGATGAGTTGCATGTTGAAGTATCTGCGCTGGCCCCACCTGCAGAGGCCCATGCAAGAATCGCTTATGCCCTCGCTGAAGTCAAGAAGTACTTGATACCTGATCACAATGACATGATCAGACAAGGCCAGATGCGAGAGATTGTTGACCGAGGTGAGTTTCACTTTAGGCTTTGTTATTTTTTAATGAAATCTGAAGGTGAAAATATTGGTAAGAAAACATGGGAAATTTTATTAATAAATAAAAATAAAAAATCTATTTAATTCAGGCTGTTGCCCATAATATTGTTAGTATACAAATGACTTAAAAAACTATTTTAGTAAATACAAGTAGGTTTTACTACCTACTTGTATTTACTAAAATAGTTTTTTAGTTAAAAGAAAACACAAATTAATTAAGGTATTTGCTCTCTGGGGCTCTAGGCACACGCACTTGTGCTTGGACCCAGTGCCCCAGAAGATTGCTGTCCAACTTGTCACTGAGCACGTTCAGGATGATGTTGGCGCTCCCACGCGCGCGGCACATCAGCGTGCGCGTGCTCAAACATCGCAGATGCACTATAATAGCGTAGGAGCCCCACCAGCACCCTGAACGCGTTCTTATATTGTACTCTGAGAGCATTGATGGCCCGCTGCGTGTAGCTGACCCACAGATTGCAGGTGTAAAGGGTTTGGCAAAATGCTTTAAAGAGTGTAATCTTTACCTATAAACTACACCGCGGGAATCTGCAAGCTAACATGTTACAGCGGACCGCCATCGATCGCTCTCCTCTCCCTTTCGATGTTTCCGTCGTCTTTTAAATCCTTGTTGACCACATGACCGAGGTATTTAAACTCTTTAACTTTATTAAGAGCCTTACTGTTAAGGATCACAGGCGCCACATCTCCCAGTTTACGACCCTTGGCTTGAAATATTAAGAGCTCACTTTTTCTACATTATATAAAAGATCGTGAGCCCTTGCATGCTCCTTACACACACCTATAAACTTTCTGAGTGCGGCCACTGATGAATGAATATATTTTTTATAAAACAAATTAATAAATCAATTATAGTAGGTAGTGCTTTTTCATTATTTTTTTCAAATAAGCTCATAAAAGAGATCTAAAAGTGTTTTTTTTATTCATAATACAGTTAAATATTGATTCTCGTTTTAAACACTATTTAATCTATTATATTTTTAAACATATAATGAAATTGCATGTTTTTATATGCTACTTTTAAATTATAGAATTAGGTGTTATTTTGTGAAAATCTTCAGCTTACAAAAATGACAATAATTAATAAGAATGGCTGAACTCACCAATTTATCATGTAGGTAGTTTAAAATAACATTATTGGCTGTAAAACTTATTCACCATGTAGTATACTCATCTCATCACTAAAAAGTGTTTAAGCTCATCCTCATCATTAAAATCACTTTTTGATGATGAGATGAGTATATCAGGCTCTAACTGTGTGGCTTCTCCGCCAGATTGGAGAGGACCGATGGGCCCGCCTCAGCCACCCAACAACGTTCAATATGGTGCTTGCACGGTCACCAAACGGTCCCTCTCCTATCAAGACCCTGTTATTAGCAAAGGTCATATGCCACACTAATTATGTTATAACTTTGATTTTTGAACAAAATTTTGAGTTGTGCAGGATCTTTTCAGTGCAATTGAAACCGTAAAGTGACTAGGGCTAGGGCAACTGACACTCCAGCATAAATATGTTAGTTAAATAACTGATTAATTAATTAATAAAGTAAAAAAAAAATACAATTTTGTTTACTTTCAATCATTAGATTTTAAATCATGTGCAATCACTAAAGTGTGTTGCAAATACTTAACAATACACTCAACTAGTTGTAGCATAGGTGCTTTTGTGCAATTGTTTTGTCTTAATTAAAATTATGAATTAATAAAGAACTGCCTGCCCTCTTTAAAAACTGGCCAAATGCGAGTCGGTTCCGGTTAAGGTAGTTTCAAAAGCTGTTTTCTTTATGTTCACTTGCCTCCACATTAGACTACCACAAACCGTCTACAGACGTGCGAGTTAGTTTGCTTGCGCTAGGTTGTCTGACACCTACTTTATGACCTGACGATTGGTGGGGGACGTCAGTATAAACTTTAAAGTTGTATATAGGTATCAGAGTCGTCTATAGACTTAAATCTTTATGTAAATGGCATATCTTCGCGTATGTCGACCTCTGTTTCTGGTACCATCTCTTGGATACCAGACTGGCACCTGTTTGCTCCATTTATCTTTGCGAAGATGGGAGGACGACCTAAAATTGATCCTAGGGCCATCATGGACAAGAGTGGCGTCTGACAGACTGCAATGGAGACAGTTAGGAGTTGAGGAGGCCTATATCGAAAGGCACACTGAGTTAAGAGATATAGTTTAATGTATTACTGTTTATTGTTACTGACTATTTTATTTTATATGGTCATTGTTTGGTCATAATGGTTTTTTTTTTATACAATGTTATTTTTAGTTTATACGAAACCTGGAAACTGTTTGTTCAGAATCAGTAAGAGAATCAATTTCAATATTTTTATACCATGTATGTAACATGGTATACAAAATAATATTTACAAAATCTCAAATAAAGTATACCCTACTAAAAAACACAACGCACAATTAAATTCCTAACCTTTAATATTAAAGAAACACTCCAATCCAGTCCGCCATTTAATATACAAGAGCGTTTGAAATCTGACACCTGTCATCTGTCATTGTTATAGTATGTTGTGCCACGTAATGTGTTTTAGTGAAATTAACTGCATTTTTTGGTATTACTGTTAAGAGAAGTGTAATACATTGTTAGAAAGCCTATTAAATACAGTATTTAATGATGTTATTATTTTATTTATTTCATTTATAATATTTACGTAGTAAATTTTTAAAATATTTTTTTTATTTTTTTCCGGGACTGGTTAGACTTGTCTTTAAAATTACATATTTTATTAATCTTTTAATTATAATTGCTCATTTTTACAAATCTGATATAGTATTAAATACTCTTCATGGTGATATTATTATTTCAGACCTAAGTACCAGGTTAATTTAAAAATTAATTAAATAAAACTAAAAAATAAAATTTCCTTGTACTAAAAATCAACGCAGAATTTTGAAAACTTCCTAAAAAAAAATAATTTTTCCCTGGGATTATGCGTGTTTTTTATTAATATAGCTTAGGAATGTGTTTACAATACTTTTAAAATTATAAAAAGTATAGGTCATCGATTTATATTTAGAAATATAAGAATTTTAATGAAGCAAAATGTCAAAAATGTAAAAAAAAAAATTAATGTTGATTATTTCCTATAAGAATCGTCTAATCCAAACAACACTATAACAGATGTAGTGTAATCTTATCAGCTTCAATAAAAACAACACTTAAATGCTACGCGCGCCAACGCAGAGTCATAAATAACGTTTTTTGTAAACAATAACGCCGGCATTAAGTGTCGAATGACGTGGCCGGGTAGGGGCCCGTCGTGGGTGGTCCTCTTGACCGCCTCAGCGGGTATAAACTAAAAATAAGGTTATATATAGCTTTTTATATGCAGGCGTCTGTACATATATTACGTCACATGTAGTTATATAGATTTTTTCGTTCTCTACAGTCTCCAGACCTTTTCATAAAAGCTTATTTTTTTTCAACATAAATTTTTTAAAGCTTTTTATTGAATGTTTTTAGGCGGGCCCCCCCGGCCGATGCCAGGCCGCGCTCCGCCCCGCATGCCACCGCCGCAGCCCCCGATGCCGCGCGGCATGCCCGGCAAGAGCAAGGTCATCAGCATCCTAGACCGCGCCCGCTCGGCCATGGAGTCCTCTTACGGATACGAGGACCCGTACTCGCAGATGCCTGAGCCGCCGGTAAGCAGTATAATAATATTCAGCGGTCGAATTCGACTTTTAACTCACAAAATACTTAAATATATAAAGTGTACTAATAAATAAATATAGTGTAATGTATACATAGATTTTGTGTTTTGCCACTGCTTCTCCATAATGAACTTTAACTATACCAAATCTCACACGTTTCGCTCGAAGTTTCGCTTTACGCATTTATATAAAGATAAATTCATTTATTTATTCTAGTAATTCTCACACACAAATTGATTAATCATTACATTACCATAAACAATCGGTAATTAAATTTAGATGAAGTTTAATTCCAACAAAAGGTTAATTAAACAAAACAAATTGGATTAACCTTCGTCTGCTTCGTGCCAGATTCGTCCTACGAACAGTTAAAATTCTATTGTTTCTGTATTCACAGCAGACAACAAATTAAACAGCACTGTTTTACATTATTTTTAGGCTCATTTTTTTTCCCTACTGATTCATTTATTAGTGAGAGGTAGCACTTGTAACTGATACCATTGCATGAGAATTAATGATCAAAACAGACAGCTAATCAGCAATATTGTCCCTCAACCTTGCCGACGCGTCAGTTGCTTTTCACACCTCATTCAAAGCAAATACACTATATTTTTATTATTTAAACTAGCGGCCGCTCACGGTTTCACCCGCGTGGTTCCCGTTCCCGTGGGAATATCGGGTAAAAAGTATCCTATGTTTTAATCCAGGTTATAAACTATCTGTATGCCGAATTTCATCCAAATCCATACATCCGTTGCAGCGTGAAAAGGCAACTAATATACACACAAACTTTCGCATTTAAAATATTAGTGTGATTATTGCATTCACAATTCTATTGGAGTCTCAGTAGCTCAGCGGCCAGATCATTGGACCAGTAATCCAAGGGTCGTGGGTATGAATCCCACTCGAACTTCCTGATTCTGGTTGATTATTTTCTCGTACAATTTTATCTTGTAAATACAATATATTTAATTGCATGACCAGGTACGCGGGCCACCACCGCGCGCGCCCGACCAAGATTTCTATTACGAGCGCAACCACGACCGCTACTACGAAGAGGAGCCCTACTATAAAGAGGAGCCGACACGCGACTTCAAGGCCTCCGCTCGTGACGTGGGCACGCGCCGCCCGCAGCAGCATCAGCATCAACAGCATCAGCAACAGCATCATCAGCAACAGCATCAGCAGCAGCGGCACTACGCGCGTCACTCGCCGTATGCGCGCCCGCAGAAGTAATAGCGCATATGTACGTTGGTAGCACCTTATTTTTAAGTGCAAATTCTCAAAAAAAAAAACCTTATTCTCTTTTCACGGAAACATTTTACAGCCATTTCCCACTAACATAAATAATAGCTCTTATTTATTTATTCAATTATATAAAATGACATTACCAATTTACAACTATTTATTATTTTACAGCCAGCACGCTTACATGCTAGGATATTACATCGAATAAAGTTAATTATTTTAAACCAATAGGCAATTTTAACAGGTTGCACGCCGTCGGGCCCAGACACAATAGAAATTCAATGGTCGGTCAAATGGCGTTTAAGGTGTTAATAAACCTTTTTGAGGGAAAATATAGAGTTATTGACAGCTAATAAAACATTTTTTTAACGTTTATTTACTGATTTTATGCGATTTGAAATTATTTAAAAAGCAAATTCAGTTTGTTTTAATGTTTAATTCAAATCGTCTTTTTAGTTTGTAAGAACAAGAAAGTAATGTTATTATTATGCATATCACATGGTGGTTGGTTAAAAAGAAGCAAAAAAACATCTAACTTACTATGGCACATTTAGCATTAGTAAGTAGCACATATAACACCATGTAATTATATATTTTTTTTACATTTTACCATTAGGAAAGGTATTATTTCTAATTGTATTCTTATTCACAGGCCCGCTTCAATGAAACACTCGCTGTAGGTGAGTAATGCATTATGGTCTTCATCCACTACTAATTATTTGACAAGAAAACTAAACACGAAGACAAAACATAAATGAAAATTCCAGGTAAAATATGGACGACAAGTACATAAATATACTTTAATTAATAGAGTTAAAAAACTAACATTTTATTTACTTTATGGACCAAAACTAATATTGTTCGGTTTCATAGTTGGTATTCATTTTACCAAAATTTACAATAAAATAAACAAATAATATTTTTAATTTTAATTTCTATAGGCATAGAAATTGAATTAAATCTTAGCAAGGACTTTTTAAAAATTACGTTAAACTCAATAGTTCATAGTTATTGCATGTTCACTTCAAGACAAAGGTACGAGATTGTTATAAAAATATTATAATATAAATAGCATTGTAGTTTCAGGTTTGAACAAAAAAAAACAAAAATTATCATGTTATAATTAAGATGTTTTAAAAATAGTGTTAGATTCTTTAAATTCTTAATTTCAACATGTTTTAATTGATATTATCTAAAATAAAACAATTTAAACTAACTATGTTAAACGAGATATGAGAGCCTAAAATTATTCTAAAAATGTTTGACAAAAATGTTTTAAGATTACTCCATATCCCACTAAACAAAATGTTGAAACATGTTGAATTAGTATAATAATTATAAAAAGTGTATCTTTCAATCTTTGTGTGACTTTGGAATAAATAGTATTGAAAAATAAAACACATCTTTAATTTTTGAGTCATTAGGTATATCAATTGGGTTTTTCTAATTAAACAACACTGTAATTCAGCTTTTATCAATCCATTGTTAAGAACCAATATGAAATCTTCAAAAGAAATTGTAAATAAATGTTTAAATTATGATCCAATTTGTATGTATAGCGTAGTATTTTTGTACAAATACCATAGAACAGAAAACTCATTCAAATACTCAAGTAAAAGATATATCTGAAGCTGTTATAAATTAGTCATACTCACATGTCTAGGAATTCAATAACTTGAAATATATTACCAAAAATTACAAAAACAAAAATAACAAGAATAAATGAATGACAGCAAAAAATATCTTTAATAAAATATATATTATTTCAATTCCTTGTCAGTTACAATGAGAAAAAATATGAATACAATTTTGCATGAATTGCAGTCATCCCAAGGTTCCTAAGATAAAATAAGATATGATAATAATTTAATTAAACGAAACGAAACTTCTATTGGTGGTCCAAAATATATGTAGATTCTAATTATTTGAAAATATTGGACTATATCAAAGTAAATAACTAAAATGAAGATTACAAACTGTACGTGAGAGAAACAAGAAATTTCGCTTTATCAACATAAAAGGTAAGTGTACTTAGCTGCTTATCTCTGTTTAGGGCAAGATCACCACTTTTTGTATACGTCAGTTATTATTATCATAAGGTCTCGCCTGCAGATGAGAAATATGAAGTTGGAAACTCGCAGGGTTTGGCGAATGGAAAAGTGGTTAATCATGCTCTACAACTATTCTACTTAAAATATATTGACTATACTGGAAATAGCCCTTGAAAACAGATGACTTACCTTTATGGGACTCAAACCCAGGACCTTTCAAAATACAGACAACAGTACCGCGAGCACGGATCTTTTATCGACCGATAAAGTGACATTAGACGATAAAATTTTGACAGTTCAAGTCGACAAATTAACATCGGCAGCATGGGACTTGCTTTATCGACCCGTAGATATAATCGGTAAATTTTTATCTATTTTGTTTAAAAGCTAGCATGGGACTCGAAAATGACATTTCTTGTGGATAAATTATATCGATATGTAGATAAATTTATCGGCATCTAAAAGTTGGTAGATAAAGTTATCGACGCTTTCGACGGCATTGGAAAGTTACTAAATATTACACTTTTCTTGGACGGTCGTGAAAAGACGGATTTCGGGCACCTTTTGCTGGTTGCAGAAGAGACGCAACGGCGACGTCGCGAAGAAAATAACATTGTCCGGGCGCCATCTGAGGGAGACACCCTGCTACACACTACTTTAAAGTTTATACTGACACCCCCTACAAACCTTCCGGTTACAAATTAGGTGTCAGACATCCTTACGCAAGCGCAAGGGACCATCTACGTCAGGTCATAACGCCAGATCAGAACATCATTATCTGAGGGAGTGAAAAAACCCTATGGATTTAGAAGATTCTGATTTCATGAGGTTGTTTCGCATATCCCTTTGTGGTTATCGAGAGCATTTGGAGCGCCATCCGACTTATTAGATCAAACGGATTACCCGTCCATGTTGTTGTAAGTAACAGGAATTTAGTTTTTTCTTTTCCTATTTCATATTTTTATTCTAACCTCAACAATCTACTTTTTGCCGGTCCTCACCGCTGTACAGTTTCATGCCGTCGGTAGTTATCAGCGGTGTATTGGGCAAGAATATAACTTGGCATTACACAGGGCAATGCACAGTTAGCAAAGTTGTAAAGGAGGTCTCTGAAGCAATAGCTTAGCACAATAGTGCGTCGTCTTTTGTCCGTCTACATTCGATTTCCCAGCATCCGCTGCTAATAGGGCCCTAATTGCCGACGGCTTTTTACAAAAGCATGGAGCAAGTAATCCACTAACAAATAAGTAAATATTAGGTATGTTTTTTAAACGTGTTACTTAATTATTAATTCACTGGAGTAATCTGACGTTTACGGTGTTACCACTTTCTGATGAACAGAAAATAGTGTTGTGACAAGAAGACATCAATTACTCACTCATTCATTCTCATTACGTCCTGAATCAAATCACATTACCCATTTTATTTACTTTACTAGCTGTGCTCTTGTTCTCGTTTTTGCAACATTTTTCACTGATGCTTCGCTCCTATTGGACGCAGCGTGCTGTTATATAGCCTAAAGCCTTCCTCGACAAATGGACTATCCAACACAAAAAGATTTTTTAAATTCGAACCAGTAGTTCTCTTCAAACAAATAAACTCTTCAGCTTTATAATATTAATATAGATTAAGAAATCTTTTAAGCGTTTTTTTTTTTAATTAACATAAAATATTTGCCCTGCCTTCGGGTTTATAAGGGCCGTGATCCAGTGCTGCCTCAGCGCACAGTCCTGCCTCCCCGCCAACACCTTTAGGATACTGTTGGGACTGCCAAGCATTCTGTTTTGGATCGATGCAATTTTTTTTCTAATCAGGGCATGAAAACCGTCCACGTCCGTCCATTATAAAACGGTTCGTAACATTGTCCATTATATGGTCGAGATTACGCATTTTATTTTCTGCATTTATTATATGACCTACACAGCTACTCCATCTTTCGGCAGTCACGGTTTTAAGTCTTTCGAATAAAAGAAACATTCGTGCACTCAGACCAGAGGTTAGGTTAATGAATGTCAAACATAACAAAATGGCCGCGCGGGTAGCGTCTGTAACTTAGGGTTGCGTTCCAAAACCCATGTGAAAGTTCACTTGGAGCTGTCTCCAGAGAAAGTGATAAAAATGGTTTTAGAATGGGTCAGTGATTTTTTATTTTGGAATGGGATCGAGTGATAGTTGACGTAAAACGGTACTATATTGTTGAAGTTATCTCCATTTCAACGTTATTAATTTATAGTATTCTGTCCTGTCTTAATTGTTATGCAGTAAATTGTATTCCTACACAGTGGTTAAATCTGTATTTTTCTTTCATAAAGATGGATGATGTAAATATTGCGATAATATATATACTTCCAAAATTTTCGAATAATAACAGCTCCCAAAGCAAAACAAACACTGACAACTAAACTGTCAGGTGAAATTTCTCGGTACAAAAAGACATTAATATACCTACATAACACAATTAATTAAGTACCCCTTTTTATAATAAACGTTTCTACTGACTTCGTGTGAGTGATCTGAATGACAATGAACGAAACGCATCACTAGTACAATAAATATAGCAACATAATATTACAATGTGACATTAGCATCTGTCAGTTTACTCCAGTGAATTAATAATTAGACTTTAGGTACTTTGGTGGTTCTGACATAGTAAAATAATATGAAATAAATAAATGGATTATATAAAAATTCTTTTAAAAACCCTACACGGTAAGAAACAGAACACAAAACAAAGATAATTTAATCACTAACATTTAAAAATAATAAAAAAAGTAAGATTCGAATGAATGATGAACGAATGGGACGATAAAATTGCCGTGTTGCCATTTTTAAATATCGCTAAAATAGAACACAATAAAACCTACCGATCAGAGTCCCGTGCTAGCGGTTGTAGATAAAATTCGATAGATAAACGGTTTTGTCGACCGATAAATTTATCGATCGGTAAGATCCGTGCTCGCACCACAACTCTTCCAACTGAGCTACTGAGCCTTTGGTTCCATGTAGAACTTAGTTTAGTGTTTAGTATATTTTTTTACTAACTGATTTAGTTACTTTTTGCATTCTTTTGCTAAATTTTGATTTAAAAACTGAACATTAAAGTTGGGTTTGATTCCCATTGGCTTTTTATGCGATTATTTGTGAGAGCCACAGTTGTTTTACGTACAACTAACCACCTAACATCACACTAAGCCTTATTCTTTATCTCAATAATTGGGACAAAAAAATCTGTACCCATAAAATTGATTAATAAACATTATAGATAGCTCATAGCTATTCACCAACTTTTAATTTATGAAAACCATTGTGACAGGTGCTTAAAAGGCTGTCAACGACCCTATTTATTGATTTGATGAACCTTGTGTGGATTATGAATGAAAGCTAGTTTCATGAAAGGAA
This sequence comes from Eudonia lacustrata, assembly GCA_947562085.1. NCBI lineage: Eukaryota > Metazoa > Arthropoda > Insecta > Lepidoptera > Crambidae > Eudonia > Eudonia lacustrata. The sequence continues at coordinate 5,373,935 of OX387328.1, forward strand.
TGAACAAAGTAATGTTTTGGTATCTATTGTTTTTATTTAAGTATATAATTTTATTTGCCCTCATTTTGTTAATCCTCTGTATAACGAGTTTGTTCACAATGCTGCAACTTTTGGTTAACTTTACTGGTAACAAGATGTGAATGATGTTGGTTGCTGCATGAAGTATGTCTGGTGGCTTCATCACATACTCGTTTTTATCTCATTTTTTTAAAGAATCCTTTAAACATTTTGGTCTGTTATACATACTTCTAAGATACTTTATTAATTAAGCCAATTATGTTTTTTTTTACTAAAGGAAAATACAGAGATCCCTTCTACGTTATTCAACAGAATTTATGCGATTTGAAACTTTTCATAGTGAACATCGCAAAACTCAATTTGAATAACAGTTTTTATTGTGTTGTTTACAACTGAAATTTTTGAAGTCTCAGTATAATAATAATAATAATGAATGAATGGATTTGTATAGATGTTTTTTTTCGTCTATAGCATTATTTAAAAAAAAATCTATTTGAATCTGATGGAATGATATTAACATTGTGTGCTTTATTTTACCTTGTAGGTGTAACTGCGTTTAATAAATTATTCAATTAAAAATCTGGTTTTATTTATATAATCCAATAATACAACAATTGAGGACAAACCTATTTATTTTTGATCTGTTTTATAAAATTAATACGAACAATACAATCACGAAAGAAACTTATTGCAATATAAATAAACATTTCACTTATTAATCAAAAAAATTACAACTTACAGACTAAATTTTAGCTTACATAGGTAAAGTTATATCTTAGTGTTAAGCGATTCTAATTCAGTTTTGTGTAAAATTCTTTAATTATTTAGGTCTGATTTTTCAATCCTCAGATAAGTTTTATCCAACGAATAACATTGTCTATGTGACATATTTCCTAAAGAGAATCTGCCATTATGTCAAAATTTTAAATGAATAAACTTTAAACTGACGATTGAAAAATCAGCCCTTAGTCATTTAAAATTAGTAACACGTGACTTCATGAGCTAAAAGTGATTTCATATCTAAGTGGGTGTCCATTCAAAATTAATTGTATTAACAAAGCTGCAAATCTTTTCGTATTTTAAAAGGCAACATAAAAATAGTACCTACACTTAAAATCTTACAACAGCGCATTTGTGTCATGTTATAATATTTCACGGAACAAATCGTATTTACCGACCGCGTACTGGAAAGCGCAGTGTGGGCAGGCCTCCAACAAGGTGGACCGACGATCTGGTGAAGGTCGCGGGAAGCCGCTGGATGCGAGCAGCACAAAACCGGTCGTTGTGGAGATCCTTGGGGGAGGCCTTTGTCCAGCAGTGGACGTCTTTTGGCTGAGATGATGATGATGATGATGATTTGTTTGAGGCGGGTCCACACCGGTGCACGTTACGCGCCTCTTATAAATGGACGCACACATGTCACAATGCAAGGATCCACACCTTCGCATTTGAAGCGAACATTTCTAAAGTTGTTCTATACTGTTGCTAAGATGCACGAAAACCGCACTGTTCGTGTCCGCGAGAAATAAACTTGCGAACAGAATCCAAAGATGTCCTATATTTGTTTTATACTATCTTCGTAAGATGCACGCGAGCCGCACTGGCATGTATGTGCGCAGGCGTGGACCCACCTTTGGATGTTAGTCTTAAATGAGTAATAACCTGACATAGCGCTGCACTGGTATGAACAAAGGTTGCCACTTTACTTACCGATAACAGACACCATTATATGACGGTAGTAGATCATATTGACAAATGTGAAACAAATTTACTGATGTTGGAATTAATAGGTACAATCATATGCAATTTTATTAACCTCTTGACCGCCCTCATACTACTCATAGTATATTTTTTTTAAAGTACCTGGAATAGTCAGGAGGTTATAGGGCCTGTCTGTAAAGTTAACCAGTTCTAGATAGTATAAATAAATACTTAGAGATTGATAATCCCACACAAACTGTGATGAAGATCAATCTCATATCATAACTCTTAACTAAATATTTATCCAGATAAAACTTTAATTTTGTAATGAATTGAAACTTTGAAAGGAATTTTAACATTAAATATCTTGAAAGATCCCAATTTGTTAACTATAATTAAGTAAATGTTTATATAATTTTTAACGCAAATTTTGTTGCGAACAAATTACAAAAACACAAATGTTGAAAAAATTTCCACGAGCAGGGTTTGAACCTGCACCCTTCTGACATACCGGGTCAGGTGCTCTTCCAATTGAGCTATCGTGGTTCTAACCAGCCCGCCGAAATTATTCAACACTATTTACATTTTACTTTGAAAGCCAAAGGCGCCCATTCAATGTTAACAACTACCGTCATTAACATCCGATCATAATATTTTTACAAATACTAAAGATCAGTTAAGAAGTAGGCAAGCTATTTATAAATGTTTATATAATTTTTAACGCAAATTTTGTTGCGAACAAATTACAAAAACACAAATGTTGAAAAAATTTCCACGAGCAGGGTTTGAACCTGCACCCTTCTGACATACCGGGTCAGGTGCTCTTCCAATTGAGCTATCGTGGTTCTAACCAGCCCGCCGAAATTATTCAACACTATTTACATTTTACTTTGAAAGCCAAAGGCGCCCATTCAATGTTAACAACTACCGTCATTAACATCCGATCATAATATTTTTACAAATACTAAAGATCAGTTAAGAGTCAAATAGTTTGTTGAGCATAATTTTTTTTTTTTTTTTTTATAATTAAGTAATAAAGAGCCCTTTTTGGTACAGTTCATTCATCCAATATTAATATACCTTTCAATGCTTTGTCTTGGCCTCAACTCTTCACCGGTTTTACATTATTTAACTAATATTATTGCATATGATTGTACTTATTTTGATTTTTATGCATTCACTGGTTTATAAGCCAATGCATCAGTGTTATAATTACATAGGGATCTTACTCTATATAAGGAAGGGCTAGTCTGAAGTATTCTGTATCACTATAAGTATAAATTCTCGATCAGGAGCTATCAAAATCTCATGTCTTCTACTCCGCACACGAAGGAATGTCAGCTCGTTGGTGGAGTCCTGAAAACAAGATCAATGTAAGTATCTTTTTACTATAAAGCTAAAAATCAAAATTAATTTAGGTAGGTATTTATTTAGGTTAGGTTAGGTATTTATTTAGGTCGTTGATAGGTACTGCAGTATCCGACCAACAGTGGTTAATACCGTGTAACTTGGTAGTGACCAATTTTACAGGAGAGCTAAAAAACCTGTTATATTATTTTGTTACTATGTCTCTGTCTGATTAAACTATAATTATATTTAAAGATTTCGGCACTAGCACACGAGACCACACCAATGGCTATTTAGAACTTATATGTGCAAAAGCTCAATTTTGATTTATTTTATAGTTGTGTTATTAGCAACTGTTGGTTACACAGTATTGCAGTTTCAACAACAATATGATACATTATAGGAACTTGTAGAAGCTCCAATAGTATAGATATACCTGTAAAACAAGTAACAATTATTCATGAAAAAAATATTTATTACCATTTCACGAACAACATTTCTTGCTTTCTCTGTCAATTGTCCAATCAGACCAGCATACAGAACAGATGTAGCATTGTCCAAAGAGCTTTTGATAGGGATCCCTGAAAAGAGAAAGTAATAGATCAGCTGGCATACATGTAACTGAAGTAAAATCATGTTTTTAAGAAGAATTCCTTCAAATATTAGTAGTAATCAAGAGTAGGCTAATTATGCTGGCGTTGTAAGGTTTTGTCTAGAAGAGCTACGGGTTTATTTTAATGATGATATAACAGACTATTTTAGATCTATACTTATTTTTTACATCGTAAATTTTCCTTAAATAAGGGTTTATCAAACTTAACAATTAGCCGACCCATAATTATTACACTCAATTGGGGCATCTCCATGGTAATGTACACAAATTGATCAAACCTTCATGATTCACAATAACTACACCCATAACACCTTTATGAGCTTGGATTCGCTTGATTGTTTCTTCCACCTCGGTCGCCTGGAATGTTAATTGATTGTATATGAGACCGTAATACAACAAAGATAATTATGAAATTGTGTACAATGCTCACCATTTTATTTAATTAATAAATAATTTTACGACAAGCAAACGTTTCTTCCTTCGTTCGCCAATGAATGACGTAAATGTATTATTTTTTTTTAGGTTGATTGACTTTTCCATTACACAGGCAAAGGAATATCCCAAACAACCCATTTGTAAATTTTAACTTTTCTTGACACTAGGGATCAAATCTTTACAGCATTTCAAAAAGCTTAGTCGATAAATGCCTAGCAGTCTACAAATGCCTAATTCTTAAAATGGCCAATTCGAAAAAGGACTAATTCTTTAAATGGCCAATTCGAAAAAGGATTAATTCTTATAAAAACTAATTCGTAAAAGGACTAGTTCTTAGAATGGCTAATTCGCTAAAAGAATAAATATAATTTAAAATAATACATTACATACATACTAATTACATAGTGCATAGTATTATAAACCATAATATTTATCAGCTGCACTACATATATTATTAAGTGGTGCAGCAGATTAATATTATTATGGAACTATTATAAAATATGAGTCACATAATTTGTGCAATTTACCTTACACAAACATTGAATTGTGTTATTTATATGAAAACTTGTTTATTAATAGTGTTCAACAAAAAAGTTGTACCTTTATGAGGGCAGGGTTTACTCAAAGCATATTAATTTAACAAACACTGATAATGTGGGTAGTTCTTAATTTCTCGATCGAATAAATTAAACCCGTATTTTTCTTGTGGTGTAACTCTGCTGTGTTGTGAGCTCGGCGCTCTTAATAATGGAAGAAATTGAGTTTAGTATTGATAAAAAGAATTAGTTCTTTTAAGAATTGGTCTTTTTAAGAAATTGTAATTTCTAGAACTAGGTATTAAGAGCGCACACTAGCGCCGCCATAACATGTGAGGTGTTCATTAGGTGACGTAAAAATGCTGAATTACTTCACTCAAATAGTTTGTTGAGCATAATTTGATTTTCTATCTCTAATTACTAGATATGTTTTTTTTTCATTAGTGGCGCTAGTGTGCGGCGTAAACGCTCTTAAGCGAATTAGCAATTTTTTACGCTGTTGGGCATTTTAAGAATTAGGCATTTATCGACTAAGCCTTCAAAAACCAATATTGAGTTTTATAGTCGTAGTAGTAGTCTTTGATACTAAGCTATTTATTTTGCTTTATTTTAACATTTTCACGGTGATGAGCAAAGCTGTGATCGAGTGATTGTTAGATGACGAAAAATAAAAATATTTTATAGTAGTTTATATTTTGGCCTTGGCACAGGTTCAAATCCTACTTGTAAAGTGTTTTCAACACTTTTTCTAGGCTTTTATTGAATTTTGTATACTCGTATTATCAATTGCAATGCAATTGAACTGAACAACCGTGTCATCTATGTGACATCACTACTTCCTCATCAACCCAGCTGCAGCTGTCAAATAGTTTTTAGGGTTGGCGATTATCGAACGAAACAAGAAGAAAACTCATGAAATAGCCCTCAAGTTGTATGAAAATTGAATGAGTTCCTTTTCTATTTACGAAAAAAACTTTCAATAACAATGCATTTTGAATATAAGTTGGGTTAGTATGCATTTGAATGAATAGAACAATGAATGATAGCGGTGCGGAAAGTTCAGAAGCTTTGGATCCTAGAGTTCAGGTGAGATAATCAATATAATTTAAGTATTGATGCCCAAAGAGACAATATTCTGAGGTCGTTGGCACTTACGCTTACATAGACTTGCTTCCCATGTTACGTACTAAACCTGCCTTTTGTTAATTCGGAAGTTAGTGTTTTAGTCTGTTGAATCTGTTATTTGTTATGTAATTAAACTATGTATAAATAAACAAGTTTATTAGTTTCATTAAATTGTAGGTAGGTACCATAAATGTTAACTAGTACCTATTTTTTATTATAATCATCTATTTAAGTTTCTTACAATATAAACTGGTATAATAATATTAATAAAAAAAAAGCTTTTAACATTTGAGTTGTACAATTGTTCAAGCTTAGTTTAAATTGAAACTTCTTTTGTGAATATCTACAATAGTTCAATAGTTCTATTTGCTTATATTTAGATTCCTTATATTATTTTTATGGTTCAGAAAGGGAAAACTAAGTAAGTAGGTAAGTAAAGAAAATAAAGTTACCTCTAATAAAATAATTCCTTCTACTTTGGCTTACAAAGTTAATAGGTAGGTACCTAGTGTTGACTGTATTTGTGCTGGTCTCATACAACTACGAGCCTAATAGTTCAAAAAATTCAAAATTCAAAATCATTTATTCAGTTTAAGCTACAAATAGCTCTTATGAACGTCATTATGCCATTATAGTTAAGCAGAAGGTGGTGAATAAAAGTTCAAGACGATCGAGCCGCTGCGCGATTGTCTTGAATTTCTAACCTGTCACGTGACTTACAGGAGTAGGGCAGCTAGTATTTCTGTTTATTTTACAAGTACTAAAACATCGCAAATTTTTCAAAGTTTCATTGCAAAGTGTTGGCTTCATACAAAATTATCGGAAAAATTTGTTTTTTTTACAACTTTTAAAAAAAATAGTTTCACTTTTGATTGTTTTTCGTTAGTTATGATTTTCGTCATTTATGTGAAAAAAAAGTTTTTCTAAGTCCTACACCCCCTTTGCGACACCCTAACCCAATTTTCCTTTTCCTTTTGTTGTTCTCAGATTGAGTTAGAACGTTTAAACACTGCTACAGACGAGATCAACAGTCTTGAAGTTGAGTTAGATGAGGCTCGGCTGGCATTCCGGAGACTCTTGGCCGAAGGTCACCTCCGCATTCAGCAGCTGACAAAGAAGCTTGGCACCAGTGTTCACAAAGCCAGACCGTACTATGAAGCTAGATTTAGAGTTAACATTGTAAGTACTAGATTAATTGTTGTTTTTCTTTTTTTTACCAAATGAGTTAATATGAAAAAAATTGTACATCACTCAAAAGAAACACAATGAAATATTACAAAATCTGTAACACAAAGGAATATTTGTCACGCAAAAGAATATAAAGGTGCATTCGTACATCAACATTAGACGCAAACGCAACGCAACTTTTGTCGATATCGTCGTTGTCTCTCTGCTCCAGTCAAAGGCATTTTGTACAATTATCTGAAAGCATAATATTATTACAATGGATCTCACATGTAAATACAACTACAGACACATAATGTAATTTTTGCCTAAAAAATTTTGCAAATGTGGCCCAAAAATAATAATGTTTAGGCCATAAAAGCAACATTTTTCATTTAATATTAAATGAAAAATTTTGCTTAGGTATGTATGGGCAAAGTAGCACCCTCTAGAATTAGAATTAGTTTTCCGTAACATTACCTATTTTCCCGGTTTTTTCCATGCAATGCCATTGAGTGCCATTCATAAAGTACGACAATAACTTTTAGTGCGTAGGTACAAAAACCCTCATAACAAAAATCAACGTTAACTTATTATTTTACTTAATCAGAACATTTTTCGGAAACGTTCTAATGTTCATTACCAAAAAAACTATTGGACTAAGTTGGTACCTAGTTAAAATATAACGAACATTTTAAAACAAAAAATAGCCAATGAGTATGCACCCTTTTATTTTGTGTGACGTCACCCAATGTCACACATTGGAAGCAAAAATATACCTATGAAAACAAGAAAAAAAACGCAACAAAAAAAGGAAAAAGATTTTTACAATTATTGTATATTGCACGATTTACCTAAAGCAAATAGGATTTTATGATAATATATCTGTAATAAAATCAATAAACTTTCCTTAAATTTTGCGTCACACAAGAATATTTTTTATAGCGACAAAACTGCAAACAAAGGTCTCGTCAATAGTGACATCAAAAATAAGATGGCTGATGTTTTGTTTTGTAAGGTTGGTAGTAAATCGAATGTTGCCAGATGTAAAAAATACGGATACGTTCAGAAACTGTAGTATTAGGACACATAATTTCGTCACACAAGGCTCGTCACACAAAGTAACGAAATACGGAGATATAACTTTTACATTATTTTTTTTATTTATTACAACGCTTTTAAAGAATTAAAAACTTTCTCATGCACCTTGAGCGTTTTCCATGTATACTGTAATAAAGAAATTTGTGTTCGTTCGATAATTAAAACGTATTAAATTAATGTTTTGAAATTGGCATGTGGAGACATCTCTTTTTTGTATGACAAAAGAAAACTCCACATAATAAGATTTGGTTTTTTATTTTATTTTTGTAGCCCAATTCAGTTGATCTTGTATTAATATACAAAAGCATAAATATTGTAGTGCCTTAAAAAAAGCGGCTTTTTTTATTCACTACAGAATTTTTTACACCTGTTTTAGTAACGAGGACACCAACCTTTTTTGAAATGTACCATATTTTTGATATTCACTCAAATAACAATTTTGTTACATAAGAATGGTGGCAAATGAGCAGTGATCGGTATGAAGGGACCTAAAATACCTAAAGTTGCTGGCAAGACTTGACTTAAGGTATTTTAGCCCTCTTCATACCAATCACTGTATATGTATTACACCCAGGGCCTCAGGGCCCGTGACGGCTAAACCACAGAGACAATAAAAAATAATTTATTGGATGGAAGATCCAGGCAAACTACTGGGCATGAAGGCATTAATTATAAGTAACTAATGTATATGGGGGTTGGAAACACGCAATTTGTATTTGTGCTATTTACTAGTTAATTTTTTTGTTTTTTTTGAGAGATTGCTGATTGCCTCAAACGGCATTTTCAGCGTCACCGGGCTTTTTTAGGGGCGGCGAGGTACGTAAAGGGTACCTCAAGCAGTGTTGAAACGAACCACCTTCAGAGGTTTTCTAGAGGGAACGGCATCGCACACTTAAAAGTGCGCGTCCCCGTGCCCTACCAGTTTCTCCAAAGGGTTCGGATCGGATCGGACTAGTTAATAGGTTGCAGTGATCCGCAATACGACAGCTCTTCCAAGCGCTTCCTGCACTACTGAAACATTTACCTACTCCAGGGGCCCGACCGCCTAACCGATCGCTTTGACTTCGTGTGTGGTTTATGACGTCATCTTGTCGTTCCGTGCCGCCTATGAAAGCAATAGCGACAGCTATACCCTTTAGCTTTTGATATTGCTGTCATAGGCGGTGCGAGGTGGCAAGATGACGTCATAAACTATACGCGTAATCAAAGCGTTCGGGGGGCAGTTTCCATAATAATAAAAATAACATTGTGTATGGAAAGTAATAATAAAAATGGTTCTTTTTATCAATTTTTAATCCGCCATATTTTTTTTACTATGGGCAATTAATTATGTTTACTCTATAGTTTAAAAGTAAACTTCTTTGTCAGACTTCCCAAGAGTTGCACACAGCGACTCTCGCGTACGACAAGGCGAACAGCGCGCACGCCGCCGCTAGAGAGATGGTGTTCCTCGCGGAGCAAGGCTTGGCGCGACTGGCGGAGACCTCGGAAGGCGGGCTTACACTCGACCCCGCCTGGCAGGAGATGCTCAATCACGCTACGCATAGGGTTAATCAGGTATAGCTTAATTATCCTGAGATACCCACATTATAAAACTTCGTTCTTAGTGGAATTAGTGAGAAGTTCGATGTCGCAGTGATAAACGCGTTTGCGATTGCTGAAATTAAGCAACTTTCGCAAGCTGTTCATCGAAGGGGTTACCGAAAATGTATCTTATCGAGCTCCATGCTTAAGAACGCATGTGAAGCTGTTGGTCCCGGCAGCATTGTAGTCGTAAATAGCCACCGCACTGCACTGGGCCCGCGTGGTAGTTTATGGCCCGTTCTGCCTGTGGCGTTCCCATCCATAAAGAAGTCTCTTGCTCCAGCAGTGGGGACATAAAACGAGTTGATGATGATGAGTGGAGTGCTCCTTTAAATATCCATATTTTGCTAGAATTTGTAACATGTTATTTATTCTCCCACAGCTAAAACCACTTGACGACCTCCTTGGTCGAGTGGTTTGTACACCGGTTTTCATGGTGTAGCCATCTCTGAGGTCCCGGGTTCGATCCCGGTCGAGTCAATTTAGGAAATATTGTTTTTCTAAATTGTCTCGGGTCTGGGTGTTTTCTATGTATATTAAGTATGTATTTAAGTATTTTAAGTATGTTTATCCGTTGTCTAGCAACCATATAACGAGTTTCATAACGAAGCTTCTCTTGGGCTAGATATTTGGTGTGAGTGTAGGAAAATTTATTTATTTATTTATTTTATTTTTATTTACTTTCTGACTCATGATATGCGATAAAAACAGAGCACTTGTGAATTTTTGAAGAGATATCTAAAAACTAAATTATACATAGAGATAAAAAAGAAAAAAATCAAGTACAGCATTAAAAAAAACCCGATGTCCCTTACCTATATCATAGGGAAGTTGACAACATCAATCAATAGTTCCAGAACATTAAACATATAAATGAAATCACGGAACAATTCTTTAAAATATTAACATATTTTTTATTTAACCTAACCATGAATTTTTGTAGCCTGAAAAGTTTTTTATAAACACTGAAGTGACGGACCACACTAGTGACGTCATAGATTGCCATTCCCATACAATTTCTATTTAAAAAAATCGTTTTGTCAATTGCTAAAAAATTTCTACATTGCCTAATCTGTCACCTACCCATCTAAAGTAATAGCACAGCCAGCGTAAAGGCTTACAGTGGGACAATACCTTTGAAATCATCTTTGTTATCATATTGTTAGTCTCTCAGTAGGTATTTCAATGTGTTTATTATTTATTTTTTTGAGTTATGATCAGAAAGCCTAACTTGCAGAACGTCTTTAAAGCAAAATGTCTAAAAGCAATGTCTAAGTTGTATAAAGTCTAAGAAGCAAATGTCTAAAAGGTAAATTGCCTTAGCAGCATTACGTCTAATATGTTAAAATGTCTAAGAAGCAAAATGTCTAAAAGGTAAATGGGCTTAGCAGCATTACGTCTACTATGTTAAAATGTCTAAGAAGCAAAATTTCTTAAAGGTAAATTGCCTTAGCAGCATTACGTCTATACCTATATACCCATAAAGCAACGAGCTTCCGTGCCGGAAGGGGTACCCATACGAATTCCCCTTTATCAAAGTACAAGCCCAAGTGGGCATAAATAAATATTAAAAAAAAGTTATAACGTAAGAACAGTTCATTAATTTTATAACGCACAAAAAAATATACCTATTGTTGTCAAATACAGAACAGTTTGGGTACGGAACCCTAAAATAGACTCGATTCTATTCTACTTAAATCACTTATTCACTTACTTGGTGATTGTTTACACGCGTAAATTTAAATCACTTGCTTATAATAAATCTCATGTAAACGACCAAAGACTGTCTGCATTTTAGTCATTAGGAGGAAATATTAAAGTCGACTGAATTGAAAAATATGTATGAAAGTAGACAAAATCAACGTTTGGTAGTCCCCTGATTCCTCCTCAAAAACTGGACCGATTTAATTAATTTTTTCATTAAAAATTAAAGAAAGGCTTGGGCTGTGTCCCTATGTTTTACTTTTTGTCATAAATTAATTATTTTAAAAATATGAACCTTTATTTACCTTAAAAATTGGCCAGATTTTCCGCTGTTTTTCGAAATTCGATGAGATTATATAAAAAAAAGCAAAACATAGGGACACAGCCGAAGCCTTTTTTTATTTTTAATGAAAAAACTAATTATATCGGTCCAGTTTTGGAGGAGGAATCAGAGGACTACGAAACGTTGATTTTGTCTACTTTTTATACATAATTTTTAATTCAGTCGACCTTAGTTCCTCTTAAGCATAGACGTCTTGCTTTAAAGACGTTCTGCAAGCTAGGCTTGCAGAACGTCTCTATTACGATCTGTATTTTAGTCATTAAGCATTGTAGACGTCTTGCTTTAAAGACGTTCTGCAAGTTAGGCTATCTGCATTTTAGTCATTAAGCATTGTAGACGTTTTGCTTTAAAGACGTTCTGCAAGTTAGGCTATCTGCATTTTAGTCATTAAGCATTGTAGACGTTTTGCTTCAAAGACGTTCTGCAAGTTAGGCTATCTGCATTTTAGTCATTAAGCATTGTAGACGTTTTGCTTTAAAGACGTTCTGCAAGTTAGGCTATCTGCATTTTAGTCATTAAGCATTGTAGACGTTTTGCTTCAAAGACGTTCTGCAAGTTAGGCTATCTGCATTTTAGTCATTAAGCATTGTAGACGTTTTGCTTTAAAGACGTTCTGCAAGTTAGGCTATCTGCATTTTAGTCATTAAGCATTGTAGACGTTTTGCTTCAAAGACGTTCTGCAAGTTAGGCTATCTGCATTTTAGTCATTAAGCATTGTAGACGTTTTGCTTTAAAGACGTTCTGCAAGTTAGGCTATCTGCATTTTAGTCATTAAGCATTGTAGACGTTTTGCTTCAAAGACGTTCTGCAAGTTAGGCTATCTGCATTTTAGTCATTAAGCATTGTAGACGTTTTGCTTCAAAGACGTTCTGCAAGTTAGGCTATCTGCATTTTAGTCATTAAGCATTGTAGACGTTTTGCTTCAAAGACGTTCTGCAAGTTAGGCTATCTGCATTTTAGTCATTAAGCATTGTAGACGTTTTGCTTCAAAGACGTTCTGCAAGTTAGGCTTTCTGATCATAACTGATTTTTTTGTATGTAAGTACCCAAGATCATGATTTTAAATTTTAGCGCCTTTTAAACATATTACTGTTTTCTTTAGTGACTTCTTTCTGTCCTTCAAAATACAAACTGCAAATGTGAGTGTTGTTTAGGCCATCAAGTTTTCCCAATTAAAGAATCCAACATCCCGCATCAAAATCGCAATCCGTCAAGCCTGTGGAATCGTAGTTATCAATCCCGCGAATCCGCGGGATTTGCGGTACTGAAAAGACTGAAAAGAAAGCATCAATTTTGTTTTAAGTAGGTTCGAATTTGTGAAGTGATATACGATTGTTATCATTCTATTTAAATAAAAGTGCACAGCACTTGCATAAAGCAGATTATTTCAATCAACGAATTTAAATATTTTGTAGAGTCAGCCTTCCCGGTAGCATAGCGGTCAGTGCAGCCGCCCGGATTGCGGAAGGCCCAGGTTCGATTCCTGGCTGGGTCGTGTAGGCGTTTAATTTTTTCACAGTATTTTATAAATTTTATAAATATTTAATTTAGCTTCAGTGCAGCAATTATCACTTGAAAATAAAAAGTAAAAATTGAGATGTCTCTCACAGCACGATTAGTATGAACCATTATCACAGTATATTTTTATTATTAAATTTCAATATTCAACCGAAACTGTCAAAACTAAAATGAATCAGCCCTAGATTGTGTTTCCCAACATGGGTGTATGGCATCGCCCCCCTTTCACCCCGCAACCCCCGCACGATTGTTCTGTCTAGACGTAACCGTTGGTCGACTGCAAGGAAGAGGTTAGATAGACTGTGGTTATAGGCTAATACTTATAGGCGACTGTCCTTTCTTACGATGCCTAGATGAAATGAATGCTTTGAAAGATGCAAGGACTTGACCTATAGGCGGAGTCTGAGCGTGCGCACGCGACGGTGACGCAGCGAAACAAGGCGGCCGCACACCGCGCCGCCTCCGCGTTGGTGCAGCAGCTACAGAACGGGCTCAAGCGGCACATCACCAAGTCCAGGTCAGCTATACCGCTTTACGTTGACCAAGGGAACTCTTTACGAGTACCCGACCTTGAGGAGGCCTGACAGTTATGTGGGACTTGCCCGTCCGCTTTTCCATATCCCATTGACAACGGGAGAAGCCCCAGGAAGAAGTCCCGGCTGGGAGGGTAAGACGAAGGGGGATACCCACTAACCCCTTTATTTATTTTTTTATTTATTTTTTGTACGGAGTTGAAAACCTGCAAACAAGCGCATCAGCGGGCATGAGGGGTCCCGCTGGCTGTCCGAGGATGGCCTACACTCTGTTCCAGGGCTGAAGCCCTAGAGAAAGTGACTCGAGGCCGACTCGGTAAAAACCACTCCGATGTCCTCTCGTCACCTTGGAACCAGCAGACCGGCGATCATCGCGCCGTCCTCATCTGAGGAGGACGCATCGAACGCCGGCATGGTAGAGCCTGACGAGGTCATGGGAACCCTTTCGGACACTTCCACAACCCCGTCGGTGACTGCTTGCCCTATACCCACTAACCCCTAGACCTAGAGAACTAAACTCCTCCGAAGTGGCAGTCACTTGAGAAATGACCACGCGAGAGGTCAGCTACACCGTGCTTATCTACAGTCCCTTTTTTGAACTGGGTAAAATGCTTTGCGCATACGCCGAGGCTAGGGGTGACCCCCCGTTATGACGAGGGGAGGGGAGGTATACCCATTAAAAAACTAGTACCATCTCTTCCCTGCCATAGGGATACAGGGATAGCTCGGGATCACGAATGGCACCGAGTAGGAACCGTATTTCCTGCACAAATTATACCTAATACAACATGTCACAGATTTTTCCTACGTGTCATAGACTCAGTCACCTACCTAAGTGGGCTTTATCCCCCCACCCCCAACTTTGACACCCTTTTCTTCCATCCCAACTCAAAATCAACCAAGTTACTCATAATCTCATAAAATACAATAATACCGACCTTACTTTTTAGTAGAAACTTTATTAAATACTGAATAATATATATCTTTTTGAAACTTTTAGAAGTATACTGCTACTTACTGAATTGGCTTGTAAAGTAATCAATCAGCTTTTTAGTTTCTTTGAGTTGAAGCTTGCTACTAAATACTTCATTGAACTGTTAAAATTACAATAACATTATCTTTCAATTTGTAGATAACATTCAGCACTAATGGATGTGATATTTTGATTTATTATTATATTATTACTTTTTCACCAAACAAATGCAAAAGTTACTTTAGCGATCGTGGATTGAAGCCATAAACTTTATCCTGTTATATGTATTTTAAAATTTTCTTTTATTAATTTATTTATTTGTTGTTATACAATAAACAAATAAATTAATAAAAGACATATACAATAAATTATAAATTAATACATAAAAATGTAAAATTAAATAGGCCTGATTATTTTATCCTTGGAAAAAAATCTTGAAAAAGACATTTTGCCTCCGAGGGGACAACTCGGTTGTTAAAAAGAATAGATATTAAAACAAAATACTTGTTCAAAACTTTTGCATTTGACATAGATAAAAAGTCGAAGTTTGCACTTACAGAGATTTCTTTGCTTGACTAGTTGCACAGAGTAATGTGTCTTCCACAGGCCGCACGACGCTACCAGCGACGCCTAGCTCACGTTTGGTACATACTTTTGATTTTTCTATGCATGTTACTCTATCTACTATCTCTATAGTCTATGGTTAGCAGTTTGTACTGACTTCTTGTTCTTATGTATGTATGTTTGACTAAGAGTTTTGTATCCATAACAACAATGTTAGCAGCATTTATGTCTTCCGACAGTTAGAAATAAGAAAAGCCAGCTTTTCAATGGTTGAGCTTTCCGGATAAAGTGCTTTTACGGAGTATGTGTCACTCGATAATTGTTTGTAAATTTGAATGTAAAAGACTTAACACTCATGTGATTCCAGTCGATGAGACTTGCAACAGCAACGTCTTTTGTACGAAATTCTTACTGGTACGCTAGCGCACTTTTGCGCACAGTTAAAAGAAAATATAATTTAGCTCTTCTTTGGCCAGATAGCTTGTTTCTTCTGTGTTGTTTTGGTTAAGTATGTTTATACTAGGCCTGGTAAATGTTTAATGATATTAACTGTGCTACTCAATAATTACTAACTCGCATGTTGCATGTGTTTTGTTTTCTATTTTCTTCATAATGTTTTTTTCTTTTTGTGGTTCTTTCCTCATGTGGAATTATTCTCGTTGATTTCCCTTATGAGATGACATGATATTTTTAATGTATACAAAAAGATTTTTGATTTTCTAAAGTTTTCTGGGTTTAAACATTTTGAAACATATTATTGACTGTGGAAATTATGAAAATTCATGTAAGGCCAAAATTAAATCACGGAAGCTTCGGTTTTTATATTAGCTGACTGCTAACAAGCCAAACCAAAATGGTCCTTCGAGCCGGATTTTACATTTCAGACCGTATTTTGAAGAGAAGGCACGCATCAACGCGGCATTAGAACACCAGAAAGCGCGCATCCAAACGCTGGAGGGTCAGGTGGCGGAGGTTAAGCAGCAGTACTCCTCAGCTCTGAGGAATTTAGAAAGAATATCAGATGAGATACACCGGCATCGGTCGAGGAGGCAGTCCACTAGGAACGGTGAGAAATGTACGATCTCCAATATCTTATGAATAAAAGTTAAGTAAAATGTTTATTGCTAAAATACAATTACAGTTTCAATATTCAATGGTGACAGAAAAACAAAAGGCGCAATTATTTATCAAATATTAAAGCAGCGACTACTGTATTGCCTGCGGTAGGTTTTCCCTTCTGAGAGGGTTCTCAGAAGGGAATTATTGTAGCTGGTCAAGACAAGGCGGCACGGACCAGCTCCGCGGCCATGGAACAGGCGCGCGGGGGAACGCGGGCTTAATGCTACGCGCCGCGCCGTCCACCGCAACGGCACACACATCGAATCGATCCCCTCTACTTCGACTACGTACCAGCCACTCAGGCGCACGTCACACCGCGGTCGCTCAAATTGTCGGGTCGAATTTGTATGTTGTTGCGAAATACACCAGCCCTGTTATACAGTCCTACATACAGTAGTTAGGACTTCCAAAAGTAAAAAGTCAAATCATTTTATTTAACACTAGCGATCGCTCGCGGTTTCACCCGCGTGGTTCCCGTTTCCGTGGGAATATCGGGATAAAAAGTATCCTGTTTTAATCCAGGTTATAAACTATCTGTATGCCGAATTTCATCCAAATCCATCCATCCGTTACAGCGAGAAGAAGCAACAAATATACACACATACATACACACAAACTTTCGCATTTATAATATTGGTGTGATAAGCCATCACAGGAACTTATTGACGTCAAAACTATAAATCAAAAAACTAAAAAATAGTTTAGGCTAAACTACTTCTTTTACTACTCATCTTTGGCCAGTACAGTAGCCATTGGTAAAAATTAAAAGTTGATCTATAAAGTTAAAGTGTGCGCAAAGTCTCACAAAAGTTTTGTTTGTTTGATTATAGTTTACACTTTCAAACTTTTGCGTTCCATTTAAAAGTAGTTTTTAAATGGGTGTAGTTTGCATTACATCACCTCTTTTTTTACTTTGTCTTACAAATAAACAAAGAATAAGCTTAGAATAGTTATTCCGTGTTTTGTCTCTTTTACTCTAGTTTGAAATCACGTGACATGACAGGAACAAAACGCGGAATAACTATTCGGAGCTTATTCTTAGTTTATTTGTAAGGCACTAATGCCTATTTTCATCATTGACCCCTAAGCCATGTTAGGTGACAGTTGTTGGAGCAAAACCGTCACCTAAAATGGCTTAGGGGTCACCTAAAACTTAGGGGTCAATGGTGAAAATGGGCATTAATGTTTCATTCAATTCCTATCATTGGGGATATAAAATAAGCTGGTGATCGTCTTCATGACGATGATGATTCAGCTTAGGCTACATTAAATTTAATTTTCTTTATAGTTTCTCGTGTTCTCTTATTAGACACAGTTCTACATAATTCAAAGCTGCATTTCGTTATTTAAAATGTATTATTCAGTTTAGGCTACACTATTAGCTCTTATGAATGTCACTACGCTCTTATAATTGCCTTTCATAGCCATCTATCTTTCACAGACATAGGCAGCTCAACAATAACGGACACCGCAAGCGACACGAACACGTCGACCAGCGACAAGCTAGAGGAGTTGTGCGAGCACAGCGCGGACGCGAACGTGCGCGAGTGGCTGCGCCGCACCGCCGACGCCAAGCCGCGCGGGGCCGACGCCGACACCTGGACCGAGATTGACCTGGACTACTCCAGCCCGGACGAGGTGAGGCGTGCTCTCTCTCTCCTCTCTCTCCCCTCTCCCCCCTCTCTCCTATCTCTCCTCCCTCTTTCCCCTCTCTCCTCCGTCTCCTATCTCTCCTCTCTCATATCTCTCCCCTCTCTCCCACCTCCCCCCTCTCTCCTATCCCCCCTCTCTCTATATATCTCTCTCTCTCTCTCTCTGGCGAATGCTGTCGATTTTGACTTCTGGTGATGCTGTCAATAGCTATTGCGCCTGTAGAGCGTGTAACCCGGGGCCCGACCGCCTAACCGATCGCTTTAACTTCGTGTGTGGTTTATGACGTCGTCTTGTCGTTTCGTGCCGCCTATGAAAGCAATATCGAAAGCTATAGCCTTTAGCTTTTGATATTGTTAGATCTCTTATATAGTCGAATAGTTCGTAGCGGCCTCGGAATTTTTACATATCATTGATTTTACATAGAAAAAAAATCTTATTCTAAAAGGTTGATCTGCCACCGACTAAAGTTAAAGTCACACGTTCAATTGAAAGAAGAAGTGTATGGTAAGCAGAGTCGCACCGCGCCCCGCTCGCCCCGCACACCCCTCACGATTGCTCTGTCTAGACGTGCCCGTTGGCCGACTGTAAGAATTATATAGACTGTGCTATGGCTATAAACAAAAGTTTAGCCTGTATATGTAGCCTATGGAATGTTCAACTTCGGTGCCTTCTAAAGTCGTGGTAAATAAATAATTTTGGATGTTCTTTGTCCAGCCGAGCTTCGCCAAATGCTCGCACCGGCCCCGCTCGAGCCCCGACCAGTCCCCCACCACGCCCCCGTCGAAAGTGTCGGCGGCGTCCCCGCGCCGCATCATTGTGGGGGGGCGGGGGGCGGCGCTGAGGGCGGAGCTCGAGATGGGGCGGCGGCAGAGTCTGGACGCCATACTGCACGACACCGGCGAGAAGGTCAAGGAGATGTTCCAAGGTTGGAAATGAAATATAATTTACTCACATAAAATAGAGACATTAGGATGGAGTGTGATGGGTATAGTTCGTCTATCTTGCCAGCGCAAGGCATGTGAAATTTAGGGGAATTTAATTTCGATTTCCGTTGTTAGGTTTATAAGTAAAAGCTGCTTTGGCAAATGAGAAACTTATATGCCTGATTTCACCATTGACCCCTAAGTTTTAGGTGACCCCCTAAACCATGTTAGGTGACAGTTGTTGGAGCAAAACCACCACCTAATATCGCTTAGGGGTCATTGGTGAAAATGGGCGTTAGATTAAGTTAAGCCTCTGTACTATGTGCTGTTTGTTTCCCAATAAATATAGATATAAATAAATAAAGATCGGGCTCAGTGGCGCGCTTTGGTATCGATACTTCTGTCAAACGAAGATACCGGTAATAAAAGTACCGGTAAACATGGTATCAATACTTCTGTCAAACGAAGATACCGGTAATAAAAGTACCGGTAAACATGGTATCGTTACCTGGGTGGCATTTTTACCGGTAATATCAAGCCCTGCTTGGGGGAGACCTATGTCCGGCAATGGACTGCGATGGGTTGATGATGATTAGGTTTAAATACTAACATAACTATTTAAACTATCATAGTCTCCTAGAGTAATATTAACGGGATTCTTACCATGTTTTTATTTTTGAGTTACAGTACATCCGTGTTTACAATGTTATTACAATTTTTATCCAGAAAATCGTTCACATCTTTTAAGTAGTTGGCAGTGCCTCTGTAGTTGGTACCGTTGTCGGACCGAATGAGAGAAGGTAAACCCCGTCGCGAAACAAAACGATCCAGCGTGGCGACAAAGGCTTCCGTAGACAGAGCCGAAACCACTTCCAGGTGGACGGCCTTAGTGGCCAGGCAGACAAAAACGCACAGGTATGCTTTCGTGACCCTAGTGTTACGATAGGCTGTGGTTCTCACCAGAAACGGTCCAGCAAAATCCGTACCGACCCCGTCGAACGGCCTAGTAGTCTGACAAACCCGGTCAGAAGGGAGATCCCCCATCTGTGGCTGCATAGTGGAGGCCTTCACCCGATAACAAGCCACACACTTAAATAACACGCTGCGAACCACTCTCCGAGAGGACAAAATCCAGAACTCCCTCTGTAATATCGCCAGTAACGCATTACACCCCGCGTGAGCGTTTTTCAGGTGTCTATCCGAGACCACCAGTTCTACCAAAGGTCCTCCTTTGGGGAGCAGCAGAGGATGACGGCTACCGAAGGGCAGGTCGGCATTTTTGAGGCGACCTCCAACGCGTAACAGTCCATCCGCATCCAGAAATGGGTTGAGCCGAGAGATCGCTCCCTTGAGCTTTGCGCGACCGACGCGCAAAATCTTCAGTTCGTCCTCGAACCGGTCAGCTTGAACCAGCCGTATCAGGGCCAACAGTGAACTCCTGCGTTCCTCAGCACCCGCCACGGGTGATAACTGCCTCTTGTCTGGATGGCGGCAGTTATGTAGAAATCTCCGGATCCAGCAAGTTACACCTAGCAATTTCAGTTTCCAGTTTGCTGTATCGAGCCGTCAACCAATTCGGATCCGGCCTTGACTCGTTTGTTGTCACCAAAACTTTTATTCCAGGGAGCATCCCTAGAGAGCCATCGATCATGGTGACCGGCCATGATGATTCACCCTCCTTTAACCACTCTGGACCCCACCAGAGGGCATGCTGCACCAATTCCGGCGCGGTGCAGCCCCGAGAGGCACAATCGGCAGGATTCCAGGGGCCGGGAACGTGCCTCCAACAAATTTCGATGCCCGAGTTCTGTACCTGAGATACCCGATTGGCCACAAACGTTTCCAATACGTGGGGTGCCCCGCGTAGCCATGCCAGAGCTACCTGACTGTCAGACCAGGCGTAGACATTCCGGATGTCCACCGTAGACGTCAGTTCCTTGTGCACGTGGCACAACAGTTTGGCCAATAGATGCGCCCCGCAAAGCTCCAGCTTCGGGATTGTCAGCCTAGTTTTGAGGGGAGCCACCTTGCTTTTAGCCAGAAGCAAGGAGACGGCGACTCGACCCTTCGATTCAACCGTTCGCAGATACACCACTGCGGCATACCCTCGTTCTGACGCATCGCAGAAGCCATGTAGGCTTGCCCTGTATTTGCCCCGCGGCAAGATCCGCCGCGGCAACGCCACCTGATTGATCGCCTCGATCGTAGAGATCAGAGCGAGCCAAGTGTCGAGTGAGAGCCCTACCAGTGGCTCATCCCACGAGACTCCGAGTGTCCACAGTGTTTGCAATAAACACTTCGCCATAAAAATGCACGGGCTGATCCATCCATTTGGATCAAACATCCGAGCGATGGTGGAAAGGACCGTCCTTTTCGACCAAACTCTTGTAGTAATTAAGCAGCCCTGTGCCCCAGTGTCTAGGAGGGCTCGTATCCGGACGAAGTCCCCCCTGGGTCCCCAAACGCGTACCTGCGCGATGGGCAAAAGAACCGTCCTCGGTTCCGACGTAGCCCGACCACAGGCTAGTCACGCGTCAGAGCCAGCAGCCGACCCTGTCGAACCGTGATGACTCGGCCAGTAAGTCGGACGCGTGCAGGCCACCATCCGGGGTGGTGCGTATCCAGCTGCCCTACCATACCGGTGATAGGGTGGGTGGTATTTCAACCTCGGGTACTCGTGCAGTACCGGTGAGAACTGTTGACGGTTCTCTTGTCGTTGTTGTTCCGGTAACGGCGGCGGAGGATACGCGTACGAGTATCCGGGTGTTGGGTCCGGAGGTGGGGCTCCCTGTACCCAGTGGCCCTTAGAGGCACCAACTCCTGGTGTTGGTCGCGCCGGGTGCCGGGTTGTAGCCAGAACCTGGCTCCGTTCCGGCGGTCCCCAACTCACCTGAGCCGGGGTGTACGAGGGGTTGTAGTGTGGCGGCCGTGGCGGACTCCGTCTTTCCGGAGACGGAGTTGACCCCGGCCCCAAACCGCCACCCGTGGGAGATCCCCTCTCCCGAACCGTTGCTGAGCCCTCAGCACTACGGGTGCACAGTAAGCGATGGTGCGGTCCGCCGCACACATCGCAAGGCCTCGCCTGGGGACACTCATTATACCTATGTCCTCCCAGGCAGGCATAACACAATCCACGTGTCCGAACGAGGTTTCGGCGCTCTTTTGTGGGCAGCCCGAGAATTGCTGGACATAGCTGTTCCAAGTGCTGCTGTCCGCAAACCCGGCATCCAGAACCGGGGTTGATGGCGGCCGCAGCCACCAGCCTGCCGCGACCCTTCCCTGGGTTGCGTGGCGGCTGGGCGCCGTAGACTCCGGAAGTGCGGGCCGGCGCACTTGTCGGAGCCTCCTGGGAGGCTAGTTGGTTTTCCAGCAGGCCAGCCTCCTCTTCCAGGAACTCCAGAAGTTCCCCTATCGAGGGCAGAACGCTGCCAAGATCCTTGTGGACCAGTCGATTCCGCTCGAACTTGTCCCTCATCTCCTGCGACAACTTGGCCAGAACGATGTGCAGAAGAAGGAAGGACCACTGGTCGACGGGCAGTCCGAGCATCCTTAACCCGTTTAAGGACACGGTGAGCGGGGTGATCAGCTGCGCCCTCAGCTGAGCCCTATGGTTGACCCTCGGCAATCCCAGCAGATGGGTCACGTGCGCGTCCGCCTGAAGACGCGGTTTCTCGTACCGCTTCTCCAGCAGCTGCATGGCGGTGTCGTAGCTCGCATCCTGCAGCTCCAGATGCTGTACGAGCTGTCTGGGTTCTCCGTCTAGGTAGGAACGGAGATATGCCAGCTTTTCGGCCTTGGTGAAATCCTTCCGAGTTCATGTTCATGTTCAAACATGTTCCGGAATCCAGCCCAGTCCCGCATACATCCGGTGAAATGCGGGATCTCCAGGGCACCCAATCTTCCCATGGCGCTGGGTCCAGGGGTGTGGAGCGAAGCGGGGCGCGCAACAGGCTTCCCCTCCCGCAGTCGCTCGATGTCCTTCACCCGCTGAAGGACCTCATCGTAGATGTCTTGGATGTGCTCCAGATCCTTGACATATTGGGCGTGGAGGGCCAGCTCCTTCTCCCCGACCGGGTCGGTTGACAATAGAGCGGTTACCGACCGCTCGGTCAACAAGAAACGACCCTGCATTTCTTTCGAACGCGTCTCCAAGGCGTCCTCCCGGTTAGGCCGATCTATTAATGCAAGCAGCCCGGTGAACCACCGGAGCTGCTGAGCCAACTCCTGCCGTGACGCTGTCATTATAAATAACTTAAACTAAATAAACCTAAACACAAAATTAAAACGCGTCAACGAAAACACGGAATCGATTATCCCGAATCGACTCGATGCTTTCAATTGAAAGAAATTAAATAACAATTAACGTTCCGAGAAATGTCCCAGCCCAAATACAACGGTACTACCAACCTTACAATTCAACCGCACCTGTCCCAGAAGTGCGATTTTACACGAAATGAGCTTAACCTATTACGAACTAACAAAATACACAAAATTACACCGATTAACCTAGAGGTCCGGTAGTAACCACGCTCTGCTACCAAACTGTTGCGGAAACCCACAACACACACTATGCTACCGTTTAAAATTAGGTTACACCTTAAAATCTACAAAATCCACTCACAGTTCCATGCCGCTCCCGCCGTCCAGAACGGGATCCATATGGTCTGATGGGGCCTGAATCCGAGTCCGGGTCTTCTCGGGCTCCCTAATCACACCCAAACTACCCCAAGTGCACTTTTCCCCCGAGGAAATACCTGTTTTCTCCAGCAGCAAAGACGCCGACATCCAATCCTGGGATGGCGAATTGTACTCCCGATGCGATTCGCTTACGACGTACACACACACAAAACACAGGTTGCACAATACACTTAATTAGAGTAATACGGCTCCAAATGGCCTTATCTAAAATCTATTTAATTATCAACACACGATAACCTATCAACCAGCCATGACAGTTTTCCAGAAACAAGTGTACCAACAAAAAAAAAGAACAATAAGTGATGGGGCCATTATGCCACTAAATAAATTGAATCTCGATAATCGATTCCCAAATCGATCCGTCCATAATACAAATCAAAGTTTTATTTCCAACAAAAATAAATGCCTGTTTATTTGCAACCACAAATAATCCTAAATGCACAGAAAGATAAATATCAAGATGAGTAATGTAATTATTTAATTAATTTCGAACCCTCCTTGGTATTGTGAATGTTTAATGAGTATGGTGGAACGACGATCTCCGCAAGGTGTCTGGCAAGAGCTGGATGAGAGTTGCCGCGGATCGTGCTCAGTGGTGTGCACGCGGAGAGACCTAATGTCCAGCAGTGGACTAATATAGGCTGATGAAGATGATGAATGATTATTGCTACCTTTTCAATAAATCTATAAATGTTGTGGTCAGGGCTGTCCCTCTTCGGTGAGAGACGCGGCTCGGCCTCCGCCCCCCGCACTCCCCGCCGCGCCGTGTCCCCCCGCGCTCGTGCTTCGCCCCTGCCCGGGGAGTCCTCCTCAGTCTCCGATGAACGATACTCTGACACGGATAGTTTGGCCAGGTAAGCGTTCAGTAGTCAAAGTTTGTTTAAGAAAGAATATGTTATTGACAGAAGATTTTTTTTATATTAAATGGTGGTCCCTTTAATATAAAAAAAATCTTCTGTCAATAACATATTCTTTGATGTTTTGCCTGTGCTTAGGGTGCGGCCCCAT
Organism: Eudonia lacustrata; assembly: GCA_947562085.1. Taxonomy (NCBI): domain Eukaryota; kingdom Metazoa; phylum Arthropoda; class Insecta; order Lepidoptera; family Crambidae; genus Eudonia; species Eudonia lacustrata. Next base: position 5,398,595 of record OX387328.1, read on the forward strand.
TGAGACCTATTTATCAATAGCAACTATGAAAGTTTGTTTTGAACAAAAAACATTTTTGTTATTACTAACATATTATTTATATATTTTATATGTTACGTTACCAACACGATATAACTCGTAAACAGTGCAGATGAAAAAAATCACATGTACCTATAACCCAAAGTACTCATCAAAGAACCACTCCTGCAAAAATATACTTTAGTGTTAATATTTAAGGATCATTTCAGTATAACATATTTTTGCTTCAGTGTGGAAATGCTGACCGACGACCAGATAGCCTCTTTAATGCTGGATGCACAACTAGAAGCAGTATGCGAGCGACTAGCCGGCGTTGCAGTCCGGCAACCGAGATCCCCGCAGTCGCCCGAAGCGCGATATTAAACCTTAAGATTAAGGTTGTAATTATAAGGTATCAAATTGTTCACGCGCAAATGTCGTTATATTATTATCCCCTTTTCAGTGGTACGTAGAAATTATCGAAACAGTTGGTTTGGATTAGAAGGTGAAGATGTATGTGCGATATTGAACCATAACTCTAAGGAAATAAAGTATCAAATTTTTCAAGCGCAAATAAGTGGATATTACCTTTTCTGTGGTAGAAATTATAAGATAATTGGAAGAGGTTAATGAAAGCGCGATATTGAACTGTAACACAAGGAAATAAGGTGTCAAATTGTTCACGCGCAAGTTAAGTTATGTAACCTTTTCAGTGGTAGAAATTGACAGATAGTTGGATTGGAAGAGAGGATAATGTAAGCGCGATGTTGAACCCTAACATCATGGCCAGCCGCACTTGGGATGCATTTTCGTACGAATTTTACTCGTACGTAAACATACGATATTGAACGTACGAATTGAACGCGCTTATAAGGTATCAATCGGACATCGGTTGAGTTTTTCTCAGTTGAAATGCTAGAGACACAGTCACGTGACGTTTATTCGTACGAAAGCGTGAAAAATCCAAACCAGTTGGGTTTAGTTTCGGATGTTGGAACTATACGCGCGTATACGCACGACTAGCTCGCACCTAGTGTGCGAGGTACTATAGTAGTCGAAAGGTCGAGAATCGGGATGTATTCGTGCCTGTTCGTACGAAAACGCATTTAAAGTGCGGCTGGCCTAAGTAGGTATCAAATTGTTCACGCGCAAATAAAGTGATATATCACCTTTTCAGTGGTAGAAATAATTAAATCACTAGTTGGATTGAAAGATACGACGATGTAAGCGCGATATTAAACCTTAACATTATGGTGATAAGGTATTAATTTGTACACGCGCAAATTATGTGATATCACCTCTTTTCAGTGGTAGAAATAAACAAATCGTTAGTTAGATTGGAAAAGAGGACGATAATAGCGCGATTTCAACCTTAACGCAAAGGTTATAAGGTATGAAATTGTAAACGCGCAAATTAGGTGTAATATCACCTCTTTTTAGTGGTAGAAATTGACAAATAGATAGTTGGTTTGGAATGAAGGATATTGAGCTTTATTGCTTATGGAATAGGCACCAAAAACGTGTGAAACGTTTACGGTGATTACGATCTGTCTAATAAGTAAAACCGTACCGCTCACAGTATAAGGATAGATCTTCCAAATGCCTTTCTTATCACAGTTGTAAGAGCGTGTGTTGGCTAAATCAATTTAAGCCTAACTGCTATGGTAATAAAGGCAGTTTTGGTTCGATGGTTAATCTGTTACATTTGAAATATAGATCTTTAAACAAATTCCCTATTCTCAAACATTAAATTTTCTAAATTAAAATTAAGCAGCTATATTTTTTATGGTGATGAAACTTCAATGCAGCTAATATCAATGTAAGCATTTTGAAAATAGTTAATTATAAAACAATCATCAACAAGCACATGACAAAAAAACTAGTCATAGCAAAAAATATTTTTTGAAATAAAGTTTAGTTTGTATATAGTTTACGATACTTAAATTAAAACATATTACACAAATACCTTGTATGTACAAAACGTGGTTTGAAAAAAAGTTGAACTTGATTTTTGAGTGGCAATATAGTGGTCGTCGTCTCTGAGACTATAATTACAGAGCTGCTCTTCTGTACCTATTTATTCTGTGGCTCTAGGGTGGTCCCACTCCGTTCCTACATTTACGGGAGATGTTACCATTGGGTTTTAACTCAGTGTAAGAGTGAATAATGCATGAAGCATTTACTGTTAAAGTTTATGCGAACGCAACACTTTGAAAAATGAAACACTTCACGAATTAACCTTTTAAAGAGTTCTGCAAATTTCCTGTAAAAGTATTCATGTGACCACAGACGGGTTCGAAACGATGGAATAAAATAATAAGTAAAATAAAACAAGATGTTCGTAAAAATTTTTTCGTTTCAATAAGATTTATAAAAACCAGTTTAACTAGTAAAGTCCGCGTTTTGTAATAACATAATTATTATAGTATTAATATTTTTTCCATGTCTTCTATGTTTATGTTTACAATCTATGTTCTAAAACGTTACAATTATGTATACTGAAATGTGTCACAATGTTAGTAATAGTAAGTACAGTCGACAGAAAAGTTGATAATGAAAATTAGAACACCAATATTAATGAAATCTAACATTTATTAGGTACTTTATGTTTGACAAAAGAAATATAATATAAGCATAGATAGATATTATCAAAAGTAAATAAAAATTGCTGGGTTGCAAACTTTACACCCTTACAAATAAACAAAGAATAAGGTCCGAATAGTTATTGCGTGTTTTGTCTCTTTTACTCTAATTTGAAATGACGTTTACATGACAGGAACAAAACACGGAAAAACTATTCGGACCTTATTCTTTGTGTATTTGTAAGGCGGTTAATCATTCAGGGTGGCGATTTTTTAATCTCACCGGTAATATCGAAATAACACTAACAATAATAAAGTGACATGTAATATAACACTTTGAATAATAGTTTTTGCATTACTTACAATTTGAATTTTTAAGATTATATACTTACTTACTTACTCAATTGGCGCAGGGACCCAAAGTTCAGTTCAAGAATTTTCGGTGTCAAAAATAAGTTACCAGTGACTTTGATATTATAGCGTGATTATTAGTCACCGGTTCAAAAATTGCCCCCCTGGATATAGCAGAAAAAAATAAATTGAATGATGTAAATGAAAATTACACTATGCAATTTATTTTATAGTGTAATTTTCATTTGACTTTCACAGATTCAAAATTTGTACCCTGGTGAATGTACAGCTATATCTCGTTTCATATATTAAGGTAGGTTTTGATCGTCAACTTTTGCCGACGACTGTTCAATTGACGATAGAAAAATATATAGAAATGTTCCATAAACAAGACACTGCAATACACAAACATAGAATTAACTGCCCATGTTATGTCAAATTATTATGATATTCAAATATAAATAATATATAGCTATATAAGTGTATCTTAGTACCCAAGTCTATATATCAATGATGACTTGTTAATATATTTTGTTACATTATCGGCATAGATAACATACATATCAGCGAAATGTTGCATTGAACGTGAATGAATGGCAAATATGCAATTGAAAGTTATAAAAAAATCTAAAATATAAAATTAAAACTACCTTCTACACACTAAACTCGACTGCTTATTTATTTATTTATTTATTTTAATATTATTATTAATATGCTATTAACACATTAATAGTTATCTCGTTAGCCCATATGAAGGATACTTATTGTCAAAACATGTTTTGATATTGATGACGATGATGATGAAATCCTGTGATCCCTCATCAGGGACGTAGGGCTCGCAGTAGGGAGATAATAATATATAGATAAATACATATAAATAAAAATATATAGATAAATATATGTATACAGGGTGTTTGGTAATATGTGTATAACCCCGAAACATAGTCATGCAGCCAAGTATAAATAATGCCTTGGTTACATTCAAATTATATTTATGAAGATTTAATTTTTCATACAAAACTCAAATTAATTTTATTACATTATTTTTGTTCAACCCTTACATGTTTTGATTTCTGTTTCGTTTGGACCTAGGGCTGTCACTTTGAAATTTTACTAAGTAACAAACAACCCTAATATCTCTGCCATATGGTGCTTTTCGGGTATGTTTATAATTTACCGGGGTGCTATGCTATGTACCCTATTCGCCATACTGGGGATTATACAGGTATTATCAAACACTCTGTATATATAAATATTAGGTCCTTACCTATGAAATTGACGTTTCGTATGAAGATTTTTTATAAAATTATATTTTTAATACTAACGTTTTTTTTAATTTTCTTAGCATCTATTTATGTTAAACTATAAAAATTGTAGAGTGGTGTGTTTGTTTGACTAGCTAAATATAGCAGACATTAAAAAGAAAAAACATCAAGACCCTTCAAAGCTACAATAAAACAAAAGGTCAATTCCGCGAACACAAAACGAAGTCACTTTAAAAAAAAAATTGGGTGATAAAGACAAAATGAATAATCATTGTTATTACTGAAGCCTAAGTAACATACTCCTAATTAAAGGTGTATAATAATATTAACAACCGGTATTGACTTTTAGAAGTAATACACCTATTAATAAGTGAGAAAAAAACGTCAATTTCATAGGTAAGGACCTATTATATATATTATTATATTTGTATAGATAAATTATTTCGGCCAGCACGTCGCTCTGGCCGCCTTAATAGCAGGCGCCGAAACGCTCTTGCCTCGACTTTAGTGTTGCGAAGGTTGTATAGGGATGTATTAAGCGACAATTTTGCTTTGCCATTCTAAACAATAACATCGACAATGTGAATACCTAATCACGTGAGAAAATACTGAAAACTGTGATGAACGGACCGGTTAAATAGATTCAATAGTATTAACTTAATCGCTATAGAAAAGTGACTATTTTCAATACAGTGAAATAAAATAATAATAAATAAATAAATATAAAAAAGCAATATGTGTAATTAAGCGAATCCACCGTTGTTCTAGATTAATAGGAAAATTGCAATATAATGATAATTATGTATCTTGTATATTAATGTAGATAGTGAAATAGCATTCCATGTCATATTTATGTTGCAGTTAAAATTCTATTTTAGTTACAGCTTTGACTAGTCAAAACGAATAATTAGTAAAGTTTGATTACACGTGCTTCGCTGGCCACTGTCTGTACGCTCACTCTGTCCAAGATTGCTTTCAACCAATCATGAATATAGGAATTCAAACACAAATCATTTATTTTTATTACATTCTAAATTCAATCTAAAACTAACTACTGTATAATGCAGCTATATGTGATTTGTTTATGCTTAATGAATCGACATATTTACGAAAATATTAACCTGTTTTAAATATGCTTTCCTTTAACGAATTGCCTAGTCAAAACTAGTTTAGACTAAAATGGGTGGTGACGATAACATATAAGTACAATTAATATTAACGAATGCCTAGTTTCTTGCCTAAAGCTTTGATATTTACGGTAAAGCTTTTTATTTGCATAATTTAGAAAGAATTTTAGAAAACTATTGTTCATTTACTTTTATAGTTAAATTAGATTTTAAATGGTTTTCACTTTTTTTGGTGTGGCAACTGTCACAAATCTCAAATGCCACAAAAATAAATTATAGCTGCTACTGACGCTTTCGTTTAAAGATTGCGAAAACTAAGGCACTCATTGAGTGGTCCCCAGATGGGTTCTTAAAATAAGAACCTTTCCCTCTCCTAATAATCTCGTTACTATTACTTTAGGGTCAGGGACCGGAAGTTTAAAAAGTAACGTTTAGGAAAAGTTCAAAAATAGCTATGTTCCTTGTCATACGCATCCCAAACTTGTGATATTGTTTATTGAGAGATTCTTTATAACTATTGTATTGAACTCAGTATTATTGTAGAGCTTAAGCTTGTTAGCCATGTTAACTCATATTCCTAATTTATATTAATCCCGCCAATTTTATTCGTTTGAAAGTTGTTTTTTTTTTTTGTATTTTTTTATCTTGCATAAAATATGCTCTGTAGCTCTCTGGAAAATTGTTTTTTTTTTAGTTTAAATTCATAGTGCATTGCTTTCTCAGTAATTCGTAGAAATACATCTTGTTTTGGTACGCTTTGTACAGACGCGTGCACGTCAACCTGTCTAAAAATTACAATTTTTTTCAATAAAAATGTATTTTTTTTTCAATTAATAATCAGCCATATGCCATATACATAAAGTTCAAAGTCTATTGAGGAAATTTAACAGTTTGCGGTAGTCTGATATGTGCAGGCGCAGGCGTGAGTACATAGGTCGTAAATTTAGGTAACATAAATATGTGAAAACCTTAAGTAAAAATGGCAGCCACTTCATTTAAGTGTTAAAAATTGGTTATTTCTATGTATTTATATATTATTTACCCAATTATAAAAAAATATTGGTTTATTAAACCTTCTCATTAGTAATTGTATTTTTTTCGATAATTAGATTTTAGTATACAACATGTAACAAAAAGGTGTGGTCAAAATGAAAAGATCCAAAGTGTATCCGATCTAGATCTTGTATGCAGAGTTACTGAGACATAATTATTAACTTTAATATGTGATGCAATTTTTAATAAAATATTTATATTGTGAGTTTGTGACGTCACATCAAAATAAACAAGTCACGTACAGCCCTAGTGGTTTAATAACCTCTGTGCACTTACATTTATGATCACTGCTGCTGGCTTATGCGCGCCTAATGCGCATGACTTCACTAATATATATTGTTCACGTAGATAAGGTTCAATATTGATTGACTTGGTAAGGAGCAAATTAATAGACGTCTTTACGGTCCAGAGTTTTATTTAGCACTGGTTGCACACGACGTGATACCACGTATATAAATGCAGCGAACATACCGCCCACCAAAAGGGCTTAAAGACCTTTTAAAATACAAACAAATCTTATAAATGATTAACCGTTACAATTACATTCATGCAACAGGAACCATTTTTATAACAAGCATGCAACATTGTGACATTCCTAAGATGGACACAATTTGATATGATGGACTACAACATTAGTTTCATTAAAAAACAGATTGAGAGTCACATTCCGATAGCTTAATAACAAATATGAATTGTAGTAGGTATATGCTATTATAGTTACATGAAGTCATGAGCAAGTTAAATCATTACATGCGGTCTTTTTATGAATTTAGAAATACATACATTACAAATTATGATTATTATGTGGACTTAAGTGTGGACTGTATTATTGATTTAATTTATTTCGTTGTGCTGGTTTACAATAACGTTAAAAGACTAGTTTTAGACACATTAATTTATACATTATTTTATGAATTGAGAGTATCGACCGGTAAATAACATAATTTAGAAATAGATCTTTTTACTATACTGTTTCCGCTCTTTACACTGTAAACCCTAGTAACGCCATCAGAACCTGGGTGTTTATTTACAATGCGTCCTAAGAGCCACTTGCCTGGTGGCAAACCTTCTGTTTTGATAACCACAATTTGACCAATTTGAAACTCATCTTGTCTTTTGATCCACTTTGGTCTCAGTTGTAGTCGGGCAAGTTATTCTTGTTGCCAGCGTCGCCAAAAATTGGAAAGTATTTTCTGTGTGAGTTGCCAACGGGATAAGTTGCTCAGTGGTATATCTTCTAGACTTGGTGATGGTATGGTAACAAGAGGTTCTCCTATGAGGAAATGTCCTGGTGTAAGAACGTCTACATTACTGGGGTCACCAGTATCCATTGGACACAAAGGTCGGGAATTTAGACAAGATTCGATCTGACACAAGACAGTTGTCATCTCTTCAAATGTCAAATGTGTATTCATTATTCGTTTTAGGTGGAATTTCATGGACTTTACGCCCGCCTCCCAAAGACCTCCAAAATTTGGACTGTAAGCGGGTATGAAGTGCCATTGAGTTCCATCTGAAGTCAACATGGTACATAGTTCTGCATCGATCTCAAAATTTGCTTGCTTAAAAGCTTCTGCAAGTTCCTTACTGGCTCCTATAAAATTACGGCCTTGGTCGCTCCACAAGTGGCTGCATCTGCCTCTTCGTGCCACAAACCGTCGAAAAGCACCAATAAAAGCTTCTGATGTCAAGTTGCCCACTAATTCCAAATGAATGGCCTTAGTTGACATGCATATGAAAATGGCAATATATGCTTTATTCGTCTTGGCTCCGCTTCCTTTGGACATAAGAACGTCGTAAGGGCCAGCAAAATCAACGCCACTGTGTATAAATAGTCGGGCTGGTGTTACTCGCACCTTTGGCAGTTCACCCATCAGCTGAGTGCGAGTCTTGACACTTAACCTTCGGCAAACGTAAAGTAAACAGCCTATAACTGTCCCACTGCTGGGCAAAGGCCTCCATCATTGAAATCAAGTCATCGCTACAATTGATGGGTTAATGGCTTAATCACCACGCTTGCCAAGTGCGGGTTGGTGATCACAAACCCGGGCTATGCATCGAAAAATCCGAAATACATTTTAAGCCCTCCGGAATAGGAGATTTACGTGATATTACATCACAGATAGACTCGGACCATCCTATTCTTTCAGATTTGGTGGTTCTTCCAGGAATGTCTATAGCATTTTGTACTTCCTTGCTGTTCAGATTAAAACTGGCGATCATTGAAAGATCCATGTTTGGTTGATTGGAGATTCTTGGGACAATTGATTGATAAGAACTATCAGCAAGAGATACCTCAGAGTGATGCATAATTTTCTTCTGATTAAATAATTTTTTAAGTGATGAATTTACAATTAAACGTTTATTTCCATATCTTTTTGTAAGTATATTCCATGCTTCTAAGGTAACGGCACCAATGATGGTCAGCTTAAGGACATGGTCGTCTTTGTTTGGTCATAACTTACAAGGTTTTGAATCAATAGGTGATCAGATTTAAATATAAAATGAAAAACCATTAGAGAATCGTTTCATATACTTTTAATTTGTATTCTTTGAACACTTAAAAATAAAAACTTAAATACTTAAAATACACCAATGATGGTCAATCAAAATCCATTGATGGGCACCCAGTAATGGTCATGTTGTGAATACAAACATGAGTTATAAAGAAATGTTCTTACATTGACATGTGGTAAGAAATATGTAGATATGTATGGGTTTTACCTCAGCCTGTGACCCAGCAGTGGGGATATCACAAAAGGCTGATGATGACGCCAAATCTTCAGGCACGCTAGCAGCAACATGTGCCGGGATCCGTTCATACGAAAACACGATCATTGGTGGAGCAAGCAAAAATCCTGCAAAAGAGCTTACATTAGAACGGATGCCCAGCGCGTTGCACGGGTCGGCAAAGAACTACTGACGCATCCTACGGGCAGCCGTAACTACTGGCGTCTGGCCAAAGCCGTGCAATCAAACTTCTGCCAACCCTCGCTGCCACCATTGAGATGTCCTGATAGAACTTTAGCTCACACACACAGGAGAAGGTCGATCTCCTGGCCAAACTCTTTGCGGCTAACTCCCGATTCGATGACTGCAATGCACAGCCACCTACAATTTCTCACTATCGCTGATGGCCACACAATGCCCGATTTTAAAATCAGACAGTGTAATATCCGTGCGGAGCTGCAGTCAATCGATGTCTGGAAAGCTAATGGCCCTGATGGCATCCCTCCAATAGTCCTAAAAATGTATGCAGTGGAGTTGTCCCTCGTGTTAAAGCGCCTTTACCGTCTCTCGCTCTCTTCAGGTTGTGTGCCGGAATCTTGGAGAGAGTCTAATGTGCAACCGGTCCCCAAAAAACGAGATCGGTCAGATCCATCGAATTACCGCCCCATAGCTGTAACTTCAGTTTTGTGCAAAGTAATGGAGCGTATTTTAAATAAATAACTTGTCCCACTACCTAGAAGAACACTCCATATGTCACGATCGCCAATACGGGTTTCGGCCGAAACGGCCAACGGGTGATCTTCTAACATACCTACGTTGCATATCAAAGTGAATCGAGTGAATTTTGTCATTGAGCTCAATCGGGTATTGGACCTCATATCTAATTGGGGCTCTAATAATCTGGTTAAGTTCAATGCCAAGAAAACTCAAGTATGTGCGTTCATGCAAAAAAGTCACCATTCCTTCCCCTTCCAACTCTTCAGGGTACATCTCTAAGCCTGCAGAGCAGTATCAACATGCTCGGTATGACGATTCGCTGCGATCTAAACCAAAGGGACTACATCGATGCCGTGGTCATAACAGCCTCACGAAAACTCAGTGTTCTGATCAGAGTGCGGCGATTCTTTACGCCGGACTAGTTGTGCCTTTTGTACAAGACACAAGTACGGTCTTACGTGGAGTATTGCTCGCACATCTGGGGACGGTTCCGCAAAGTACCTTATCGATGCCTTGGACAGATAGCAGCGTCGCGCTGAACGCATTATCGGCAATGCAGAAGTCGCAAATACTCTCGAATCTTTGCAATTGTGTAGATATGTTGCGTCACTCAGCGTGTTTTACCGCTTATACCATGGCGAGTGCTCTGAAAAGCTCTTTGACCTCATGCCACCTTCTCTCTTCCTTCATAGGAGTACACGTGCTGCTCTTCGGAGTCACCGCTTCACTGTCTCAAATATCCTATCGCGCACAAAGAAATTTGTTGACTCGTTACTTTGTCGCACCTCCAAAAGATGGAATAGTCTACCAGCACTCGTTTTCCCTCCTTCCTATGATATGGGGTCCTTCAAAAGATGCGTGAAGAAGCACCTTGTGAGCCGGCAGAGTGAGGTTAACTGATGCTACGTTTGTTTCCACGCTGCACCAGTTATCTTCGCGTCTAGACTCCATTTCCACTTAACATCAAGTGGGAATGACTCCATATTTGCCAAGCTATCTATAAAATAAAATAAAATATGTCTTCTTCGATCTTGGATAGAACGGTGCTAGGTCCCATAGGGCAGTAATTTTATTGTGGAGAGTCATACGGGGAACACCATACTGCTTTGCAGCTGCAGATACTTTCTCACCTCTTTGTACTGCTGGTATAGCCTTCAGCATTTGGTCGCTCGAATATCCCTTTGTAGGTGCCATCTAAAAAAATAATGAAAACAGGATCAAAGAGATTAGAAGAATGGCTAAAGTCATAAGTTTAACTCGAAGAATGAGTAAACTCTTTGAGACATGCTTTAATGACAGAAATTTTGCCCCCGCTGGGAGTCAAAACCGGGACCCCTGGATCTGAGACAAGCAGTCATACCACTAGACCACAGGCGGTTAAAAATCATTATCATTAGTCGATAACAGTTCTCTAAACTCGAAAAATATATTAAGATAAGTATTCAAACCAGTAATGGTCATCCAATAATGGGCGTTAGGACAACGTTTAAATATTAAAGCCGGTGATGGGCATTCGGCCTACGTTTGAATATTAAAGCCAATGATGGTCATCCAGTCATGGGCATTTTGACCATTATTGGATAATAGACGTTTGTCTGAACCAGTCATAGGCATCGGCTCCAGAATCCACCCTTAATTAATTTTACATAATCTAATACTCAAAACGCATTCTATGTTTCATTAGGAAACATGGAAATAATCGCAATTCCACATATATGCCATTTAAGCAAAATTGTAAGCCAAATTAATCACTTACCTCCTTAGTGATTTCCTTAATAAAAACAGATTTTTTACGTTTCTTCACTTGCGACGTTACGTTTTAGTTCGCCATTTTTTTTCTTAATGGCCGACACAGATCATTTCTTGTCAAATGACAGCTGACAGTATAAGCTATATGATTAAATGTTGCAAGTATTGAAAAACGAAGATTTACCTCAGATAAAAATAATTTAAATTAAAACTGACCATAACCGGTGCCATGACCAACATTGGCGCCACTACGTTATATAGTTATCTTCTGTAACATTTATGTGTTTCAGTAACGACTCTAATTCGCCAACGACGCTAGACTTCAGGTACTGTAACTTCTGAACTTTACTTATAGACGTGTTGTTGTGAACCAGTGACGTAAACAGGTCTCGAAACGTAGGCCAGTCTTCATAATTTCCGTTGAAATTAGGTAGCTCAATCCGAGGCAATTTAACAAAGGATCCATTTACTTGCGATGTGTTTATACTCATATTTGTTGTTGGATTTGAAGATGACTTTGACGCCAACATGTTCTTTAAATCCGCTTGTAAACATGTATATAAATCTTCAACAAGAAAGTAATCTTCATTTAGAAAATAAGGAATCTGTCCCCTTGCTTCTTTTGGAGTACACTTCGTTAATTGCTGATTAGTAGCCTTGAAAGTCTTCCAATAGTCTTCTATACATTGTGATTTTGTTTCTAAATAGCCTCGTGTCAATCTTTGCTTAGAACATTTCTTTAAATTCGTTTGTGTTTTTTGTAGTAACAAAAATGTATCTTCTAGTTGACTAACTAATTGTTGTTGTTCACTGGTTAACACACTCATTGTTTATCTTATGCTTCTATGTCCAAACCAAATCAATTTGCAGCGTAATTCAAATGAACGCGTGCATTAGATAATGACCTTCAACTTGTTTACTCGTTATTTGTCGCAGGAATTTGATAACACGCACAAAAAATCTGCAGCTGCAAGCGGTCTATTGTTCTCACTGGGTCGCCTTTTGTGTTCCAACGCGATTTGCATCCGGCTCGAAGGACCATATGTTCACGTAGATAAGGTTCAATATTGATTGACTTGGTAAGGAGCAAATTAATAGACGTCTTTACGGTTCAGAGTTTTATTTAGCACTGGTTGCACACGACGTGATACCACGTATATAAATGCAGCGAACATATATATTTGATTTACAATTGCCTGACAAATTAAAGTAAATAATTATGTCTCAGTGACAACACATACAAGGTCTAGATCGGATACACTTTGGATCTTTTTATTTTGACCACACCTTTCTGTTATCTCTTTGAGGCATGGTGGTTGATTTTTTAACCACATATTTCATTTGGTTTTTAATTTTATTAACGTCTTATAAATAAACTGAGTATAGACTTAGAAAGGCCACTCAGTGTTTGTCTTTCTTTAAACAATGCAAAATTTTATATCCAAAATTCAAAATCATTTATTCAATTTAGCCCTTATAAATAACACTGTGCCATCGGTTCGTAAGTCTACCTTGTACTGAGAAGAACCGGCAAGAAACTCAGCAAGAACGTTTCTTTTCTCATTTACAACGTTAATATTGGAAAATGCCCTATAATTTTATTGTTCGTGCCATTGTGCCATAAAGTCATTCTCAGTTTATTTATAAGAGGGTAAGAACGTTATCTCTTAAGGCGACGCACCGCTAAAAAATAAATCTCATACGGAGCGTTTGCGCCCCGTACCATAAGAAAAACTGTTTTTTTTTCCTTCAAATTAAAACTACAAATTATTAAAAAAAATGAACTACAATATTGAAGGTGTGTTAAGACTAATCTACTAAGAAAATTTAGATGCTTAAATCGGTCTGGTTAGCCTGTAAAATGTGAATCTATGTTTTAAAAGAGGTTACTTTGATATTTTTTTCTCTGTTATAAAAGTTGACAAATCGTGTTTCTGCAACTAGCAAAATGAAGTCAATCAAATGAAAAATCATGTCATCAAATATCACTTTCATATGTATTGTTATTGTTGGGAAAAGTCAAGATCCGTACGTAAATTTCCAATGCGTCGCCTTAACTTAAAATTTGTACAATGCGTGCCCAAACACTTTGTTTAATACTGCTGTGTTATTAATCCCATGACAGGTATTTAATTTTCAAATATTTTTTTAATGTTTATAAAAATTATGTTTGCATTTTATAAGTAGCAAAATTAATACTCTCTATCTTTGTGTGAAAACGTTATTAATGTTATTATTAAATGCATTACATTACTTTGTTCTAAGATATACGTATACTTGTGGAAACTATACTATTATACTATTGTGTAAGTTAAATAATTATAGCGAAATTAATACTAGAAAACGTTGTACAGAGAATAGGACCGCTTTCATCGTTGTTTAAGCACAAATGCTAGAATTAGCTAGTAACAAGAAATAGTTGTGAGAGTTAAATATAAGTTTTAAATTATGATACAGTGGGTTACTTGATCCCAAAAAACCTATTTTGTTGACATTTTATTATGTCTGCAAACAAGCATACGGTAAGCGATCACCGCGGCATATAGACGCTTGCAACTCTATATGGGTATTAATGGCATGTTGTAGACTGCCAAATATAATTATGAATCATATTTATTTATTTTATTTAGAACAACAACAGCACAATACGACTAATAATATAATTCCGGACCAATACGACTTAGGAATCTTCAAGAAACGAGCCTATCCCTTCCTTAAAGGCCGGCAACGCATCTGTGATTCTTCTAGTTTTGCGGGTGTCCATGGGCGGCGGTGATTGCTTTCCATCAGGTGACCCGCCTGCTCGTTTGCCTCCTTCTAATATAAAAAAAAACAATAATTACAATTAAAAAAATACATAGTTTACAAGTTGTAAGGCTAATTATAAGAGCTCAGTTTATATTTAAGATGGTGAGGGTTTAGTAATTATAATTCTTTGCCGAATTATTTTACTGAATAAACACATTCTAACCGAAATACAGCAACACAGATGTGTTGCTGGTCATCATAATGGTTAGATAACCAATATGATACAAAGGATTATTTGTACTGCTGCCGCTGGTTTGGTTTGCTATTGTTTAATTATGAAAAGCCATGTCCTCTCTTGCTTTAAGACGATCAAGTAACCCAGTCTCCTCAAGATGTAACTTGTTATTTATGTTTCGGAAGCATGTGTCGTTGTGGTACCAATGTTTGACACACTAACCCAGTGTTTGGTCACCTGTTTGCCTCGTCCAAAAAACATTATAGAATTTCATTAAAATTTAACTGGCATGACAACTCGATGGCGCAGTGGTTAACGCGCCCGGCTTGCGAGTGCTGAGGTTAAGCAACTTTCGCAAAGGCCGGTCATCGGATGGGTGACCAAAAATTTATCATCTCGAGCTCCTCCGTGCTTCGGAAGGCACGTAAAACCGTTGGTCTGCTGCATTAGCAGTCGTTAACAACCACCGCACCGCACTGGGCCCGCGTGGTGGTTTATGGCCCGTTCTCCCTATCCATCCATAGGGAAGGCTCGTGTCCCAGCAACGGGGACATAAAATGAGCTGATGATGATGACAACTAGAAAGCACGTTTGTATTTAATAAGGAGAAAAATCAGTTGCTAACTCATTGTTAATGATTTAGGTAAAGTAGTGTCGATCATTGGTTCCTGTCGAGCACTGGTACACACGGCGGCAGATCAACCTACCCAAAAACCTGTCAAATTTCTACAAGCAATTTTGAACTTTATTGTTTTTTGCTATAAGGATCAATATTCAATGAAGAAATTTGACAGGTTTGGGTAGGTTGATCTGCCACCGACTGTACCATTAACCTACTAGCAATGTCATTATACACTGTATTATGTATACACAAATTTCGTTGGAGTAATGTACCTACTTTCTTAAGACTAAATAGCAGTTGTAATTTAGCCAATGATCTCTTAGAAATATGTTGACAACATCGTTTATTTAAAATAGAAAGGACGTATAGATAATGTTAATTTGTAATGGCTTAACTTAACAGATATTAAAAAGTTATGAAAATGTTTATAGTTTCTACAAAAGGTTGTAATAGCCTTATTATAAACTTCACTTTGGAGCCATTTAAAAATTCGTAATTCCATACAAGCTAAGAAGATTTTATTCTTTTAGACCAATACGCCGATTCTAATGAAGCTTTATATGCTTTAGGGTAATACAAAGACGTTGATAGTTAACTAAAGCCGGTTCCCTATATTCTATCTATCTGTTGTTTGGCCTACTATAGATAAAAAATTGACATAAGCTCCATACAAATTATGTCAAATTTCTAACTTCAGTAAGCAAAACAACAGGCAGATAGAATATAGGGATCCGGCATATAAGCATTTTTAAAAATTAACTGGTTTTAATATTTTTTTCTTATCTTAATTTATGGCTATGGGAAGTGTAGATGTGGTCTAAGATGGACCGCGCTCTGCCGAAAGGTGCCCATAGTGGACTTTAAATCGCATAAATTCAGTTTTTTTAATATTTCCTATTTAAAGTCAAAGTCAAATCATTTGTTCAACATAAGCCTTCACAGACACTTATTGACGTCAAAACTATAAATAAAAAATTAAAAAATTTGTTTAGTTACTACTGAATCTACCACCAGATCGAATATAGGGAGACCCTTCGACCGAGAACATACATTATTAACTATCGATATCTCTGTTCTTCCCATGAGCATAGAAAGTTTGACTAAAATCTGCTTATTGCCGCTTATTGTTAAATTTGAGCTTTAATTTTTGTATGGGATATCAAAATGTCATATTTAGTGAATAGCGACACATCAAACAAGATATTGATTAGTGTTAGACCGACTAGATAGACTTAACGAATTCAGCTATTGCACGTCAACTACAAGGATGGCCAATATTACTAGGGGTGCAATTTTCAAATAGGTATTAAAATCGCCGTGATCTTGAAACGAAAAACAGCTAAATATATACTAGGGAAGAATATAATTTGAACGTGCCCTCTCTATAAACTTTAAAGTTCAAATGTTCCAATTTTAATTAAACTTTCTTTGCTTTAGGAAAATACAAAGATCTAAATAGTTAGTGCCTTTTCCGCTCCCCGATCCGATCCGAAGCCCTCGGAGAATCTAGTAGGACGCGGGGACACGGACTGGGCTTGAGAAAGCCTTTAAGTTTCTCGACTACGAACGTTTTGTATTTGTGCCTTTCTTGTAGTTTATGTGCAATATGATGATACAAAACCAGCGATATTACATTACAATCAATTATCAAGAATATTTGACTATTACATGGTTGAGTTTGAAGATTAAATATTATGTTATTTTAAACATTATGTTTAATCTTCAAACTTCTTGATTGTACCTTTACCGCCGGTACTTGCGCGTTCTACCCGATTCTAATCTCTAACTCGACACAGTAAGAGTGATAATTGCAGTGATAGTCTACGAAGACAGCTTTAAGACGATATTATTTCCGCTGTTGTGATATTGTTCTGTACAAATGTTAGCCATAATACATTCGTTAGTGTAAGACGTTACGAGATGTGTAATTGTATGTGTTGAATTGTAACTTGCCTTCAAATGAATAATAAATATGGTTAAGTAGTTTAATGGCAGTTTTATTTTATACCGTCACCAATAAGTCGCTTAAAACTTTAGTAAAAAGGTAAGTAAATAGCCTATATAATAATAATAATATATATATATGGATATTGACTCGACAATCATTGTGCCGATAGTCAGCGAAGAGTCTCGACCAACACCTTAAGAAACTCGCTCAATGGTTGGACGACAACTGATATGAAGTGTGGCGGTTAAAGGGTTAATACGGAGTGAGGTTTCCATAGTATTATTATACTTTATGGAGTGAGGCAGCGCGGGGCGGAGCGAGGAAGCGCGCACAACTGAACTGGCCACCGTTTCCCCTCCACTCCACTTCCGCGCTTCGCACTTAAAATGTATGACAAATCTATTAGTTAATATTGGCACAGAGCTCCGCTACAGTGTACAGACAGCCTTACGGTAATCATGTCACATCACGCCTGATGGTAACTATGTTCCCAAGGCTGCCAGACAGACGTTACATATATTACTAGCAAGTATGCCGGAGCGCACTTCCCACAAATCTTAAATAAATATGTATGAAAAGTTAAGAGTTTATTGTTACTTTATAGAAACGGTAAAGTAAAGCAGTAAAGTACATTCCAAAATGAAGAGCCATAGTACTAGGGCGTCATAGTAATATTTTATTTATTGCATTGAAAATAACCAATCAACAAGGCACCCAAAGTATCCTGATCGCATTCGCGGAAGGTTAATCTAGATTGCCCATCATTTTTCGTTCATTCATTAATTTCATTCAAAAGTTAAAAGTCTTATGACTTTTAACTTAGGTATATAGGTACTATAGGTAAAATCAACGAGCTACTTAACATAGTACCAGGATCGCATAACAAAGCGAGCGTTAATCTGGCTTTGTCTATTTTTCTGTCATGGCAGCACTAGCATTTTTTTAAATGGTACTTATCCAAAACTGTCAAAGGAGATGTTCCATTTTTGTATGGAGGCTGGGCCCCCTAATTCTTACAGTCATGAAATTATATTTTATGAAAAGAGCACAAAATAAGGAACCTTTCCATGTATTAATATATTTTTTTAACATACCCAAATGTTAAAAAAATATATTAATACATGGAAAGGTACATTGTATTATATAATAAAAATTCATAAAATAGCAACCCTAAACTTTTTCTACCTTGGCAACTTCGCTTTTCTAATGTAGGTATGTATTTAAAAAATATAACTAATTTTAAATAATAAGAAAAGCTTGATGAAGAAAACAAGATTTCAAGTTTTTAAATTATGTTGGGGTCTTTTTATATATTTTTTGTTTTTTTATCAAAATGTCTACAAAAAATAAAATCTCTTACCCGAAAATCCACTTGATATAGGTACCTACTGGTTTGCCAATACAAAGGAATATGTTATAAATAAAAATAGGTTTAAATTGCATAATTTTTAATACATATAGCAAATGATCATAACATAATAAAAACGTACGAACGGGGACGGAAAACATTATTTTATAAGGTGCTAACGGACTATTGCAACTAGTTTATAATATTAATTGTAATATTTTTGAAGATTTTATACACTTTTAACTAATCCACTGTCCCGCAAAACACATGCACACAACAAATTATTAACCATCGTTTTATTTCTAAGACAGTCAAACCGTTTAATTAAGCACAATTACATTTAGCCAGCATTATTTTTTTCAGGGCAAATGTGTTTCTTCAGGTCAATCAAAACAAATAATTATCCATCAGCTAGGTACAATAGACCCAATGCGCCTTAACATAAAATATAAATCAAAATAACAATATCGCGGTCATTTCCACTACCATTTTCTCAGATATCAAATTCAGGTATTAAAAATATATTTTGAATTTATTCTAATTTACATACATCAACAAAACAACAAAAATAATACTATTAAATTACCTGAATATGATAAATGGTACAAAAAAGTGTAAAAACATATAATATACATAAACAATTTATAAAAATACGTTATTTTTTGGAATATTATTTGGCAATCATTCTTTTTTAACAGAAACTGAGGTTTATTTTTAGTAGCGCAGGGCAAGGTATATCTAATGAATGTTACTAACAGTTAACCAAACAAATAAAAAAAATTACGGGGGAAAATTTATCAAAAAAAACTCAACATTAATTAAATGACTGACTACCAGAAATAAACCCCACCGACCGAAACATTTCGAACACGGCAACATAATGAATACAGTCAGCGTCAAAAATATGTACTCATTATCGATAATTTCGTGTTTTTTTATCACTCTAATGAAATAAGTTGCTTAATTATCTGTCAAAAATGTATTTATTATATTTTTGATGGTGACTTTAATCAAAAAGTGAACCGGACACAAAGCATTTCGTCATTTTATATTAGAACAACTTCAATACTTCAATTTCCAATACACGGTTATCTATTGTACTTAACAACATTATAATGACTACGCTAAAACTAAATGGCGGCGATTACAACTTGAGAATTCAATTCATGTATTAATTAGGCGACTGCTACAACATATTTGGCCCTCCATACTATCGTCATCATCATCAGCTCATTTTATGTCCCCACTTTTAAAACGAAGCCTTCCCTATGGATGGTAACACCACAAGGAGATATTGAATTAAAGCTGTGGAGTTTCTTGCGCCCATTCTTCTCCACAGCTAAAAAATAGACGTCCTGAATGGGTAGTAGGTAAAAAAATTATGGACGATTCAAAAGCACTTTTCTAAAGTTTATTTGAATAAAGAATATTTGACTTTGACTTTGACTTTGAGAACGGGCCAAAACCAACACGCGGGCCCAAACTATGCTGTAACCAAAGTCGATGCAGAATGTTTGTAAACAAATTATTTGCTATTGTTAATGTAAATATCTACTGCCAGATAGATTTATACTTGTTTCAAGGGAGTTAGGGTAGTGGCATCAAAGTTCGACAGGAACCAGTGAATCGACTTTTTTTTCTTTAATCATTAAAAATAGGGAAAATTTTAGGGACTTCTTGGCGGGAAAGTAAATTCATGTCAGCGGTTTTGTTTTATTTTCTAAAAATTGTGTTATATCCAATATTAATGTGAAATAATGGTGGATTATTAACCGTTAGTGTTCGTGAGTGTGCACGAGTGTTGACGAATGAAACAAAACAGCGTGCAACGGCACTTCAAATTCACTCAAGAAGTCCGCGTAAGGACTTAGTAAGGCCCCACATCCTTACTGAGATACTCGGGGGGTATATCATTTCTCATATCTCATTTGTATTATTATATTTATCATTCATCATCATCATACAGGAAGGAAATATTGTTTAGTTATGTATTACTTGTAAGAAAAATTACTTTGACACTGGCTAAATGCAATCGCACGAAGCCATCAACTAAACGACAGAAAATAACTGATTTTAGTCTATAGTAATTATTAAACACAGACCACCCTGCTTTCTAGCTGTCATCGCATAAAATTTAAATGAAAATCTATGTTTTTTGGCGAGGAACACTGTGTGGAACACTGATGCCTCTACGCTACTGCCAGACAGATTTATACTGTTTTCTAAAGTTTACGCGAACACTACACATTGCATTGAAACAACTTTTACGGATCTACTCGCGTATATTTTACACATTACTTATTTAATGTTTATCGAAACGTCAGGATAAACATAAACCCCCTTACAAATAAACACTATTTAAGCATTTATTTAGTTAATCATTGTTTTGTCTCTTTTTCTCAAATTGAGAACGACGTTTGTGTGACGTTGACAAAATAATGATTAACACTAAGTAAATGCTTAAATAGTGTTTATTTGTAAGGGGGTAAATAAGTAATGTGTAAAATAAACGCGAGTAAATCTGTAAAAGTTGTTTCATCTCAACTGGTTTCAAGAGTTACATGAAAACCACGGAAAACGGTGACTATTTCTCAAGAAACAGAAAAATCTGACTGATACTAATATACTTAGTCTAATTATTAATTCACTGGAGTAATCTGAGTAATCTGACGTTTACGTATTCTCCTAGGTCAGTTTTGTTTAATCGATATAAAAATATTAGTATTGGTACCTTTATAGGCCAATAAATGATAACTTTGAAAAGGCGAATTACTTGAATTAGTTAATTAATTAATTTATAGTATTCTGTTTTGTCTTAATTGTTAAGCAGTAAATGGTACTCCTACACAGTGGTTAAATCTGTATTTTCCTTTCAAAAAGATGAATGATATAAACATTGCAATAATTAAAATACTTCCAAACTGTCAGGTGAAATTTCTTGGTACAAAAAGACATTCATATTCATATTCATACCTACCTACCTATATTATAGTTAATTAAGTACCTTTTTATAATAAACGTTCCAACTAACTTTGTGCGAGTGATCTGAATGATAAATATGGCAACATAATTTTAAAATGTGACATTAGCATCTGTCAGTTTACTCCAGTGAATTAATAATTAGACTTTACTTACAAAATTAATAATTGTGAATATCTTGTTTACAATCATTTCATATCGAATTTGGCCTGAGTATAGTATGAGTTGTATTCACTATCCGATCATGTTACCGAAAACGAAAATTTCCATGGCAAATAAGTAGCTTTACATTGTTTGCCACCAGAGGGCGCTGCTGGTTCAATACCAAATCTTGTCGCCTAACAAATCGAGACTTTTTATCGAGGCTTTATATATCTATCTAAAATAAATTATAAACAAAGTTATGAAAATAAGAAAAGGAAAACATTTGCTTTTATACAAATTATGAGGAAAGTAAAAACTTTTTAGATCTCAAAGATATCTAGAAAATGGAATATTGGGCATCACATATCCAGAGGTGCGATTGTGTATTTTGCACTAATGCATTTAACAGATGTTTATAATACTTGTATACAGGGTTTCCCAAAAATAAGGTCAAACTGGAAAGGGATGGCAAGCCAGTTCGTGACAGTAATTAAACAATCAGAATCAACCTTTAAAAAATACTTTTATAATTTAGACATATTCATTTCAAGACAACTGCCACCCCGCGCGCTGTGACGTTTTTCCAAGTGACTATAAAACTTTAAATATTTTATCTTTAATACTCTTTCCGTTGTGGTGGTGGTTTAAAAATCAATACTGCCTTAAATGTCACAAGTTATTAGTTTCCGGTTTGGGATTTATTTTAAGACACCCCTTATGATCAGGTTACACAAACGCCCTGCTGCTTTACTTACATATAAATCACACAGCAAAAAAATATTGGAATGTATCGAAATCTATGCAGCTATCACAATAAATTCACTAGTTTGAGCACAAAATTACTATTACAATTTTATAAATTCATATCTACATAATACATTACACTATACAAGAGTTATGCCTAAATGAGCCAAGCCACATATTGGTCGCATTGACATAGCTATAATAAGTTTTTTTTTTACTTGATTGTGTATAAGTATACCTATACTAAGAAGTTTGTTAAACATTTAATGGAAAGTAAGAACGCAAGTAAAACATTTAACAAATCACATTTAAAATAAATGTGCCTATAGTTGTATGTAATAATGAACCTTAAGTGCTTTGCGTCTTATACATGTTATGTATAAGACGCAAAGCACTTAAGGTCTTATGTTAGACCGAGGTGTTATGTTAGACCGAGATGCTATTGCGAGATGTTATTTTACTGCTCCTATTCTTCAAGGAAACAGTAAAGAAGTGAATTGAATCTTCGTGGCATATAAATAAGGCTTATTTTATTGTTTGTTGAATTTTTTTTTGTCTAAAACAAGGCTTGGGTGCTTTTGGCACAACTCTTACGAAGTCCGTAAAAAATAAATTAAGTACAAAAATCATCATCTTATCTAAACAAACGGTAAACGGTAATTTCTTACTTCGAATCATCTTGTATGAAAATGTAAATATGTAGAGCTATGCAAGAATAATTTACAATAAATCATAGAACATTATTTTTTTAATAATAATTTATTGATCTATGTGGCTAGTTTTGTCTAAATTTATTATTATTATTATTATAATTATTAGCAAATACTGAGTTTGGTCTTATACACCTGAATACCATTTTATACAAACATACCAAATATTTATGAAAATCATTTTTTTTAACAACAATTTATTATAGATAACCATTATTTATTGTTTAATTTAAAGAGACGCAACTACTTTTGAGTTTAAATACGTACAGCTTCCGTGAATCGTGAGGGCGCACGGCCATTGCGTGACGTCATATAACAATGTTTTTGCTAGGGCATTATAGACTTATTAAACAATCCCGTATCAACTTGGTGGCACTTAAGGGGAAGTGCAGGGGTTTTTAGTACGTGGCGTAGAACAAGGATACTTTTGAATAAAGTGTAACACTGATCACAGCTCCTGTTCTCTAATGTCGTCCACATGTAGTTCTACTGTATGATTCTGGAGGTGATAACACTAGAGATGCCTAGAACGCTAGGGATACCCATTTTAGCAGCTACGTAAGGATCTATAGCTGCGATCAATGTTTCACTTGATTCAAAAGTAGCCCTATTCTAAGATAGGCCCTATCCCTTGAGCGGGTCAGGGGGAGGGTCCCATGTAACTATCTGTGACTCCCCGGGCGCAATAGATCCGCAAGAGAGCATGCAACAGACTGTATAAACAAACGATGTAGTATGACGTCACGCGCAGCCGTGAACGATTTATTCAATATCTCATAAACTATTTGATGCATCGGAAAACTATAATAAATATGCACAATACATGAATATTTTGACAGAAAATACGATGAGCTAAGAGCTAAAATAATTTTTTGAGCTGTATTTGTGTAATAGCATTTAGGAAAGAACACTACTAATTAGTAAAAATCTTTGTGTGAACCAAAATATATCAATTTATTTTTGCATTTCTATCGTATCTATTGCAATTATTAGTTAAAAAGGAAATACTACAGAAAGGCAGCATCTAATGCAGTCATTTATTAAAAAAATATACATCAATAATTAAAATATCAACAAGAAGAGCAGTCATGCGGATAGCGAAGAGAAAATCATTTAAATCCCGCCAGGGGCAGTTGCTTTTTTAAATATTATTTCATTTTCATTATTACCACATACTTTTTTACTAAACACCGCCTTTGGCCTACGTATAGTACCAATATCATATAAATAGTTGAACAATTATTGAGCACTAACTTCCGACGTCGATTTTGTTGGCGTGAAATTCGTCCGTGTGTCACAAAGTCCAATCTCCCAAAGAAATATCAAGTTCTCCAGTATTCAAAAGTATCCTAAGTTTCAATCCAGGACATGCTTTACTTGTCTACCAAATTTGATTGAAATCCGTTCAGCCATATAGGCGTGATTAAAGAACAAACCGACAAAAAACTATTATTTCGAAAAAAAAACAAGTAGGAAGTGTTCTGTGTTCCCCTACCACGGTAACAGTAGCTTTACAATTGACACGAACGGTGAAAAATCCCTGTTATACAAACATCACTTTTGAATCTATATTTATCTACGAATTACATAAAACTATTTATACATTTTCATTATAGGAAATAAGCCTTTACTCGTGGAATTTAGCTGGAAGCATACTATCTTACGGAGCACTGATATTGAGCGCAATTTAAACATATTTGCAATACTGCTACATTAAATAATTGATTATTTTAAACGTTTGCTTAAACAGCTATTGACTACTATCATCGTCATCGTCTCAGCCAAAAGACGTCATTATTGACTACTGTTATAGTAGTCAATAATGACGTCTTTTGGCTGAGACTATGTTAAATACATTTTTTAAATGTTCATTTTCAATTTCGCCTATAGTGGTTATATAACAACTTTGAATAGCTCTAAAATATTTATACAATATTAAAAAATTTGGCACTATTACAATACTACAATCAAATTATTAAATTGGGTATAAATAAATAATTATTGATACAAATACATTTATATTTCATTTGAGCTACACTATCGATCAAAACATAATAGATCGAAGCGAAGCATTTTTCGTATATATAAAAACAACAATTTACAACAATCAATAAATACAATAATATTTAAAAAAAACCTATTATATTTTTTGTCCCATTCCTAAATTTATTTAATTAATCATATTATTAAAGTAGTCTCCTTCAATGAAATATTTGTCTTAAAAACTGATTTACAAAATTATTTTGTCATATTATTTTATTATTTACAATTATCTCAACAATGTTTTTTAAGGTCGAGGCCCACTACAACGTGTCATACCATGACCGACCATATTAGAAACGTGTCAACACAGCAGTATTTGTATCCGTAAGCCTGCACATCAGACTACCACAAACTATTTAATAGACTTTGAACATTATGTCTAAGGCATATGGTTGAATATTTATTGAAGTAAGTAATTTGACAGTTTTTAATCGGCTGATGCGTAGGCGTCTGTTCTTTAAACTGGTGTTATTTACACTAGTATACAACGCCACGGCACGTTATACCTTCGACTGGCGACAGAATAGCATTATCTGAAAGAAGTTCATACAAATTATGTTTTCATACATTTCTATACGGTGAGCGTCATGGTATACTAAGTAGCAGTGAGCGACCACCATTACTCCATACGTCAGTAACATTTGCATTTTTCTCTTACTAATAATTACCTACCCTAAGAATAACATACACATTTTATACAAGTTGCTTTTATAAATTTTTCTTTGGAGTTTTCATATATTTTTTCTTTTATACCATATCGGTGGGACGACATATTTATGCACAATACACAATTTCAACCATCGCTTTAGTTAATAATTGTAGAAAAGCAGCGACAAACGGCCGGATGGTTCAAAATGCGTTAATTCCATGTCAATTTTTTATACAGAAAGAACAGTCACAGTCAGATAACAGGTATAATTCCAACATTTCTGTAAAAGCAGCGTTTGACAACCACTTTTCTTATTCATTGATGTAGTCGCCTTGTTGCAGATGTGTCTGCTCATCTTGTATTTGTTGACGTCCTGATGAAATGGAAATGAAAGTCACTTTACTAGTGCATTTATCATTATCACCGTCATCAACAACATCATCTCCACCACCATTTATCGGCGTATACTCGTAAATACCACTGGGCTGGCTGGCTGAGGTCTTACCACATAAATATGGGCAGATCGGGCTATAACTCGACGGCAACAACCGGGAATAATGGCTTAAGAGCGTTTACGCCGCAAACTAGCGCCACTAATGAAAAAAAAACATATCTAGTAATTAGAGATAGAAAATCAAATTATGCTCAACAAACTATTTGAATGAAGTAATTTAGCATTTTTACGTCACCTAATGAACACCTCACATGTTATGGTTTAGTTAAATAAGACGTTACGGCCACTTTTAACTATAACGCCATATTTAACTAAACCATAACATGTCAGGTGTTCATTAGGTGACGTAAAAATGCTAAATTACTTCATTCAAATAGTTTGTTGAGCATAATTTGATTTTCTATCTCTAATTACTAGATATGTTTTTTTTTTATTGGCGGCGCTAGTGTGCGGCGTAAACGCTCTTAACGTGCCTTCCGAAGAAACAACCGCATCTGTGGGCTAGTGGCTAAGACCACCGGTTTAGACCCAGAGGTCCCGGGTCCGATTCCCAGCGGGGGGTACATGTTTGTGTACTCGGTTTGGTTGGTGGTAGGGCTTGTTCGCCCGCCTGACTGTAATTAAGCCAATACCCATGAATTGCAGTGATGACTTGATTCCAATGATGGAGGATGATGGATAGGCAAAGGCCCAGCAGTGGGACAGTAGTATTACTTACTTTACTTTTACTTTTTATATTGTTTTCTAAAGTTTACGCGAACACTACACATTGAAATGAAACAACTTTTACGGATCTACTCGCGTTTATTCATAGGGTTCGAAACGTCAGGACAAACATTAAATAAGTAATGTGTAAAATAAACGCGAGTAGGTCCGTAAAAGTTGTTTCGTTTTACTTTTTTATTTGCTCAAATTTTATTAATGACAGCAACCAAAAAAATAAAAATAAAAATCTCAAGGTTGGTTTATATGTTACTATGATAAGTAACATTCAAAATTAAAAATATTCTTTATGCATTTTAAAAACCAAAACTACAATTCGCTCAGCACAATTTGTTTTTTCATTAAACTTAAATTTAATTTTTATTTAACTGACCTATTGCTAAAATAATTGTGAAGGTTCATTACTATCATAATAATATATTTGTTTAATAACCACAGCTACAAAAGTTATGTAAATCTTAATTAAATTAAACAAACGACCAGTTTATCTGACCTGCGGCTCCCTAGCGCGAGAGCGTGGTGAGAGGTCACGGCGTGTGCGCAGGCTGGCGGCAGCTGTCGCAGGAGAGCATGCGCGAGTTGAAGCGCTCGATCTGTACGGTGGCCGATTGAGCGCCGAATTCGCGCGCAACTTGCTGGCACGCGCGTAGAACAAGCTCCGGGTCGGTTAGCTCATCTGGCAAAATAAATATTCGTTAGCATTTAAAGATTAAAGATACCCCGTGTGGTGCCAGGGATAAAGAATTGCACCACCCCATCTCTTCCCGTGGGTGTCGTAGAAGGCGACTATGGGACCATTCCAGAGGATGGGCAGCAGCGTCTCTCTGTGATATTCTCACCTTACTGCGATCGCCAACCCGCCTGCCAAGCGTGGCGATTATGGCAAATTCCCCTCAAAATGATTTATCCTTGAGAGAGGCCTTTGTCCAGCAGTGGACGTCTTTTTGGCTGAGATGATGATGATGATGATGATTTAAAGATAAAATGAAGTCGTGTTTGTGGTTTAGTTATTTTTGTTTTATAATAATATAATATAATTTTAAAGGCCGGCAACGCATCTGTGATTCCTTTGGTTTTGCGGGTGTCCATGGGCGGCGGTGATTGCTTCTCATCAGGTGACCCGCCTGCTCGTTTGCCTCCTTCTAATATTTAAAAAAAAAAAACCATCTGAAAAAAGACAAAGTGTAGAAAAAAATCCACGAACGGGATTCGAACCCGCACCCCATGACATGCCGGGTTAGGTGCACTGCCAACTATGCTATCGTGGCTGAATCCAAGCCACAAGAGCCCTATTCAATGTCGACAACTACGTCATCAACATCCGATCTTAATATTTTTACAAATATTGAATGTTCAGTTAATAGTCAGTTATAGGTGCATGAGTGTTAGCAAATGAAACAAAACAGTGCAACGTCACTTTTGAATTTCTCTCCAGAAGTCTGCGTGGGGTCTCCGTAAAGCCCCATATGTTTGAGTATCAGTATACTCAAGGGGTTTGGGGGTATATCATTTATCACTACTCATTATATCATCATCATAAGTTACAAAGGACATATTGTTTATTAATATAACTTGAAAAAACATATATTTTGACATTGGCTTAACGTGCTAATCGCACGGAGCCATCAACTAAGGCAAAAACCGGCCAAGTGCGAGTCGGACTCGCGCACGAAGTGTTCCGTACCATTATCTATAAAAAACGGCAAAAAAAATCATGTCTGTTGTATGGGAGCCCCCTTAAATATTTATTGACGACCTCCTTGGTCGAGTGGTTTGTACACCGGTTTTCATGGTGTCGCCATCTCAGAGGTCCCGGGTTCGATCCCCGGTCGGGTCAATTTAGATATTATTGTTTTTCTAAATTGTCTCGGGTCTGGGTGTTTTCTATGTATAATAAGTATGTATTTAAGTATTTTAAGTGTGTTTATCCGTTGTCTACTAACCATATAACGAGTTTCATAAGGAAGCTTCTCTTGGGCTAGATAATTGGTGTGAGTGTAGGAAAATTTATTTATTTTATTATTTATTTTTATAGCGGCAACAGAAATACATCATCTGTGAAAATGTCGACTGTCTAACTATCACGGTTCATGAGATACAGTCTAAAAAAAGAACCCTAAAAAAGAATGTTTTTGTTTTGTTTATATAATTTTAACGCAAATTTTGTTGCGAACAAATTACAAAAACACAAATGTTGAAAAAAAAAAATTTTTTTTTTCCTAAAAAAGAAGTTTATATGACATACCGATGGCGACGTGCGCGGTGAGCACGGTGTGCGCGGTGGCGAGCGCCCACGCGTGCAGCGAGTGCACGTGCCGCACGCCGCCCACCGCGCCCAGCGCGCGCACCGCCTCGCGGTACCTGCGCAATCACGATCGGTTACAAATAACAACAAATAACAAATATTTATTGTGCAGGAAACACGGTACATTAAAGATGATAAATGATAATTTGATCCACATGTTTCGCTGAATTTTCAGCATGCAAAAATCCGTTGACAATTATATAAAATTAATTAATAAATCAATAAATTACATTTAATACAATTCAAAACAAAATTAAAAAAAAAAATTAAAACACATTCGAATTAATACTAAACCACATGTATCATTTAATCAATCATCTGCCCGAAGACTGCGTGTATTTTGCAGTTGTAATCATAAGTCAACATATGTCATTACATTCTAGGGGTATTCAAAATAAACAAAGAATAGGCTTCGAATAGTTATTCCGTGTTTTGTCACTTTTACTCTAATTTGAAATCTAGTTTACATGACAGGAACAAAACACGGAATAACTATTAGGACCTTATTATTTGTAAGGCAGTAGGTGTATAGGTATCATTAATAGGTAGGTGCAAATAAAGTTATGTTACCACTACAAAGATAATACGACGAATATAAGACGTGTGTAATATAGTATAAGCATAGATATAAATTTAATTAAGATAAACAATAATTAAACAAATTTGTGACCACGTGACCACGGCCATTGTAACTCGGTCGAAACGTCGGGTATAAAGAAGGTATGATACTTTTTTACTAATTAGTTTGCGTTAATTCCCGTTTAAATTTGTTTAATTATGGAACGCGAAAGTTTAAACGTGTATAAGATAAACCATGTGTGGTGGTCCTAAAGAACATAATTAATATTGTATGTATAAATGCTTGCGTGCTTATAAATCTCACCTGCTAAACATTCAACTATCCACTTAGTAGCTGTTTTATATTATTTTTATTTGTTAGTTTAATTACATTTTTTTTATTTTTCTAGTTGGCGTTTTTTGAATTATCTTAATGCACCATACCGGCACTATGCAGGCTCTTGTCTCTTAATATTTTTTACTTGCAACTAACGGATTTTAGTACCAGAAAGTTTGTTATTATTAGTACAATATTAAACGCGAGGCGAGTAGCGCGTTTTCTCCACGGGTTTCGGCAGAATATCAGTGTTGTGACCATGGTTGCAACAAAAAAACTGAGTCGGAGCCCTTTGGTTGACTCGACACATACATGTTACACTAAGGTTGTATTATTAGTTGGTATTTTAGTTCCTGTTATTTTTTTTTTATTGTGACTTTGTGTATGTGTCGTGTTTTACCAATAAATGTTATTCATAAATATATGCTTATAATACCCTAAAGCGATAAATACGTAGTATTTAGCGCAACAGTTCTAAATGTTTCAGAAACATAATTAGCTTCTTCCATAAAAACGTAGATTTAGTCTTAAAACAGTGTTTATAAACAATTGTTTACAACTTAAAAAATGGCATAAGTTGCTGCAAAATTAAAATTAAAAGAATAGCTTATAATAAAGGGTTTTACAACTCAAATGAATTTAAATAAGTAAAATTGAAATTGTAACTACTAATATATACCCAACAACTAAAACTGCATCGCCGTCAAGGTCTGAACTGTGGTGGTAGCTAGCCAGTTAAGACTTGAAACAAGCCATACCATAAACTAAGATAAAATATTGTAAATTCTATTTGCAATACCTAAATAAACAATTTTCAAACCACCTCTGTGGTCTAGTGGTTAAGAACACTGGTTTAGACCCGGAGGTCGCGGGTTCGATTCCCAGCAGGGGTATATGTTTGTGTACTTGGTTTGGTTGCCGGAAGGACTTGTTTGTCCGCCTGGCTAGCTACCACCATCTTATCTATATATGTGTCGCCATAACATCAATGTTCGTGGCATTGTCGTGTTCCGGCAGCTAGAGATAAGATAGCCAGTGCGTCAGTAGTAGAGAATCCCGGGTGACGTGCGCTTCCATCATCAATTTACATCCGGTGATATAAAAGCACTGTGCTTACTCGTAAGATATTTTAAAAAACGAGCGTGCTTTATACCACATGACTGAAGTAAAACTTCTTTAGCTCTATACCTTTAAAAAAGAATTTACAATTGTATGCACTTTAAACGTAGAATATATAATGTATTGAACAAAATATTAATTTATTAAATTGTTCAAGAACGAAATGATATTACGAAATAGTCAATAAATCATGTCCGTCAATCCATTCGCGTAACGCTAGCAAACTTGCTAACTTATTACTGACTGAGATATATAATATATACTAGCTGTGCTCGCGACTTCGTCCGCGTGGAATAGTGACTTTCGGCAGCATTTTTAATTTTTTAGGCTCTTTTCCCGTTTTTGCAACATTTTTCACTGATGCTTCGCTCCTATTGGTCGCAGCGTGATGTTATATAGCCTAAAGCCTTCCTCGATAAATGGACTATCCAACACAAAAAGAATTATTCAATTCGAACCAGTAGTTCCTGAGATTAGCGCGTTCAAACAAACAAACAAACAAACAAACTCTTCAGCTTTATATATTAGTATAGATTTCATGCACTGGCTATGAGAGGAAGAGAGAAATAAAATGTGCGCGCGCCTTCCGTTCGCCTCGCCCGATCACACTTTTCGTAACGCTCTCGTCACGCATTCACCAGCTCACTCCCCAAGTCAAGCGTGCGTAAAGAAGTTTTACTTCAAAAAATGTGGACATTACAACAACTAGGTAATATTGGTGTGACTGACCGGAAGTTGTGCGGCACGGCCTGCATGAGGATGGCGAGCGCGTCGCGCACCACGCGCGCCGACGTCAGCAACACCAGCACGCTGAACACGAACGTGCAGATCGGGTCCACGTACTTCGCCTCTGGCTACGGGACGAGGGGAGACGAAATGTTTCATATTACGCTTCTTATTGATTTAAATAACATTCAAATCAATAAGAAGCAGTTGAGGCTCTCTGCTAGCCTCTTTCGCGGTCGAGCCTCAGTTATGAAAATTATCGTTGCGAGTTAAGAGGGCTCATTAAAACCTCGCTCATTTCGCGGTCGAGCCCGGGCTTACACATTTCTTCAATTAATGTTCAACCTTAAAGGATTGAGATAAAGTTCAAAGGCTATTGAGGAATTTTGACAATTCGTGGTAGTAGTGTGAAGGCGTGTAAGATAGAAGGGTTAGACAGATATAAGGGTTACAAAATAAGATTGAATAGTTACCCTGTAGACGTCGCCTATTTCAATCTAAAATATCTTGCAGTAGTATACCTAGTAGTATAGCTCAGTAATATACCTACAGCAACATCGCAAATAGTGGTGGAATTAATGTGTGCCTCCTGTACTTCTTGGCGGGAATGTAAAGAGTAATGTTTGCAGTTTTGTCTTATTTCCTAAAATGGGTGTTTTGTCGAATATTATAATTATAATAACATTATAATATATATGCATAATGGTGGATAGTATGTAAAATAAAATAAACGATTAATAACGTTAAGTGTTTGGGAATGAGCATGAATTTCGGCTTTTTTTTTAAATAATTATCACGGCAAATGACTTAATTTACCCCGCAAAGAAAAATTAAACAAAACAGTACAACGTCACTTTTCAAATTCTCTCAATAATGGCGCGTGGGGGGTCTAGTAAAGCCCGACATTTAGGTTTGGGGGAATATATTTATCATTTCTGTTATCCCTCATTATTATCTGTTATACTCGTACATATATATCGACGACTGAAAGGAAATGTTGACTAAGCGACATTAACAAGTTATACGATTTCATTTCTAAATATACGAAATTTAAACTACTCTCTCGTAAAGTTAGCTTATTGTCGCTTAGTCAATATTTCCTTTCAAGCGTTGATATGTACTCGTATATACGATTAATTACCCTTATGGAAGAAGATGCTTTGATTTCTTCAGTTTTAACAAAAAAAATACAGCATTATGTATGCAAAATAATAACAACTAGTGGTCGCCCAGTGGTCAAAATTCGACCGAAATTTTATTAAGGCTGCACGGATTGTATCCTAAGCAATGAAAAATTAAAAAGATAGAATGTGAGTTTGGATTGGCATTGACAGATTTCGGCCGCTCCACTTTCATTTATGAAAATTTTGAAAAAAGTATATGCATGTGTGTCAAATAGATGGTAGTGTGTGTAATGTTTGTTTTATTGATTTAATGTATTTTTATGCATAATTTAAAAAAATATTAACATTCGGATAACCTTCTCTATATAAACTATAAGTGTGCGAAATTTCATACTCCTCCGTCCGCGCAATTTTCGTAAAAAGGGGTACAAAGTTTTTGCTTCACGTATTAATATATAGATTTGTAAGTTAAGAGACTCACGTAAATCTTAATAACGACGGACGCCAACAGCACGCCGCAGCTCTGTATGAGGTCTCCGATAACGTGTATGAGGGCCGCGCGCAAGTTTATGTTTCTGGAACAGACATACTGTGAGATGGGTGAAATGAAAGACATACTTATGTGATACTGTGGTTAAAACTAATATGAATATGTATACATAGTCATTTTTCAACAGTAGCCTAATTTTCAGAAGCGACTCAGAATCGGTAAGTAAACAATTTCCTCCTAGTGACATAGGTCGAAATATGACAAAATTGTTGAACTTCTCATATTAAAGCGAACATGTGATCAGCAAGGTTTGTATGAAGAGTCCAAACATTTTGTAACTTACCGATTCTGAGTCGCTCCTGAAATTTGGCTACTGTTGTAAAAATAACTTTGTATACCATAATTATTATTCTGTAATTAATGTCATTCATCATTTTAAAAAGAGGGTCTGCATAAAGAAAACTATTACCTACAGCGCAGCCTAATCTAATTTATGATTTATAAATGTGATCCGACGCGACGACAAGCCCACATTAAACTTGAATCTTTTTTGTTCATCTGGTCCACAAAGGTTGTCTGAAAGAGATCACTCTTAGTGATAAGACCGCCGTTTACGTGGTCTTTTATGTTGTTTCTTTTCTGTCAAATGCTTTTTTATTTTTGTATAATCCACAGTTACATATCTTATAATAAGATATATAACTATGCTCTTATCTTATTTTATAAATCAAAACGATTGTACTGGTCCTGGTCAAATACATAATTATAGCAGCGACCGTCAAAAACCGTCTTCCCTGTGTGGTGCCGGGGATAAAGAATTACACCACCCCATCTCTTCCTGTGGGTGTCGTAAAAGCCGACTAAGGGACTATTCCAGAGGATGGGCAGCAGCATCTCTCTGAGGTTACCCTCAACCTACTTGCAATCGCCAACCCGCCTGCCAAGCGTGGCGATTACGGCAAATACCCCTCATATCCTTGGGGGAGGCCTTTGTCCAGCAGTGGACGTCTTAGGCTGAGATGATGATGATGATGATGACCGTCAAAAAATCCATATTCTGTGGGTCAAGAATAAAAAACGGCCAAGTGCGAGTCGGACTAGCGCGCGAAGAGTTTTCCGTACCATTATCTATAAAAACGCAAAAAAATCATGTCTGTTGTATGGGTGCCCCTAAAATACTTATTGTATTCTGTTTTTTAGTATTTGTTGTTATAGCGCACACAGAAATACATCATCTGTGAAAATTTCAACTGTTTAACTATCACGGTTCATGAAATACAGCCTGGTGACAGACGGATGGACAGACAGACAGACGGACGGACGGCGGAGTCTTAGTAATAGGGTTCCCGTTTTACCCTTTGGGGTTCAAACAAAGATCATAATAGCCAAAAGACGTCCACTGCTGGACGTCTGCCTCCCCCAAGGATCTCCACAAGGATGTGCCCTGCTCATTTCTACTTGAGCTTACTTGAGCTAACTCTTCGGGGTATGTCGGTAACATTCGTTCTTCTACGGATATCGTCATTTCGGATTTGATCACGCAGAGAAACCCTAATCTAGCCAGGAATAAGAAAATATCGCTGATTAACCCCTTCAAAATAGAAAGGGGAAAAAATAAGTTAAATGTTAAGATGTAACCGACCTCGCCTGAGTCCCGACGACATTGGCCTCTGTATTAGATAAGTCCTTCATGGTGTAGTCCCCGTTGACCAGCGCCCCGTTCGTCTGCTTCTGTTCCCGCGTCCGCCTAAAAAAGCGCAACATGGAGCGCGGCTCTGTTTGCGCGTGCGTGTGCGCGTGCGCGTGCGCATGGGAGCACGCCGCGCCGCCGTGGCTGTGGTGGTGGGCTGGGGAGAAAAGAGATCTTTATTGCATATCACAATGTTAAAATAGGTAAAGTAAGTATATATCACTACATAGTATAAAACAAAGTCGCTTCCCACTGTCCCTATGTATGTATGTATGCTTAGATCTTTAAAATTACGCAACGGATTTTGATGCGGTTTTTTAGAGGTTTCACATTTTTTTGCGCTTACATTGCAAACGCTGGCTGAACCCTACGAGATAGATCAAAATAATGTACTACAGTATTGTACACCTTAAAAAGGTCTACAAAAAAGTCCGCGATGGTATATGTCTATCTTTTAGGGATAACCCACAATAATCTCTTTTTATCCTTAACCTTTTACGAGAAATAATAGCTTATTTACGAAGCGATTTTAAGCAATACAGCATTAATCCTTATCCAATTAAGCATCTTAAATAGGTTGTGCATTTAATATGTTGTGCATTTAATATAGATCAATATAGCCCTTTACAGCATGTAATTTAAATGAATATTTCGAAGATATTACAGATTTAAAATGCAGGGACATAGCGGTTGCGTGTATCAGCATTGCACCCGTGCGAAGCCGGGGCGGGTCGCTAGTAGCTTATAAACGGTTTGCTTTTTCGCCCGGCTAGTTACTACCATTTTATCTAAATACTAGACACCCGCCCCGGCTTCGCACGGGTGCAGTGCTGATACTAAAACCTTCCTCTTGAATCACTCTATCTATTAAAAAAACCGCATCAAAATCCGTTGCGTAGTTTTAAAGATCTAAGCATACATACATAGGGACAGACAGACAGCGGGAAGCGACTTTGTTTTAGTGTAAAAACACACTATGCCGAAGGTACGCGACCGAAGTTCCGCGGCTGATTTTACGTTCCGACGTATTCGGCTGATATGACACACCATAAGTGCCGAACTTACGCCCCGCCCCCGGATCTTCGTAGGCAATCGAAACGAACTTCGGTCGCGTATAATGTGTGCTCTATAGAATAAGTTGCCGCTGAACTTACGCCCGACCGAAGTTAGGCTGTACGCTATAACGCAACGTAATTTCGAATAGCAGAATTCGAATTTCGAATGGGTGTCGTCAGTAATTCAAATAGCATTGCAGGCGTAATCATGCCGAACTTCAGTCGCGTAATTTCGGCATAGTATGTTCCTACATACTATGAAGTGATGTTGCCATAACATCAATGTTTGTCACATTGTTGTGTTCTGGCAGCTAGAGATAAGATAGCGAGCCGGACACGATCATCATGATGTCCGGCTCCGGTACTCGCCCGAGTGCAGTCACGAACACGAACACACCAGCGGACTGAAGGTTCTAGCCTAACACAGGATGTCCCAAAAATGGCACGCCAGGCTGACACTGGAGACAGCTTAGCTATAAACCTATCAGATAAAAATAACATGACTCTAGTAAAAGTCTCATAGTTTTGGAGAAAATGACACTTTTTTCTTTCCTAAAAACTCCACTTTTAGTTTGTTTTTATTTTATTAATTTTTTTTATTAATTTTTTTTTTTTGATTTTTTTTTATCTGATAGGTTTATAGCTAAGCTATCTCCAGTGTCAGCCTGGCGTGCCATTTTTGGGACACCCTGTATAGGCGCCCCATTTTTGGTCGTTAAGCTTGCATAGGACTCCGCTCTACCTGATGCTAAGCCGAAACAGAGTCCAGACGCGAAGACAGCTAGTGGAAGCGAATTGTGCCTAACTAGCCGTCCTCACCTTCATCATCATCATCATCAGCTCATTTATGTCCCCACTGCTGGGGCACGAGCCTTCCCTTGGATGGATAGGGAGAACGGTCCACAAACCACCACGCGGGCCCAGTGCGTCCTCGCCTTGCCAACCCGCAGGTTACTTCTTCCTACCTCGTAAAACACACGTCTTTTTAAGGTTCCATAACCAAAGGGTAAAACGGGAACCCTATTACTAAGACTCCGCTGCCCGTCCGTCTGTCTGTCCGTCTGTCACCAGACTGTATCACATGAACCGTGATAGTTAGACAGTTAAAATTTCTGTTGCCTCTATAACAACAAATGCTAAAAAACAGAATAAAATAAATATTTATATTACGTTTTTATAGATAATGGTACGGAACCCTTCGTGCGCGATACCGACTCGCACTTGGCCGGTTTTCCTTACTGACCTATGTCGGAGGCGCAGCCGTGCAGCACCAGCGCCAGCACCACGTTGAAGGCCACCCCGCACCCGGACACGATCATCATGATGTCCGGCTCGATGTTGTACTCGCCCGAGTGCAGCCGGACGGCCGCCACGTACACAAACACGCCGGTCAGGATCCAGATGAGGAGGACGGACACCATCGCGCCGAGCACCTCTGGGATGTTATAACGTCAGTGTTAAACAAGTGAAATAACAATTTTTTATTTTTTTTATTGATGGCTTCGTGCGATTAGCACATTTAGCTAGTGTCAAAGTAATTTAACTTACAAGTAAAACATAAATAAACAATATTTCCATATATGATGATGATGAATGATATTAGAAATGGGAAGTGAGAAATGATATACCCCCCAACCCCTCGAGTATCTCAGTAAAGATGTGGGGCTTTACTAAGTCCTCACGAGAGTTTCTTGAGAGAATTTAAAAAGTGACGTTGCACTGTTTTGTTTCATTTGCCAACACTTATGCACACTCACGAACACTTAACGGTTAATAATCCACCATTATTTCACATTAATATTCGACATAACACAAATTTTGGAAAATAAAGCAAAACCGCAGACATGACGCTTCACTTTCCCGCCAAGAACCAAAATAACAATTGGGTTGGTGTCTGGTTAGTCAGATTTTTTTTTTTCAACTGTCATAACCATAGACGTTGTGTTCTTCTATTTATTGTGTTCGGTCTTTTGAGTGTTCATTAAAAACTTTTTAGGTTGATTTCTAGGCGGGAAAGTGAAGAGGCGGTTTTGTTTTATTTTTAAAAACTCACAAAACACAAATGTTGCAAAAATTTCCACGAGCAGGATTTGAACCTGCACCCTTCTGACATACCGGGTCAGGTGCACTCCCAATTGAGCTATCGTGGTTCTAACCAGCCCGCCGAAATTATTCAACACTATTTACTTTTTTACTTTGAAAGCCAAAGGCGTCCATTCAATGTCACCAACTACCGTCATTAACATCCGAAATTCGGCGGGCTGGTGAAATGAGCCTTTTGAAATGAGCGTTTTGCCTAATATTTGTGTGAAATATTGGTGGATTAATAACGGTTAAGTGTTCTGATCGTGCACGAGTGTTGGCAAAAACAAAACAGTGCAACGTCACTTTTCACATTCTCTCCACAAGTCCTCGTGAGATCTCAGTTAAGCCTAGGGTTGCAAATTATTTTTATTTATTTTTACTAGCTAGTATAAAAAAAAGGATTTGAAGAAAAAAAAAAGTATTTCCAAATTTATTTATTTAAATGTTTAAAAACATATTTCTTTGTACTCTTGGCACTATCTAATAATTTTTTATTGTTTTATAGCGCGTTCAGAAATAAGCGTTGCGTTTCGTTTCACTTCACCTGAGTCTGAGTATCATTCAATAGTACAGAAATTAAGTCAACAGGAATATACCGTTCAAATGCACGCATTTGTCAGAAATAAAGTATATTCCATATTTTATTTCTATTAAGAAGAATAAAGTATGGGGATGAAAAATAACGTAGGATACGTTATTTTAAAGTATGGAAGGCAACCCTAGTTAAGCCCCACATGTTTACTGATACGCAAGGGGTTGGGGGAATATCATTTACCACTACTCATTTCTATTATCATTCATTAATATCTATTAACAAAGAAATTGTTGTTGCTATAAATACTTAACTAAAAGAAAAATTACTTTATCACTGGCTAAATGCGCAGATCAAACAAAGCCATTTACGCAGGAAAAATACTAATTAGGAGCCTTCACACATTTTGATATTCTATACAAGCTTCAAAGTCACTTTTTTTAAACCAATAAGCTAATTTAAATTTTCTTTGCTTAATAGTATGAGAGTTGGACTCATTTTTGAAGGATTGGTCCCAGAAAGCTACAGACCTTGAATATTGGAAAAAGGGAAGGGAGCCCTTTGCCCTGCAGTGGGACGATATAGGTGAAAATAAATAATATATATATTAATAGCGTAAGCCGATTTTTGTCCCAGTGAATATGGGACGATAGCTGCACATAAAAAATCGGTTATGGTCTCATTTTGAAGAGCTCCAGCCGTAGATGTGCAGAAAAATAAAGAAACCTGCCATAGGTTCCGAAATTCCTAAAGACTCTGTTGAATAAGCGCGAAGTTTTACGGCGACCCACTAATAATAATAAATAGTATAAGAGGAATTGTATCGTTAAGATGGCTGATTTAGTATCAATAGCGTTTAAATCACTTATGTGAATGGCTTGCGCGACGTTGGTAAGTTAGGTTGAAGCAACCGTTCCAACACGAGCCATGGTCTAATAAACTAGGTATTATTAATTAGGATGGCTGATTCAAGAATACTTTGATACTATGCACAGTCGCACAGTATAAAAATTAACATGGCCCATTAGTGGGCACGTATAGTAAATATTTCCGTTCAAAGGCGTTTAATCTGCTTACAAAAATATAACATCATATATAAACTAGACTTTAAATAATAAGACTCTTAGTGCCAGTAGGGTGCTAGTGTGGTAAGTTGCTAGCGAGCGGGGACGGCGGGCGCGAAATATCAAACGTAAGAAACCACCGCCACAGTGAAGCGACTAGTGCGGCGGTCGTAAACGAAATAGTTTTTAAACGTTCCTATCTGCCCTTTGTAGCCACATTACGGGCCTAGGTTAAGGTTTATTTATTTATTTATTTATTTAAAGGACGACCAACAAGACAAACACAAATACAAGCAATAACTAAGTAGAACATTATTGTAGACTTAAAGCTAGGTGCCGTCTCAATTAGAGGCTGCCACGGCATGCATAGTTGCAAGGTTGCCAGATGTCCGGGATTTCCGGGATTGTCCCGGAATTTTACGTATTGTCCCGTGTCCAGTAATTCGATCTATTGTCCCGGATTCCGAAAAAAATAAATAATAAAAAAAAATAACAACGTTCTAAATTTATATCTTTTAACTGGACTAATAAACGTATACATTTAAAAAATAAAATGAATTTTCCTAATAAATACAAATATAAAATTAAATATTCCGTAATTTATATTTATATATTTTTTTTATTTTTACATATTCATAGCCATGGCCCGACATGGAATTGTCCCGGACTCGGTAAGTTAGGTAGTGAGCGACCCAACGGTTGGCGGGTGTATCAAATCATTTCTGACTATCCAGTAAGAATAATAAACAGCTTTCTATGATTTGCAACACCTGATATTGGCCTAAACGTTAGAACAGAACAAGGCTACAATGCCGTATTACAAGGGCACTCACCAGCGCGCTTATACCCGTAGGACATGCGCACGTCGGGCTCCCGCTTGGCGCAGCGGAAGGCCAGCAACGCGAGGGCGAAGCCCCCGCAGTCGCTCAGCATGTGCGCCGCGTCCGACATCACGGACAGGCTGCCGGCAAGGTAGCCGCCGATCAGCTCGCATACCTGACGACAAGTTAAGGCAAGTCAAGTCAGGCTAAATTACAGACGCTGGTGGACGGCAGTAAGAAACTAAAACTCAGAGCTCAGTCCCATAATGCGAGAGTATAAAGGCGGCGACCTGCGGCAGGGTTTTAGTGGATAGGCCCCCCAGCCCACACCTTTTTCGGGGGCGAGGGGTATGGTCAATCATTTCTTTGTCGTATCACAGTGAGCATCACTCACTGATGGGTTGCTATTGAGGCAAGTTTGTAGGTTGATGAGGATAACTCATCAGCTACGGTACATTTTGCGACTCAGCCTTGGCTTTCTAGTTGCGGAACTCTTTCGCATCAGCTGTGATTGATTGCTCTTGCTTGCTGGCACTCATTAACTGGCATTCACTGTTGGGCTGCTGTTGTCAGCTGGCACTCTGATAGGATGCAGTACTGGTGGGTTACTATTGCTACTTGGCTCTCTTTTATAGTTGCTTTTGCATTCACCATGACCAAAAAGCCATAAAGAAGCCGCAGAGCACCAGCGCTGTGAACAGTTGTCGCACGGCGCTGGCCGGCTCAGCCTGCGGCCTCCAGCGGCAGAGCTCGTCTGTATCAGACGCTGCGACACACAAGACTGATGCCACTCACCATAAAGAAGCCGCAGAGCACCAGCGCAGTGAACAGCTGCCGCACGGCGCTGGGCGGCTCGGCCTGCGGCTTCCAGTGGCAGTGCTCGTCTGCATCAGCAGAAGGTGACACGGGCACATCTGTATATGTTTCCTGGAACAATGGGGACAATAAGTTACATTACAATACATATTCAACATGTCCACGTAGTGTAAGACGCCCCCTGGCGCGGTGGAGCGACGATATACCCAAAGTGGCTGGCGGCGATTGGATGAGAATAGACGCAGATCGGGATCAGTGGCATGCATTGGGAGAGGCCTATGTCCAGCAGTGGACTGATGTGGGCTTGTTATGAAGATTATGATGATGACGACATATTCAGCAGAATTTATCAGGTGTAAAAGCAAAGTATATTACAGCCTGTATAAATATTCTTTCCATCTAGAATCTAGTCTAAATAAAGCTGAATACTCAACATTATATTAGCATAATTTATGATGTACTAGTAGCACAAATCAATGTAAACAGACAGCTTAATTAGTTACAATTTATTATAATCACCAGTTATAAACTCGACATATACTACTCGTCTATAAAATGTCGATAACAATAGTTATATATTGGGTATACAACCTTATTTTTAGTTTATACGAAAATCGAAACACGGGTCAAATATTTTCATTTAAAGAATCAGTACAAAAAAAATTAAAATAATATCTTGAAAACTCACGAAGTTACAAGCTTTTTGTGCTGTCCCGTTGTGTGTTTTTAGTAGGGTATACTTTATTTGAGATTTTGTAAATACTATTTGTTCAAAATGTAACATGGTATAAAAAATATTGAAATCGATTCAATTACTGATTCTGAACAAACAGTTTTTAGGTTTCGTATAAACTAAAAATAACATTGTATGTAGGTAGTAGACCTTGTTCTAAATCCACCTGGCTGGTCACCACCATTTAAAGTCAAAGTACATAAAGAAAAAAACTTATCGCCATACTACATAGCTGTGTTAATTCTGTTAGATAGCCAGTTCCGAGTAAGTTCAGTACAAGTATGACTGTAACAAAATTGCTGTTAAGTTTTCTAGTAAATAAATAAAAATAATTGTGCAACCAATCATATCTATACAACTATAGAATACATCTTCATCACGACATTATGCAGGTGCTTAGTTTGACCTAATTCCATCGACGTTATGGTAATATATTGGAACTGACATTTGAATAACATTAATATTAATAAGTTCATAAAGACTTGCCACATGGGTAAACATAGTATACAAGGCGACGACATTCAATCCAGTGCGGAGTATAGCTTATTCCCGTCCGAGCAAATAAATGAAGAAATCCAAGTACATATAGGTATAAGTTTAACACTAGTTTTTAGGGTTCCGTACCCAAAGGACCCTTACAAGACCAGTGCACAGTATGACCCAAGTATATTCAATTAATGAGTAATTTTATTAGTAATAATAATAACACTAGATTCTGGTTTTACATAATAGATGTACATAATACATAATGGCATTTTGGAGAAGAAAGAGAAACATGTGAAAGAAGAACATGTACAAGTTTACGAAAAAGTACTGTGCTCGATGGCGCAGTGGTTAACGCGCACGGTCAGCGAGTGCTGAGGTAATGCAACTTTCGCAAAGGCCGGTCATCGGATAGGTGACCAAAAATCTATGGAAGTGTAGCCGTTGGTCCTGGCTGCCTTAGCAGTCGTTAACAACCACCCTTTCGCACTGGGCTCGCGTGGCGGTTTATGGCCCATTCTCCTTATCCATTGGGACGGCTCGTGCCCCAGCAGTGGGGACATAAAATGACTTGATGAAGATGATGATGATGCGATGATGTACGACAAAAAAACCAGTTATTAAAGTCAGACCTGAAAATATCCGCACTCGCTTCATCCTATACTATATACCTTGTTTGTGTCCATAAAGTATTACTAAAATAGGTAGGTAGCAAAAAAGTGACAATAGCCAATACACGTCTTACAAATTGCATAACTTATCAGTTTCATTTTCATCGTCTCTTTTGTGTTTATCAGTCTAAGGAAAATTATACTACTTTCGCTTGGCACCGACCGCGACCGTGGAGTCAACATAGATTGAGGTCAAGTGGTATAGGTAAATGGATCGTAGAATCAGACTAGGGGCGTAATACGGTAACTAGGTGGATGACCTTCGTGATCCCGAGCCGTCTCTGTGCCAAAGAAGGGATGGAGCGTCTCGTCACAAGGAGTCGAAGTGGTCGCCATGGCCGAAATCGGTCCTAGTCGGAATTCGACTCCTAGTCGGAATCAGGGAACGGCGCTGGCTGGTGCCCCAGAAGATGGCTAGCATAACCGATCTTCTTAGTAAGCTTACGTGCGCACTGAGCGCACGTAAGCTTACCATCAGCATAATTATAATGGACTAGCGGCCCGTCCCGGCTTCGCACGTGTGGACATTTCTTTTTTAACATAGCCTATGTTACTCAGCGCTAATGTAGCATTCTAATGGTGATAGATTTTTTTAAATCGGTCCAGTAGTTTTTAAGTTTATTCGTTGCAAACATACACAAATACAAAGCTTTCCTCTGTATGACTAACACTTTTCTCGCGAGTTCGTCCGCGTGGATTTAAGATTTAAAAATAAACTCTTTTTAAAGTAAAATAAGGCTATGCACCCGCATAACCAACTATTTTTCAGGAAATTAAAGTAAATCTATCACTAACTAGTAAAAAAAAAAAAAGGATTTGAAGAAAAAATTAAGTATTTGTACCTCAAGCCTCACCTCACCTCACAAGAATCACCTTCGCTAGTTTTGTAGAGG
This sequence comes from Eudonia lacustrata, assembly GCA_947562085.1. Classification (NCBI taxonomy): domain Eukaryota; kingdom Metazoa; phylum Arthropoda; class Insecta; order Lepidoptera; family Crambidae; genus Eudonia; species Eudonia lacustrata. Next base: position 5,443,015 of record OX387328.1, read on the forward strand.
GAACGGCATCACACACTTAAAAGTGCTTGTCCCCGTGCCCTACTAAATTCTCCGAAGGGTTCGGATCGGATCGGGGAGTGGAACAACCCGAGGGCGCCTCTTAAGGCTCGGACCTCGGCTCGGGTTGACCGGGCTGTGGTGGAGAGAAGCGCCCAGGTACATGTCTGTATCTGGTATAGAGCGCGTGTGAACCGGCTCGTCGCATTGTACCCTCGTTCTATTGAGTACGGTGTCTTGTGGGCCTAAACTAGTGTGCATGTTTAGTGTATTCTGTAAATGTGCAGTGGCATTTAGAGGATCAGACGGGGGGGTTCCGTGTAGGGTTGCCAACTATTTTTCAGGAAATTAAAGTAAATCTATCACTTACTAGTATTAAAAAAGGATTTGAAGAAAAATAAAGTATTTTCCAAATTTATTTATTTAAATGTTTAAAAAACATATTTCTTTGTACTCTTGGCACTACCTAATATTTTTTTATTGTTTTATAGCGCGTTCAGAAATAAGCGTTGCGTTTCGTTTCACTTCACCTGAGTCTGAGTATCATTCAGTAGTTCAGAAAATAAGTCTACAGGAATACTCCGTTCAAACGCACGCATTAGTCGGAAATAAAGTATTTTCCATACTTTATTTTTATTAAAAAGAATAAAGTATGGGGATAGAAAATAACGTAGGATACGTTATTTCAAAGTATGGTTGGCAACCCTGGTTCCGTGTCCGTGAGAGTTGTCTATGAGTGCGTCGCTTTAAGCTTTGTGTGTGCGTGCAAGTGCGAGTTTCATTCGCCATTCGAACACGTTAACGAAAACGAGAATTTGTATGACAAAATGTTAACTCTTCTCGTATGCCGCCAGGAGGCGCTGCTTCAATGCCATACTAATTTTCGTTTTTAACAGACTTCAAATAAACAAAAAAAAACCGACTTCAAAAAACAGGAAACTTAAAAAAGTAAAAACTGCTCTAAAAAGCAAGAAATAATATTGAAATCATATTATTAATTACCTAGATACGCATGTCAGTTTTAAAAAATGTCTACTGAAGTCTGTCTACTGATGTGTGTTCGCGGATAACTTCGTCGTTTATGAACCGATTTTGATGATTCTAATTTTGTTGGAAAGGAGATATCCCAAGGGTGGTACCATGATAAAGAAACCAGGATCTGATGATGGCATCCCAAAGAAATCAAGAAAGGAACCTTCGAAAGTCGTAGTGGCGACTAGTGCGTTTGTTTTTTTTTCAATAAGTATTTTCGTAAACGTAACCGAATGAATACGGATAGTGAACAATACTTGGTCACACTAGGCACTCTGAAGGCGCGACAACCCGCGTCAATCGGTCAATCCATATATTTTTTTTTTTATTTTTTTTATTTTGCATTATGAGAAACATACAGCACATAATAACACAAAATTACAATATTACACACAATATAACACAAATGCCAATAAAGTTTCTACCAAAAATTTTTTTACAAACTGAGTTTACACAACTGTTAGGGAAAAAAAGAAGTTAACAGCATTGACAATACATTTTATGTCACACCTGCATGTGTGACATAAAATAAAAAATAAAAATTAACAAAAAATATTTTCACTTGGTATTAAAAATTTTTATTCTTTATTGAGTTTTTATAACTCAACAGTGACGTATTAAAAACATCAAAATCTACATTATAACTATGTTTGTATGAAGCTTACAGTTAGCAGTCTCCTTATGTGATGGATGAGACACTCCTATTCAACGTGAAGGAAAATAACTTAAAATTTACAATCAAGTTTGGCAAGGTACTATGAAAAATAAAAAGTTGGGATCGGGGCGCCTACTGCGTGTTTTATTTGCTATTAGATCACGTTAACGAAAACGATTTACGATCTATTTACTTGTCGAATGGTTAACAAAACTCGCACCAGACCAGGCACCTTGTAACCGTCGCTTTAACTTTTTAACCATTCAGTCGTTCTTAAACCAGACAACACAATAGAAATTCAATTGCTTTATGGCACGTGGTTACCTTGGGCGTCCAAGTATTTAACGCCCCATACAATCCTCGTTTTCGTTATCGTGATCGAACTTCAAACAAAGCTAGCTAGCAATAGGCATCATTTCCGTTAGTAGGCAATAGGCACCGATATCGAAGCCAATGAAACGCGTGACGTCACCGCACATAAGTTATTCTGGGCATCACTCACCTTCCCCATTTTGGCGGCTCACCAACTTATTAATAAACAACAAATTCAAGTATCAAGTTTGTCCAGCGACGCGAACACGTTTAATGGTGGTCGCAAGGCACTATGATAATTCAGCAGTGAAGGTATCCAGCGGAACGACTTAACGACCGTCCTTATTTCGCACCATTCACGGTAACACAGAATTGTTTGCGATTTCGTTAGTTTTTTATCAAGACCGCGCGATATAGGTGTCCGATGGATGTGAGACTAAAATGTCAAGTCTTGGTAGTTGGTCTAGACGTTTATGTGAATAATTCACTATAATAATTCACTGAAATTAGGTAATTTTTGTTAAATATTGTTTATATGCCCCGAGAACAACTAAACTGAGTAAAATTATGTGCCGTTGCTGGGAATTGAAGCCGCTGGATAATAGGGCGATAGTCTATGTTGTTTTCAAGTATTTAGCCGACATTTCGACACAGTAGCATACGATTCAAAATATATTTTTTTGAAAATACTTTTATTCCACACCTAGAAGTGCATGCGTATTATCATACTACGTGGTAATGAAGATGAGATCGAAGTTTGAACCGCAAGTCAACGGAATTGTAGTCTACTGATGGACTGGATATCTTATGAACTCTGGCTCCGCCACTACGATACAACTGGTTTTGCGACCTGTAGTCGAGCCACGAGACTACAAAAAATCAAAATGTAGGTAGAGTAGCCCAGTTAGAAGAGCCCGTATTGCGAATAATAAACGTGGGTGGGGAACGGTGGGTTCGAGTCCCACCAGAGCCAAATTGTCTTTGACGACCTCCTTGGTCGAGTGGTCACCGGTTTACACGGTGTCGCCATCACTGAGGTCCCGGGTTCGATCCCCGGTCGGGTCAATTTAGAAATTATTCTTTTCTAAATTGTCTATGGTCTGGGTATTTTCTATGTATAATAAGTATGTATTTAAGTATTTTAAGTATGTTTATCCGTTGTCTAGTAACCATTTAACGAGTTTCTTAACGAAGCTTCTCTTGGGCTAGATAATTGGTGTGAGTGTAGGAAAGTTTATTATTATTATTATTTCTTCAAGTGCTGTTTTCTATTTTAATGTAAACAAACAAACATTATTATTTTCGACGTCATTTTAACACTCTTCGAAATTAAAACAAAAAAAGAAGAATCGTGAATGCCCTGCTTTAAGTGCAATGAGAAACAAATTACAGGGTAGTCTTAAAAACATGACAATGTCGATCCCCTGCAGTATTTTCCTAGAAAAATCTGAGACAAGACAAAGAAAAATCTGAGACAATCTAAAAAAAATTTGGTTTTGTCACTTTTCTTTGCTTCTACCAGGAGTCAGACAAGACAAGTGATCACAAAAAAGGTATATAGTTCACGAAGTCTTGATGTCTGTCATGTCATAATATTCCTTCCGCAATACCGTGTGTGTTATAACCACATTGTGTTTAGTTTAGATTGGGCGAGAATCCACCACGCTGGCCCCATCCAATACGGGTCAGAAACTTTTAACTTTTTAACATCTTAAAACAACCGGGGCTGTCCGGGACCAACGGCTTCACATGCCTTCCAAAGCACGATATGAAAAAAAAAATTTGGTCACCCATCCAATGACCGGCCTTTGCAAAAGTTGCTTAACCTTAGCAATCGCAGAACGGGCGCGTTAACCACTACACCATCGAGCTCCTAAAATGTTTTTAATAAAAATAATAATTTGTAACATGTATAGTGTGACTGCACTAAAAATAAAGTAACAATAAAGTTATTTAAGAGCCCACACCGGTGCGGTGGTGCATAGAATCACGGGCTCGATCGCGTGTGATGTAAAACGCCAATGCAATAGCGGTTCACTGGCTACATGCGACCTTTGCAACACGCCGTCATTTACGGACCAAGTAAACCTATCTACGTACTACCTACATATTTGATACTAGCGGCCGCTCGCGGTTTCACCCGCATGGTTCCTGTTCCCGTGGGAATATCGGGTTAAACAGTATCCTATGTGTTAATCCAGGTTATAAACTATCTGTATGCCGAATTTCATCCAAATCTATTCAGTAGTTTTTACGTGAAAGAATAACAAACATCCATCCATACTTACAAACTTTCGCGTTAGTAGGATGAAATAAAATTTAATGAGAGAAATGAGGAGCTCGATGGCGTGGCAGTGGTTAACGCGCGGTCTGCTATTGCTGAAGTTAACCAACCTTCGCAGAAGCCGGTCATCGGATGGGTGAACAAAAATGTATCTTCTCGAACTCCTCCGTGCTTCGGAAGACACGTTAGTTGGTCTCGGCTGCATTAAAACTAGCAGTCGTTAACAACCACCATTCCGCACCTGGCCCGCGTGGTGGTTTATGCCCCGTTCTCCCTATCCATCCATAGGGAAGGCTTGTGCCCCAGCAGTTGGGACTAGGGAATGCAATCTCGCGAGATTTTGGACCCAGCCGAGATCTCGCGAGACCAGAAAGTCAGTCTCGCGAGATCTCGCAGATTACGAGATCTCGCGAGATTGGGTAATTTCACTAAAAATTTATGTAAGTAATTTTTTTCTGCTGTTTTGATGGGACTTTAGTAGATTTCGACTATGTCAGTTACTTCTTTATTAGATTAGGTACATCAAAAATGAGTTTCATAGTTTGTTCTTCAGGGCATCAGTTATTCCTAAGAGCAACAAAGAGCCTGAAAAACCTAACCACTTTTCTGAATTGCTCTGAGTTTGGAGCTGTTAATGCTTCATAAATTTTTAAAAAGCAAGTTTAATCGATCTGTTCTCAATGTTCTTTGTAATTCCACGTGCGTTATGCTGCCGCTCAATCTCGTAATCTCGCGAGATCTCATACGAAATTTGAACGAGATTCAATCTCGCAAAATACGGACGAGATCTCGCGAGATCTCGATCTTGCGAGAACGAGATTGCATTCCCTAGTTGGGACATAAAATGAGCTGTTGATGATGAAAATTTAATGGAATCGTTTTTAAACACTTCTGTAAAATCATATACGAGTATATAACCACGTCACCATCACCGCCCACATCATCGTTTCTTTTTTCATTACTCAACGAGCAAATACTTTACTTTCATCTCACCTATTGTTATGACGACCTCCTTGGTCGAGTGGCTTGCACACCGGTTTTCATGGTGTCGCCATCTCTGAGGTCCCAGGTTCTATCCCCGGTCGGATCAATTTAGGAATATCTGTTTTTCTAAATTGTTTCGGGTCTGGGTGTTTCCTATGTACCTATAATAAGTATGTATTTAAGTATATTAAGTATGTTTATCCGTTGTCTAGTTAACTATTTCTCGAGTTTCTTAAGGAAGCTTTTCTTGGGGCTTAGAAAATTGATGTGAGTGTGGGAAACATTTATTTATTTATTTATTAATGTAACCACAGAGCAATAAAATTTAGAGAGAGGCTAGGCCGCTGCCACAGAAATACCACAGTAATACTGTGCCGCTGCGGTGCGTGCGACCACAGAGCAATAAAATTATATTATATTATATCTGTGAATGTAACTAACGCGAAAGCCGAAGTTGGAAACGCACATCACGCCGCCGCCGCGCCGGCCGGAGCCGGCCTTATCATCACTTTACATCAAGTGAGATGACGGCCAAATACCTATTTTCTCATAAGTAATATAAAATATCTATAAAACCCCATCAATAAAATCAAATCAAAAATCAAAAAATCAAAATATTTTTATTACTACCTACAAGTAGTTTTTTTTACAAATGTATGTTTTTTACAAACCAGTGGTTGATGCATAAGGGATTATAATTACTCATGTGGTCGGCTACATAGTAAAAGAAACAACAAAATTGTCGGTCCATTTTGTAATCACTCAGCTACTCACATAATACAAAATAGAAATAGTATTACTTTGGTAATACTGTGCCAATAGTATGACCAAGCTGGCTGAATATAGGTACTTACTGATCTAAAGTCTAAGAATTTGACAATGCAGTCTCTCACCTACCTCGCTTTTTTTGGAGAGTTTGCTTAAGGCGACGCATCGCTAAACAATAAATCTTATACGTTTTGATACGTGAGCGTTTGCGCCCCGTACCATAAGAAAAACTGTTTTTTTTTTCCTTCAAATTAAAACTACAAATTATTTAAAAAAAATGAAGTACAATTTTGAAGTGTGTGTTAAGACTAATCTACTAAGAAAATTTAGATGCTTAAATCGGTCTGGTTAGCCTGTTAAATGCAAATCTATGTTTTAAAAGAGGTTACTTTGATATTTTTTTCTCTGTTATAAAAGTTGACAAATCGTGTTTCTGCAACTAGCAAAATGAAGTCAATTAAATGAAAAATCATGTCATCAAATATCACTTTCATATGTTTCGTAATTGCTGGGAAAAATCAAGATCCCCGCCACGTAAATTTCCAATGCGTCGCCTTAAGGTGATCGCACATCCAGCCGCACCGCACGCACGCACTATGTATTATTGCCTCAGGCGGCATTTTCAACGTCACCGGACTTTTATGGGGGCGCGCGGCAAGAAACTTAAAGGGTTCTTCAAGCCTTGTGATCAAAACACTGTCAGAGGTTTTCTAGAGGGAATGGCGTCACGCACTAGTTTGTGTCCCCGGCGTTCCGTACTAGATTCTTCGTGGCATTATCGGGAGCAGAACAACCCGAGGGCGCCTCTAAAGGCTCGGAGTTTAGCTCGGGTTGACCGTGTCGTGGGGGCGCGACGCGAGCTCGTGTGAACTGGATCGTCGTACCCTTGTTCTACAAATACCACCCTACTTGTAGAACATGGGCGCGATGACCCGGGAGTAGAACATGGGTACGATGGCATAAGCAAGTGGGTCTATGCAAGTGTGCATGTGTGATGTGTGTATTGGCGCGGACAACCGAGTACGCAAACATGTAGCCGCCGCTGGGTATCAAACCCGGGACCTTTGGGTCGAAACCGGAATTTGAAGGGGTTGGTTTCGAAAACCGAGAAGAAAATGTTTAAAAGTTCAGCATATACCTACCTACGTAATGGGGCAGGGGGCCTCCAATCTATGGGAGATTGTACCCGAGATTGAAGTACCCCTATTCTCAGCATCTGTCCAGTGCTGAGTCTGGCGAACGGTCATGGGGGAGAGCGCAGGTCGTGTAGATCCCCAAGGCAGGGCTAGAGAGTTATCCTTCACGTGGTTGCCGCCTGTTATTGGTCTGATTCCCTAAGAAACAGACGTAACTAAAACCTCTAGCGGAAAAACTCTATCCCCACCCAAACCACTACCCCTCCTACCCAACACACCCTTCCCTCCCATCCCTAGATATATTTTCCATCTCTCCCCCGTTCTCTCCTATCCACCACACCACATCCCAACCCAGCGACCCGGCAGCCCCGGGAAAACTTTTACAATGAGCGCCGACAAAAAGAACATTTTACCCCAGGAGGGTACCGGTGATACCGGAGAATCCCTCCCTGGACCATCTAGTGGTCCAGGCTGCCCCTCGTATTCTGGGGGGGGCAACTCTGCGCAAAAAACAAGTTTAAATAAGAACCCATGCGGACAGGTGCGTCCCGGAAGGTCTCTCTCGGAGACCCTCGGGGACGACCTGACACAGATGAGCATTGAGGAAAAAAAGAAAAGCGATGGCGAGTGGATCCCTCTATCTCGATGGAGGAGGATCAAGGCTCGAAGGCGCAAGTTAGAGCGAGCCGCGAACCAGACCCTACCCGAAGGCGCCTCAACAGGTGTGGCGAAAAAACCAGAGGGAAGGGCAGGTCCGAGGGCTCAGAAAGTCAAGAGACAGGTGACTGATCCTGAGGAACGGACGCAGCAGCGTCCACCGAAGCGTCACAGACAGAGCCCGGGCACCCGAAACGAGCTGGGAAGTTGGAAGCTGGCCACAAACCAGAATCCGGACTTCGCAGTCGTCGTCGAGCGGGAGGACGGGGCTCCGGTGGACGAAGCTACGGCTGCCGAAATCAGGAGGCAGTTAACAAGGGAGATAGGAGTCGCCATCAAGAGCGGCGTACGAGGCCGCAGCCTGGCATTCGACGCCTCGGGTCTAGTTGCTGAAGGATACTTCCTTGTGACAGCAACTACCGAGGAGGCGATGTCATGGTTGCTGAATTGTGGCCTCGGCGACCGGGAGGGTACTCCTCTGAGGGTAAGAAGGTTGGAAAAGCACCGTATGTCGGTATGGCTTCCGGGTGGCTCAGAGGACCTGCTAGTGGATCCTCTGGAGTTCATAAAAGCCCAGAATGAATACCGAGAGGAGCTGCGGGTGCCTGAGTGGACCTTAATCCGCAAGGAGGTACTGCCCCTAGGGGTAAGACTTGTGATAGGAGTCCCTGAGGAAGTGGCTGCAGAAGGCGGGGTGGCACTCCACTACCAAGCCACCAGAGTACACGCCCGCACCATAGGGAGAAGCCAAGTCCAGACCGAGGGGAAGTGCACCTGCCGTGGATGCCCAGTACACGACACCAAGACACGGGGGGAAGAGCCTGCCGAGAGCCGGTCTACCAACCAGCCTGGAGCCACTAGGGGGAGCCAGACGGAAGGTAGCGAGTCGGCTCAGGGAGGCTTGAACCCGAACCCGACCAGCACACAACAGGCGCCAAACACCAGGAGGGAGCGGCCCATTGGCGGGGGAGGCGAGACACAGTTAGGTACCCCGAAGGTGGGCGCCGCTGAAACTCGGAGGCCCTGCCTCTCGGAGTCGCCCCCACAGCACCACACACCACACCCCCACCCTACGACGACGAGGCCGAAGGACCGGACACCCCCACCGAGCGTAGCACAGCTGCAACCGCATTGGTGTGGGGGGTCGAAACCTGAGGCGGAGTCCAAGTAGGGAGGGTACAGACACACAGACAGACACACACATACACACTGACAGATGAACACACACAGTGACACACCACAAAAACAAACACAAAAAACAAAGATAGTTCAATTGAATCTTCATCACTGTATCGAAGCTATGACAGAGCTTCGCAGATACGTGATGGAAGAGACAATAGACATAGCCCTGCTACAAGAGCCATATGTCCTAAACGGGCGCGTGACAGGGCTCGGCTCTATGGGGAGAGACATTATATACCATGAAGATGGTGAGTTTACCCCAAGAGCATGCATATACGCCAGCAGCAGAGTAAGAACATTAGGACTAATAAAAGCAGATTGTTACAGCGACCTCGCTAGCGTTGTGGTGACAATACAGACAGATGCAGGAAAAGATGAACGAGTGCTCCTAATCTCCGCATACCTGCCCAGCGAGGGGGATTTTGAGCCGCCATCGAGAGAAATGGAAGAAACTGTAAGAAAATACCAAGGTAAGAATATTCCTATTATTCTAGGGTGCGATGCCAACGCACACCATGTGGTATGGGGTAGCACAAACTGTAATAAAAAAGGTGACTTACTTTTAGAATACATAAGCGAAACAGGCCTGGAGATATTGAATGTAGGCAACACGCCCACATTCGTCACCAGGACAAGACGAGAAGTGTTGGACATCACTATTGCCACAGATAGGATAAGCCGACACATAAGGGACTGGAAAACAGATGAAAGCGACTCTATGTCAGATCATAGACGGATCACTTTCAGTCTGGAAGCCAAGACTGAAAAGATTCTGATAAGAAATGCGAGGAAAACCAACTGGGACACGTACCAAAACCATCTGGAGAAGTGGGTCCCAGGACATGACACCCCGCTAGTAGATGCCATAGAAATAGAAAAGCAAGCCAATAGACTGGACGAAGCTCTAAGGGAAGCTTACCACAAAGCATGTCCCCTGAGGGAGATAAGACCAGACAGAGGACAACCCTGGTGGACAAAGGCACTGGGAAAACAGAGAAAAAAGACAAGGCGAGCTCTCAACAAGGCTTTAAAGAAGAATGATGATGAGAGCTGGCAAATATACAGAGAAGAAAGGAACCTATACAAGAAAGAATGTAGAAAGGAGAACAAGAACAACTGGAAGGCGTTCTGCGCAGGAGTTGAAAGATACCCTGAAGCAGCGCGACTGGTAAAAACGTTCTCCAAAGCCAACACGCGGAGGCTAGAAAGCATCAAGTACGGTGAAGAACTTATAACTGATCCGGAAAAGATACTGGAAGTGATGATGAAAACGCACTTCCCGGATAGCGAGGAATACAAAGACGATGATATACCGAACACCCCAGGTCACACAGTGGACCGGGAGCCAAAGACAATCATCACTGAGGAACATTTATTGTGGAGCGTCCGATCCTTCCAGCCATATAAGGCAGGGGGACCGGATGAAATCTTCCCGAAAATGTTACAGACAGCTATGAAGTATATAAGTAAGGACCTGCTGGCCCTGTACAATGGCAGCATCAGAACTAAGTACATACCGAGCAAATGGAGGGAAGTGAAGGCAGTATTCATCCCGAAACCTGGCAAAGCATCCTACCAGGAAGCCAAAGCCTTCAGATGCATTAGCCTCTCCTCATTCCTACTGAAGACATTGGAGAAAATCCTGGATAGAATAATTAGAGAACAAATAGAGAAAAGCGGGTCTCCACTACACCAAAATCAACATGCTTACATGGAGGGCAAATCCACCGAGACGGCCCTCCACAATCTGGTGATAAGAGTGCAAAGATCAATAAGCAACACAGAATACGCAATGGGCTGCTTCTTTGACGTGGAGGGCGCATTCGACAGAGCGACCCCCGAATCAATAGAGGCTACCCTTGACCGCGAAGGAATAGACAGAGACGTATCAAATTGGGTTAAAAACATGCTTAAACAACGACTGATACGCACAGAGATAGCAGGAACAACACGTACGGTAGTGGCGAAAAGAGGGTTCCCTCAAGGGGGATGTTTGTCGCCATTGCTGTGGTGCCTGCTAATAGACGAATTAGTTAACAAGATAAATAGGATGCACATATACACACAGGTGTATTCCGACGACGGCGTTCTCCTGGTGACAGGTAAAGTCCTCAGCGTCATGTGTGATATTATGAACAATGGCCTAAAAGCAGCTCTAGGGTGGTGCAGGAGTAAAGGTTTGAACCTAAACCCTGAAAAAACCAAACTAGTTCTATTTACAAAGAAAAGAAAGATAGGGCGGGCTGAACCAGTGACACTGGACAACCAGGAGCTGGAAACAGTCAAGGAAGTCAAGTATCTTGGGGTGACACTGGATAGCAAGCTTAACTTCAGTACCCATATAAGCAACACATGCTCCAAGGCAAAGATGGCAATGATGCAGTGTAAAAGTGTAATAGGTAGAACCTGGGGCATGAAACCAGCGATGGCACTGTGGATATACAGGGCAATAATCGTGCCAAGAATCCTACACGGAGCCATCGTATGGTGGCACAGAGCCGCAGTGGGCAAAAACAAAGCAGAGTTAGACAAAGTCCAAAGGCTAGCGGCCCTAGTGACTACGGGCGCGATGAGGACAACCCCTACAGCCGCGCTCGAGATCCTACTGGGGCTAAATCCTCTGGACTTAGAAATCAAGAGAAGAGCCATAGAACAATGGTTCAAGCTAAGAAGCACTGGCATATGGACCGGGAACTACACGGACAAGGGTCACGCCAGTATAGACAAACAAAACGGAGATAGGCTGTCAATGATCCTCTCCAACAACGACTTAATACGGAAGGAAAGGATTTTTGACAAAAAATACAGAATACACATAGGTTCAAGAGTAAACTGGAGCATTGAAACAGATGGCACCACCTGCTACACAGACGGCTCCAGAAAGGAGTCGACAAAGCTCTCTGGATCCGGCGTGCACATTAAATGTGCAGACGGGACGGAGCTGAACAAGTCGATACCGTTAGGAAGATTCGCCAGTGTCTTCCAGGCGGAAATATACGCAATAATGGCATGCGCTGAGATGGCCGAACACCTCACTATTACAGGAAGGATAGCTATCTATAGCGACAGCCAGGCGGCGCTGAAAGCACTAGGTAGAGAAGAGACGACATCAGCAATCGTCAAAGAATGCAAGGAATCACTAAAGAGACTGGCCGAAAGAACGGACCTGACGTTAGCGTGGGTCCCGGGACATGAGGGAAACACGGGAAATGAACAGGCCGACGAACTAGCCAGAATGGGAGCAGAGGAAAACTTGGTGGGACCGGAACCCCGGCTGCCAATAGCGCACAACATCACCAAGGGAGTAATCAGCCACAGTATCACATCAGAAACCAACCAAAGATGGAGGTCCTCGAATGGTATGAGACAGTCGAAGATCTTCATCAAGGGCATGGATAAGAAAAAGACCAGCAAACTAATGGGACTCTCAAGAGGGAACATGAGGCTAGTCATAGAAATCATAACAGGACATTGTCGGCTGAACAGACATCTGACAGTGATAGGAGTGAAAACCGACCCCATATGCCCGGAGTGTATGGAAAGCGAGGAGACCAGCCTCCACCTACTAGCTGAATGCCCGATGTACTCACCGATAAGATGGGAAATCTGGGGGTCGGACACACTACACATAGAGGACCTAAAGGATCTGAAGGTGGAGCAGATTGTAAGATTTACCAAAGAGACCAAAAGATTCGACGGGGCGCCGTGAAAGCTGGACTAACCTTAACTCCCTAGAAAAGGGAGAACGGGGAATAGGATGAAATGGCCCGCAACAACGCAGGCTGATCGTCCGTTCGGCTGGCGACGTCCCCAAGAGAAATAATAATACCTACGTAATAATTAAAACAGGATGTCCAAAATCATGCAAACATACTTACAGAGCTTATCAAAGTACAAGAAATTTTAATGATTCAAGTTCCTTTAAATTTAGTTCTTGGTAACATGTTTAAGTAATTTATTTAGTTAATTATTAAACATATTTAATTAATTTTCTATTGGTGTTTGATAAGATAACAGAAACTACTGCAGTATAAGATTTGCCTTTTACATATTTATAAAGTGCAATATCAATTTTTATTAAGGAAGTACTTAGTGACTAATATTATGGCTCTCTGGTTGCGATCAGCTAGTGCAAGCAGCTATGTTGCTACCAAATATTGAACCTTATACACTTGCAATAACATTGAAAAGTAATGAAAAATCACAACTTTATTGCCTATGTACCTATGTTAAAATCTTTCAGAATGATAGGTCTTCCGGTGATAATACAAAATCTCAAGCTCCTCCTTGCTTTTGTTAAGCTATTAGTCTAGGTTTTTGTTTTAACATAACAGTTTGTTAAAACCTATACTTACCCATATTAGGGCAGCATTGTGGGTTATGTATGACACAAACCTTCCCGTATTGACAGGGAAAGCCTTAGCCCAGTCATGGGCAGACAGACATATAAGCTGATGATGATTTTTAAATTTATTTATTGAAATAATAATATCTTATTATTAAGATCGGATTTTGATGGCGTAGTTAGATGATTATTATCTTATGTAATAGGTATGGTAACAAAATATAAAGATCAAAATATCTATGTACTGGCTTTAAATATAATATAAGTAAAGTAAAATAAATTGTAGATTTATTATTGTAGCTCAGACATAATGATGATAAATCATTTTAAAATCAGCTTAACAACTGAACTATGAATCATAAAAATATTAAAATTACAAGAGTAATGAGTGACTTCAATGTTGTTTTATAACACTGTAAGGTAAAACAGGTGAATTACTGCACAGAACATTTTTTTGCAGCAGGATCAACATCTTACTCTCATAGGGGCAAACAAAACAAATTTTGGGCAAGCAAAGCTACTGGCAGATGCTAAATAAATAATAATAGTACATCATCAGCTCATTTTTTTGTCCCTACTGTTGGGGTACGAGCCTTGCCTATGGATGGATGGATAGGGAGAGCAGGCCATAAACCACCACACAGACCCAGTGCAGATTGGTTGTTGTTAACGACTGCTAATGCAGCCGGGACCAACGGCTTTACGTGCCTTCTGAAGCACGGAGGAGCTCGAGATTATACATTTTTGGTAATCCATCCACTGACCAGCCTTTGTAAAAGTTGCTTAACCCAATTAGTCCGACCAAGTGTTTGTCTGTTGTTGTATATAAAACTCTAAAAGTATTACATTAGGGTACATCTATATAATACTTTTAGGGGTTTATAACACCCTGTCGGAGCAAGTGGGTTAATCTTAGCAGTTGCGGACCGAGCCAAGCTCCTCAATTATATTATGTAAAACATAATAACTTAGCTAGTCTAACTAAAGTTTGATACAGTAACTAGTCTGGCTACAGTTTGATATTGTTACAGAAAGATAATGAAACTGTACAATTGGGAGTTATTTGAGTTATGATATAGTAATCTTATCTTTGATTTAATACCAAATAGCAGACTTTGATAAAGATAGTTAAAGCAATAAGAATTTATGCAGATAGTGTTAAGACCTACTGTCACATTATGAGATATACTACTGTGTTGACAACTTACATAATTAAATATTTGTTTTAAATAATAAAATTAGTTATATAATGTGATATTTGATTATTACCGAATATTTTATATCTCCATTGGGAATATGCAAATTTGTGACTTTAATGATAAAATTTATATAATAAGAGTAATTATTACCGGGATTTATACCATGTCCATTATTTGTGAGTATTTTGGCATAGTTAATAAACATGGTAAGATTCCCCTTAATAATTACTCTTGCAAGTGACCATGATAATTTAAATATTATATTGATTTAAGAAGTCAAATAAATAAAATTCCAAAGCTGAATTATTTTCCAACATAATGTAACTACATACATTTTATGAAGTTTAGATGAATGAAATACCTACCTCTACATGTTAATGGAATGGAAAAACTAACTATTTACCTAATATTTTCATACATGAAATAAAAACAGTACATAATTCAAAATAAATAAGTACAAAGAACAAAGAAAATTAAAATACAACTGAATAATTATAAAATTATTAATTTGATATATTATGTGATTACAGTGGACAATAAGTTACTATGTCCATATTTGAAACTGTGATTTAACTCCTACCGTACCAAGAACCCTAGACACATAAAAAACAATGCTAATGGACTCGATATCGAGTCATTGGGACGTGAGTGGTTAAACTATCCCTGAAAGAGAAAAGATAAACCTGTCTCAATCAACCAGCTTCAGGATAAAAGCATATTTCATACTTTTCTTTTACTAAATGAGAAAATTGGTAAACTTGGTTAAAATTGGCACCTAATACTATTTTCTCCAAAGCCTATGTATACTTTGTCCTTGGCTCTCCCTTTATGTAAAGCCTTAGCAAAGAACAAACCATGACTCTAATATTTTTCTTATCGATCGTGGACTAATAAAACAACTACCGATACATAAAAAAATAAGTGCACATAAAAAGCTTTACAAAAACATACTGCGCTCACCTCAGACAACAGAGGGGCTCTATCTAAATGTTCGCTTGAGGCAAATGCTGACTCGAAGTATGTCCCACGGCTCCTGGACTCGTACCGGGAGCCTCCGTCGTCCCACATCCTGGCTTCCAGCTCATCAGACATTCTGGCGACGAGTTATCGCGAAAAACAGTATCGAAATCCTTATTGCAACCTAACACATCTTTCTCACGTTTTACACTTAAATTTCACATTTATCCTTAACAACGTAAACTTCTTTACGAACACAACGAATTTTTGGTAACACAGAGCAATTGTTTTATTCACGGCACGACAATAAGTGGAGATAATCGAACGGTAAATATGATCGCAAATAACTGGCGAATTTCCCTCGGAGGACGGAAGAGCGCTCAAAAACTATATACATTTAAAGTTCTACAATTATTTCCTTTGTGAAATGTATTCTATATAGTAATTAAAAATCAACAGGCAGTTTTCATAAAGTTTAAGGAATAATGGATATAATCAGAAAGTTTATATAAATTATTTTAGGTTCACACTTTTTATAATCCCAACTTTTGTATGCTACACGATCAAAGTTTTTGAACGGGCCGCTATTTGACAGCTACACCGAATGACATTTAATCGATATAAACTTCTTGGCGGGATAGTGAAGCGTCATGTTTGCGGTTTTGCTTTATTTTCCAAAATTTGTGTTATGTCGAATATTAATGTGAAATAATGGTGGATTATTAACCGTTAAGTGTTCGTGAGTGTGCATAAGTGTTGGCAAATGAAACAAAACAGTGCAACGTCACTTTTCAAATTCTCTCAAGAAGCTCGCGTGAGGACTTAGTAAAGCCCCACATCTTTACTGTGATACTCGAGGGGTTGGGGGGTATATCATTTCTCACTTCCCAATTCTAATATCATTCATCATCATCATCATATATGAAAATATTGTTTATTTATGTATTACTTAAACTAATGACATGGCAGCATGGTCTATGACCTTAGCCGGTTCCTCAAGGAACAAACTACATTAAAAAAAAAAACATTTTATTTTCTCTCAGTTGTCTTTCATCAAAGAGGAAATTAATATTACGGTCTGTCATTCAGCCACAAAACTAGAAGTTAAATTAATAGGATACAGGCTAGGATTTCCTTAAAAAGTTAGTATATGTTAATGACTTTTAACACTTTCTGTTCCGAAAGGAGGTTCCGTCTTAAGTTTTTCACGTCACTTGTTTTTATAGAAATCAGTTTGCTGACTAAATAAATTATTTTCCTTTTGTCAATACCTGGAAGCTTTTTAGATTTAAACATTTTCCGCTTGTCGATTGCTCTACACCTAAAGCTTGTATGCAGATAACAGATTCAGGTTACGTCGACTCACCAGCTACTTACTATGTTACAAAAACAGCTGTTTCCTCTTATACTTATAATTTATTATAATATTAATATTTTTCTCTATTCAAAGATCTTCGGCGATCGGTTAATTGACCCGTCAGGTAACCCAAGAGCTAGCAGCTAGCGAGGACAAACCACCAGTATAGGTCAATCTTTTTGCATTTGTGCTAGATAGGTAAATAAGATAGGTAAACAACAACATAGTATTTCTTTTGTCACTATATTTATTAAACATAAATTATGTTAATTTGACAATAAATACACAATAATACAACCCAAACCATCAATTGCACTATCAAACAGCAAACTCATTGAAAAGCAACCTACTGGCATTAAGTTTTTAAATAACTAATATAGTATATTTAATTATGTATACAGAAACAAGTTAAATCATCATTGGAAAAACAATTAACTGTAGCAATTACACAAAATTTGTTATTAAAAGCAAATAATTTCGTAAACAATATATTAATTCAAAATTTGATGTGCAAGTGTGTGAAGTCAAAATCGAAAATCCCGACTTTCATAAATTCAATTACAATATTTTTAAAACAATTTTGTTTCGATATTCCGCTAGGTTCGATATTCGTGATTTCTATATGAAAAAAAATGGTCAACATTTTTTACAATGGTTAATATTCATCGAAACACTGTAAAGATTTTTATTTTTTTTCCTTAATCGAGATACTCGTTTAATTAGAGTGTCTAATCTTGCGAAAGCGCCGTTTGGATATCTTTTCGCATCTTTCAAGTTTTACTTCTAACAATCTTATTCTTCTAATGTTATCAATTTCTGGTTTTGTTATTGTTGCCAACTATGCCAAGGAAAATCATAATTAATAAATTACATGATAACTCTTTTAAAAAAATTCAAAATAAAGATTCATTTCATTTTAAGTCGTGTCATGTCATAAAAAAATAATCTCGTAAAGTAAGAATTTTCGCGGAACATAAAACTGTTGTTAATATAAGATAATAACAGAAGCCGTAATCTGGAATAGTGTTTCGAGCAAATCATACTGATATTTCATCAATTCTACTAACACCCTAGCTTTAATATTTTAGCTATAAAATTCGTACTGTAATAATTATAAAGTATGATTAAAAATACCCATACCGTTTTTTCTGATCCATTCATAATAATGAACAACGTAGGAACCGCATCTTCTCGAAGTCGTCTCTATTTAGTAACGTCTCCACTTACAAAGGAATCGGAGCTAAAATGCCTTGAGCAGATGCGGTTATGTCGTTTTGGTGTCCCAGGTTGGTCTACCAATACGTATAAGCCAATTGTTTTTTTTTCTTTCATCTTTTGGAAATCTGGAAATGAAAAGTATCGAATATCGATATATAAAAAAGAATGCACATTGTTTACGTCACTAAAGATGACAAAGAATGCCTGAGAGCATTGCTTATTTATCGCTAAAACAGCTTTTAAAATAGTCTGAGTGGTAGAGCCACGTTGCGTTGCAGCACGAAATGGGCCGGCTCGCCCGGCGTAACACCACCCTTTCACAGAATATCGGCGTGAAACAACGGCGTTGCTGTTGTGTTTCGTCTGGTGAGTGAAAGTACCGGAGGCCCATCTCTCACCCCTCCCCCCTCCCAATTTCTACTCCCTCCTCAAGATCCAACTCCTTTCCAAGGTTGGCAACGCATCTGCGATAACTTTGGTTTTGCGGGTGTCTATGGGCGGCGGTGGCGGGGGCGGTCCAATCTACGGGAATTGTACCTGAGATTGAATTACCCCTATTCTCAGCATCTGTCCAGTGCTGAGTCTGGCGGATGGTCATGGGGGAGAGCGCAAGTCGTGTGGATCCCCATGGCAGGACTAGAGAGTTATCCTTCACGTGGTTGCTGCCTGTTATTGGTCTGATTCCCTAAGAAGCAGACGTAACTAAAACCTCTAGTCGTAAACTCTATCCCCCGCCCAAACCCTTCCCCTCCCTATCCAACACACCCTCCCTTCCAATCCCCAAATGTTTTTCCATCTCTCCCCCTCCCCATCCAACCCACCATACCACCATCCTTACCCAGCAACCCGGCAGCCCCGGAAATCATCATCACTATGGAAAGCGCGGATAAAACAGAATTACCCCAGGAGGGTACCGGCAATGCCGGAGAATCCCTCCCTGGGCCATCTAGTGGCCCAGGCTGCCCCTCGTATTCTGGGGGGGGCGAATCAGCGCCGATCTTTAAGAAAAGTAGTAGTAGTGGTAGTAGCAAAAAGAACCCATACGGACAGGTGCGTCTCGGAAGGTCTCTCTCGGAGACACTCGGGGAAGGCCTGACACAAATGAGCATTGGGGAAAGAGACAACAAGGACTGCGATGGCGAGTGGATCCCTCGATCTAGATGGAGGAGGATCCAAGCTCGAAGGCGCAGAGAGTTAGAGCAAGCCACGAACCAGACCGTTCCCGTAAGCGCCTCAACCAGTGTGGCGACGAAACCAGTGGGGAAGGCAGGTCCGAGGGCTGAGAAATTAAAAAGACAGGGCACTGATCCGGAGGAGCGGACGCAGCAGCGTCCACCGAAGCGACATCGTCAGAGCCCGGGCACCCGCAACGAGCCGGGAGGCTGGAGTCTGGCAACTGCCCAGAATCCGGACTTCGCTGTGGTAATCGAGCGGGTGGACGGGGCGGCGGTGGACGAAGCTACGGCTGCCGTGATTAGGAGCAAGCTCACGAAGGAGATAGGGGCTGCCATCAAGAGCGGCGTACGAGGCCGCAACCTGGCATTTGACGCCTCGGGCCTAGTCGCTGAGGGGTACTTCCTCGTGACAGCGGCCACCGAGGAGTCAATGACATGGTTGCTGAACTGTGGCCTCGGCGACCGGGAGGGCATTCCCCTAAAAGTCAAGAGGCTCGAGAGACACCGGATGTCAGTCTGGCTCCCGGGCAGCACGGAGGACCTACTGGTGGACCCATTGGAGTTCATCAAGGTCCAAAATGAGTATAGGGAAGAGCTACGGATGCCAGAGTGGACACTCGTCCGCAGGGAGGTGTTACCCCTAGGGGTAAGACTGGTAGTGGGTGTCCCCCAGGAGGTGGCCGCAATAGGCGGAGTAGCTCTTCACTACCAGGCCACAAGAGTGCACGCCCGCACTATCGGGAAGAGCCCAGCACAGACAGAGAGGAAGTGCACCTGCAAAGGATGCCCAGTACACGACTCAAAGACGCGGGGTGGGGAGCCTGCCGTGAACCGGTCGACCAACCAGCCTGGAGCCACTATGGGAAGCCAGGCGGAAGGGAGCAAGACGGTGCAGGGAGGCTCACACCTGAACAGCACACAACAGGCGCACTACACAAAGAAGGAGCGGCCCATAGGCGGGGGGGGCGACAATCAGTCAGGCACCCCGAAGGAGGGCACCACTGAGACTCGGAGGCCCTGCCTTTTGGGCCCGCCCCCACAGCATCACACGACACACCCTCCCCCTGTAACGACGAAGCCGAAGGACCGGACACCCCCACCGAGCGTTGCACAGTTGCAGCCGCACTGGTGCGGGGGGTCGATACCGGAGGCGGAGCCCAAATAGGGAGGGGACAGGTACACTAACACACAAACAAACACACACTCATACACTTACATATGAACACAAACAGTAACACACCACAAATAAACACACAAAAAATAAAGATAGTTCAAGTGAATCTTCACCACTGTGTCGAAGCCATGACGGAGCTTCGTAGATACGTGGTGGAAGAGACAATAGACATAGCCCTGCTGCAAGAGCCATACGTCTTAAACGGACGTGTGGCAGGGCTCGGCTCTATGGGGAAGGACATCATATACCATGAGGATGGTGAGTTAACCCCAAGAGCATGTATATATGCCAGCAGCAGAGCAAGAACACTAGGATTAATAAAAGCAGATTGTTACAGCGACCTCGCAAGTGTTGTAGTAACAATACAGACAGGTGCAGGGAAAGAAGAAAGGGTGCTCCTAGTCTCCGCATACCTGCCCAGCGAGGGGGACTTTGAGCCGCCATCCCGAGAAATGGAAGAAACTGTAAGGAAATACCAAGGTAAGAATATTCCTATTATTTTAGGGTGCGATGCCAACGCACATCATGTGGTGTGGGGTAGCACTAACTGTAATAAAAAGGGTGACTTACTTTTAGAATTCATAAGCGAAACAGGCCTGGAGATATTGAACGTGGGTAACACGCCCACATTCGTTACCAGGTCAAGACGAGAAGTGCTGGACATCACGATCGCTACAGATAAGATAAGCCGACATATTAGAGACTGGAAAACGGACGAAAGTGACTCTATGTCAGACCATAGACGTATCACCTTCAGTCTGGAGGCCAAGACTGAAAAGATTCTAATAAGAAATGCGAGGAAAACAAACTGGGACACGTACCAGCACCATCTGGAGAAGTGGGTCCCAGGAGGAGACACTCCACTAGTAGACGCTTTGGAAATAGAAAAGGAAGCCAACAGACTGGACGAAGCTCTAAGGGATGCCTATCACAAGGCATGTCCCCTAAGAGAGATAAGACCAGATAGAGGACAACCCTGGTGGACAAAAGCACTGGGGAAACAGAGGAAAAAGACAAGGCGGGCTCTCAACAAGGCCTTAAAGAAGGACGACGATGGGAGCTGGCAAATATATAGAGAAGAAAGAAACCTATATAAGAAAGAATGTAGAAGGGAGAACAAGAATAACTGGAAGGCGTTCTGCGCAGGAGTTGAAAGATACCCTGAAGCGGCGCGACTGGTAAAAACGTTCTCCAAGGCCAACACGCGTAGGCTAGAAAGTATTAAGAACGGAGAAGAACTAATAACGGATCCGGAAAAGATATTGGAAGTTATGACGAAGACGCACTTCCCAGATAGTGAAGAATACACAGATGATGATATACTAATCCCCCCAGGTCCCAAAGTGGACCGGGAACCAAAGATAATCATCACTGAGGAGCTTTTACTGTGGAGCATTCGATCCTTTCAGCCATACAAGGCAGGGGGTCCGGATGAAATCTTCCCGAAAATGCTACAAACAGCTATTAAGTATATAAGTAAGGACCTGCTGGCCTTATACAACGGCAGCATCAGCACTAAGCATATACCGAGCAAATGGAGGGAGGTGAAGGCAGTATTCATTCCAAAACCTGGCAGGGCATCCTATCAGGAAGCTAAAGCCTTCCGATGCATCAGCCTCTCCTCATTCCTACTAAAGACACTGGAGAAAATTTTAGACAGAATAATCAGAGAACAAATTGAGAAAAGCGGATCTCCACTACACCAGAATCAACATGCATACATGGAGGGCAAATCCACCGAAACGGCCCTCCACAACCTGGTGATAAGAGTACAAAGATCAGTTAGTAACGCAGAATACGCAATGGGCTGCTTCTTTG
Organism: Eudonia lacustrata; assembly: GCA_947562085.1. NCBI lineage: Eukaryota > Metazoa > Arthropoda > Insecta > Lepidoptera > Crambidae > Eudonia > Eudonia lacustrata. The sequence continues at coordinate 5,465,265 of OX387328.1, forward strand.
ACGTGGAGGGTGCATTTGACAGAGCGACCCCGGACTCAATAGAGGCTACCCTCAGCCGCGAAGGAATAGACAGTGACATATCAGAATGGGTAAAAAACATGCTGAGACACCGACTGATAAGCACAGAGATAGCAGGAACAACACGCACGGTGGTGGCGAAAAGAGGATTCCCCCAGGGGGGGTGCCTGTCGCCATTGTTGTGGTGCCTGCTTATAGACGAACTAGTTAACAAGATAAACAGGATGCACATATACACACAGGTGTACTCTGATGATGGCGTGCTCCTGGTTTCAGGCAAAGTCCTCAGCGTCATGAGTCAAATCATGAACAGGGGCCTAAAGGAAGCCCTAGGGTGGTGTAGGAGCAAAGGTCTGAACCTTAACCCTGAAAAGACCAAACTAGTTCTTTTTACGAAGAAAAGAAAGATAGGGCGCGCTGCAGCAGTGACACTGGACGACCAAGAGCTGGAAACAGTTAAGGAAGTCAAATATTTAGGAGTGACACTGGATAGCAAGCTTAACTTTGGAACCCATATTAGTAACATCTGCTCAAAGGCAAAGATGGCAATGATGCAGTGTAAAAGTGTAATCGGCAGAACCTGGGGCATGAAACCAGCGATGGCACTATGGATATATAGGGCAATAATCGTGCCAAGAATCCTACATGGGGCCATCGTATGGTGGCACAGAGCCGCAGTAGGGAAAAACAAAGCAGAGCTAGACAAGGTCCAAAGGCTAGCAGCCCTAGTGACTACGGGCGCGATGAGGACAACACCTACAGCCGCGCTTGAGATCCTGCTGGGGCTGAATCCTCTGGACCTAGAAATTAAGAAAAGAGCCATGGAACAATGGTTCAAGCTAAGAAGTACTGGCTCTTGGACTGGGAATTTCACAGACAAGGGGCACGCCAGTGTAGGCGAACAATACGAAGATAGGCTGTCAATGATCCTCTCCAACAACGACTTAATACGGAAGGAAAGGATTTTTGACAAGAAATATAGAATACACATAGGTTCAAGAGAAAATTGGAGAATGGAAATTGGTAACACGACCTGCTATACGGACGGCTCCAGAAAAGAGTCGACAAAGCTCTCCGGGGCCGGCGTGCACATCAAATGTGCAGACGGGACGGAGATAAACAAGTCGATACCGTTAGGTAGATTCGCCAGTGTCTTCCAGGCGGAAATATACGCAATAATGGCATGCGCTGAGATGGCCGAAAACCTTAATATTACAGGAAAGATGGCTATCTATAGTGACAGCCAGGCGGCGCTGAAGGCACTAGGCAGGGAAGAAACAGCATCAGCAATTGTCAAAGAATGCAAGGTATCATTAAAAAGACTAGCTGAGAGGACGGACCTGACGATAGCGTGGGTTCCCGGTCACGAGGGAAACACGGGAAACGAACAGGCCGACGAACTAGCCAGGAAGGGAGCAGAAGAAAACCTGGTGGGACCGGAACCCCGGCTGCCAATAGCGCACAATATCACCAAGGGGGTAATCGGCCACAGAATAACATCAGAAACCAACCGAAGATGGAGGTCCTCGAAAGGCATGAGACAGTCGAAGATCTTCATCAAAGGAATGGATAAGAAAAAGACTAGCAAGCTAATGGGACTCTCCAGAGAGAACACGAGGCTAGTCACAGAAATCATAACAGGACACTGTCGGCTGAATAGACATCTGACAGTGATAGGAGTAAAAACCGACCCCTTATGCCCGGAGTGCTTGGAAAGCGAGGAGACCAGCCTCCACCTACTAGCTGAATGCCCCATGTACTCACAGATTAGATGGGAGCTCTGGGGGTCGGACACAATGCACATAGAGGACCTAAAGGATCTGAAGGTGGAGCAGATAGCAAGATTTGCCAGAGAGACCAAAAGATTTAACGGGGCGCCGTGAAAGCTGGATGAACCTTAACTCCCTCATACAGGGAAAACGGGGAAAAGGATGAAGTGGCCTGCAACAATGCGAGCGGATCGTCCGTCCGGTTGGCGACGTCCCCATGAGAAATAATAATAATAATGGGCGGCGGTGATTACTTTCCATCAGGTGACCCGCCTGCTCGTTTGCCTCCTTTTAACATAAAAAAAAAAAAAAAAAAAGACTTTACGACTGGTTTTCGCTAGAAAATGGTACTACCAAATTTAATTTGTATTTATATTCGCTTATCAGCTCACATTCTTTAAAAAATAAGTTGAAACTTACCGATGGAAAGTCAATAGTTGTTGACTATTTTCTTTCTTGTTTGAATGGGACCTGCAGCCCCTAATTACGCAGTACATTGTGCCACACACTCACAAATTAACAGTAAATACAGGTTGTAGATTTGCATTCCCGCCATAAATTTACAGCTGATCGTAATTGGTACACTTAATGACTAAAAAATACTTTTAACACGGAGAAAGTAATAAGGAACCGATTGATTAATAAAATGATCTCAGTGTAAATTAGAATAGCGACCGTCGACTGACGAGAATAGGGGTGCAGACCGTAGTAGGTACATAAGAGCGCAGCGGGCGGACATTAAGTCGATGAACTTACGTAAACTTGTAGGTACTATTATGTATTCTGTGGTAAAGTGGCTTACTCTTACGCATAAGTATACTTTGTTGCAATAAACTATTATTAGGTACTTACTGATCATGTTTAAGATACTCGCAGGTACTGCTCAAAGTGGGCACCTTCACGTTCTATGCACAAATGAGCACGGCGCCTTAAGTTTCTAGGTAACTTTTACTTTGCTACTTGTACTTTAACACTCGTGATTTCGTCTTTATAAACCATTCTTTTTATGTCTCCCCACAAATAAAAGTCACAAGGAGTCAAGTCTGGCGACCTCGGAGGCCAGGGCACTGGCCCACCTCGACCAATCCACTCGGTTCCGAACACTTCGTCCAAATAATCGCGCACTTGGCGTCCATAATGCGGAGGCGCCCCGTCCTGGTGGTAAAAGAGATTCCGGTGAAGAGCTAGTGGCACGTCGTCAAGCATTACGTCAACTACGTGCTGCAAAAGTTGCAAATACGAGTTGCTGTTGAGATAACCCTCGATGAAATAGGGCCCGAGTAAATGTCCACCAACAATGCCAGCCCACACATTGATGCTAAACCTATGCTGGAACGAATCTTTTTTGGTCTTATGGGGGTTCTGTTCGCGGTAAGCCCACCAATGTTCATTGTGGACGTTGTAAACACCGATGCGCGTAAACATACACTCGTCCGTCCATAGAATGCTGGCTTCTCGGTGTTCTAGTACCCAGTGACAAAAAGTGACCCGGGCGGCATGATCTTGCTCGTTCAATTCTTGAACTCTTCTGAAGTGGAACGGGTGCTGTTGCTCCGACTTAAGAAGCCGCCAGACTGTTGTGTGGTGGACATTGAAGTGGCGGCCAGCATCACGAGTACTGGCACGTGGTTCCCTCTCGAAGTATTCGAGTATTTGCTCTTGCAAATCGACTGAGAGGCCCACACTGCCGCGACCCTGCGCATGTCGAGGAACGTTGAACTGGCCATGATCCCTCAGTCGTTGCGTGGCAGCAAGCATTACCTCGCGCGATGGAGTTGGTCTGTTTGGAAACATTTCCACAAACATGACCACGGCTCGACGTAGACTGTTCCCACTAATTGCGTATAATCGCACCATCTCCACAAGTTCTACGTTAGAATAATTTTCCGTCATTTTACTTTTTTTACACACACAAACAACACACCTAAGAACACGTTTCGCTCCAAATTCGCTAGGGCTAAGAAATGTGTCACTCGTTCGGGGTTGCGCGGCACACTGGCTTTGATGCGTGCGGCGTGCGCCCGCCGCCCGCCGGCCGCCGGCGCTCGCCGCGCCGACAAAGCTGCGGGCGCGCCGCGAAGCTCGAGCTTGTTGCTACCTACTCGTGGTCGGGTGAGCGGGCGTACGCGAACGAGCGTTTATTTTTTAGTGCTACGCAGACGTGCGATTCGTATTTACAGATTTTGAAAATATGATTATTATTTTTTCATATTCTTTTTATAATTTATTTGTAATAAGTATAAGCAATACGACTGCTGCTATGAATATGGCGTGAATGCAAATCAACAAGTTGTATATGAAATAGCGTCATTTAGCAACATAAATAGTGAAAATTCGGTAAATATTCAAACGGAGTATGACCACTAGTTTGACATTTTCCACAATGATTATGCGAACAAGTCAAATATATCTAAAACGAACTGTCAGCTTTTAAATCAATGTACTTCTGAATTTGGCCGAGGCTTGGCCGGGCAATAGGACTCAGGCACTCAATTTTCTGATGACCGTTTGTCATAACAATACAAAAAATAAAAACTAAGTGTCAACCATTTGTCGCAGTCCAACCTCCTTTTCTAGCCATAAGATAGAACGGAACTAAACATAGTTGCACGATTTTTATTTTAGCCATCCTTCTATAGCTTTAGTTATTGTTCTGAGTGATATACACACGCCATCAACCTACCTAGAACTGTCAAATTTCTTCAATACATTGTCAACCATTTGACAGTTTGTGGTAGGTTTATGTGCAGGGTGTCTGTACCTATTTAACAAATTAGCAATAGAACTTCGTACTTCAATTGACTGGGGCACAGTGGGTAAGAAGCTTTACAGTTTGTGCAAGCTATTCATGAATCGCTGTTAGAAGGCTATTTTAATAATAAAGATATCCAGACTTGTTTTTAATATTTTATTTTGATACTAAAAAGGCGGTAAATATAAATAAAACAAACAACATAACCTTGATTGAATGTTTAATTATTTTTCATAAAAATTATAAATTATTTAAAAGTTAAGTTCACACAATCACAAGAAAAACACGATTTAATAACAATATTAATATAATTTTGCCGCAAACAGAACATTGTGAATAACCAATATAGAAATAAATCTCTTGCTATACTTGCAGTGCCAAAATGAAACCTCTTCCAACAGCAGCAGGGTTTAAAACACATTTTTTACATAGTTAGTTAAATACCTTCAATTTGAAGCCTTACATGAATAAATACTTAAGCAATAATCTACCCATTACGTTACAACATGACCCTTCGGCTCTTAACTATAAGAATCATATTCGCAGTACAAGTGTTACTGTTGATGTGCCGTTAACTGTATACTGACTTATTCACAATGTTATATACGGCGATTAAAACAATCTACCTACACTCGTATCGTCGTCTATAATCATCATTGGTATCACACAATCATTTTTAAAATAAAAAGCACAATTATAACGGAAAGTACTAAAAAACTTCAGTTTCATTTTGTTCGTTACTTTGACACAATTGCTGCAATAGGTAACACTGATCAGAATGGTTTTTGATTTAATAGAGTTGCGTTCAATTACAGTCATCAGTCAACTATTAAAAAAAACCTCCACGTACCTACACTGTGAGGCAAAGGGTACACCTGTAATGTCCGCGTCAAAAGTGCGTCAAAATGCCATTTTTAAACATGACGTCATCATAGGTGCGATGCGATCACCTTGCGTATATTAATGGCATTGTTGACTTCCTTAAACATTTAGTAAAATCCCTCACCCCGATACAATCAACGCAAACCGTGGTCAGAAGCGCCCTCATGTCAAAATAAATTTAAAATAACCGTGTGATACCAAACATAAAACCTCCTCTGGAATCCATTTAGAATAATTGTTCGAAAGTTACAATCGACACAAATAAACCAGTTACCAATTTTAAAAGCTATCTAGGTACTAGGGCCAGGACATATGGCCTATTAATGGAATGATATATAAATACACGGAAACATAACGGAATCAACATAATTCAATTGGCTTTCGAAGCTATTATATTAACAGTAAAGCACTTTTCGATTGTTAAGTAATGTAAATTCGAATGAAGAAAATAATGTCAAATGCATTGTACTACCCGTGCGGTCCGAGACACACTTGTGAGCGTATGAGCACACCATAGACACAGAGATGGGCTCAACAAACCCCTCAAAAAGAGACAGAGCGACGGCCAATACCTGTTTCTACACACACAGCGTGCGGAATTTGTACGCTCTTACAAGCGCAAGCCAATCGGTGTTCTAGAAAAACCGGTTTTAAATATAAGTTCGTAGTGATGAATTTTGATCTTGTCTAGGAACGGACGGGATGTATGTTAAAGAACATAGTTTACAATTCCATTTATTGGCACCAGTATTTTCACAAAATAAAGTGTAGGTACCTAAAGTTGGAACTAAGTAAGTGAAGTCACTATCTACTATATCACTCATTAATTCGTTCTATCTCAATTCAATATTGCAAATACTGACATTAAATAAACCGATATAATATCTGATTAGCTAACCTAGGTCATAGTAAAAATGTTAACTGGGCTTACGCAAACTTCCTATACAGGTATTGCCTAGGATAGATACCAAGTAGTTTGCGTTATGCGCCAAATAATCAATTTTATATAAAAGTGTATAATAGTAACAACACTTCATCCGGTGACAGTGAAATAGACATGACAATATTTTGCAACGGAAAAATCTTTAAGCATTTAAATGTTCAAAACGTATAAGCATCTACCCAATTTTGATGTAACATTATTGAAAAGAAAAGTATTTTGCTTGGATCATATGACAATGAGGTGTTTTCATAAAAAAAATCTAACTCAACAATATGGCGTAATAGTAATTACAAATCTAGTCGAGACCAAAAAAACTGTAAGCGTTTTGCGTGAAATGAGACGCACGCATCCGATGAAAATTAGTTTAATATTGAGATGACCTCAATAGATCAACGCCACAGTAGATCATTTCAATGTGTAGTGTTCGCGTCAATTGATTTTTTAAAACGCCTCATTATCATAAATATTTAATAGACTACAAATAGGTATAACGTAGGTACTCTAATTAAGTTTTTGATCAATGACTTACGATATAATATAATGGAAGATAGGCATAGAAATAATTTGTAAAACAATATGGGTAACAGCTCCCGCCCACGACCGACTTTTTGTGGGACTGATAATCGGACCGATTTTTTCGCCGAGGTTTTAGTACCGATTTTGTGATCGACTTGTAGGACGAGTGCGTTGCAACATAGAATTCCATAAGTTTCATTTTCACGAACTAAAAAATCGGTCACCGATTATCGGACGTAGGCGGGTGCTCTAATGTAGTAATGTTTTGTTCAAAGTGATGACATTTTCACAGAACAACTATCAATTGTTTCTATAAATATTAAATGCTTTTCAAATTTATATGAAGCGAATATGTCTATATAGTTTAGTCTAAAAAATATAATCACCAATAGTTTGTAACAGTTTTTCATTTTGAACTTTGATTTCTTTAACAATGCCCGAGCGATAATGTAACGTGACTACTAATACATAGAGTTGACAATTGAAATGATTTAGTTTTATGTTTTGATAGGACGGGAAATGTATGGAAACGTCGTTGTACATTCTCTAGGATTATGATCAGCGATCAGAAAAGTTAAGACCATTATTACTTAAACTTCTCGACAGGACATAACATGGAACTAATATTACAGATTTCCCGAAACACAGAAAATAACAAATTCTACGATTTTAGATAAATAATGCCAGAGACAATAAAATTACAAAAAAAATACCGGTAAACGAAATACCGGTTTAAAACCCGGTGGTATTAACAGCTCCATGTTATTTATTTTAAACTTCTGCAACATTAAATTACATGGTGGACTTAATGCCTCGGGCATTCTCTACCTTTGACTGGTGAAATGGTAGGTGTAATTTATATAAAAAAAATGTCTTGTCGTGAAGTTAAGATAAAAAATATACTCTACCTTTTAGATCACAGATTATGATGGCAAACCATACTCATTACTTTTAGGAGTGAAGAACACTAAGTAATACATTGATGGATCATTTCACCCCTTTTGAGATATTTCTGCCTTCATCCAAAGATCCAAGGGTCATATTATCAGCTTTAATGTTGAGCGAGTTAAATATGGAAGCAAAAGTGTGTTGCCGGCTGAGTTGCCGGGCGATAAATAAATAGATCAATGGTCAATATTATTGTTCCTTGCAAGGAACAATAATATGCACTAACAATATGCATTGCAGTGTGAAGCTACGACCCCTGTATATCATTGTGAATGGAAATATAACAATTTACAAATAATGAAAACCTATTGTCGGTTAGCATAGATCGGAATAGGAAAGTTTTTTTTTTAAATAACATCATAACGTTATCAAACTTATGGATAATCCGATAAAACCAAAGGTGAAAATATAATATTACTGTCTTGGCGCGTCTTACTATTTATTTAGATAATAATATGATTTATGTCATCCATTGTTACCCAATTACATCAGATGCATTATTTTTTTTAAATATGTAACTAAAATTTTCCTAAGGTAATATTAAAGCTTGTTTGGGCGTATCCATGCTATGACAACTTTACAAAAGTATATAAAAAAACTATATCTATTCCGTTCTATGTTGACCACAGACTGGCAGTTAGCTAGACGAGAAGAGTCTACGTTTATCTTAGTAGCATACATTGGCAGAAACCTTTTGTCCGCCAGTGTCGGCTATAACCGACAAGCGATACCCGATGTGCCCTGTACTCCAGCGACAACAATTAAAGTTTTTGAGACAAGTTTTTACTCTTAAATTGAATACTTTAGGGTACAAGGTACGGCGTCGCATTTATGCTGTGACAACCAAAAAGATTTAGGCGCTAACAACTATCAAACGCGCTTCACTTATGCATGGTGTATATAAAGTATACTACATATAACGCGAATAAAAATATATGTTATAATAGATTATATTTGCAACGGTTTCATTGTTGAATAATTATGAAATTTGCTCGATAGAAAAATCTTTAACATTTACTAAAGTTCGTCGATGAAATTAAAAGTATATTTATTAGAAAAACGCTATTGTGTTATTTTCTTATAAAATTACCTAGATTTTAAATAAATAGCGTTTTTCAAATTTCCTGACTTGAGTCCAGTGGATCACGCATGCCTGCGTTCCCATCCCTTTTGCTTGTATGCAGATCGACAGTTAGCGCTGAGGCGCGTTGCTAGACGGACCATTTCAGAGTTGTTAGCGCCTTAATAGTTGATGTACGACACCTTGCATTCTAACAGCAGGTCAGCCGCACTTTGGATGCGTTTTCGTACCAATTTGATTCGTACACAAACATATACACACTGCGGCAGATCAACCTACCCAAAACTATCAAATTTCTACAATCAATTTTGAATTTTATCATTTGGTTATAAGGATCAATATTCATTGGAGAAATTTGACAGGTTTGGGTAGGTTGATCTGCCGCCGTGTGTACGAATACGAACGATATAGATCCCGATCCTCCGAGTACTATAGTACCTCACGCACTAGGTGCGAGCTAGTCGTGCGTGTACGCGCGTAGAGTTTACACATCCGCGATTAATCCCAACTTGTATGGACTTCTTTTGCGTTCGTACGAATAAACGTCACGTGACTCTGTCACTCTGGCATTTCAACTGCGAAAAACGCAACAGGACTTCTTGGCGGTAAAGTGAAAAGTCATGTATGCGCATTTGTTTCATTTTCTAAAATTTGTGTTATGTCGAATATTAATGTGAAATAATGATGGATTGTTAACTGTTAAGAGTCCGTGAACGCACATGAGTGTTGGCAAATGAAACAAAAGTCCGATAGTCCAAGAAGTCCGCGTGAGGTCTTAGTAAACCACATCTTCACTGAGATAGTCAAGGGGTTGGGGATAATATCAATTCTCACTTCTCATTACTATTATCATCCATCATCATCATAAAATAACAAAAGAAATATTATCTCTAAATATAACTTGTAAGAAAAAATACTTTGACACTGGCTCAATTTGCTAAATGCACGAAGCCATGAAAAAGAAAAAAAAATCGTATGTTTACTTACGAGTAAAATTCGTACGAAAACGCATCCAACGAAAGTGCGGCTGGCCTATCACTTGATGTCCTCACATCCACTGCCTGCCAGTCTAATGTGATTGCACAACGACGTTTACCTCGTGATGCGCGGGGGCGGGGGCGGGGGTGGGGGTGGGGGCGGGGGCGGGGCTAGACGATGACTACGAGCGGCAGGTCTTGGATCATAACTGCGACGGCGGCAGCGCTCGCTGCGCGGCTAAGCCCCCCGCGTCCAGCCGGGGCCAGTCCACGAACTCCTTGCCGTGTCTGTTGGAGAGACGTTTTTGTTTATATTGTAGTTTTGGTTTTACAGTGTGTGGCCTAGAACCGGGGATAATATTGAAAACAGAGATTCAATAGGTCACTAGTAATTGAATCATTTTGGTATCAACTAATTAAAATCAAAACTTTACTTTTTGATTTTTTCTAACAAAATTAATCGTAAATTTAATGTAATGCAATAGTTCCGCTGAACTCGATCGATTGAGTTCATTCTGACAACGTCTCTTTGACAATTTCTGGGTTGTGTGGTTGTGTGATATAATAATACACTGAATGAATCGTAACTTTAAATTCTTATTGTATGTAATGCATGGGTTTTGGTTATACTAAACGCAAAGACTCGTGGCAGTCGGGGCCATAAATCACTTTTGTTAAAGGGATGTGCACGTGCTAATTACTATAATTATAGATTATCGATAATATGGAATGCATATACTTAATCGATACACAAAATATGAGCTCATTAAAGTATTGATCGTTACTGAGAATATCTGTACTTACATTTACTTAATTACCAATCATGTAATGAGGGTAATTAGAAATAATTTGATAATAGATAACCCTCGGGTTGACTAACATAAAATAACATAAATTAACAAATGAAGCTATCGAAAACGTAACTGTAGGTAATTGGCAAAAATGTGTGCGTCACGCTGAAACTATGCAAGAACAGGACTTGAAAAAATCATTTTTATGCGAACGGCTAATAATAAATGTCAATGATAGCGACACGGACGATGATGATGACGATTAGCCTGTAATAATTTTATAAGAATAAATTAATAATACCAATAAACAGTTTTATTATTTATGGCATTTCAAATATCCCCAATATTTTATCGATAAATGCATGTACACAAACAAAGCGCATCTCTGTGTCTGTATGACGTCATCCATAAACAGTGCAAGTGCGAGAGAGAACATGAACATGCGCTGTCTCTTTTGCACGTTTTATTGCTCCGCCTGCCACGAGTCTTTGCGTTTAGTATAACTGGAATCTTTTCAGAAAAAACACTAATATTCTAGTCTAGAGAGTCTCTGTTTTCAATATTATCCCCGGTTCCAGGCTACACACTGTATATTATAACTGATATTTTTGAAACAGATTTAGTTAACAATAGGAATGCTCGGGGATCGTGGAAGCTCATTTTGTTGTAGGGAGTTGGTCCTATAGTAAGAGTTGTTCGTTTGTATCACGGGCGTCATCTCAGAAGATTTGGACGGTGATAAAAAAATCAACCTATAGTCTAATCATTAATTCACTGGAGTAAACTGACAGATGCTAATGTCACATTGTCAAATTATGTTGCCACATTTATTGTACTAGTGATGCGTTTCGTTCATTGTCATTCAGATCACTCACACAAAGTCAGTAGGAACGTTTATTATAAAAAGGAACTTATTAATTATAATATAGGTAGGTATATGAATGTCTTTTTGTACCGAGAAATTTCACCTGATAGTTTAGTTGTCAGTGTTTGTTTTACTTTGGGAGCTGGATTCGAAAATTTTGGAAGTATTTTAATTATTGCAATTTTTACATCATTCATCTTTTTGAAAAAAAATACAGATTTAACCACTGTGTAGGAGTACCATTTACTGAATAACAATTAAGACAAAACAGAATACTATATTAATAACGTTGAAGTGGAGATAACCTCAACAATATAGTACCGTTTTACGTCAATAATCACTCGATCCCGTTCCAAAATGAAAAATCACTCTGACCCGTTCTAAAAACATTTTTTATCACTTTCTCACATAGCACTTTCTCTCTTTTTTCACTTTCTCTCTCTCTTTCCTCAATACAATTAGACCTAATGACTTACCTGTGAATCACAAATAAATAATTTGAATTTGAATTTGAATTTAAACAAAACTGGCCTAGGAGATTTCTTAATAAAGTAAATAAAATGAGTAATGTGATTTGATTCAGAACGTTATGAGAATGAATGAGTGAGTAATTGATGTCAATCTTCTTGTCACAACACTATTTTCTGTTCATCAGAAACTGGGAACACAGTAAACGTCAGATTACTCCAGTGAATTAATGATTAGACTTTATACATCTATGATTTCTAATAGTTATATAGATTTTCCTTAAACATTGAAAATTTCATGAAATTGGCTTGTTTATACTTGAGATACTAAAACGTGTAAAGGCTTTTACGTGAAAAAAACGTACAAAAAACTACAGGTTTTAATAATTTATTGCATGTCGCATTGTCATGCGATGCAAATTTAAGATGGTACCTACATTAAATTCAAATTCAAAAAAATTGTTCGGCGTAGCAGGCTTAAGTTCTAACAATAAAACTAATACATAATCTTAAAATTAAAATGCTACGACGAACTGGACTCCTCTAAGCATAAGTTGCAGCTTCAAGAAACTACACCGCTGATTTTTAGAGTTACGTTATACAAGTGATGACCTGCAAGGGCATAGCAATGTTTAGGAGTTGGTGGGATATGCGTATTATGTAACATGCGGTATATCTACCTGAAGATGAAGGTCAAGGTCGCCCCGACGCAAGCGCCCCAGAACATGAGGTAGAGCAGAACCTCGCTGCTGTACCGCTGCGGCAGCGATGCGCTCGCGCAGAACATCGACATTGCCACCAGCAACACCGACGGGAACTGGGAAAGATTTTTTATTTGATTGGTTTAAGGGAAACAAACAAGTTTATATAACACTTATAAATGTAAAGTAAACTAAAACATCTATGTTTAAGGTATACAGGGTGATTTTTTATCACCGTCCAAACCTTCTGAGATGACTCCCGTGATACAAACGAACAACTCTTACCATTAGACCAACTCCCTAACTCGAAAATAAAATTCAGCTGTTCCATACATTTTGGTCGAATGAATATTGATGTTTTGTATGGAACAGCTGAATTTTATTTTCGAGTTAGGGAGTGGGTCCAATAGTAAGAGTCATCTCAAACGGTTTGGATGGTGGTCATAAAAAAGTGAGCCTGTATAGTAGATTATTATACATTGGCTAACAAAGTTTTTACTGGTAAAGAAAAACAGTAATGTGACACACATTATACATATTGTTTCCCATCCCCACGACCCGGGCTTTTCCGCGCCTACTTTTGAGAAAAATTGTGACTTCGACATTCAATATCTCCAGAATGAGACGGTTCCCAGGTGTGACCCAGTATAAAAATAGAAAAATCATCGCAAATATGGGAAGACCACGTGGCTCCCGGCTTCGTTAAGGGTTTTTTTTACACCCTGTAAAACTATTTTACGGTAAAAAAAATATCTAAATAACAAGAACATTCCGCAGCGCTTGTACTCTCTAAGCTAGTCTTTTTTTGTAAGTTTTAATGTGATACTGTGGTAAATGGTGTTGGTGTACTTTTATGATGTTATGTGTAACTATTGTATGTAGTATAAATAAAGATTTGTTAGATGGGTTCCGCGACCGCATTATTTCAATGCAGCGTTTTCCCGCGTCGCATTTTATCGCGATCGGTAATTTTTCTTGTCGTTTTTTTACTCGTAGCTTTATTCAGTGTCTCATTGTTCCGCCTTTTTACAAAGCAAATGCGAAACAACGATACATTAAATAGAGCTGCGAGTAAAAAGGCGACCAAGAAATGTTTCTATTACGGAAAAAAACTACGTGAAAATAAAGCGATTGCGGAACAATGAGACACTGAATAAAGCTACGATTAAAAAACCGCAAAGAAAAATGACCGATCGTGGAAAAATGCGACTCGGGAAAACGCTGCATTGAAAAAATGCGGTCGCGGAACCCATCTAACAAATCTAAATAAATATTGTAAAACTTGTTGTTTGCCCAAATAATTTATTTAAAAAAAAGATTTATTACTCTCATGTAACAAAACAACAGTTATAAAAAGTTATCACATCACTAGTAATTACATAAGATATAGGTTTGCATCTCACCGTAATGTACTTCCAGTCGCGGTCCCTGCGCAGCGGGCAGACCACCGAGTTGCCCTCGCCGTCCCCCACCAGGTATTTACCCAGGAACAGGTCTATGGAGTCCTGGGGAAGGGAAAAATGTTAACTAAACTAACATAGACACATATACATACATAGTATAGGTACCCACTAAAAACCTAGTACCATTCCTTCTCTGCAACGGGGATGGCTGGGGTTCTCGAATGAAATGAAATGAAATTTAAATTAAAATGAAATTTATTGCTAAAATTTAAGAATTCCAATTTAAAATTCGTGATTGAAGTCACCAAGCAAGCATAAAACTGCCTGTAACAAGTTACTTCGCTCTTCTATAGCTAATATATTTATATTTAATAGACAAACTTATTGGAACTAAACAAAATTATTATACAAATCAAACTTGTTTTGTTTATATAATTTTTAACGCAAATTTTGTTGCGAACAAATTACAAAAACACAAATGTTGAGAAAATTTCCACGAGCAGGATTTGATCCTGCACCTTTCTGACATACCGGGTCAGGTGCTCTCCCAATTGAACTATCGTGGTTCTAACCAGCCCGCCGAAATTATTCAACACTATTTACTTTTTACTTTGAAAGCCAAAGGCACCCATTCAATGTCAACAACTACGTCATTAACATCCGATCATAATATTTTTACAAATACTAAAGATCAGTTAAGAAGTAGGCAAGCTATTTATAAATGTTTATATAATTTTTAACGCAAATTTTGTTGCGAACAAATTACAAAAACACAAATGTTGAAAAAATTTCCACGATAGTTCAATTGGGAGAGCACCTGACCCGGTATGTCAGAAAGGTGCAGGTTCAAATCCTGCTCGTGGAAATTTTTTCAACATTTGTGTTTTTGTAATTTGTTCGCAACAAAATTTGCGTTAAAAATTATATAAACAATATATCAAATCAAACTTATTAACTATAGTAACTATGTGTGTTTGTGTGTATGTGTGTGTGGTTGTGTGTGTGAGGGTGTGTGTGGTTGTGTGTGTGAGGGTGTGTGTGTGGCAAGCACCAAGTGACCCTCCGACCCACCTGCCGGAATCCATCGCTGAAGTTGTTCTTGTAGTATCTGGTGAGCGAGTTGACACCGTCGCGCACCAGGCCGAGGTGGGTTCGCTTCCCGGTGCGGGTGAAGTCAGTCTTCAGCGCGCCGGTGCCCGAATACTGGATGGAGATCATGTCCGCGTGGTCAGCCCACACCTGGAAACATATTTGTAATGTTAGGCAGCTGTACTTTGGATGCGTTTTAACGCACGCGTTTTTTTTGTAAATGTCGTCACTTATACAGGGTGTTTGGAAGGTGGGTGCAAAGCCTTAAGGGGATGTTAGTATGGACCACCAAGAACATTTTGAGCCACACTTGTCTTAGACCAAGTCTGTTATTATTATTATTTTATTTTTTGTTGATTTGCGATTTTAGTGCCAAAAATCCAAAATTTGCTAATTCAAATTCAAATTTAAATTCAAATTCAAAATCATTTATTCAGTTTAGGCTACAAATAGCTCTTATGAACGTCATTCTAAGCCATCGGTTCGTAAGTCTATCTACTCTGGGCGGGAGATCTTGTACTGAGAAGAACCGGCAAGAAACTCAGCAAGTGTCCAGCTCTTTTCTCCCTTACAGCGTCATAAATATTGGAAAATGCCCTATCATAAAGGACACTTTCCATCACAAATAAAAACACAAAATGTAAAGGACAATCACAACATATAAAAAAAACACAAAAAATAAAAAATAACTAAATAAAATATTTAAGCCTGCAAAAACATAATTTACCAGTTTAATTTTTTACAATATCATACAGTACTAGTAAAAGTCAAAAAAACTATAGTTAATAATAATAAAAATAAAACTAATTGTAATGTTCAATGCAACGCTATTTTGTTATCTGCAGGACACTATTTATAAGTAGTATTATGTATATGTTTTTTATTATAGCCAGGCTGTTTTATCTTCTAAATATTCTTTGACTGTATAATAACCTTTTTTAAGTAAAGAAGACTTTACATGTTTTTTAAACTTATCTAAAGGTAAATCTAGTACAGTATTTGGTATTTTATTGTAATAGTGTATACCTTGCCCCAAGAAAGAACCAAGCACCTTCTGTAACCTGAACAGTGGCATTACAAGTTTTGACTTATTTCTAGTATTAAAATTGTGTACATCACTGTGTTTAGAAAATGAATTGATATTGCAACGTACAAGAACTATACAATTATAAATAAATTGAGACGCCACTGTCAAGACATCAATTTCTTTAAAAAGATTTATTAAAGAAGTTCGTGAACCTAGTCTATAGATTGCTCTTACTGCTCGTTTCTGTAAAATGAATATAGTTTCAATATCAGCCGCTGTTCCCCACAGTAAGAGGCCATACGACATGACACTATGAAAATAACTAAAGTAAACTGTTCTAGCAGTTTCAACGTCTGTTAACTGCCTTATTTTTCTAATGGCATAAGCAGCAGAACTGAGTTTGCCGGCCAATTTCGAAATGTGAGGATTCCATTAAAGTTTTGAGTCAAGGGTTATACCTAAGAAAACTGTTGAGTCTACCAAATCTAATCGATCACCGTTTATTCTTATATCGGTTGGTTCATTTTTGACATTTGGTAATTTAAAATTAATACATTTTGTTTTTTTAGCATTAAGCTGCAAATTATTAATAGTAAACCAACTGAGTACATCAGAGAGTGCTTTGTTTACATCGTCGTAATTATTCTTACACCTACTTACATTAAAAATGAGTGAAGTATCATCTGCAAATAATACGATTTCACAGAAGTTCTCTACAAAGAATGGCAAGTCATTAATATAAATCAAAAACAGAAAAGGACCAAGAATGGACCCTTGTGGAACTCCCATTTTTACATGAGAACCAGATGATTTAGTTCCATTAATATCGACAGTTTGTGTTCGAGAGCTAAGATACGACTGAATTAAATTTAGTGCGAAATCTTTGAGACCGTAGTAATTTAGCTTCATCACCAGAGTTTTGTGCTCAACGCAATCGAAAGCCTTGGAGAAGTCGCAAAACACTCCAAGGGCGTTTTGAGACTTCTCCCAGGCATCAAATATATGTTTTAGTAGAGCAACACCTGCATCAGTAGTAGAACGACCCTTTGTAAAACCATATTGTTTATTATGTAAAAGGTTGTATATGTTAAAATACGACATCAACTGTTCCAATATAACTTTTTCATAAATTTTGCTTAGAGTTGGTAGTATTGAAATGGGTCGATAGTTACTGGGGTCTTCTTTGTTTCCCGATTTGAACAAAGGTATGACCTTACTAAACTTCATAAGATCGGGAAAGATACCTTTATTCACACAGTTATTAAAAATTTCAGCAAGATATGGTGCAATAGAATGTATAATATTAAAAAAAAACCACAAATGTTGAAAAAAATTCCACGAGCAGGGTTTGAACCTGCACCCTTCTGACATACCGGGTCAGGTGCTCTTCCAATTGAGCTATCGTGGTTCTAACCAGCCCGCCGAAATTATTCAACACTTTTTACTTTTTACTTTGAAAGCCAAAGGCGCCCATTTAATGTTAACAACTACCGTCATTAACATCCGATCATAATATTTTTACAAATACTAAAGATCAGTTAAGAAGTAGGCAAGCTATTTATAAATGTTTATATAATTTTTAACGCAAATTTTGTTGCGAACAAATTACAAAAACACAAATGTTGAAAAAATTTCCACGAGCAGGGTTTGAACCTGCACCCTTCTGACATACCGGGTCAGGTGCTCTTCCAATTGAGCTATCGTGGTTCTAACCAGCCCACCGAAATTATTCAACACTTTTTACTTTTTACTTTGAAAGCCAAAGGCGCCCATTCAATGTTAACAACTACCGTCATTAACATCCGATCATAATATTTTTACAAATACTAAAGATCAGTTAAGAAAATTTTTTTCAACATTTGTGTTTTTGTAATTTGTTCGCAACAAAATTTGCGTTAAAAATTATATAAACATTTATGTATAATATTCTTAATTACTTTTATAGAGATGCCCCACAAATCACTTGTGTTTTTCATTTTCAGTGATTTAAAAGTTTTTATAATATCCATTGAATCAATATATTTAAATTGAAAAGAAACATTACATTTTGGTACATATTTTTGGAGTAATGCTTGTGCAGCTTCTGGTGATGAATCCAAATTTGAGGTTGTCAGCACAGGTATATTTACAAAAAAATCATCAAAAATATTAGCAATATGTGAATCTGAATTGACTAAGTTGTCGTTTACTTTTAAAGTGAAAGTATTATCCCGTGGTTTAAATTAACCTGTTTCACGGTTTATAATGTCCCAAGTGGCTTTAATTTTATTGTTGGACTTTTTAATTTTTTCTTTAATATAATTAGATTTTGCTACTATACATACTTTCTTAAATATTTTCGAATAATTCTTTACATATTCCGTAAAATTAGAATTTTGGTTATATTGTTTTAGACTATATAAATCATACAATTTATTTCTACTTTTATATATACCAGTCGTGGCCCAGTCACAGAACTTAAGTTTATGAGTAATTTTGATTGTTCTTTGTGTAAACACTTGCTCATATTCAATCTTTATGAAGTTAAAAAGATTAGTATATAATACATCTGGATCATCTTGTCCAAATGACAATGCATTAATTTTACACGATATATTATTTTTAAAACGCTCTACTCGCTCCTTTGTAACTGGTTTACAGTTCACTATTTTTGGCTCATCCTTAATATTAAAATCATAGGTCACCTTTAAACCGCAATGGTCAGACGTAAGCTTACTAATGACTGACTTAGAAACAGGGTCATAGTCTGTAAAAACATTATCAAGACAAGTGGCTGAATGTGAAGTTATTCTAGTGGGTTCAAGAAATAGATTAATGAGATTAAAACATTTAAACAAGGCAACAAGACGAACACTCATTGAAGTGCTTTCTAGAATATTTATATTAAAATCGCCACATACAAAAACAAATTTATTTTTTAATTTTAATTTTCTTAGTACGTCTTCCATTACAGATTCGAAAATACCGAAATTGCCCGATGGGGGTCGGTATACACACACTATTACAAAGCTATTAAACTCCACACATGATAGCTCAATATTACGCTCCACTGATAAGCCTACAATATCGTTGCGATCTTTATATTTTATATTACTTCTTACTAGTATTAAAGAACCACCGTGAATAGCTGAGCTTCGCACGTACGCGCTTGCTAATTGGAAATTATATACATAGAATGATGTGTCATGACTTCTTAGCCAATGCTCAGTTAAACAAAATATATGAATTGCCTGACTTTTTGCAAATAATTCTAACTCTAAGTCTTTGCCAGCCAAACCTTGAATATTTTGATGTATAATAGTAATTAATGAGGACTTGGCTTTTGTCTTAGACCTCAGTTTAAACATGAGGTTGTTGTTACCTTATTACTAGTTGTAGATGTTGCATTAGTAGAACTACTAATGGTTACGTTGTTATGACGTAGACTTAGTTATACCATTTATAACTGTATCCTGTATATTATAAGCTAACAATTTAGCTATTTGGGTCCTACATTTCGTAGAAAGATACATAGTATCTGACGTCAAACTAAAGCTATTAATAAATTTATTTATATCAAAATATAAAATAGTGTCACTATGACGACAAATCAAATTAAACAATAATAAATTTAATTCATAAATGCGCTTATTTTGTTCCCAGGTCAAATTGGTACAATAGGGAAAAGCGCTAATTATTATCTTGCAATTTGTTTCTGATTGCAGTTTTATCAAAATATTAAAACTATTTATGATGTCACGTTTCTTCGTTTGTGAGCTGTCACCACATAACACAATAATATTAGTGTAACTATTCAATGAATCCTGTGATATTTTGTTTACTATAGTATTCAACGACTGACCTGGAGTACAAATATTGGTCATTGAATGGATAATATTTCTATTTATAGGCAACCCTAAGCCTTGACCCAGTTTATCAGAGTACATAACTGTTTTTCTTACTAATTTTGTAACATTAGGTTTAAGTATTTTTTGAGTAGAGGCCGATGAAGGACCGGGAACCAAAACAGACAAGTTTTGTGTGTTCATCTGAATATTTGAGTTAAGTGATAAAGACTCTTTGTGTAGGTTAATTTCATTATTAATTAATGAGTTGTACCGATCAGCATTGTACTTGCACAGATCAATGGCTGATTGGATATGTTCTTCAATCTGTTTCTGTGATATTGAGTATTTTTTAGTCATTATATCAAGAGACTCATGTAACCTTTGGATGTCAGTTTGTAATTGCTTAGTGTCCCGGTCATACATTTGCCTACTTTCCATTAACTTACTATTATATATATCTAAGGAATCCATAAGGCTAATACGATCCTTTCTGAGAGCAATATTTTTATAAAAACAGTTGTTTTTTTTAATCAACTTCTCAGTTTTCTTTATAAACTTATTAATTTTTACATATTTTTTAATTTTAGTTTTGCTGATTTTATTTATTTTGTTGTTGTTTTGAGATTGCTGTAATGAAATTCCACCAGGTGATGCTATAAGTTCTTCAAATAAGGACTGAGTATGATCCACTTCATGCTGCTTCTGCAACTCAACTAATTGGGATATCTGGTGGTTTGCCGCACTGAGGTCCCTTTCCAACTCGGTGATGCGGTTGAGTGCCCTTTCATAGGTGTTATGCTGCTGCTCAAAATTGGAGATGACATGTTGCAGTTGGTCACGCTGGTGGAGCACATCCTGGTGTTGCATGTGCAGTTGGGCTAACTCATTCTTAAACTGTGAATTTCTGTCTATTATGGATTTTATTTCCATTTCACTGTCATCCCTTTCTTTTAGCAGCTGATTGCAGGATTCCTTGGATACTCGTAGCTCCTCAAGTGCCTTTCTGAGCTTTAGTTCAGTACTTTGAGTAGCAGCCTTACGGGTCAGCATTGTGAAGTTGGTTTTATAAACACCTGAAAATTAAAGAAGTATATATTCAGATATATTAAGACTTAGGTGTTGCAAGTTAGGTTTATCTAACTTCTATTTAATTTCTATGTGCAGCAATTAAGATTATTTAAAAATGAGATTTTAATTATAATAAGTAAGTGGGGGGTAGATGTGTCACACAAAAGTTTGTTGTTTAAACTTAGAGTTTTTTATTGTAATTGCAAGTTATTACTAGATAATCTAGAAATGAAATTAATTAAGTTATAAGCTTCAAACAGCAGTCACGTTCTGGTTGTAATGTGTCGGAAGTGTATGAATGTCTGTGGCAAAACAAAGTCACCATCAACTTCACTTCCACATATAGTCAAGTCAAGAGAGGTTAACCAAGCCAAATCGTATTTGAGGTGTGACGATACTCACAATATGTGAGATTTGTAAAGTAATGAATATGAGTAGTATTGTTGTTAAATAGAACAAAAACATGTACCTAGTAACAGTATTTAGAAATAAGTTTTTCTCAATGTCAATGGTAATAATTTAAATTGAGTCTAATAACAATTATTGTTCTATTCTTACCCTATTCTTGGTATAGTGGAATATTAAATTTTAATACTATAATACTGAAATGCCAAAATTACTTTTGCAATTTAGATGCAAATCCTTTGATTTGATTACAAAGTAGAAAAATAACAATTCATTGGCCTAGTACATTGACACATACAATTTGAATGAAGTGTTTAGTTAAGATTTACACTTATGTTACTAGTATTTATAATAAAAGGAATGAAAACAATACTCCCCCGGTTTATGTTGCAGCAGTCCACGGCAAAAGTAGTTATTTTAACAACTTTTTGTAAAATTTGTTATAACAGTCAGCTGGCGATGACAGTTGGAAAATTACATTAGCACATAATTTAAAAACTACACAATATTAGTCAGAAAAAACACTAGTAGATGATATTTGTCACTTAATTTAATCACTAATTACAAATTTAATCATAAATAAGCATAAAAGACAATTTTTAACAAATTTTTAATAGGAGCTACACTCGGCGTCAAAAAAATCGCACCTCTTAGAAAATCACTTTCAAATGTCATTTACTCTTGATATGCACATGCAGTCGCATTAATTATGATTTTATTTACAAGGTTACTTAATTAACTTAATAAAAAACATTACTTTTCATTATCAAATAAAACCTAATGCAACAAATAAAGTGTCACAAAAATTCGATGCAAATTTTGCTACCCGTGAGAGTTGCTAGTTGCGCTTCCTTTGTGGGTATAAAACGGTCAACACGGGTTCAATGTGGGTCATTCGCTATTCAACCGTTGAAGAGGACACACGCACAGATTTTGATGGATACATGGATGTATACATGATGGATACACAGCTGATAAAGCCGCTCAAGTGGTTGCACTACTGCAATCAGGGGTGCGGCAGTGTGATGTCGCCCGGCAACTGAACCTGAGCCGTTATTCCGTTCGAAGAGTGTACCAGCGCTTCATAGAGACCGGTGGCTATATCCGCAGACACGGTTCGGGTAGACGTCGCTGCACTTCGGAAAGAGACGACCGGTTCGTTGTGTCGAACTCTTTGAGAAATCGTTTCTCCAACGCTGTTGAGTTGCAACAGCAGCTCCAGGCAGTTCGCAGACGCACCGTAAGCGTATCTACGGTTAGAAGAAGATTGAAGGAGAAGAAGATAGCGGCCCACAGAGCTGCTACGGGTCCAAAATTGACTGCAGCGCATCGGCGAGCCCGCTTGCAGTTTGCTCGTGACCACGTCGATTGGACCCTTGAGCAGTGGAGAGCTGTTCTCTTCTCAGACGAGACGCGAGTGTGTCTTTTCTGCAACGACCGACGGAGAAGAGTATACCGGAGGCAGGGTGAACGTTTCGCCCAAGCCTGCATCCAGGAGACGGTGGAATATGGTGGCGGATCCTGCATGTTCTGGGGCGGTATGTCTGCTGCCGGCAAAACCGACCTTGTCTGCGTCTCCGGACTGGAGGTGCTCGCGGACAAGGGTCGCTGACTGCTCGCCGCTATGTCACTGAGGTCCTGGAAGTGCATGTGGTCCCCTTTGCCGAATCTTTTGGCGAGGGGTTCACATTAATGCACGACAACGCTCGCGCTCACACTGCAGGCATCGTGAGCGACTTCTTGCAGAGGTCCCAAATCTCTGTGATGCAGTGGCCAGCGCGAAGTCCGGATCTGAATCCAATAGAGCACCTCTGGGACCATCTTAAACGTAAGGTTCGATCTCGGGATCCAGCTCCTTCGACTCTACAGGAGCTCCAAGACGCGGTGATTGAAGAATGGGGGCTTATCCCTCAAGAAGAGCTCCTGAAGTTGGTGAGGTCCATGAGGGACCGTATGGAAGCCGTGATCAGGGCAAGGGGGGGTAACACTAGATTTTAAGTTAATTTTAAGACACTTTTTGTACATTTTTCTTTGTAAATTGTCTGTTGTTAATTAGGACTTAATTAAGGATTTTTATTATTTTATTAATTTTAATGTTGTTTGTATAATTATAATTAAACAGAAAGTTAAATTTAATTGTTTTTTGATACTCCTTTTTGTTACCTTTCCAATGATACCCAACACTATCCTCTACATAAGGTTTAAGAATTTTTAAAGATGATTTTTAAAAGGTGCGATTTTTTTGACGCCGAGTGTATATAATTCGACTACTTAACCGGACAGTGTTGCCAGTGCCAATTAATTGCTAACAACATTCAGTTTAAGTTAAAATATCTATTTTTTACAATTTATTTTATTAGTGTAATGTGAAAACACAAATGTAGAAAAAATTTCCACGAGCAGGATTTGAACCGGCACCCTTCTGACATACCGGGTCAGGTGCTCTTCCAATTGAGCTATCGTGGTTCTAACCAGCCCGCCGAAATTATTCAACACTATTTACTTTTTACTTTGAAAGCCAAAGGCGCCCATTCAATGTCAACAACTACCGTCATTAACATCTGATCATAATATTTTTACAAATACTAAAGATCAGTTAAGAAGTAGGCAAGCTATTTATAAAATGTTTATCAGATGTTAATGACGGTAGTTGTTGACATTGAATGGGCGCCTTTGGCTTTCAAAGTAAAAAGTAAATAGTGTTGAATAATTTCGGCGGGCTGGTTAGAACCACGATAGCTCAATTGGAAGAGCACCTGACCCGGTATGCCAGAAGGGTGCCGGTTCAAATCCTGCTCGTGGAAATTTTTCAACATTTGTGTTTTTGTAATTTGTTCGCAACAAAATTTGCGTTAAAAAAGAAAATTATATAAACATTTTAGTGTAATGTGTCTCTAATCGTATCAAAGCATTTTTGAAGCACCATTGTTACCAAAAAATAAAGTTACAGGCCATTTAAAAGAGATAGAAAGTTTCGAAAAATAAATTTTCGACTTTAAAATATCAATTTAAAAAATAAAGAAAATAGCTGCAGATGTTCAAACACATTTTAAAACATGCTAGGTTATTGCCCTTTCTTTTGAGATATCATTTACGCAGATATCTTACCATTTCTAGAAATGATGGTGCTTAAACCAGTTAAGAGTAATAATATCGATTTTAAAGGAGACTAAAAAACATAATTTTTGGTGATCTAACTTTAATTTTCATAATTAATGGAATCAGGCGTTATTTTGCGGAAATCCATAGTACAAAAAAATGTAATTTAAATAATATGTAGTGTTAATTCCGCTAACTCACTCTTTTATACAGCTTGGATGCAGTACGCATGCACCGCCCTCCCGCCCGCAAAAAGTATGCACATGCAGGAGAAACAATGCGTGCAAGCGAAAATGCACAAAAAAATCTACCGGGGTTAAGTCAGGCGATCTTGCGAGCCAAGGAATTGGCCCGTCTCTGCCGATCCAGCTCTCTGAAAACAATTATTGAGGTGTTCTCGTACAGTTAAGGTCCAATGCGCCAATTTCTTGGCCCGCAAGATCGCCTGACTTAACCCCGGTAGATTTTTTTGTATGGGAACGGGCAAAGGAACTTATCTACACGACGGAAATTTCTACGAAGGAGGAATTATTGAAGAGAATCCATTCTGCGTTTGAACGGATGAAACAAAAAATGATGCTAATAATCAGCACGACTGAAGTAAGAAAACGTGCTCGAGCATGTATTCGTAATGGTGGACGACATTTTGAACATGAAAATTAAAGTTAGATCACCAAAAATGATGTTTTTTTAATCTCCTTAAAAATCGATATTATCACTCTTAACTGGTTTAAGCACCATAATTTCAAAAAATGGTAAAATATCTGCGTAAGTGATATCTCAAACGAAAGGGCAATAACTTAGCATGTTTTAAAATGTGTTTGAACATCTGCAGCTATTTTCTTTATTTTAAAATTGATATTTAAAGTCGAAAATTTATTTTTCTAAACCTTCTATCACTTTTGAATGGCCTGTAACTTTATTTTTTGGTAACAATGGTGCTTCAAAAATGCTTCGATACGATTAGAGACACATTACACTAATAAAATAAATTGTAAAAAATAGACATTTTAACTTAAACTTAAAGTTGTTAGTAATTAATTAGCAAATTTTGGATTTTTGGCACTAAAATCGCAGATCAACAAAAAATAATAATAATAACAGACTTGGTCTAAGACAAGTGTGGCTCAAAATGTTCTAGATGGTCCATACTAACATCCCCTTGAGGCTTTGCACCCACCTTCCAAACACCCTGTATAAAAGCCGGGCATTTCCATGCGTCGATTGTTTTGAATAGAATAAGAATTGAGAAGAATTGACGAATCTTTTGAATTGAATTGAATTCAAATTTCTTTATTATGTGATTTTTTGTCCTGAATTGGTCATCGTCATCATCATTATCATCAACAGCCTACATTAGCCCACTACTGGACGTAGGCCTCTCCAAGCGCTCACCACTGACCACGATCACTGAGCATGAGCACGATCCACGGATCAGATCTCATCCAGCTCTTGCCAGCCATCTTGCGAAAATCGTCGCCCCACCTAGTCTGTGGGCAGTCTTCACTCGAGAACTCGTTGATGAATAAATGAACTACTTATTTTTAAGTTCTCTTAACCTAGTCTGTGGGCAGTCTTCACTCGAGAACTCGTTGATGAATAAATGAACTCCTGAATGGGTAGAAGTAGGTAAAAACTACAAGTTATAAAAACGTACCTACTTATTTTAAAGTTCTCTTAAAGGAGGACGGGCATGATTGCCTAGGAACCAATAACAACATGCAATATATCATTAGAAAGGATTTTTTATGTACTTTAATTATTGTTATGGCGGGAAGGACCAAATCACTGTGTAGCAAAAGTCATGGCACAATAAAGCAGACTTAAACAAAAAATGATTTTTTCAGAATTTCATTATAAAATGGTTTAACAAGCATTACGTCATTTTAAGTAGGTACTAAAACTCAAGTAGTCTGTGCAGACAAATACTAGTCGAATAAGCTTTATCAATACTAGTGTAAAATTACAAAATAATACATTATAGAAAACTAAAACCGATAAGTATTAATCGATCGTCAATAGATCGATTGAAGTTAATTAGTCCTCCATATTGAACAGAACTGTCACTTGTAAAAAAAAGTGGGTATGCATGTTTTGCTAATGGTAATAAATAAATAATACTTTGCCTTTGTTTATAGAACTGTGATTTTTACTATATTATTATGTTATCGACCTTTGGCTTTTTTATCGGATTCTGTGATTTTTGCTATATGTTATACTAGTAGCTAATGTTGTTTTCCAAAAAAAATCAAGAAATTGATGATAAACATAAAAATAAACACCTAATATTTTTAAGGAAGAGTTTGGCTTTATTGCGTCTTAACTTTTTTTACACAGCAGCTTGAAACTTCCCACCATAACAATAATTAAAGTACATTAAAAAATCTTTTCAATGATATGTCGCATGTTGTTATTGGTCCCTAGGTATGCTTCCATATATTTTTGCCCGTCCTCCTTTGACTTCGATTTTGACTTTGACTTTGACCGACCGTGTTGAAGAGCTCCTGCAGCTGCGACGGCGGCTCCTCGGCCCCGGCCAGCAGCCGCAGCGCCGCCGCCAGCTGCAACCTCGCCAGCAAGCTCTGGACCACGTTGGTGCGGTCCAGGCAGTCGATGCAGTTGGTGCGGAACACGCCGCTCTGGCGCGCGAGCACCGTGCCGCCGCGGGACATGAAGTAACCGAACTCGGTCTGCGGGTCAAACGGTCAAGGTCAAAATAATTACAAACAATAATGAGTTTACTTTTCTATGTATATCTTGTTATTTCTGCACCACCCTATGGTTGACTGGTAGAGAATGCCTCAGGCATTAAGTCCGCCATGTAATAATCATCATCATCATCATCTCAGCCAAAAGACGTCCACTGCTGGACAAAGGCCTCCCCCAAGGATCTCCACAACGACCGGTTTTGTGCTGCTCGCATCCAGCGGCTTCCCGCGACCTTCACCAGATTGTCGGTCCACCTTGTTGGAGGCCTGCCCACACTGCGCTATGTAATATATGTTGCAAAAGTTTTAAAATAAATAAATATACAGGGTCACTTTTTTATCACCGGCCAAACCTTCTGAGATGACTCCCGTGTTACAAGCGAACTCTTACTATTGGACCAACTCCCTAACTCGAAAATAAAATTCAGCTGTTCCATACAAAAAATATTCATTTGACCAAAATGTATGGAACAGCTGAATTTTATTTTCGAGTTAGGGAGTTGATCCAATTGTAAAAGTTGTTCGTTTGTATCACGGGAGTCATCTCAGAAGTTTCGGACGATGATAAAAAGTCCTGTCCTGTATATTTCTTACGGGTAGGCATTTCGCCTTCATGTCACCTGATGTTAAGTGATGATAAGGCCAAAGGTGGAAGCGCACTTCACCCGGAACCTCAACTATTGAGGCACTGGCTATCTTATCTCTAGCTGCCGGAACACAACAGTACTACAACATTGATGTTATGACGACATATTAAGATAAGATGGTGGTAGCTAGCCAGGCGGACAAACAAGCGCTACCACCAACCCAACCTAGCACACAAACATGTACCCCCCGCTGGGCATCAAACTCGGGACCTCTGGGTTTAAACCGGTGGTCTTAACCACTACACCACAGCCAACCACCACTGCAACCACTGCTCCAACAACCAATTTCAAAATAGACTAGATAGATATTTAAACAACATAAAATGATACTACAACATATTATTACTAGTGGGTCGCCCGCAAAACTTTGCGTTTATTCAACAGAGTCTTTAGGAATTTCGAAACCTATGACAGGTTTCTTTATTTTTCTGCACATTTACGGCGGGAGCTCTTCAAAATGAGACCATAACCGATTTTTTATGTGCAGCTATCGTCCCATAATCACTGGGACAAAAATCGGCTTACGTTATTAATATATAAGATTACAATAATCAGGATACAGGCACTATCAGATGTAGCAATGACTCTTGCCTGTCAAAGTAATAAAAATCAATGCAGAGCCAACTTATTTCTACACGCATTTTTTTTATTGATTTATTTAAGCAAGTTCTAGGTAAGTATGCTACATCCTACATCCTACTATCCTGCTCATCACTCACCATCAGGTGATATTGCGGTCAAGTACTGGCGTATAGGGCTTCTTCATCATCATCATCATCATCATCTCAGCCAAAAGACGTCCACTGCTGGACAAAGGCCTCCCCCAAGGATCTCCACAACCGGTTTAGTGCTGCTCACATCCAGCGGCTTCCCGCGACCTTCACCAGATCGTCGGTCCACCTAGTTGGAGGCCTGCCCACACTGCGTCTTACGTGTTCGCAACTCGAGAACTGTCCCGCCCCAGCTGCCATCAGTCCTGCAAGCAATGTGCCCTGCCTATTTCCACTAAGCTTAGCAACTCTTATAGGGTCTTATAGGGTATAAAATACAGGTGTTGCTAACCTGTTCGTGCGTGATCCTGTCTATGAGCACGTTGAGCCGGTGGTAACGCATGCCGCGGCACTCGGCGTGGAAGTCGAACGGCTCGTAGCGAACGCCGGGGAGCGCGGCCGCCGCCACCGCGGCTCGGAAACCACGCTCCAAAGCCTCCTCCTTGCCACTCTGGTCGATCTACATCATACTAATATTATAAAGAGGAAAGCTTTGTATTTTTGTATGTTTGTAACGAATAAAATCAAAAACTACTGGACCGATTTAAAAAATTCTTTCACCATTAGAATGCTACATTAGCGCTGAGTAACATAGGCTATAAATGTTTTGGTTTTGTTTATATAATTTTTAACGCAAACCTGACCCGGTATGTCAGAAGGGTGCATGTTCAAATCCTGCTCGTGGAAATTTTTTCAACATTTGTGTTTTTGTAATTTGTTCGCAACAAAATTTGCGTTAAAAATTATATAAACAAAACAAAAACATTATATAAATAGCTTGCCTACTTCTTAACTGATCTTTAGTATTTGTAAAAATATTATGATCGGATGTTAATGACGTAGTTGTTGACATTGAATGGGTGCCTTTGGCTTTCAAAGTAAAAAGTAAATAGTGTTGAATAATTTCGGCGGGCTGGTTAGAACCACGATAGTTCGATTGGGAGAGCACCTGACCCGGTATGTCAGAAGGGTGCAGGTTCAAATCCTGCTCGTGGAAATTGTGTTTTTGTAACATAGGCTATATTAGATTCCCACGGGAACGTTTGTGCCACCCGTGCGAAGCCGGGGCGGGTCGCTAGTTGAATAATATAGGCATAAGTTATCTTGAAATGAAACCACTTTTACCGGATCTACTCGCGTTAATTTACACATTCGTTTTAATTAATGTTTATCCTGACATTTCGAACCCTTTCGATGTCGGTGGTAAATAAACGAGAGTATAGGTTCGTAAAAGCTTTAGAAAACAACATAAGTTATCTTTCAGATCCCCACTACTGGGGCTCGAGCGTTCCCTATGGATGGATAGGGAGAACGGGCCACAAACCACCACGCGGGCCCAGTGCGGTGCGATGGTTGACAACAACTGCTAATGCAGCTGTTAACAACCATTTTTGGTCACACATCCTATGACTGGCCTTCGCGAAAGTTGCTTAACCTTAGCCATCGCAGACCGGGCGCGTTAACCACTGCGCCATCGAGCTCCCCAAGTTATCTTTATTGAACACTAAACGATATAAACACATATCTACCACCAACCAAAACGAGCACTACAATATTATGTACCCTAAAACTCAACCCGGGACCTGTCCCTGACACTAGTGGTTTAACCGCTAGACCATACAGAGCGTCGCACACGTGGCGCAGTTAGGTGTAGGTACGCACGGTGATTAACAGCAATCCACGACTATACAAATGCTAGTTTTTTGAGCAGAAGTGAGGTTTATTGCGGACAAAACGTTAACATAAGAGACACGCTCGTACACAGTTCGGTACGTACGTACACAGGAGATGTACGTATAAACTAATTTTGAATTATATGCCAACATCACGGTTAAGAGACAAGTAGAGAAACACTTAAAGTGCATTGCAAATAAACAAAGAATAAGGTCCAAATAGTAATTCCGTGTTTTGTTCCTGTCATGTAAACGTTATTTCAAATTAGAGTAAAAGAGACAAAACTTGAAACGGAATAACTTTTCGAAGCTTATTGTTTGTTTTTTTTTTAATGTTAAAAGGAGGCGAACGAGCAGGCGGGTCACCTGATGGAAAGTAATCACCGCC
The DNA here is from genome assembly GCA_947562085.1 of Eudonia lacustrata. Lineage (NCBI taxonomy): Eukaryota > Metazoa > Arthropoda > Insecta > Lepidoptera > Crambidae > Eudonia > Eudonia lacustrata. The sequence goes on from OX387328.1 coordinate 5,496,079, forward strand.
GCCCATGGACACCCGCAAAACCAAAGTAGTCGCAGATGCGTTGCCGGCCTTGAGGAAGGAGTTAGATCTTGAAGAGGGAGTAGGAATTGGGAGGGGAGAGGGGTGAGAGATTGGCCTCCGGTACTTTCACTCACCGGACGAAACACAACGAGTGCCATTGTTTCACGCGTTTTTTTTTGTAAGACCCTAAATATTGTAAATAGAACTTTTTGCTTTATGGAGACTATTTATGTTTAAAACTATTAATACTGTTTTAAAAACATTGAAAAGAGCTCTTACCAGGTTGACCAGGACCTGACTGCCGTATCTTGTCTGCTGGTCGCGCAGGTGCTTCGTATAAGCTGCTACGTGGTCTTCATGGGCCAAAGCCACCGGCGGCTTGTACTTGAGACTCGGGTACTGGCTCCAGAACAGTGGGATGGACCCTCGGGTCTGCACGAAGGAGGACTTCTCACCGCCCTTCTCGATTATCTGTTCGGTTTCCACATAGTTGGCTACGTTACCCTAGATTTAAAGAAAACATCATCAGTTCACTATAACCGTTTAAATGATCTTGAAGGAGAAATAAGTTATGTTGGGGGGGGGGGGGGGGGTTTATAACAAATTTCTGAATGGCGGTATAGTATAAGTAAAATTGGATACTGAAATAGAGGTTGTGCAGAAATTATTATAATAACATAGCCCAGAAATTATTAAAAATTCTCAAATTTTCGAAATTCAGAAGAATACTTCAATATATAAATAAGAATATGTTTTTTTAACTGCTACAAACACAAAGCCGAGGATGGCAAATTACTTATAGGATGATATGCCATACATTGTTTGTTGCCTGAAATAAATGATTAATGTAATTGTTATTATTTCCATTTTGTTGTAAAAAAAAGTAGCCTGATTTCTTTAAAGGCTGGTCTTTCTTCAAACACTTAAACTCCAGAAAGTAAACCTAGTTGTTTACATCTGCCGAAATCCTCACCTGGGCGTCCATGAAGAACCTGGTACCTGGTTTATGGACACGACTAAGCGCTATTAGACAATCATTGGCGCTGTCATAACCTTGGACAGGCGGGAGAGGGAATAGTCATGTTAGTGAGGTGTATATGTTCATCTTAGCAAAACCCCCCCCCCGTCTTCCTCCCTTCACCCCGCATGAAGAACCTGGTTCCCGTGCGCTGCCTCCCACGGAATCACGGAATCATTGGCGCTGATTTAACATTGGACAGGCGGAAAGGCAAAGAGTGATGTCGGTATATCCTCACCTGGGCGTCCACCCCCCGCATGAAGAACCTGGTGCCAGCGCGCTACCCGTCAAGGAACCATTGGCGCTGACATAACATTGGACAGGCGGGCAAGTGTCCTGTCGGTCGGTATGTCCTGAGCACCCCCTCCCCCTACCATCCCCTTCTATAAAGAACCTGGTGTCCGCGCGCTGCCTCTCACAGAATCACAGAGTTAGGCTAAGCGTACGCTGAGACGCAGGCGACGACGCAGCGAAGAACAGAGCAGATTTTGTAATGCATGGTCGTGCCGAGAGCTGCGTACGCTGCGGCGCAGGCACGTGCGACGCAGACACGTGTCTGCCCCGCCCTGCGTCTCGTTGTAGTGCCGGCACAGATTTCTGCGCGACGCGTGCGTGTCGACACATGTTTTTTTACCATTTTATTATAATTTTGTAATAATGACAGAACAATTAAAAGACGAATATTATTAACGGGATTATTACCATGTTTATTGTCGTGTTTGAGTATCCGATATTTCGGCACAGTGACATCCGTGATCATGGCGCATGCAACTGTGCCGAAATATCGGATACTCAAACACGACAATAAACATGGTAATAATTCCGTTAATAATATTTATTCTAATGTAAGTGACCATGATAGTTTAAAAAGTTATATAATTAAAAGAAGTCTCTCGATAGTACAAATTATCTATTAGTAGAACGCCTGAAAAGTAGCAACAACTCACATTATCAGACTCTGACATTGACAACTCATGTGTCCGTGCTGTGTCACTTGCGTCGCAGCACGCGTTCGCGGCGTATGTCTGCCCCAACTGCCCTGCCCCGCAAAATCTGCCCTGTGCTGTGCTGCGTCACCTGCGTCTCAGCATACGCTTAGCCTCATTGGCGTTCACATAACATTGGATAGGGGGGAAGGTGAAGAGTGATGGCGGGAAGGTAAAGAGTGGTGTCGGTATGTCAAATAGTGATGTCGGTATATCCTCACCTGGGCGTCCACCCCCCGCATGAAGAACCTGGTGCCGGCGCGCTGCACACTGCGGCGGGACACGAGCGACCACGTGGTCTGGTGGCCCTCCACGCTCACGTGGTTTATGGACACGACTGTGTACGCGTCAGGGAATCATTGGCGGTAACGTAGCACACGATCTTAACTAGCCTTTTTGGTGCACATCTTTTGTTATGAATGAATATTGGCAATGGCATGGCAATCCACATAGACTATTATAGAGAGTGCTTGTAGGAATTTTATTCACCATTTTATCACGTTAGAGATTAGTTTGGCGAAATTGCAAGTCACCTCTTTTGTTACCAGGAAGCGATGATGTTTTAAAGCCAGAAAATACTCGATTTCGTTAACTTTTGGAATGGTAAATTAACCTTGCAATAGCTCTTTAGCGACAAATACAGTCTTCTCCTAATTGGTTTTTCTATACTAATATTATAAAGAGGAAACCTTTGTATCTTTGTATGTATGTATGTATGTTTGCAACGAATAAACTCAACTACAACACCAATTTAAAAAAATATTTCACCATTAGAATCCTACATTATCGCTAAGTAACATAAGCTATATTAAAAAAAAATGTCTACCCGTGCGAAGCAGGGACGAGCCGCTAGTCCATTATAAAGCGAAAACTGGTTGCTTATTTGTTCTTAAGTCAAAACAGAGCAAACAATTAACGTTTTCGCGAAATAACCTCTCACCTATCAAGATAAATTATTTAATATATATTTTAAACCAATTAGTAATATAATCAAACAAATCAAAATATAATCATTATAAAATGATATTTGATTTACCACGATTTGACTTTTAAATTGTTGATAATTATGTATTACTAGCGGGCGCTCGCGGTTTCACTCACGTGGTTCCCGTTCAAATCGGAATATCTGGATAAAAAGTATCCTATGTGTTATTCCAGGTTATAAACTATCTGTATGCCAAATTTCATCCAAATCCATCCATCCGTTGCAGCGTGAAGAAGCAACAAATATACGAACATACATACTTACAAACTTTCGCGTTTATAATATTAGTAGGATGTGTATAGTGCTGACTCTTGTGTCTGACTGACCTTATTTTACACTAGCTTCTGTAATACGCCTCGATGGCCGAGTGCCAAAGCGTTCGGCCCGGTACTCGAAGGTCCCGGGTTCAATTCCCAGGTCGGGCAAAGTGTGTTTCGGATTTTTCGATGCATCGCCCGGGTTTGTGATCACCAACCCGCATTTGGCAAGCGTGTTGATTAAGCCATTACCCATCAATTGTAGTGATGACTTGATTTCAATTATGGAGGCCTTTGCCCAGCTGTGGGACAGTTTTAACGACCTTCTTGGTCGAGTGGTTTGTACACCGGTTTTCATGGTGTCGCCATCTCTGAGGTCCGGGGTTCGATCCCCGGTCGGGTCAATTTAGAAATTATTGTTTTTCTAAATTGTCTCGGGTCTGGGTGTTTTCTATGTATAATAAGTATGTATTTAAGTATTTTAAGTATGTTTATCCGTTGTCTAGTAACCATTTAACGAGTTTCATAACGAAGCTTCTCTTGGGCTAGATAATTGGTGTGAGTGTAGGAAAGTTTATTTTTATTTGTTTATTTATATAGGCTATTTACTTACTGATAATATAGCTTACTCTATATTTACTATCCATAGTCTTATTGTTAAGTTCGTCAAAAGGATACATCCTTCGATAATAGGCAGCGCGAACCTCGCGAACGTCTGCTGGGAGAAATCCTTCAGCAGGTGGCCGTTCCACAGGAAGCGGGGGTCCGCGCGCGTCGCCATCGACATCTAAAACGGAATAATATGATATAATAAAAGATAAATACAGAGTAAAAGTTTATGTTTTCAAAATTACTTATATTATATTATATTATATTTGTATGCAAAATTAATGTGGAAACATGTATGTCCTCTTGGCAAACACTATTGGCAAACTCTTTTGACATCTCAGAGTACAGGGAGTGGCTGAAAAACAGCGTTGGTTAAGGTCTAGGCCTCAACTAACTTAGGCTGAGCCATTTCCTTTTGTCTTTTCTTATTTTTTTTTTTTCATAAATTATTTTTATATAAATAGGTTTTTAAGTATTAATTGTATTGTTTGTAATGTAGATTTTCTTATCTTTTATATAAAAATGTAGAAAGACAATAAATATATTTCTATTTCTATTTACTACAATTCAAAAATACCAATGTTGAAAAAATTTCCCTTCTGACACACCGTTAGTTAGTTAGTTAGTTGTTGACATTGAATGGGCGCCTTTGGCTTTCAAAGTAAAAAGTAAATAGTGTTGAATAATTACGGCGGGCTGGTTAGAACCACAATAGCTCAATTGGGAGAGCACCTGACCCGGTATGTCAGAAGGGTGTGGGTTCAAACCCTGCTCGTGGAAATTTTTTCAACATTTGTGTTTTTGTAATTTGTTCGCAACAAAATTTGCGTTAAAAATTATATAAACATTTTACTACAATTCAAACAATTGTATTACTTACTTACTTAGATGTTTTAGCAAATATATAATTTAAAAAAAATTGTCGTACTTTCAATAACAAGGGCAAATAACAGTTATATAAGGTGCCATTGCAGCAAGTTCGAATATTTTGTAATGTAGCTTTAATTAAAAAAAAACAAATATGTATGTTTAGTTTATAAATGTGGGTATACAGAGTTTTTTTATTGGTAGGTAGGCAGGCATTTGACTACACCTCACCTGATGTTAAGTGACGGTGCGGTCGAGGATGGAACATACCTGCCTAGAAATAGCCTATTCACTCTGGTTTTGAAGAGGTCCAGATTTTCCCTTTCAGAGAACACACTCGCAGGCAGCGCGTTCCATTCCCTAGCTTTAGTAATCTATACTAATATTATAAAGCTGAAGATTTTTTTTGTTTGTTTGTTTGGTTGAACGCGCTAATCTCAGGGACTACTGGTTCGAATTGAAAAACTATTTTTGTGTTGAATAGTCCATTTATTGAGGAAGGCTATAGGCTATATTACATCACGCTATGACTAATAGAACGCGGGTGGAACCGCGGGGTACAACTAGCACCTGTATAATTCCGAATAAAGGAGGTAGGGTGCTTAGAGCTTCGGAAAATTATGAACATACCTAAAAAGCACCATTTAAAATATGGCCGAGATGCTGAGGTGAGGTTGTTAATTACTAGGATTATTATTTATTTATTTATTAAAATATATAAATAAATAAAACCTTTTCTTGATCTTTTTATACAAGTAGGACTCTCTGAACTTCTTCAATGTGAGTGGTCACACACGGTGTCCATTGGTTTATTATTCTTTCTCCTTATCGTGTAGCGTTCGCTCAAACTTTAGAGTTATGAAAAATTACCACTATTTGGTGGTTGTTGATATTTACAAAAAAAAAAATACAAAAATACAAAAAAAGAAAAATCTCTCCACAAAGCATATATTCTTATTGCTAGTTACAGCTTGTAATTATTATAGGTGCAAGTTAGCAGCTCTGTAGGAGACTGGTGCCTAAGCTAACCAACAAATGCCTATACATCAGTACACCAGGTTCCCACCTCCCCGACAAACAAGTTATGTAATATATAAATCTAAGTATAGACGATTTTTTTCTTACATACTAGCAAAAAATATTCCAGCTTTATGGCAAGTATACCAAAAATAAAATAAAAATTTAAGTTGGTAATATTAATTTGAATGTATCTTTGTCAACTTGTGTAAAATATAATACTTAATGCATTTTGTTTTTGCTTCGTGGTTTCTGTACGGTTGCGCTCTCTCCCACAGTAAGGTGTACGCGAAAGAACCAGCTACATTATGTCAATTTGTAATTGTGACACTAATAAACGTTTATCTATTCTATAAAATAGACAACGAACCTTATGGAAGTCGGTATATATGACTGTGAGTGAGACTATGACTATGTCAATGACCTTGTGGAAGTCGGGCGCGACGGAGTGCAGTCGCTGCAGCGAGTGCGTGAGGTCGTGCCCGTACGAGAAGTAGATGCCCGGCGTCTCCAGCGCCGCGCGCACCATCCGCTCATACGTGCTGTTGTCTTCGATCTGGTGGTGTTGATAACAAGAACAACCATTTAAATTTAGGTTCATACTAATACAGTTTTAAGGCTGCTTTTCCATCAGAACTGTGCGATGTAGCTAAGCGGTGAGCGAGGTTAATATCCACCAATAGGGTTACTCCATTTTGCACCGCAAGGAAGTAATACTGGATACTGGAGTAATACTTTTGGTCATCTAACCTCATAATCCAAAAATACAGAAGTCAAAACATGTCACGGTTGACCAAAAATAAATTTCAGTTTTTGTATGGAAGCTACTTCGCACAGTAATGGTGGAAAAGCACCTTAAAGGTGGCTAAAGTTAAAATTTGTAAATTTATTTATTTTTAATTTATCTGTTAAAATTACTTTAATTTAATTAGTAAATAAATGGTAAGCGTTGAAAGCCGAACGAATAGATACTCGGGTTGAAAGCGTAATGCAATCCCCAATTAGCTTCAAAAACTTGTATCGGCGCCTGCGTGTGGATGCAGTAAGGCGCTGCGCAATACGCCGCTTTTTTAAATCTATACTAATATATAAAGCTGAAGAGTTTGTTTGTTTGTTTGTTTGTTTGAACGCACTAATCTCAGGAACTACTGGTTCGAATTGAATAATTCTTTTTGTGTTGGATAGTCCATTTATCGAGGAAGGCTTTAGGCTATATAACATCACGCTGCGACCAATAGGAGCGAAGCATCAGTGAAAAATGTTGCAAAAACGGGAAAAGAGCCTAAAAAATTAAAAATGCTGCCGAAAGTCACTATTCCACGCGGACGAAGTCGCGAGCACAGCTAGTAATCCATATAACAATTTGGCAACGTAGTAATATTATTCGCAGGCGTGATCCCAGGTTCCTAAAAGGTTAAAACTTAAAACTTTATATATATGGAGTTATGGGTGAACATTTATTGAAGTGTGCCAGTTTTGGGTGATATGCAGCCGCACTGAGATATTTAGATGGAAAACACTAATTAAATTCAAATTCAAATTCAAAAATCATTTATTCAGTTTAGGCTACAAGTAGCTCTTATGAATGTCGCTATGCCATCGGTTCGTAAGTCTACTCTGGGCGGGAGATCTTGCACTGAGAAGAACCGGCAAGAAACTCAGCAAGTGTCCAGCTCTTTTCTCCCTTACAGCGTCAAAAAAAATAAAAATTGGAAAATGCCCTATCATAGCAGGACACTTTCCATTACAAATAAACACAAAAAACATAGAAGACAACCACAACATGTAAAAAAACAAAACAAATAAACAAATCTAATATATCAAATTTACATCTGGTATAAGTTAAATTTCCACAATGTCATACAGTACCACTACAGTATTCTAATAAAACTATATTAGACTAAGTATCCATGTTTGAACCGTACTTAAGTATACTAGTATCATCTCAACACTTTCTGAAAACATTAACCAGTTGTTAATTTGACCTAAACACGAATTTCCGTAACTTAAAAGAAGGTTAATTAAAAACTCAAATTGTAGAACATAGTAGTGACGTCACTAGTGAGTTTCCTATTCTTTTTTTTATATAACGGGTAAGCACAATGCCTTGATCTCACCTGATGTTAAGTGATAATAAGGCCAATGATGGAAGCGCACTTCACCCGGGATCCTCAACTACTGAGGCACTGGCTATCTTATCTCTAGCTGCTGGAACACAACAATGCTACAAACATTGATGTTATGGCGACATATTTAGATAAGATGGTGGTAGCTAGCCAGGCGGACAAACAAGCCCTACCACCAACCAAGCCGAGTACACAAATATGTACTGCTGGGAATCGAACCCGGGACCTCTGGGTCTAAACCGGTGGTCTTAGCTATTATTCTCACACAATCAATAACTTTCATACCACATGTGTGCAAGATATGACTTGAGTTGATTTTTTTAAGAAAAAATATTGAATAAACAAAATAGAAAACAAACCTGCTTATTTGTGAGATGTGTTGTGGTTCTTGAATAGGGTATAATATCAGAACCCGCCAGCTGGTATATATCATGGCCGTTTAGTCTACCAACCTAAACAAAAAGATTATTTTTTACAACAATTACAATCTAAAAGTAGATAGTGTTGATAAAGCACGGGCTGGACGGAGCCGAATTATCATAATAAGAAGTGCACCTAGCCTGGTGTGACAAAGTGCGAGTTTAAATACAGATCCTGGATATATTTCTTTCAACACTTATACAATTAAAATATAGGGTCTTACAAATAAACATAGAATAAGCTTTGCATAGTTATTTCGTGTTTTGTCTCTTTTACTTCAATTTAAAATGCTGTTTACATGACAGGAACAAAACATGAAGTAGGTAACTATTCGGAGCTTATTCTTTGTTTATTTGTAAGGCACTTACCCCCTTATTCATAAAAACTATTTGAGCATTAATTAGTTAAATATTGTTTTGTCAATGTCACACAAACGTCATTTTGAATTTGAGAAAAAGAGACAAAACAATGATTAACTAAATAATGCTTAAATAGTTTTTATGAATAAGGGAGTTAATGTTTACCAATTAAAGGACATAACAAAAAAACTTTATGATTTGAAATATTACTTTAAAGATAGTTACTGGGCACTAAACATTTAATACACACCAAGTAACTAATATATCATTGAAGATGATTTAACACTTGTTAAAACAATAGCCTCAGGTGGAATTCATACAATGCAATGGAACAATGATGACTTAAATAGCGTAAGAACCTAGCATCTGAGAAACTCGACAGAAAAACAAGTTTTCGGAACTGAAAGAGCAGCCACACCAATTACAAAAGATCGTAACTTTGCGTCCTATTTGTGGCTGTCAATCGTATTTTAAAGTGTTACAGAAATTTCGATAGTGCCAAGATTTTGTGAAGTTAATGGGAAAATGACAATTAAAAACAGTAAAATTTTTATTGGATGCCATAATTAAAATAATAAATTAAAATGAAATTTTGTTTTCTTCTTCAGCTCTATTCTTAATTGCCTATGTGGTCTAGTGGTTTCATCACTGGTTTCATACCCAGAGTTCCCAGGTTCAATTCCCAGGGGTGGTACATACATATAATCATTTCTTAGTTTGATAAGACCACCTGACTTACAATCACCATTCTATCTAAGACTGTAGCTATACAACAGTGTTAGTAATGTAGTTGTGTTCCAAGAGGTAAGATAGTGCAAGAATGAATACCAATATTTAATTTTATAGAATTTCCATATGATGATATTACTTTTTAATAGATAATACTTACTAATATCCTAAATTTGGCTACCACCAGATACAACCCAGATATCAGTTTGATGGTTCCGAGGAAACCACAGATGGGTTTGTATGCACTTACTGGAATGGGTATTTTTACCGTACCATATTCTGAAAGGAAAAGTGATAGATACATTCAGTGTGTTTCACAAATGGCGCGCGAGGGCTTAAAAGCGACAGAAGTTAAAATTAGTTATCTCTTGTAATTATCAGTAAGGTTATAAGTTACTGATTTAAGTTAGATTATCTGATCTTATGGAATAACACAATAGCAATAATAAGTGGTTTCTTGACTAAATAATAGGTATAGACAGAGATAGGTGGAACGAGGGAGGGGAGGCCTTTGCCCTGCAGTGAGAAAGTAGTGGCTGATTATCAGCCTATTATCAGCCTCTTATCAGTGATAATTGACGACCTCCTTGGTTGAGTGGTTTGTACACTGGTTTTCATGGTGTCGCCATCTCTGAGGTCTCGGGTTCGATCCCCGGTCGGATCAATTTAGAAATTATTGTTTTTCTAAATTGTCTCGGGTCTGGATGTTTTCTATGTATAATAAGTATGTATTTAAGTATTTTAAGTATGTTTATCCGTTGTCTAGTAGCCATTTAACGAGTTTCATAACAAAGCTTCTCGGGGGCTAGATGATTGGTGTGAGTGTAGGAAAGTTTATGTATTTTTTATTTATAATAAGTTTTGGTTTTTTTTTGTTAAAAATATTTTATAAGACAAAGAGGTACAGAGGTCAATTTTAAAGTTCATACTAATCTTTTTCACTTTATATATTTTTATAGATTTAGGATTGATATCTATAAATATAAAAATATGTAACTTTTAATTGTATAGTGGCCAAACATACAGAGAATAACATTACAATTTTAACTGATGAAATATGTACAGACTAACCTTTCACAGTTGATTCTCCTGTTATTCTGTCTATCACAAGGACCTCTGTGGGATTTATGTGTGGTTCCAAATAAAACTTATCTGAAGTTATATATCTGTAACAAGCAATACAAAACATATGAATATACTATAATATATTAATTTATATGAAATAACCTATCCGGAAGGAGGTGGGGAATGTAAAAATTGGAATAGAATAAAATAGAATACTTTATTGTACACATTTGACTCTTTAGGGTTAATTGATAAACTAAACTTTAATACCTTTTATGTAAGCTTAAATACTTATAGTATTATTTGATAACTAGAAGAAAGAATATATTTATATTTTTAATGTACATTTCGAAATCCCTTACAAACATCAAAGTTAAATTTTTTGAAAAATTCAATATATTTGAAATCAATTAGCTAGATAGATGCTTCTATTCTTAAGGAAGAAACAAAGATTTAAAAAAATTATAAACTTTATAATAAGAAATGTTTACTCAGCTGACTATTATGTTATTTAAATTCTATTCTGGAATGTTTGAAATAGCATAAATTGGTCAGAGTATTACATTGATTAGACTGTAAATTTTAAGATCCCGGACAGAAGAGTAAACAGATCGTATCACTTAATATGACTACCTCCCAAATTACGTAAAAACTCTGTTGTTACACTGTTTTATCGGTGTTCGAATATTTCCGGGCACATTAGAGTTATCTAAGTGCAAACGAAGCCAGTTAATTGATAATTATTTCTAAGGTTTCCCATTTATCTTGTATCTAACATTTTTCTACAAGGTAATTCACTACGAAGCTATTAATCGAGAATTACCTACTATAGTTTTATTAAAACTTACAATTTAATATCATCGTGAATTAAAAGCCGATCTGCCATTTTTGACGATTAAATACACAAGTTTTAAATAATAATTTTCGCACATCCACTTTGCAGTACGAATCACAGAATTCACGAAGTTTGACAAATATTTAGCTGACAGAACGACTGAGACTGACTGTGAATGTGACTGACACTAATTTTGACAGCAGTGACACGACAGCTAGGGATGAGTATGGTATTGTTAAAAAGTAGCAGTTATCGGTACTCGGGTAATACCATCAAGTGACTTAAAAACCACGTACAAATTAATTTAAATTCCTAAACGCAACAGCACAAACCAGTGTTGCCAGCTTTACAAATTTCCCGTTGTATTTAGTGGATTGGGATGAGATAAAAACGGAAAAATTGCTCGTTCAACAGCTAACGGATTTAATAGCAAAATCAGAACTTTATGAACATATATAAAAATATATTATTAAAACATAAGTTAATAAAGTATTGTGTTAGGTTGGGTAGTACTATTTTAAGGCTTTTTAGAAGATTTCTTCTGAAATTTAAGGTTTAAGGTTTAAAGAGTTTATTCTCAAAAAAGACAAATGCCACTTACATGAGAACAAAAATAACATAAACAAAAAGAATAATCTTAAAATGATCACCGAGAACGTACATTTGACAACTTAGTAAATAATTAGTATGTATTATGTGGGTACGTTAAACAAATAAATTTAAGTCTTAAATAGAGCATAGTTTTCAATGACATATTTGGATAGTTTTGAATTGAAACTATTAAATGAGCTGACATCTTTTAAACATGATTAATTAAGCAGCGTCATCTAGTTATTTACTATGAAAAAAGCCTACTGTGTTTAGTATTTTATGATTTTTAAAAAGTATGTTCTTGTTATTTTGGTGGTATGTATATTTAGCGGAATATCAAAATTATAGTTGGCAACATTGACTTTTTTTACCATGGGACTTCTTGGCGGGAAAGTGAAGAGACATGTCTGCGGTTTTGTTTTATTTTCTAAAGTTTGTGTTAATGTCGAATATTATTGTGAAATAATGGTGGATTATTAACCGTTAAGTATTCGTGAGTGTACATGAGTGTTGACAAATGAAACAAAACAGTGTAACGGCACTTTTCAAATTCTTTCAAGAAGTCTGCGTGAGGACTTAGTAAAGCCCTACATCTTTACTGAGATACTCGACGGGTTGGGGGGTATATCATTTCTCACTTCTCATTTCTATTATTATCCATCATAGAGTTTAATTTTGAGAAACGTATAAATTAAGTTTTCGACAGAGGGACTAGTATCCATGGTCATCAATAAATTAAAAAAAAAAACTACCATGGATCTAAATTTAAATAATAATAATAATAATAAACATGTGTAGTTGACAGCTTAACTAACCTTAAAGTTTACGTGTGTTTTAATTTTCATATTTTTAATAAATATAGTATGCTGTTATAGACTTTAAGACTTCTACTTTAATGATGGAGGTACCAGGTCATCCAGGCCTTATTAAAACTATTGAAGAAGGTGAAGAAGTGGAGAATTTCTCCGAAGAATCGGACGAGGAAATAGAGGTACTAATTTTTACCTATTTGCAAGCTATTTTTTTGAAAAGAAAAAAGCCCAGCTAGTGGCTGCACTAGCAGGCCGCAGCAAGGCCGCAGGCAGGTGCAGCAATACACAAATTGTACTTAACAGTGAAATAGATAAATTTCTATACAATGTCGCCTGTTTGTTTTGTGCGTTTTAACGACAATTTTATTTTTTTGCCTTCTATGTAAAGAATAGGTCATTCTACAGTAGAGAAGGCATTTCATTTTTAATAAGTTGACACTGCTAAAGAATAAGAGTTAATATAAATAAAATGTATGATGTGCACTGAGCTTCATGCTGGTTCTTTTAGGTACAAGATCACCTACTGTACAATTTCACTGGTAGCTATGAGTGTTGCAAAAAAGTATGCTGTGATGCGTTCGAAGCTCAGCTGTTTTATATCTGTTAGCCTGTTATTATACATTTAATTTTAAAAATGCAGTTGCGCTGCCCCTTTATTAATTATTATTAAGTTTTTTTTATATTTATTCTCTTTGTAAATGAACATTAGTTTTTATGAGAAGAAATGTCTTGAAATCTAAAAATGTTAAAAAAATAACTTTTTGTCTTTATTTACAGCATCAACCATCTAAAATAAAAGTAAAACGGAAGGAAGACTTTGATCCTAGCTTCAAATTTGTTTCATCTGTAGAAGAATACAATAAGGTAGATATTTGAATTGAATTTCACTTTTTACTACTTAAAACATGCAGCTACTATTTATTTCTTTTCTTACTATGCCTGTTTATCATGGTATGCTGTGCTAGTGCTGTAGTATAGAGCTGTTAAATGTAATATTAGATACATTAAGCATCGATTTAGAATACCTAGATACACCGTCACCTACAAATTCACGTCGAAAAAGTGTGATACAACTTTATTCCCCACAGATAAGGTTTTATTTGTATTGCACGCGTTAGGCGGTTGTGACATTAAAAAATGCGATCATTGCGAAAGTCGTAAAATTTAATGACCTCCGCCTCTTGTAGGAACAGAGTAAGTGGAGTCGTCAACAAAATTATTTTCATGTACGTATTGTACCATTTATAAAATTGGTGTAATGCTAGTTGCACTATTTTTTTTATAAATTATAGTAAAAATAAAACAAATAACTTATTACTAAAACATATAATATGTTTATGTACCCTGAAACAAAACTTAATATATTGTTAACTTGTCGTTTCGAAGTAATTTTTTTTTAATGTTTTCTTTTTACAAATATAATGCAGACGCACATCCACATATTTCTGAACTGCTGATTTTGTCAGTTTATAAATATGGTGAAATTGTCACTTCTATGAGCATCTGTATTTTTAAATAGCTTCATGTGCATTAGACATCGCAGTATTTGCATCGTTAAAAAAATTACCATTATACTGCCTTAACAGTGTACTTCCGCCACTTATTTTAATATAGTGCCTGATGATCTTTTCAGATTCATTGCAAATTAGGTATAAATCATTAGACGCATAACACAAACCGCCAACATGGCCAAAATGGCAATTACATTATTTTGTTCACCTAATGCGGTCACCGAACTTGTTTACTACTACTTAGGCCAACGATCGTTGTTTTCACAATAATCTGTCCGCCTACTGCAGCCTACGTCATTACCTATGGCCACCTTCTGTCTCCATCATCAGACCAGCTAGATGGTACACACGGCGGCAGATCAACCTACCCAAAACTGTCAAATTTCTACAATCAATTTTGAACTTTATCGTTTAGTAATAAGGATAAATATTCATTGGAGAAATTTTACAGATTTAGGTAGGTCGATCTGCCGCCGACTGTACCATCATATTACATTTTCAACGGACTTTATATGTTTGCAAAAAAGCTCAATCGGTTGAGGAGGATAACTGCTTTAAAATTCATTTGCAAGATTTGACCCGAACAAACATACATTCATACATACAAACATACTTACGTACATACTTACATACATACATGCATTACAATTTAATACAAAGCGTGTAAAAAATAATGTTTGACAAATATCAGTAGAAGTACAGTAGGTACAGTACTTATCGGTCATAAATAATTATCATTTTCGCTTTGATCTGAGTATTTATTACAGTAGCTGAAAAACATTTATTAATTTTAGTTCCATAGAAACATACCAACATACCGCCAAAAGATGTGGACTACAAAACTAACTTTAAAAAAAACTAAACAGGCGGCTCTATATATTTAGTATTTAACTATGTTCTACTTTTATGAATCTTTCGTCTCTTTTAACACGTGAATAGCATCACGCGAGGGAAAAGGACAACCGCGTAAGCGATTTATTCAAACTATTTTAGAAAAATAATGTTTTTAATTAGGTAGAAGGTAAATTTAGCCACAAATTCATTACATTATGAAACCTTGAATGAATACTTAGCAAAAAAACGAAATTCCATCCTTTTTTAAGCTATTTGAAGTATTATTTTTGCACTTTTTCACGGAGCACTTAACGCATGTTAACTTGACGGTGATCGGCGCGCGACTACGAGTGCAATTGTGCTAGAACTCGATTTTAGCGCAATTGATTCAAGCCGCGTGTGAGGCGTTGTTGGTGTATCTAGGTATTCTAAATCGATGACATTAAGTAATTGTCTTGTTTTAAATTTGTGTCTCAGCAGCCCGATTGTTCTTACATTTGGGCTAAGAGGAAACCGTTAAAGTCTTACGCAAGGAAGAGAAAATCAACACTTTGTCTTTTTTCAAAAAGAGAAAATAGTAAAAAATTGCACAGTGAAGGCTAATTCGATACTTTATTACGTCTTAGGTTTTTTATAATATATCCAGTAACAGATATAATTTGAAATAACCACCTACCAGTAAATCTCATTGACAGCCCTGAATGTTTTAATAAATCAGAGCTAGTTACTTGTCCAACTGTAATTAACAATTATTTGTCATACAGAATGTTTGGGACGATTTACACAAGTATGTCAGAAGGAATGTGAAGAGGACGCTAGATGAGAAGATTGAGAGGAGACGTGCCCAAGTGAAGGTGAATGTGAATGGGCAGTCAGAGGCAGTGGACACAGATTCTGATGTTGATGCTAAAGGTTAGTTCTCAGTTACAGATTATCAAATGCAGGGATCGAATTAGCTACACAATTGTATTCTTAAACTTGTTAAATCAGTTTTATACTGGCATATTGGGCCTTACAAAAGGAGACAGGAAAAGGGGGGTATAAGATAATGGTTATAACGGGCAACGAATAAATGGTTATAATGGGCATAACAAAAGTATAAAATGTGACCAAAACCAAAAAACTTAGACAGGCCACATGCTCAGAGAAAATAAAAATAAATGGACTAAGGACATAACAGAGTGGACACCTCGATTCCAAACGAAAGAAGTAAAGCACCAGATCTCCATAATGAGTTGATTCGGCTTTACGTCCCGAATAATTACCGTCGCAATAGGAGACACAAACTGTTAGCTGTACCCGCTTGTCGGACGGTGTCCCGCGCTACGTCTCCCGTGCCGCGCGCGCTCTCCGCAATCAACGCACTTGTGCAGGCCAACCCGGACCTTGATATTTTCGCAGATGAATGGAAGGTGGTCACATCTGTGTCTCTTGCTTTTTGTGAACGTACCTAGTTGCATACTTTACCATTTTATTATTTTTATTAACACTTTTTTAATAATTATTTTATTGTTATTATTGTTATTTTTTAATTGCTTTTTCATATTTTTATAATTTTTAATTTTATTCTTGTTTGTGATTATTTTTTTCTTTTAATTAATTAATTGTATTAATAGGTATCTTGATTAGTGTAATTGGTGTTTGTAACCGTGCTAGTCAAGTAAATAAATAAATAAATAAATAAAATAAATAAATAAATAAATAAAGGTCTACCTTTACTTCTTTCGTTTCGTTGGTCTACAAAGAAAACGTTGGTTTGATGACATTAGCAATTTTTTAAACAAAGAATGGCTAAAATAAGAGAAGACTGGAAAAAGCTGGAGGCCTTAGTTTCGCAAAACACGCCGACACTGTAATTAATTAGCATGTATAAATTTTACTTATGTATTAAAAAAGTTGGCAATAAAAGCTAATAAATAAATAAAATAATGGGGATATATAACAACAAACTACTTAGTGTATATATGTATCATAGGCATAACCATACTAAGTAATGAACATACCATGTATAGGCCTGTATAGGGTGGGGTGCACGTAATATAGTAGTGGTTTTATTTAGTTCCCTGTTATAAAATTTTAATTAAAAACTAGTGCAAAAGTTTAAAGGGTATCTACTTATACAACCTTATTTTTAGTTTATACGATAATCGAAACACGAAGTCAAATATTTTCATTTAAAGAATCAGTAAGCACAAAAAAATATATATCTTGAAAACTCACAAAGTTACAAGCTTTTTGTGCTGTCCCGTTGTGTTTTTAGTAGGGTATACTTTATTTGAAATTTATTAAATATTATTTGGTCAAAATGTAACATGGTATAAAAAATATTGAAATCGATTCTATTACTGATTCTGAACAAATAGTTTTCAGGTTTCGTATGAACTAAAAATAACATTGTATATTTCACAACTAAACAAGTTAGCATAGGAACTTAATACACATTTCTATTTGACATTTACACAATTGATAATTTGGTTGAAAAGCATTTGTTGAATTCTTTTTCTTCCTTAGATGGCGAAGTGGATGAGATGGAAATATCTGATGACGAATTAAAGAAGGATGAAATCAAAACCAAGGAGAAAAAACTCACTAAGAAGCAAAAATTAAAACAGGTAATTTTTAAATCAAGAAATTGCTCTAATATGCGTACACTGGTTGAACAATATAAATGGATGAGTATATAATAGAATAGAATAGATTTATTTATTTCAGGGAACAAAACTTTTCTACTTTTGTTGTCTCTCAAAATTTGCACCTCCCATGTCATTTCTGCACCACCCTATGGTTGACTGGTAGAGAATGCCTTAGGCATTAAGTCCGCCTTGTAATATTTTGTTGCAAAAGTTTAAAATAAATAACAGTGTACAAGATGGTAAAATACAAAGAGGCCCATAGAATAGATACCTTACAGACAACATACATACAAATAATATAGGTTTAAAATTAACGTGCGACGCAGCGTGGTGTCCGGTAGCCGGCCTCGGAACCGCCGGAATATGACACTTTTCGGCCAATAGTCCTCTTTCATGAAGGTCGACAGATGGTCCGTAGGTACTCTCACCACAAATGAATTAAAATTCACATTGTGGCGGGACTCCAACCGCTCGACTCTCAGAGTGGCGTTGGACTTCACTCGCCTGTACAGTCGCCCAAAAAATTGGTTTACCACCCTAAGGTTGAATGTCGCATGTCAGATTCATAGGCGATAAAGATTAGTTTCGCTTGCAGATCGATCTGACAACTTCTATTGCCATCTTTATTTTGACAAAATGTCAATTGTCAGTTGTAAAATTTGGTTTTTATTACTTTTGTTTAAAAAGTATATATTTTCTTTACAGTAATTAATGTCTTATCCATTTGTAATAAAGGTTAAAATGCCATGCACTTATAAGTGACCTACGACGTATAAATACTTATCAATTAGGTTTACGTCATTAGTATGCATCTCTTTCAGTGATATCTAGTATGAACGTTGTTGTAAATTTCGATGACTAGAAAACTAAATCAAAACTGGTACACCACTTTCTTGGGCCACTGTACTCTACGAGCTCTTTCGCCTTCGTAGAGTAATGAAGTCGGGACACGAAAGCAGCGTCGTCGTCTGTATCGCTGGACGTAGCAGGTGTCTCGGCCCCGTCGGTGCGGTGCCACACAGGTTGCGAGTGGCTGGCTTCTTCTTCTTCTTGTCCACCTTGATGAAGCCCTCCTCATCGCAACGGTCGTGCCGTGGTACCAGAAGCTGAGCTCCGAGGACAGGGTCACGGCGATTCTTCGTATCGGCGGTATAGGCAGCCTGAAACTATTAAAGATAGGCATTTTTCTTAAGTTCGTAATAAATCATTTGACATAATTATGATGTTAATGTGGCCAAATCTCTTGTATAATTGTTTGCTTAAGAGATTTTTAAGCATAAGATGATATGTTACATGATATAATTTTAAGTGTGTTTATAGTAGTAATTGTAATGTTACTCAGAATAAATGCTATTTTATTTATTTAAAAGACGTTTTTCAAGATTTTTAGTTTCTACTAACATATTTACAATAAAATTGCATGACAAATTAAAATTAATAATTATGTCTAAATAACTGAGCATATAAGATCTAGATCGGATGCACATTGGGTCCTTTCATTTTGACTACACATGTCTGTAACACATAGCATATCACATTCCCCTAGCAAATAAAACCCCAGCATTACATTTAAAGTTTTAAATAGCTTAGTACAACCTATATTAACCTCGTACAGGAACTAGAGGAAGACGAGAAAGGCGCCAAAATCGAGTACGACTCGGACTTCTTCGAAGAGCCTCCGCCCTACGATGAGAACGCTTCCTTCTACATGATGAACCTCTCCCGGCCGCTGATGAAGGCAATAGGCAGCCTGAATTACGTGCACCCCACGCCTATACAGGCCGCCACCATACCGGTCGCGCTGCTTGGTACGTTCATCATCATAGATAGATAGATAGATAACATCTTTATTTGGACACTATAGACACACACAAAATACAATCGTTAATAAAAAAACAACAATTACGCTAAAAACAAACATAATTTCATAACACAACTATTAAAAAATACAAAAATGTGTGTGTGCCGCTGCATCTCAAAAGGGTCATTGCTCATCGTGGTATTCACTCGTATAGCAAGTGAATCGCTGATTTTCAGCAACAATCAGGAGTGACCACAAGGACGGTGCCCGTAACAATTATCAGTAAAGTGTCCATGAGCGTAGCCTTGACCGTGTAGTAAAATAATATTAAAATTTTATAAATAAAGATTTTTAATGTGTATACCGTGCAGTGTATATTATGTTTATAATTGACATTAAATTAGATAAGGATATAATAATATATAAGTAAAATGCAAAGTAATATAAAATAAAATAAAATATATACTATATAATAAGTGTGCTACCTAGTTCGCTTTTGTTACCGCCACCTACAAAAATCGCTTAGGAATACCTAACTTCTGTTTGGCGAGCAGATGAGACTTAAGTTGTTTTTCAAAAGAGAACTTAGAATCATCATCATCATCAATCGAATTTGACTTTTTGACAGATGCATAATTTTTTTTTATTGAATGAAATATTTATTTGCTATAGAGACATACGGTTTACTATGTTGGTATTGAGAAACATTTTTTTTTAATAGTGCAGGCGTGCTCTGCCGATTTCTCAGCATGCAAAAACTTTAAAATTAAATCTACACAAAATGGCCATGACAAAAATTATAGGACAATAAATCATAATATAAAAAATATTAAAAAAAAATTTTTTTTTTTTACAAAATATACCAGCTGTAGGGTTCATAATATACCAGCTCTAGGGTACATTATATACCAGCTATAGGGTATATAATATACCAGCTCTAGGGTACATTATATACCAGCTATAGGGTATATAATATACCAGCTCTAGGGCACATTATAGGTATATAATGCTATAGGGTATATAATATACCAGTTACAAAGTACATAATTTACCAGCTATAGGGTAAATAATAATATAATATATACTAGCTTTATAATACATAATATACAAGATTTTTTTTTTGCGCAAATTTTCTAGAGCGACTCAGAATCGGTACGTAAGCAACTGTCTCATAGTAACATGGGTTGAAATATGTCGAAAATTTTGAAACTCTTCATACATATCAGCCTAATCAAGTGTTCGCTAAAGTATGGGAAGTCCAAATTTTTTTGACATATTTCAATTTACAAAAACACAAATGTTGAAAAAATTTCCACGAGCAGGGTTTGAACCTGCACCCTTCTGACATACCGGGTCAGGTGCTCTTCCAATTGAGCTATCGTGGTTCTAACCAGCCCGCCGAAATTATTCAACACTATTTACTTTTTACTTTGAAAGCCAAAAAAAATTTTTTCAACATTTGTTTTTGTAATTTGTTCGCAACAAAATTTGCGTTAAAAATTATATAAACATTTATTTCAATTTATGTTACTATGAGAAAGTTGTTTACCCCTTAGACTGCTTCAGGCCGTATCCTGGCATGTACCTCTAACTGCTATGTCCCGGATCTGTCCAAATTCATCTTTGCACAAATATAACATTAAAGGAACAAGAAATAAAGTGTCTTATGAAATCTATTCCTAATTAATGAAACCATGGTATACAAACTGTTTATCCGTTCATTCGGCTCAGACTCTTTTCAGGTTCTCTATTTATTTAGGTTTCAAACAAAACACTCCATTTGGTAAGTCGCAAACAATTATATATAGATTTACAACAAATTGTAAGACTATGCGGGCTCGTATACAACGCCGTGAATGCGCCGCAGAGAAGGTACGCAGATATGCGCATCCTTCCCGCAGTCAAAAGGGCTTACCGATTGTGAATCGCTCCAGAAAATATGCGCACTGGTAAAAAAAATATCCTGTATACTAGCTACAGAGTACATAATATACCAGCTACATAGTACATAATATACCAGCGATAGGGTTCAGAATATATTAGCTACAAAGAACATAATATACCAGCTATAGGGTACATAATATACCAACTACAAAGTACAAAATTTACCAGCTACAAAGTACATTATATACCAGCCATAGCATACATAATATAACAGCTATAGGATATATTTCAGATTTTTCGATGCATAGCCCGGGTTTGTGATCACCAACCCGCATTTGGCAAGCGTGGTGATTAAGCCATTACCCATCAATTGTAGTGATGACTTGATTTCAATGATGGAGGCCTTTGCCCAGCAGTGGGACAGATATAGGCTGTTTACTTTACTTTACACCTTACCTTTTGCACCTTTCTGTTCATCATCATCATCATCATCATCTCAGCCAAAGACGTCCACTGCTGGACAAAGGCCTCCCCCAAGGATATGAGGGGTATTTGCCGTAATCGCCACGCTTGGCAGGCGGGTTGGCGATCGCAGTAGGTTGAGGGTAACATCAGAGAGATGCTGCTGCCCATCCTCTGGAATGGTCCCTTAGTCGGCTTTTACGACACCCACAGGAAGAGATGGGGTGGTGCAATTCTTTATCCCCGGCACCACACAGGGACCACACCTTTCTGTTACACATTGCATATTATGCTGAACCTTAGAGATGGAAAAAAAATATATATTTATATGTTAACGTATAATCGTTTACAATGTAACTCTTATTACAATGGAATAAGATTCAAAACTTATAAAAAAAAATTATACTTGTTAATACTTGTGAATGTATATGAAGACAATATTATGGATTTTAACAACGGCTCGTCGTAGGTAAGGACGTGTGCGCGTGCGCAGCGACCGGTACCGGCAAGACGGCGGCGTACATGCTGCCCATACTGGAGCGGCTGTTGTTCAAGGCGGCGGGCGGGGACCGGGTCACCCGGGTCTTGGTGCTGGTGCCTACGAGGGAGCTGGGTGCTCAGGTTACTGGGTTTTATTATTACTTATAGTTGAAATTTGACCAAAATTCACCAAGTATACACAATATAATGTATTAATATTAAACATAAATTTTATATTGTTTTCTAAAGTTTACGCGAACACTGAAATGAAACAACTTTTACGGATCTACTCGCGTTTATTTTATACTTTAGTTTTAATTAATGTTTATCCTGACGTTTCGAACCCTTTGCAGGGTCCGTGGTCACAGGGAGACTCCTGTGACTACTAATATTATAAATGCGAATGTTTGTGTGTATGTATGTGTGTATATTTGTTGCTCCTTCACGCTGCAACAGATGGATGGATTTGGATGAAATTCGGCATACAGATAGTTTATAAACTGGATTAAAACATAGGATACTTTTTATCCCGATATTCCCACGGGAATGGGAACCTCGCGGGTGAAACCGCGGGCGGCCGCTAGTAAATAATAAACTAAACGTTAATTAAAACTAATGTATAAAATAAACGCGAATCGATCCGTAAAAGTTGTTTCATTTCAATAAATTTTATGTTTTTGCACTCCTTCTCTTCGAACTTTAACTAAGGCAAATCTCACGGTCGCTCCTCTGTGACCTCAATGTATATATTTTTCTTATGCAATGTGTTTAAAAAGGGCTACAAAGTTTTTTCTTCAAATAGTAATATACAAAAATTCTCCCTTCAAAGAAATGGGGATTAACACGACGATCTAAGAAGATAAAATATGTTGATTGTATTTGTTGCCACATAGTTTTTAATCTATTATTTATATAAGCCACCTATGAATTAGCATAATATAATTTTTTAATCATTCTCTTCTCTTTAGATATTCTCACATAGTTCAGAATGGTAGCTTAAGCCTGTCAACTTGACCGTAAAGGCGGTGGAAATTAATAATACGTATTATCTTTGTTCTTAGGACGGACTGTTTTTAATTTATTTATTTTGTACAGGTGCATGCAGTCACTCGTCAGTTATCTCAATTTACTTCGGTGACCGTCGGCCTGTCAGTCGGTGGTCTAGATGTCAAATATCAGGTAAGGAATTTGTAAGCTTAATTACCTCTAACCTTTGATATGTGTGAGCGAGCGCTGATCAGCGCCGCCAAACAATTAACATTTTATTGTGTCTGTATTCACGGTAGCCGGCGGATTGAACAAAGTAAATTATTTAAAAATAAAAAAATTGTTCGCAACAAAATTTGCGTTAAAAATTATATAAACATTTTATAAATTATTTAAGTTAGAGAGTGCTACTTAGTAGCGTATGTGTGAGGAAACATTGCTAGTAATTAGTGTGGCGGCCTGCGGTCGCCACATAATTTCTTATCCTCACGTACGGTTAAAGAGTTTATAAACGCATTCCTAATCGCGTGTAGATCTGATTAAGATAAGACACGGCATTCTCCCTCCAACATCTACACAGTTTATATTGTATAAATAGTCTTGTAAGGTTTAGATAATAAGTCAGTCACAATGTAGTCACTGTAAATATACAACATCACATAAAGAGACGCAGTCGTTATTTACCATCGCCATGGAACCCTCCATCATCACAACCACACATACGTCGACCCCGGGAACAATAAGCATACTTATTTCGAGTATGCTTAACCTTTTTACCGCCAACAACTTCTATAGAAGTTCGAGATTTTCGTGCCGTCCACGCCAGCACTTCTATAGAAGTTCTTCTTTGTACCTACTTTATTAAAATACATTTATACGTTGGCGTACAGCGGGACATCGCGTGCAGGATAGTTGGGCGGTGAAAAGGTTAAAAATACAATTATTTGATTTTCGAGTTTTATGCTACCTGAGCGGCGTCTTTTGAACGCGCAATTGTTTGATTTGAGCGCGCGTTTCTTTAGGAGCTTGCTAAAAACTAGCATGCAGGAAATGCATTAGTAAACGTAAAAAACTGAAGACCGTGCTAGGATTAAGCATACTCGCAACTTATTTTTTATGAGCACATCTGTCAATAACGTAATTAATAGAATGACATATTATATTACCGATCGGCAAGGTGAGGACGTCGACGACGAGCCCTATTACAAATCTCCACTCTGCGAGAATAGGTATCATTCGGACGGCCGGCGCGTCACATTTTGTAGTGATTTTGCAGTTGTATTTATCGTTTTTATCGAAATAGGATAATAAATTCATGATTAAAAATTATGAAATTGTTATTCCTCATGAAGTAACAATTATTCTGGTACATATAAATTTTGCTCAAAAATATTATCGTAGATAGGAGAAATTTACAGTTAACTTAAAGCGGTTTTCGAAGTTTTTTGGTTTAGAATAAGATTTTTTTCTATATAAAATCAATGATATCTGAAAATTTCGAAACCGCTACGAACTACGACTGTATAAGAGATAACATTTAATTTTTTTCATATCATTTGTTTAGAACAGTAGTTCAATCTAGGAGCTCAAAAAAGTGCCTTCGCGCATTTTATGAAAATCTTTCTCTGCTATTTTGGGTTTAATTAAAAAGTTAAGCAAAATTTACAAAAGCGAAGCCGCTACGAACTTTGTCAAGAGCTTCTACACTATTAAATAAGTCAAAATTGTTAATGTATTTTTGTTTCTGAGATCAAGAACGCCAAAATTGGTCATTTTACGCAAAAGTCACAGTCGAGATGTGATATGGCTCTTAACATCAGGTGGAGTAGAGTCATTTGCCAAACTGGCTACAAAAACCACTTCTAGTTCCTCTTCATGACTATAGGAAAGCGTGCTGCGACGGAATCCCGACGTGGTGATAGCCACCCCCGGCCGCCTGATCGACCACTTACGGAACACGCCGTCCTTCAGCCTGCACTCCATCGAGGTGCTGGTGCTGGACGAAGCTGACAGGTGAGAGGAGAAAGTTAAAGGGTTCCTAAGGTCCAAAACAGTTTTCGACCGAATGTCGGTGCGTACGTCTGTCGCGTATGCTTATATACATAGTTGCTTATAAAATACTACAGTACGAATTTACTACAGTATGATTGAAGCATAATAACTGTTCCAAACATCTTTTCATGTCATCTTCACACACATTTGAGTGTAAGAAGTTTAATTGATGGATGTTTTTGAAGTATATTATAGCTTGAATCGAACATTTTGATAGTGTCAGACAAAAACAGACTGTAATCACATAAAAGCAAGATTAATTTTTCTCAAATGCCAAGATATTTGTGACCACCTTATGACGCGTCAATCAATTAATTTGATGATGGCTACCAAACTTTCTGGTCTCTTCTTTCTCAACCGTTATCCACCTAAAGTTGAGTGTATGTCTCTTCTAATGCACTCCATTTCCTTTCTGGTAATCTGCTAATGCTAAATATCCCGTATCAACTTTAACTCGGAAAGCTATTAACGCAAATCATGTCAAAACTAAAAATTAGAAAAATGTTTGAAAGCAAGTTCTTCTGAAAAAAGTAACAAAAAATTGCTGACAGGTACTAGTGCCA
Organism: Eudonia lacustrata; assembly: GCA_947562085.1. Classification (NCBI taxonomy): domain Eukaryota; kingdom Metazoa; phylum Arthropoda; class Insecta; order Lepidoptera; family Crambidae; genus Eudonia; species Eudonia lacustrata. The sequence continues at coordinate 5,521,962 of OX387328.1, forward strand.
AATATTGTTAGTGCAAGTAATTTATTCATACATCGTACATCATATACACCAGCTCGTGTTTATATTATTTATTTATTTTTTATTTTTTTTGTTTTTTTTTTTATTTTTTTTTTATTTTATTTTTTTTTTACTATTAAGTTGGCTGTTGTTATTCTTTCACAATAAAATAAAATAAAATAAAATATCCCCCACTGCTGGGACACGAGCCTTCCCTATGGATGGATAGGGAGGACGGGCCATAAACCACCACGCGGGCCCAGTGCGGGTTGGTGGTTGTTAACGACTGCTAATGCAGCCGGGAGCAACGGCTTTACGTGCCTTCCGAAGCACGGAGGAGCTCGAGATCATACATTTATGGTCACCTATCCGATGACCGGCCTTTGCGAAAGTTACTTAACCTCAGCGGTCGCAGACCGGGCGCGTTAACCACTGCGCCACCGAGCTGCTCGATCTTTTGTATAACCAGGGACATAACACACCTTCTTATCCTCATATCCTAACAGGATGTTAGACGAATACTTCGCGGAACAGATGAAGGAAATCATCCGCCAGTGCTCCCACAAGCGGCAGACCATGCTGTTCTCGGCTACCATGAGCGAAGAGGTGAAGGACTTAGCTGCAGTCTCCCTGCACAAGCCCGTCAAGCTGTTCGTGGACTCCAACAAGGATGTGGCTTTCAACCTGCGCCAGGAGTTTGTCAGGTGCTTGTTATTCAAAGGAGAACGCACACGCACACTTCCTGCCCCCGACCGCCTAACCGATCGCTTTGACTACGCGTATAGTTTATGACGTCATCTTGCCACCTCGCACCGCCTACGATAGCAATATCAAAAGCTAAAAGCTATAGCCAATATTGCTTTCAGAGGCGGCACGAAACGACAAGATGACGTCATAAACCACTCGAAATCAATGCGATCGGTTAGGCGGTCGGGCCCCTGGAGCCGTTATTCTCTAGAACTGTTCGCTTCCAGACGAGCTTTATTCCACGTACCATCAAACAGTGAAATGAGCTGCCATCCGAGGTTTTCCCATTGAGCTACGACATGGACTCTTTCAAAAGGGGTGTAATGAGGTTTTTCTCAGGTCGGCAACACAAAAGCAACATCTCTAATGTCGCTGATGTCCATGGGTGGCGGTGACCGCTCACCATCAGGCGGCCCGCCTGCTCGTTTGCAGACTGCTAACAATTAATTAATTATCTTAATTAATGGCTTCGCGTTTAGCATTTAGCCAATTTCAAGTATTTCTTATTATGTAGTAAGGGTACAAATTGTACGGTAGATAGAAATTAAAAATGGAGTCTCACAACATGTGTTATTACGGGAAGAACTCTGGTGAAACTCCCACTGCTAATATAAAAAAAGAGAAGCCTAAAATTCTTCTGACATTTTTCCCCAGTGTCCAAATGTCTAGCCACTCAGAAAATTGTAAGAGGTAATTTTGTCTCTAGGAGACACTGCTTCGATGCTTTTTCGTTTTTGTTAACGTTATTAAATGGTGAATGAAACTATCAAATTGTATACAGGGCGTCCCACGGCCATGCCACATGGAGGGAAAGTACCTTAATTATTGTAGTTGGAACATTTTATTGAAAGAAGACTTTATTTTAATTTTAAAAACAATTTAAACTTCATTCATACATTTTTAAATAAATTCATTATTGTACCGGGAGTCAAACTCGGTACACGAGAAAACAATCATCCTGCAGTTTTATTATACAGATCGGAAGGCTTCATCATAAGGATTATTTTTTGCTAAATAACATAGCATCAGAAATAAAAGGAAGACCATGAATTTTAACATTTAATGTAAAATTATGTTCAGAAAAATGAAAAGCTGACATTGCCGTAAGGATGGACAAAACTGTTGCATACAACCAGGTACCTACTAATCTCTTTATTATTTTATTTCAAGTGGGTACTCATTAGTAATAGGTACTTTAAAATTAATCTTTATGTCCTTACGGCAATGTCAGCTTTTCATTTTTCTGAACATAATTTTACATTAAATGTTAAAATTCATGGTCTTCCTTTTATTTCTGATGCTATGTTATTTAGCAAAAAATAATCCTTATGATGAAGCCTTCCGATCGGTATGATAGAACTACGGGTTGATTTTTTTCTCGTGTACCGGGTTCGATTCCCGGTTCAACCAGGCAATTATTTAAAAATGTATGAAGGCAGTTTAAATTGTTTTTAAAATTAAAATAAACTCTTCTTTCAGTAAAACGTTCCATCTACAATAATTAAGGTACTTTCCCTCCATATGGCATGGCCGTGGGACGCCCTGTATATTCAGTCGAACAAACGGCTTCTTTGGTGTATGGGTAATACCACCGACAGTGCTCAGTTAATGGCACTGTTGTGTTCCGACAAGAATAATAGTGAGAAGATAGCCAGTTCCTCAGTACTTGATGTTTTCGGATGAAATGCGCTTCCACCTTATTTATTTATTATTACAAGGTACACCAACAAGTTAACATGCAAATTTTCGCAGGAAAGTAACAGATCACAAGTTTAAGACATACATGAAAACCAATAACAGGCATACATAACATTGTCCAAAAATACACAATAAACTAAAAAAAAAAGAAACAAATTAAATGTATATAAAAAAAAACAAGAATTCCAGTAAGTTAACTCAACCATTATTGATATAATGAAACTAAAGTTATACATTACACGAACAGAACCACCACCACCACCACCACCACCACAACCGCAACCAACCACCTTTGGCCTTATCATCACTTCTTCTTCTTGTATATCCTTCTTTATTCTTCTTCTGGGCCTAACCGAAAAACCCAGTTTGGGCAGGCAGGCCTCCCAAGGTGGAAGGTGAAGGTCGCGGGTAACCGTTGGATGCGAGGAGCACAAAACCGGTAATTGCAGAGATCCTTGGGGGAGGCCTTTGTGGACGTCTTTTGGCTGAGATGATGATTCTTCTGCTTAATATTATTTTCTCTTCCTGCGCAGGATACGTAAAGACCGCGAGTCGGATCGCGAGGCGATGCTAGCCGCTTTGGTGTGCCGCACGTTCAGAGACCGAGCGGTTGTCTTCGTGCAGACTAAGAAGCAGGCGCATCGTCTGCATGTGGCCTTAGGGCTGCTGGGAGTTAAGGTAGCGATGATACTCGTACTTCTTATTAACTACTGGTCGCCCAGTGGTCGAAATTCGACCGTAATCTTATTAAGGCTGCACGGATTGTATCCTAAGTAATGAAAAATTAAAAAGATAGAATGTGAGTTTGAATTGGCATTGACAAATTTCGGCCGCTCTTCTTCCATTTTTAAAAATTTTGAAAAATATATACCTGTGTCAAATACATTATTATGCGTGTGTGTCAAATACATGGTAGTGTGTGTAATGTTTGTTTTATTGATTTAATGTATTTTTATGCATAATTTAAAAAAATATTAACATTCGGATAACCTTCTCTATATAAACTATAAGTGTGCGAAATTTCATACTCCTCCTTCCGCGCAATTTTCGTAAAAAAGGGGTACAAAGTTTTTGCTTCACGTATTAATATATAGATTATGAAACCTTAGTAACAGCCATATTAAGACAATATTCAGTACAGTTAGAAGCAAAAGTTTATCTTTTTTCAAATTGTAATTTGTTCTCAACAATATTTGCGTGAAATTATATGTAAATAATCATTTGAAAAATGACAAAGGGTCAGGTGCACTACCAACTATGCTATCAACTCGCCCAAATTAAACAACACTAGTTTATGATCAAATCAGAATTTCAAAACTTATGAACGTAGTTCCTGTCAGAACTATGTGCTGTTCAAATGATCCCGATGAGTCGAAGTGCTACTGAAATAAGATAATATGTCCTGTTCAATTGCTAGATTGAAAAATAAACCTTATTAGCTAATAGTACAACTGCTAAATATCCCGTATCAACTTTAAACTCAGAAAGCTATTAACGCAAATCATGTCAGAACTAAAAATTTTAAAATTGTTTTAAGTCAAGGTCTTCTGACAAAAGTATCAAAAAATTGCTGACAGGTACTAGTGCAAGTAATTTATTCATACATCGTACATCACATACACCAGCTCATGTTTATGTCCCCCACTGCTGGGGCACGAGCCTTCCCTATGGATGGATAGGGAGAACGAGCCGTAAACCACCACGCGGGCCCAGTGCGGTGCGGTGGTTGTCAACGACTGCTGATGCAGCCGGGACAGACGTGCTAACGGCTTTAGCTGCTTTACTACAAAACGATGGCTAACTTTTTTTTATTTTTATTTTTTATACCTAGCACGGCAAATGACTCCATACCACCTGATTTTATGTGGACATGGAGTCCAGACGCGAAGATAACTGGTGAAGCGTGGAAACAAACATCAGTTAACTTCACTCTGCCGGCCCACAAGGTGCTTCTTCACGCCTCTTTTGAAGGACCCCATATCATAGAAAGGAGAAAAAACGTGTGCTGGTAGACTATTTCATCTTTTAAAGGTGCGACAAAGAAACGAGTAACCAAATTTCTTTGTGCGCCATGGGATATGTGTGACAGTGAAGCGATGACTCCGGAGAGCAACACGTGTACTCCTATGGAGGAAGGGATAAGGTCAAACAGTTCTTCAGAGCACTCGCCGCGGTTAAGCGATAGAAAACGCTGAGTGACGCTATATCTCTACGCAATTGCAGGGGTTCGAAAGTAGACAATGCTCAAAACTGATGCTGTCACTTTTTAACTGACATTATAAGAAAGAGACACAATATTTTTAACACGTATTGAACCATTATTTAACTTTAAACACTGTTTTGTAGTGAAAGGGTTACCCCATTATTCATAAAAACTATTTAAGCATTATTTAGTTAATCATTGTTTTGTCTCTTTTTCTCAAATTCAAAATGACGTTTGTGTGACGTTGACAAAACAATATTTAACTAATTGTGTGTCTTTCGAAGCATGGAAACTTTAGGATAAAATAAACATATTTATCCCAGGTAGCGGAACTTCACGGCGCTTTAAACCAGCCCCAACGTCTGGACTCCCTCAAACGGTTCAAGGACGAGCTAGTTGACGTACTGGTGGCGACAGATGTCGCTGCCCGCGGTCTAGACATACCCGGCGTGAAGACGGTCGTCAACTTTACGCTGCCCGCCACTTTGGAACATTACATACACAGGGTAAGTTATTGCTAACCATTAAAATAACTAAATGAATAAACATTGCACAATTAAAATAAGCAAATCCTAAAGTCGGATGAACTTATAACTAAACATGAGTCACATCTCACGCATAGGTCACAAAATTTTGTTTAGGTACAGACGCCTGCACATCAACCTGTACAAAACTGTCAAATTTCTTCAGTACATTTCCAACCATATCGTTAAGGCATAAAGCTCAAAGTCTATTGAAGATACTTGACAGTTTGTGGTAGGTTGACGTGCAGGCGTGTGTACCTACATATAGTTTAGTTTAGTGTTAGTTTGTTTTTTGTGATTTTAAGACAATTTGTGTCCTGAACTGTACTTCCATTTTGTTTTAGATATTTCAAATGCATAAAACAATTAACATATAAATCATTCAATAATTCGAGGTTTTTCCATTGAGCTACGACATGGACTTTTTGAAAAGGCGTTGTAAAGAGGTTTCTTCAGGTCGGCAACACAAAAGCAACATCTCTGATGTCGCTGATGTCCAATGGGTGGCATGGGTTGCAGACTAGTAATATAAAAAAAGCGTGTTCAATCCTACTAATATTATAAATGCGAATAGGATACTTTTTATTCAGATATTAAATTTATAAAATACAGTGAAAAAAAAATGCCTACTCGACCCAGCCAGGAATCGAACGTGGGTCTTAATTGTCTTTATCTGTGTCAATCAATGTTTTTTCTTTCTTTATGTATACTGAGAAGAACAGGCAAGAAATTCAGAAATGGCATCCCCCCCCCCTTCTTTATGAAAAGAAGAGGATCACTGAGTTTCTTGCCTGTGGCGGTAGCCAAAGTAACATTATGAAAACGATAGCGAAGTTCGAAAAGAGCATGGGATTGACATAACATTGACCACGTGATTTAGCGCGGCTTATGTCAATCCCACACATTTTATTCTTTTCGGACTTTGCTATCGTTTTCTTAATGTTACTTTGGCTAACCCTACTGTTCTTCTCACAGCACAGCATACAGCATCATATAATATTTCGTTTGCTCGATGGAATCGTTCCCCAGGTGGGTCGCACGGCGCGGGCGGGCCGTGCCGGCGTGTCGGTGTCGCTGGCGGGCGAGGCCGAGCGCCAGCTGGTGAAGGCCATCGTGAAGCGCGCCAAGAGGCCGGTCAAGTCGCGCCAGGTGCCGCCCGACATAGTGGCCAAGTACCGGGACAAGATGGCCAAGCTGGAGCCGGACATTGGTGAGTGGTGATGCGCTGTTAGAACGATGAAATGAAATATGTTTATTAGAACACAGTACAAACTTATGTGTGTGGTGCCGGGGATAAAGAATTGCACCACCCCATCTCAACCCGTGGGTGTCGTAAAAGCCGACTAAGGGACCATTCCAGAGGATGGGCAGCAGCATCTCTCTGAGGTTACTTTCAACCTACTGCGATCGCCAACCCGCCTGCCAAGCGTGGCGATTATGGCAAATACCCCCCATCTTGGGGGAGGCCTTTGTCCAGCAGTGGACGTCTTTTGGCTGAGATGATGATGATGATGATGACAAACTTATGTAGGTACTTAAAACAAAACAAACAAATTATAATAAAAATGTGTGTTCTAAAAGGACTCCACTCAGCATATGTTGCAGTAGTGGACAAAAACTACAACGCTGATCTTTCGTGGAGACCCATTTTGTGTAAATAACATGTACATAACATTAATTAAAAGTACAGTGACAATAACATCAATATGAGCACATAGTTACTAGTTATAATACTCGTTACTGTTATTGGAGGTATCCCAACAAATTCAGTTGAATACAACTAAGATAAGATTAAATTAAAACCTAATCTTACATCTTACACATTACCAGTTGTCTGCAAATTCAAAAAGTATCTCTTTGTGTTAACCTTAAAGGAAACACCACTGAAACAGAGTTACGGAGTGGTGGTGGCGATGGATGTTGAAACTTTTCCTACACTCCTACACTCACACCAATTATCTAGCCCAAGAGAAGCTTCGTTATGAAACTCGTTAAATGGTTACTAGACAACGGATAAACATACTTGAAATACTTAAATACATACTTGTTATACATAGGAAACACCCAGACCCGAGACAAATTTAGAAAAACAATAATTTCTAAATTGACCCGACCGGGAATCGAACCCGGGACCTCAGAGATGGCGACACCATGAAAACCGGTGTACAAACCACTCGACCAAGGAGGCCGTAAACTGAAGTTGGTTTTGGATGTTGATGCTGATACACTTTTTTACACTTATTGGGCCAACGTTTTGGCCCAATGCGGTAACAGTTGGTGTATCGTGGTGTTTGTTTATGACTCTCATAACATATTTTTGTGTCACAGCCGCCATCCTCGACGAGGAATACGCAGAGAAGCAACTGAACAAGATGGACAAGCAGACCAGCAAGCTGGAGGGCAAGCTGGTGAAGGAAGAAGGGCCTAAGTACGAGGTGCACCGCCAGCACGACTGGTTCCAAACACCCAAGGAGAAGCGCGAGGAGAAGGAGCGACTTGCGCTCACTATACACCCTGGGAAAGGTTTGTATCTAACTTGCTCTTACCTTTAAGACAGACAAGCAGATCGGCTAACTGGTGGGCAAGCGGTGAAGGAGGAAAAGGCCATTGTATGACCGGTTTTAAATGTTCAAAGAGATAGAGACTCGCTCTTACCCTACACCCTGGCAAAGGTACGTCTCTCTCAGTCTTAGTGACCAGACCACCAAACTGACAAAGTACAAGATGCATTGCCGGCACGACTAGTTCAAACGCCCAAGAAGTAGAGCGAGGAAAAGCAGAGACGCGCTTACTTTACACCCTGTCTGAAAAGTTTGTGAATTGCGGAGTACAATAAAATACGTCTGTATCGAACAATGGTTTATTGGGCGACAGAGTGTAAGTACCATACAATGAAATAATAAAAAGATGCGCAGATACCTTCAACTTACAATATTTATAATGCCGACTTATAGTCCACTAAACACATCCTTAATCCATTGTGATAAGGTTGAAAGTAATATCTAACACATACAACACAGTGGCAAAGATGAGTCTCTAGCTAGAGGATGAGTAAATGGGCGAGAGTGACGCCCCTCTTCACTCTCGTTTTCTTTATTTTATTTCTTCTTTTCTATCTTTCTCTCTGCCTTCCTTTCTTTCCAATTCCTTATTCTTTATATTCCTCTTTCTCTCTTGCTTTTTTTTAAAGTGGAGTTTGTTCCCTGAGGAACCGGCTAAGGTCATCATAGACCATGCTGCCATGTCATTAGTTTCTTAAATTCATTAGTACTATCTGTAATAAACTATATAGGATGATGATGAATGATAATAGAAATGAGAAGTGAGAATGATATACCCCCCAACCCCTCGAGTATCTTAGTAAAGATGTGGGGCTTTAAAGTCCTCACGCGGAATTCTTGAGAGAATTTGAAAAGTGCCGTTGCTCTGTTTTGTTTCATTTGCGAACACTCATGCACACTCACGAACACTTAAAGGTGAATAATCCACCATTATTTCACATTAGTATTCGACATAACACAAATTTTTGAAAATAAAACAAAACCGCAGACATGACTCTTTACTTTCCCGCCAAGAACCCTTTCTCTCTTGCTTAAGAGCCCTCTTGTCATTATTAGTTGATATATAATATAATTGGTAGATGATGTCATTGTTCTTCTCAATCCTCAATCCTTTACGAGGTATTTTATTTTATTAACAGACAAACAACAGAAGGGAAAGAAAGGGATGAAACGCAAACGCGACGACTCCGATGACGAGGAAGACCTTAACAAGAAGAAGGCGAAGAAGCAGACTAAGCACAAGCCCAAGGACACGCCTGAGGAGCGCGTCAAGCATGAGATGGAGAAGGTAACGTGTGGTCACCCATCCGAGGCCAGGCCATTTCTTGTAATTTAATCTACAGAGTGTAAAGGGACCCTTGTCAAAGCAGAGAGCCACGTATTCTTCCCATCTTTACGATGTTTTTTCTGTACTAGGCCATACCTGGGAACCGTCTCATTCAGGAGATATTCAGTGTCTAAAGTTACAATTTTTCTCAAATTAAAAAAAAAATATTCAAAAGTGATTACTAATATTTCTTCCATAGAAACATTACTAAGGTTTTCGATATTTCTTAGACAATGAAGCTTTCGAATTTCCAAAGCACTATGAATACCAAGTGCAGACATTCCTTACACAGCAAACGATTCACACACACGTATGCGCATTGTGTTGCGCGTTACAGATAACAGCTGTTTTTTTCCCAGCAATCATTTCTGATTAATGTTACTTGGTTTGATGTACATTATGCACTAGCTGTGCCCCGCGGTTTCACCCGCGTTCTATTAGTCATAGCGTGATGTAATATATATTTTTTCAATAGTTCCTGAGATTAGCGCGTTCAACCAAACAAACAAACAAACTCTTCAGCTTTATAATATTAGTATAGATACATTTCGGCTTCGTTAATGGTCTTTTTACACCCTGTCCCCTATATTAATAATCAAAGTGTAAGCTAGGAGTAGTTACTCGGTGTTTTGTTCCCGTCATGTAAACTTCATTTCATATTAGAGTAAAAGAGACAAAACACGGAGTAACTACTCCAAGCTTACACTTTGTTTATTAATAAGCCCCTATATGTATAATAATAAGGTGTTTATATTAACGCATTCCGGGCTTCGGAAGGCACGCAATGTCGTTGGTCCCGGCTGCATTAGCAATCGTTAACAACCACACCGCACCGCACTGGGTAAGCGTGGTGGCATAGTATAAGCACAGTGTTAAAAACTTACAGTGGTCCAACGCCTTTGAAGTTGCGCGAAATGCCGCCATCGTCTAGACCTTCGTCATTATCGCAGGGTTGTCACATTAATTTTTTAGTCTATTTCATATTTTGCTTATTGGTAGGTACGTTTATGTGTATCAGGATCCTTAAGTAAAATAATATTACAAAACGATTTATTTTTAACAAAAAAACAATTTATTTATTTATTTAAGTAATACAAAAAGTTTAAATTGTTCATTGTATTTTATAAGTATTTGATTCAGCTTCAGTGCAGCAATTAGCACTTTTAAAAAAAAAGAAAAAAAAGGTTTTTTTTTTAAAAACATTACTAGTATATAGAATAACAATACGTTTTTGTGTTAAATCTAGGACTACATTACTTAAAATATTAACGTTTGGGCTAGTTTGTATTTCAATTTAACGGGTGACTTTAACAGGTAAAAGTAGCACAGGAATCGCAGTTTTCTTCAATTTCTTCTTGCCATATATGCCAAATATTTTCTTAAAAATGTAGGCTAAAAATATAGTTTTTCTTTTTCCCTATTAAATCAGGTCTCCCACATGCCTCAATCCAAACCTTGCATCTGAAATTGGTAAATAAAAATATAATATACAGTAGTTTTCTTTACAGTTAAAACAGAGATATTATACTACTAATTAGTCTTTACTATTAAATTAATATGATTTTATTTAAAAGTCGCGTCCGCCATCTTGGATCTCTAAATAGATGTTGTTTTCGAAATTGGCACCTCCGAAAACCATGGCAATGATACCCATATTGATTTAACATAAAAAAGTCACGTCCGCCATCTTGGATCTTGAAATAGATGTTGTATTCGAAATCGACACCCCTGAAAACCATGGAAATGATACCCATATTGATTTTACATAAAAAAGTCACGTCCGCCATCTTGGATCTTGAAATAGATGTTGTATTCGAAATCGACACCCCTGAAAACCATGGAAATGATACCCATATTGATTTTACATAATAAAGTTACGTCCGCCATCTCGGATCTCGAAATAGATGTTGTATTCAAAATCAGCACACCCGAAAACCATGGAACGATACCCATATTGATTTTAAATAAAAAAGTCACGTCCGCCATCTTGGATCTTGAAATAGATGTTGTATTCGGAATCGGCACCCCCGAAAACCATGGGAATGATACCCATATTGATTTTACATAAAAAAGTCACGTCCGCCATATTGGATCTTGAAACAGATGTTGTATTCGAGATCGACACCCCTGAAAACCATGGAAATGATACCCATATTGATTTTACATAAAAAAGTCACGTCCGCCATCTTGGATCTCGAAATAGATGTTGTATTCGAAATCGGCACACCCGAAAACCATGGAAGCGATACCCATATTGATTTTACATAAAAAAAGTCACGTCCGCCATCTTGGAATCTCGAAATAGATGTTGTATTCGAAATCGGCACCCCCGAAAACCATAAAAATAATATCCATATTGATTTTATATCAAAAAGTTGCGTCCACCATTTTTGATCTCGATTTTAATAGCAAATTAAATCTTGCCTAAATATTAGCGAATTCTAAAATGGCGTTTATCCATATAAAAAACGTATCGAAAAAGTACATTACACATATTTTAATGCAAAGATCAGAAACACAAGCACATTCTAGCAACTACAAAATAAAATATTAATGTATTAAACTTATCTTTTTTCAAAATTTTATTAACTTGAAAAGATGACATACAGTCTCTCACAGCACATGGTATGAACTATTTTTAATGTTATAAAAATAAATTAAAATTGACTACACGCGTTTTAATACAATGTGCCACTCCTGACGCGTGTGTCCCGAGTGAGGTGTATGGCGAGCCGAGTCGCACCCCTCACGATTGCTCTGTCTAAACGTTCCCGTTGGCTGACTGTAAGAATTATATAGACTGTGGTATAGGGAAGCCTCGTGCAAAAAGTAAATGTATAAGCAATATTGTTAAAAAATTAAAGATTTATATCAGAATTAATATTAGTCGTAGTCATATTAATTATTACTATTATTACCATGTCTTTTACCGTAATAATACCATGTACTACTGGCAAATACTATGTTTCTCCCCACTAGCAATCTGATTGAGACGAGTAATGTTTAACTAAAGTAGAGACGAGTAGTGATAAATTTAGACTTAAGACACTGTTACATTTCAATTGAAAAGCTATCTGACACTGTTACATTCCAATTTAAAAGCCATCTCCGATGTATGAACCAACCAATCCATGGCTTAGATTTGACGTTTAACAAAAATACTTTGCATGAAGTTAATTTTTAATGAAAATATTTTCGTCTATACAGGTGGCTCTCCTACAATCCCGAATGGCGAAACGCACCAAAAAGATGCGTCGTATCCGCGCGGTCGACGACGAAGACGACCGCCCGGCACAGAGAAACAAACCTAAACACAAGAAGAATAAGAGCAACTTTGCCAACGACCTTACAGACACGTCTAAGGCTGCCACGAAGAGACTGCGGTACGACGCGAACAGAGCGCAAAAGGGCAAGACGCCAGGGCCAGGTGGTAACAATAATCGTCCTGGCGGTAACAATAATCATCCTGGCGGTAACAATAAGCGGCCTGGCGGTATCAATAATCGTCCTGGCGGTAACAATAAACGGCCTGGCGGTAACAATAAACGGCCTGGCGGTAACAATAATCGTCCTGGCGGTAACAGTAAGGGGCCTGGCGGTAACAGCAGGAGAAATGCGGGAAATCAGCAGGCTAAAGGCAAGAACAACGCTAAGAAAGCGTTTGGAAAACCGCAAGCCCCGAAACAGGGGCGTAGGAAGAATTAATAAATATATTTTTCAGTAACTTTTTGTTGTTTTATTGTCTTATTTTCTTGTTTTATTTTCTTTTTCATAGTGGGGCAGGATCAACGATTGTATCAGAACTACTAAGGAACTAAGAGGGTCAATTCATACCGAAGTGACACTGTCAAACTATTTCAAAACTGCCGGCCACTGCGTCGCCGATCGCTGCACATTGTGAAATTTTACCCCAAAATCTGACACACCTTTATTTCCACGAAATCATAGTAGTACACATTTCAAATACTTGGTGAAAATCCCGCGTGTCAAATGTTTTTAGTTTAGCTAAGTCACAGGCGTGCAGGAGCGGAATGAATTACTCTGTATAATGCATAGTCGTTGTCTCTTTTTAGTGAGTACCAAAAAGTAAATTAAGTAGGAATGAGTACGTTTACGCAGGAGTGGACTTAATTTACCTTTGTCTATGGCTTCCATTCCATTCCATTCAATAAGCTTCATGCATTCAATATACAACGTATACATACAAGGCCCTTATACTGTGGCTGCAGGTCCACATGACAAGCAAGCAAGCCACTGATCATCAGGCACCAATAATAGTAGCAGAATAAAATCCCAGATCGCGTACTACATTTCTTTCTATCAGTGGAGTAGCGAGACGGAGAGCAATTTGTATGAAGAGTTTTTAATTTATTAAACCTACCTACTCTGATTTGAAACTTTTCATAGTAAAATCGTCAAATAAACTAAGTTATTCATTAAATAGTGGTGAAGAAACGTTTTTTATTCAATGTTGTAGTACTTGTAGTTATATTAAAGTATAGAAAGTTTTATTAGAATTAATTTATTGCTCTTGAAGTTTCTCGGCTGGAAGGCTGGAATACGCTGAGAATGTTAACGGTTCATAGTTAATTAAATCGTAGATAAAATAAAATTTACGAGTTTTCAGACAAGTGCGGTGGAAGCTTAAATAGAATTAGGATGAATTATTATTAGTTGTTTTGTTTGAATACATATTTTATTATTCATGGTGAATTGGACATAGTGTTCCAAATATCACACAAGCATTGTAGTCAGCATACTACAATCGAGCGTAAACCAAATAATGCTCTAAGATTGTAGTACGTCACTTGATATTTTCACATGTCACACTTATTCTATCAGACTCATATACTTTATAATCATAGACCACTTAGATGTTTATAATATTTTTTTTATCTATATTAAATATATGTAAAAGGGAATTTCCTCAGAATAATAAAGTTATTGTTCTGAGGGAATTTCAATAAATTAAAATAAATTTTCATTATGAGCTCTATCTTATGAATCATAGACAATAGACAAACAAACTGACTGTGACCAAACCACAGAACACAATTACTCCAAGGAGAAGAATGTCAACTTCATACAACAAATCCGCGAACGAAAATAGTTTGGAGGTGCTGCCATCTTAAGTCATCCCAAGCCAATTTGTGTGAGGCGGGAAATTTGAATCACCTTATAGTCATTCACTTGGATTTTGAATTTATTGATAGGCGCACCCAGGCCAGGAGAGTAGCCTCGTGAGTGCCTCCGAGACTACTCACGGTCACTCACGGTCTGGTTGCGCCGTAATGGCGACTAAAATGAATCTAGCACTTCGTGTTGAAATACTTATAAAATAATTGAAGTCACGAAGATGATAGAATCATTTTCAGTCCCTTTATCTTCTTTGAGAAACCAGGGATTGAAAATAAAAATAAAATTTTCATCATAATTTTAATTTAATGTTAATAGCTTAATAAACAATCAAATTTAGCACAATTATTAAAATTCATGTGAATGATTTATGAAAAAAAAAATGAATAAGCAAGTGATATTTGCATATCATTTTGTTAACTTAAATCATAATAATATCTTGAAACTGAACCAGACAAAAGTTATGTTAATGTGCAAAATCTATTTGCACATTAACATAACTTACTTAAGCTCCTATTACATTGATTGATTGTTTATGTAACAAACACATAACACTATTTTACAATGCCATGACTGTCTTTCCGCGGCTTATCTCTAGGGTAACAAGTACTAGGAAGCAGTTTGACATGGATATACACATTACGCCTTACATTACACATTACATAATGATATGAGTACCTCGCCAATATAAAAATTTTAATTGCGTAAGCCAGTTTTTGTCCCAGTGATTATGGGACATTAGCTGCACATAAAAAATCGGTTATGGTCTCATTTTAAAGAGCTCCAGCCGTAGATATGCAGAAAAATAAAGAAACCTGTCATAGGTTTCGAAATCCCTAAAAAATCTGTTAAATAAACGCGAAGTTTTGCGGGCGACCCACTAGTAACAGTTTATTGGCGCACATAATTTTTACTGTCAAGTACATTTCCACCTGTACCACTGTACAGTCTAAGCTCATGTCTTCAACAACAAAAGCTTAAGTGCATTATATAATGATTTTTATGAATATAAACTTATTTAAATTTTTACTTTTTTTGCATTTACAATGCAATTTTTATTATTGAAAATGAAGTACTTATTACAAAAAAACGACCCGTCTCACAACTAGCTCCGATGGGACTCGAAGCCACGAACTTTCACTGTCCGGGCGAATGCTCTAACCACTGATAATAACGACTCCGTAGCTCAGTGGTTAGAGCATTCGCCCGGACAGTGAAAGTTCGTGGTTAATACTTCATTTTCAATAATAAAAATTGCATTGTAAATGCAAAAAAAATAAAAATAATTTGAAATAGAAACTTTACTAAATAATTATCTGCAACTGCTTAAGTGAATATAGATTTCCAATTGAACATTCCTTATTTGTGTAATATTATTTGCATCTTACGTTTAAGTGCAGTTGCAGAGGATTCTTCGCTAAATTGTCTATTCTTCAAAACACAAAATCGTTTTACACATATCATAAAAACACTTATTGCTATTTTATTTATATTGTCTTCTCTATGTATATCACATTGAAGGAATTGGAAGTTTACATTTTGAATTATATTTTGTACAATATTTTTTCTCAATTCTGGTAAATGACCTTTGTCGTTTAGAAACATATTAACTATGCATGCACAGTACTCCACACAAGCAATTAGATTTTTGCTTGCATAATTCAGACTCCTTTTGAATTGATTATATTCTTTACATTCCACAAACATGTGACAGCTTTCAACTGCTTCAGAAAGCAAATTGGACCTACATTTTTTACAATCTAATTCAAACCTTTTAATTAGAAAACCGCACACATATGCACATGCCTGTATTTCTTCACTATTTTCAATTAATCTGGTTTCAATTTCTAATGGTAGTAATTCACTTACTGTCATATCAGTTTGTGTTTTGTCAGTGCATGTTTCTGCTGATATATGTCTTGGAACTGACAATAGGGTTTCAAAATTGTTCATAATAGTATTATTGTCTTTTTCGCAATTACCAGCTGTCCCTAAATAAGATAAATTAGTTAGGATGGCTGTTTTAAGCCCTGCTACAAATTGGCCACATGTAGGATTTGTATTGGATCCACAATTTCCCCGAATACAACCAAATAAATTTTCTAGGGGATCTTGTTGTAATCTTCTAGTTGCCAGGCTTTTGATTTGGTACTTTTGAACTAAATTTTTCCAAAGGTGTTCGACACCATTTATGGTCCATATCCAACCTTCTTGAGATGGTGGCTTTCGGGGGCTGCCAATGTATTTCATTGAAGAAAAAAACTTTTTCATTTCTGAAATTAAATGAAATTAATTATTTATTTGCTAAGAACATAGTATGTCAAAGTTGTTATCAATATTAATGTAGCATACTCTCAGAAGAGTATGCAAATTAATCATATTGTACATAATGAATTAATGATACATCATAATAACTATAACACACATTCAATAGGGTCAATATTGTCATTATAAACAGAAAATAATAATTATACATTTCATCACACCATTCAAACATGTAGATTTATAAAATTGTGAAATACCTGAGAAAAGTTTTAGATGTGGGCTGGTTGCAGTCAAATTTGTAGCCTCTGGCTTCCCTCGTCTCAAGTCTGATGACTCACTATTGAGCGCATCGAAAAGTTTGTCAATATTGGCTACAACATCGCCAGTTACAGCAGCATCTGGAGTAAGACTTCCTATAAGTAGAAAGGAGTAGAATAGTGTATAAAAATATTAACACTTACAAAATACCTCCTAATTAGTTAAATAAAATGAATAGTGTAAAATTGAGGATTACAATGTTTATAAATCAATAAGATTAAAGTATTTTACACACAACCACTGAGACTCTTAATATGGTTAATATGATTTTTGGAGGCATAGCACAGCTACCAGCATTTGATGACTGTGTCAATATTTTACACCTATATTTATAACTTGGCAATCATATGCTGGATGACTTTGAATGTTCACTATAAATAACAGATAACTTTTGTTGGGTTATAGTCTGATCCAATTACTTTAAGTTTCCCCAATATTATTATACTTACTGACGTAATCTGTTATGTGTTGTAATAAATAAATAAATAACTATACATATAAATATTGATACAGTCACACAATTTGTAATTAAGCTACTTAACTTTACACTTCTCTGTACTGGTGGAAGGAATAAATTGTAGGCAAATGGAAATTTTTTCAAGTAATAATATTACTAAGAAAATAACATACCATTTGAAGTTTTGTGAAACAGTCCTGCTGCAACAGAATGACTCAAAGCTTGGGCAGCTAGTTTAACTTTCATTTTCTGTTTTGCATTTGGGTTTAAATGCTCCTTTTTCAATAGAGGTGCGAAAACAAAATTTGGATTGACACTATCAATTTCATAAAATTGTTTTGTGGTCCCATTTTGCAATCCCTGCAAATAGTAAATAGTTTCATTTAATGTATCATGCAAAATCAGAGGAGTTCATAAATTGTAATTCAAATAACGAGACACTAAAAAGATATCATTGTTAGTTGTTTTTTAAAATAATAAATAAACAATGTAATATAATAATTAAATCAATCTTACCAATTCCCATTGTATCCCCAGATAAAATATTTGTGGTGCATTCTATATCATATTTGGTAAATAGATTGCGAAAGCATTTCAGCAGATGTGGTGTGTCAAATAAAGTCACAATTTCTTTTCCTGCCACTGTTATTTGAGGGTGTCCTGAAGATGCGCCCAAGATTGAAAGTGCTCGCCTATTGACCCCATCCATGTCGCAAACAATAGCCTCAATATTAAGCCCTATTTCCGAGCACTGATGAAAAACCTAAAATACATAAAACAAATTAGTCTACTGTGTAGCAATAACATGTCAGTTAGAAAACTATAAACTGAAACTAAATGACATTTGTATGTACATACAAATTTTATTCATTCTCATTTCATAGTTTAAATTTGCAAAGCTTAACCATCTCAACCTACTTCATATCCATATAATCTAATGGCAACTGGTCAGATCCTTATCGAGCAAACTCTATCAAGGAGATATGATGAAAGGCAGTCTGAGAATGGCCAAAACTTTCTGTACCAACCTCTTTTATAAGTACTGCAAGCCTATCTGCTGTAGAAAAACCACTAGAAAAATAGTGAGCTATTGGTTGCTTGACTTTTCGTCTAATTCCTGCCACCATGAATACTAATGCATATCCCGCAACTATTGGAGATCTCCCTTGAGTGCCATGGTCTTGAAAACCTTCAATTATATCGAGTTTATTGTTATAAAACATATGTTTTTTTAAAGACATTTCGTCAAACATTAATGTGTACACATTTTCAGAAGGTTTTTGACTTAGCACAAATTTTTTTAAAACTTTAAAAACCTGTTGGTTTCCTCCTACATTAAATGGGATTTTATTTAAAAGAGATTTTAAAGTGCTGGGACATGGTAGAGGAAACAACCTTCGCAATAATCGATAACAGGTTGGTGATCTTTTGTACAGTCTTAAAGATATGATCTTCTGTTCTTTAGACCACCTCCTGCCTCTTATTTTTCTTTTTACATTTCGTAATTGCCCTTGTAGTAGCAATGCAAATGCAGGGGTCAACTTTGCAGACAATTTTTGCACGTATTTATCTTGGACTATGACATTTAACATGTCCTTGGATTTCAGAATTTTTATTCTTTTACGCAAATGACAAATTTCTTTTACATATTTTGAGCACTTAGCACGCAGTATATTTTCTTCCTGATTTTTTTTTTCTGCAACAGGCTCAATGGTGACCTTATCTTGTACATTTGTCAGGTCCCTTAGTGCAACTCGATGCGAAGGGCCAGGTTGAGGTTCATTAATAAAGTTGATGTTCACTTCAGGTTCAACCTAAAACAAATTGAGGATTTAATTAAAATGCTCATTAATGCAGGTTCATAATTTGTTTCTTGCAATACACTTTTTGACTTATATCTGATGGAATAGCTGTTCTAAGCAGTTTTGTCCTAGAGCCATCAGTGAAAGCCTCATCCTTGAAGTGTTTCTGGCACAACATTCTGTGTTCATCATATAATTTCTTTTGGAAAACTATAGAGCTGTACTCTCTCTCAGGGAATATATATTGCGCCCATAGTTCACACCTGAAATACATTATACATAAACATTATTATCTACAAAAACAATAACGATAACAAAATTGGCCGACCGGCTTGTAATACATACCGAAGAAGGTTTCTTACGGCTGGTTTCGGAAACCGGAACAATTTTACATTGTCCTGGGCAAACGAGCGACCGCACTTAAAACACTTCCTCCTGTTTTCAGCCATAGTAGAACTGAGGAACAGTCACTTCACTTCCAAGAGTCAAATATCGCACAAGGTGCACTACAAAGAAGAAGAGTCAATATCTCACAATGCGAATCACAACACAACTCACTGTACTTTGTAAAACTTGAACGGAGGAACCGAAGCTCGACTCAACGCTAAGTGAAATTACAATTATTACAATGAAATTACGAAATCGCAACAAAACAACATGAACGAAGTGGAAACCAAAACGCCATATTATTTTTAAAATTCAGAGCCGCGGATCACGTGATTTCACGGTGTTGCAATATCTAATAAATACATTATTTATTTATAGTAGCAACATCGACAGAAATTCTGCCCATGTAGGTATAAAAAAATCTCGTTACTAGAGTTGACACCGGCTGGACCAAACCACAGAACACAATTACCAAACCATAAACAATCAAATGTGGCGTCGTGCACGGAGCGGATGTTGTTTATGATCGACGTTTTCCAATGGAAATTAGTTTTGTCGATTTGTAAATTTGTTTTATTTGACTAATATTCTGTGTATTTTGTCTTGTATAAGTGTTTAACTAAGAGGCTGCCATAATTTTCCATAAGCACCTGTATTAGAGTGGTATTAAATGTAAGGATTGCACGAACGAGAGACTAAAGTTTTTTCTTGGCTATTATAGCGGGAAATCTACGTAGTGACGCGCACAAACGCTGATAATTCGTCGCGAAGGCTGCTGCAGTTTCGTAACCGCCTTGTTATGTGGCTTTTTACCCCTTGACAGTGGATATATTTTATTTTAAAATAATTGACAATGTCGGAAGAAATGGCGGTGACTGATAACGCTACAGGCGATGATGCCAAGTTGAATAGCGAAGAGACAGCAACAGAGAGCGCTGTAGAAGCTGAGGTGACCCCTGCAGAGGGGCCGACCGAACCAGGAGACCCACCAGCTAATGAGGAATCTGCAACGGTACCAGAAGAAGGTAATTCAACTTTCACATAACCTCTAAACTAATTTGATGACATACTTATTTCTAGCTCCTGTTAATATTCTTGTTTAAATTATTGGTATACTATTCATTTGTTACATGTTAACTTTGTTCACAGTATTATTCTTGTTGTTTTAAAGGTCTCTGGCCTTTATGTTCTAAAGTTGTGTGTTTTACAAATGGAGTAGTTTGAAATGTTGGAAATGGCTGCATTTGTAGTTTTCTACATAAATTTGTGTTGTTTATTTATACTAAATCAACAATTTGTGTATCTTTTAGTATGTTTTCCATTTGTACTATCATAATTACTTTTATTTGACGGAGAATAAATTAACACAGAGTGGTTGTTATAGGAAAATTTACATACCAAATGGTACTTTACAACTTTAACATATATATAATAAAATATGGGTACAAAATAGTTATACAGATATACTTGCATTTATTTTACATATAAGTAAAAGTGATGATAAGGCCAAAGATGAAAGCGCACTTCACCCGGGATCCTCAACTAGTGAGGCACTGACTATCTTATCTCTAGCTGCCGGAACACAACAATGCTACAAACATTGATGTTATGGCGACATATTTAGATAAGATGGTGGTAACTAGCCAGGTTGGCTAACAAACCCTACCACCAACCAAAACGAGTACACAAACATGTTACCCGCTGGGAATCAAACCCGGGATCTCTGGGTCTAAACCGGTGGTCTTGGCCACTAGACCACTGAGGCGGTTACAAAGTTGGTTAATTAGTATGAGAGTTGTAAACTAAAACTTAAGGTGCTTTACAATTAAACAGAGAATAAGCTTGAAATAGATATTCCGAGTTTTGTCTCTTTTACTCTAATTTCAAATAAAGTTTATGTGACGGGAACAAAACACTGAATAACTATTCAAAGCTTCAAATTCAAAGATTCTCTGTTTATTTGTACCCTAGAAGTTTAGTTTAGGTAAAATTTTAGTTTATATTTATTAGCCTTTGTAGGCTTATATTGAATAAATCATTTTACTTTGACTTTGAGAAACTCGAAAAGGTTTGGGATAATAAGAGTATAATATGAGTAAGCATAATTTTTTATACCAGGCTCTTGAAGTATATATTTTGTTAATGTCATTACTTCTTTAAAAGCTGTGCTAAGAAAAGTTTAGAATAGTCAAAAGCACTTATTTTTTAGTTTAACCTGTGTACCAGCATTTGCGAGTGTTACTTAACTTGTTAAATCACAACCTGAGCTATGTAATTAATTATAATAAGTTATATAAAGTTTATCTTGAGGAAAATTACAAATTGCAATGTTGGATACTCGTATAAGACTGTCTTTCGAAGACAACAAAAAACATGTTAATAAAACGGATGATATACATTAAATGGTAACATCTGTGTAGGAATATTGGGTATGCTGATATTGGTAAATTTACTCTAATTTGAAATGACATTTACATGACAGGAATAATACAGGGAATTACTATTCGGCCCTTATCTCTGTTTATTTGTAAGGGGGTTAGAGTATTATTGTTAAAGCACTATTTATGTTTTAGGATAATTATTACATAGTAATAATTTTCTTTTTTTGCAGATGACATTGAAAAACTGGAGATGTCAGATGAAAAAATTGAAGACAAAGAGGAGGAACCAACTAAAGATAAACCACCAGAAAAGGAACCAACTAAGGATAAACCACCAGAAAAGGAACCAGAACCCGAGCCCGCTGTTATTGATGAGATCGATGGTGCTGCAGAAAAAGTGGAACCTACTATGCTGCTTGAGCAAGATGAAGAAAAAAGGGGGACTAAACGCAGAGCATCTGCAGCGTTCAGTGAGAATGGTGGTGAAGACTTCAAGGGCTTTGATTTTGCTAGCCCAAGCAATTTGACCGGCTACAGCCGTGTTTTGGGTGAGAGCATTACTTCTTTTTCTTAACGATTTAACTCTACATCTCAATGGCGTTCTTAATCTGAAACCGACTACAAACTACAGCATATCCTATTATGTTTGCTTCCTATTACTCTCACAAATTGGCGCCCTCAGGTTTTATGGCCTCGGAGAACTTAGAGAATGGAACTTGAGGCATTTTACTGCTCATAAAGTCAGTTACCGCTCTGTTGACGTAGAGGTCATAATTATGTGGCCGACAACAAATTCTTAGGTTTTTTGCTATGATTATTTTTATAAATTATTATTTTATGGTTTATTACATTTCTGTCTCTTCTAATTTTGGAAATATTATTAGTTTGAAATGAAATGATTTTTTAAAATTCACATTAGGCATAGTGCTGCACTTATGAACATCGAATACATGTCTTAAAAATAGAAAAATAGAAAATAAAATAATAATTATGATCTTAGAATGTTTGGGGATCATGCTTAACAACTTTAATCAAATCTCATTTTACTTAAATTAATTATGGTGAACAGCATCAAAAACAAAATTAAAAGAACTACAAATTTTACAAAATAAATTCATTAAATTTTTATTTAATTATAACTACCAAACAAGTACTGATAAAATTTACAAAGAAATAAAATTTATGAACATTGTACAAAAAAATACATATTTCAAACTCTAATACTTTACTCTAAAATATTGCATAACAAAATTCATTCAAAAATTAAATTTAATGTAAATAACGAAACTCCAAAATATAGCTAAAGAAGACCCATTAAGTTTGCTAATACCTAAATCAAGAATATAACCTCCTCCTTTTTTTGAAGTCGGTTAAAAATATGGTCAGAAGGTTATTAGTTACATTTGAAGGAGCATTTCTATTTAATAAATTACCGGCTCTTTGAAGAATTCCGATTCTATACGTATTTTTATTAAAATAGATTAAAAAGCACATTTTGCAAGATATCAAGCCTATAAATAAATATAATTAGTCGGTCTTAGAGTTATGCAATTCTAAGACCGACTAATTATTTCATCGTCGTTTTGCGGGAATAGTCTTTCAAGCTCGGCCGGTTGGCCCTCGACTCCTGCGCCGCGCGGCCGCCCCAGTCAGTCGCTCGCTGGCCACGCGCCATTAACCAAGTTGATATATTATAAATATCGCAATACCATGACCACAGATTACTTCTTGTATGAATGTTTTCGTATGAAACGGGTGTTAACCTATCCATGTAAGTACACAGGAGTCAGGAGGACTTTCTTCATAGGAGTACACATGCTGCTCTTCGGAGTCACCGCTTCACTGTCTCAAATATCCCATCGTGCACAAAAAATTTGGTGACTCGTTTCTTTGTCGCACCTCCAAAAGATGGAATAGTCTACCGGCACACGTTTTCCCTCCTTCCTATGATATGGGGTCCTCCAAGAGAGGCGTGAAGAAGCACCTTGTGGGCTGGCAGAGTGAAGTTAACTGATGCTACGTTTGTTTCCATGCTGCACCAGTAATCTTCGCGTCTGGACTCCATTTCACTTAACATCAGGTGGGATGGAGTCATTTGCCAAGCTACTTAAAAAAAAACAGTGGCTCGAATCTACTTAAAAGACGATTCCCAATCCCAATACATCTGCTAACTACTGGACAGTTAGTACTTACCCACATTAAATTGTTAATTTATTAATTTCTTATGGTCACATACATGCACATGTATGGTTTTTAATCATCATCATCATCATCATCATCTCAGCCATAAGACGTCCACTGCTGGACAAAGGCCTCCCCCAAGGATCTCCACAACGACCGGTTTTGTGCTGCTCGCATCCAGCGGCTTCCCGCGACCTTCACCAGATCGTCGGTCCACCTTGTTGGAGGCCTGCCCACACTGCGCTTTCCGGTACGTGGTCGCCACTCCAGGACTATCCCGCCCCAGCGGCCATCAGTCCTGCGAGCAATGTGACCTGCCCACTGCCACTTGAGCTTAGCAACTCTTCGGGCGATGTCGGTTACCTTTGTTCTTCTGCGGATCTCCTCATTTCTGATTCGATCACGCAGAGAAACCCCGAGCATAGCCCTCTCCATTGCTCTTTGAGTGACCTTGAGCCTTTTTACGAGGCCCATAGTGAGCGACCACGTCTCAGTCCCGTATGTCATCACTGGCAACACACACTGGTCAAAGACTTTCGTCTTGAGACACTGCGGTATATCGGACGAGAAGATATTTCGAAGCTTACCGAACGCTGCCCAGCCTAATTGGATTCGACGATTGACCTCTTTGCTGAAGTTGGACCTACCTAGCTGGACCGTTTGTCCCAGGTAAACATAATTGTCCACAACTTCAAGGGCAGAGTCCCCAACCTTCAGAGGAGTGGGTACGACACGTGAGTTCGACATAATTTTCGTCTTCTCCATGTTCATTTTAAGGCCCACTTGTTGAGAGACTCTGTTGAGGTCACCGAGCATTGCGCCGAGGTCTTCCAGGGTCTCAGCCATGACCACTATATCGTCAGCAAACCGAAGGTGAGTGATGTATACGCCGTTGACGTTGATGCCGAGTCCTTTCCAGTCCAGAAGCTTGAAAACATCTTCCAGTGCAGCAGTGAACAGTTTCGGAGAAATCACATCTCCCTGTCTCACTCCTCGCTGCAACTGGATAGGTTTCGAGCTCTGGTCCTGAAGACGGACTGACATAGTGGCGCTTTCATACAAACACCTCAACACTTCGATGTACCGATAGTCAATTTGGCACCGCTGGAGAGACTGTAGCACGGCCCATGTCTCAATCGAATCGAAGGCTTTTTCATAGTCCACAAACGCTAAGCAAAGAGGCTGGTTATACTCTTCGGTCTTCTGTATAACCTGCCGCAGCGTATGTATGTGGTCTATGGTGCTGAAGCCTTTTCGGAAACCGGCTTGTTCGATAGGCTGGAAGTCATCAAACCTGCGTGCGAGACGATTCGTTATGACTCTCGAAAACAACTTGTAGACGTGGCTTAGAAGTGAGATGGGCCTGTAGTTCTTCAGCAGGGTTTTGTCGCCCTTTTTGAAGAACAGTACCACCATACCTTCGTGCCACGTCTCTGGCGTTCTGCCCCCCAGTACCACGGAATTAAATAGCTTCTGAAGAGCTACGAGTACCGGTCTTCCGCCTGCTTTCAAAAGCTCGGCCGTAATTCCGTCAGCACCTGGTGCCCTGCCATTTTTGAGCTGTTTGAGAGCCATACTAATCTCGTATAGTTTTTTTTTAGTTTATGGTTTTTAATAACAAATAAATATTCTTTAAACACAACTTAAATATTGTTATTGTTATTGATTAGGTAATAGTTTATTATGTTCTTTAGTTTTCGCTGTTAATTTACCAATAACACAATGTGTGGCAACATTATTTTTTTAATATGAACACAATACCACAGAGCGATTGGAAGCAGAGGTGACAGCAGCCAGCAAGGACTTCACCCCGGTGAGGAACGTGATGGCTACCCCCTCCGCTCCCCCCAGAGCCTCCAAGAGAGCGAGACAGGATACAGGTAACATTCATTAATAAAATTGCATACTCTAGGTGTTACTTGACTAAATTAAATCATCATCTTACCACCAACCAAACCGAGTACAATATAAACTCCCTTAGTGGTTCAGAACAAGGGACCACCGAGTCTGGATTCTAGAGACCAAACAATGATTGACCAATAAATAATGCACTATGAAATTAAAAAGAGGCACATAAAGTGCACAATTTAAACGTCTAAAACATGTCTATAAACAAAATAAAAACTTATCTCGGTGGGGCTTGCCGTCTTGCCGAGGTTTCCTTCAGCCAGTAGCACTTCAAACCATTGGGATCTTTGGGCAGAAAACATCTAGATGGGTATAATAAAACCATTTAAAAAATTTAAAGAAAAGTAACTAATAAAAGTCTAAAGGTTAATTGAAAATGTGTTTAAAAAATATATTAAGGTCGTTATAACACTTAACAATGTAAAAATATAAGTGCTATGTAAACATTAACCATAATAATTAATGTCTTGGAGTGCAGCAAAGAACTGTTTCAAATAATAGTGCTTTATCTTTGCAGATGGATCAAGACCGTCATCAGCTATGTCATCAAGGTCCGATGAGATTGTGTCATCGGATGTAAGTATATCATAACATAAAGCTATGAATTTTTTTTTGGATTTTTTATGTTATGATGTTATTATTTTAGAAATAATAACTTTCTTATAATTTTTTTATTTCTACAACTACTTAATAATAAATAAGAAATTAAAGAAAGAAAAATTAAGAAAAAAAAGAAATCACCTACAAACTCCTGCACGCAACTGACAGTATTAAACTACAAAATAGTTTTGCATTCCCGAATTTTCTGGAATCCCGGGATTTATATTTTAAAAAACATGTTTAAAGAAGCCGCTTCCATAGTTTCCTTGCCAAAAATTAACTTTTAGGTAAATATGCATTCTTTTTATCCGATCACTGATCCTAATCTACAAACATTACACATATATACTAGATAGATAATACTTTTATTGCAACACTATAAAACATAAACACGAACAAAAGAAAAACAATAATAATATTACTAAGTTACAATTTGGCGGTCTTACCGCTTTCAAGATTTCTTACTTACTTCTTAACTTTAAGATCAGAGGTGAAACTATGAAAACATACTAGAATAAAGTGTATTTTATAAATGAAGCAAAATAATAATAATAATGATAATAATGATAAACATATGCTATACCTATATAAATATCATCCAAATAAATAAACCTACTTAAACATAATAGTAGTCTCAGGTAGGAAAGTAGCGGATATATGATGTTTTGTTGTGGTTGTCAGGTGACGGCGTCCCCGCTGGCCCGCGGGCGGCGTGCCACCACGGAGATGTCGTCGCCGCTGCTGCGGGTGCCGCTGGAGCGCGGCTGGCGGCGCGAGCTGGTGTACCGCGCCGCGCTCGACGCGCACTCGCGCCGCAACGCCGACATCTACTACTACTCGCCTCAGGGAAAGAAGCTGAGGTCCACCAGGGAGGTCAGTGGAATGAGCGATGTAGATAGACTAACCACCAGCTAAGCTTCAGGAAGCTAAGGTTTACCATGGAGCTGAATGGGGAAACTGAAATATTTCCTTGTCCGATATCTATACTTAAATAATAAAATCTATAATAAATGAGTATTTATTGTTTAAGTATAGGCATCGTATAAGGAAATATTTCACGTTGCATTCAACATTGCTCAAATAGAATTCTGGGATTGTAGAGCTTGTTTTTTTTCTTTTCAGTCTTTTCTCTTTGCAATAACTTTTTATGTTATTATTATTATTATTATTTCTCTTGGGGACGTCGCCAGCCGGACGGACGATCAGCCTGCGTTGTTGCGGGCCATTTCATCCTTTTCCCCGTTCCCCCTTTTAGGGGTTTAAGGTTCATCCAGCTTTCACGGCGCCCCGTCGAATCTTTTGGTCTCTTTGGTAAATCTTGCTATCTGCTCCACCTTCAGATCCTTTAGGTCCTCTATGTGTAGTGTGTCCGACCCCCAGAGTTCCCATCTTATCAGTGAGTACATCGGGCATTCAGCTAGTAGGTGGAGGCTGGTCTCCTCGCTTTCCATACACTCCGGGCATATGGGGTCGGTTTTCACTCCTATCACTGTCAGATGTCTGTTCAGCCGACAGTGTCCTGTTATGATTTCTATGACTAGCCTCATGTTCTCTCTTGAGAGTCCCATTAGTTTGCTGGTCTTTTTCTTATCCATACCCTTGATGAAGATCTTCGACTGTCTCATACCATTCGAGGACCTCCATCTGATGTGATACTGTGGCTGATTACTCCCTTGGTGATGTTGTGCGCTATTGGCAGCCGGGGTTCCGGTCCCACCAAGTTTTCCTCTGCTCCCATTCTGGCTAGTTCGTCGGCCTGTTCATTTCCCGTGTTTCCCTCGTGTCCGGGGACCCACGCTAACGTCAGGTCCGTTCTTTCGGCCAGTCTCTTTAATGATTCCTTGCATTCTTTGACGATTGCTGATGTCGTCTCTTCTCTACCTAGTGCCTTCAGCGCCGCCTGGCTGTCGCTATAGATAGCCAACTTTCCTGTACTATTAAGGTGTTCGGCCATCTCAGCGCATGCCATTATTGCGTATATTTCCGCCTGGAAGACACTGGCGAATCTTCCTAACGGTATCGACTTGTTCATCTCCGTCCCGTCTGCACATTTAATGTGCACGCCGGATCCAGAGAGCTTTGTCGACTCCTTTCTGGAGCCGTCTGTGTAGCAAGTGATGCCATCAGTTTCTATGCCCCAGTTTTCTCTTGAACCTATGTGTATTCTGTATTTTTTGTCAAAGATCCTTTCCTTCCGTATTAAGTCGTTGTTGGAGAGGATCATTGACAGCCTATCTCCGTATTGTTTGTCTATACTGGCGTGACCCTTGTCCGTGAAGTTCCCGGTCCATATGCCAGTGCTTCTTAGCTTAAACCATTGTTCCATGGCTCTTCTCTTAATTTCTAAGTCCAGAGGATTTAGCCCCAGTAGGATCTCGAGCGCGGCTGTAGGTGTTGTCCTCATCGCGCCCGTAGTCACTAGGGCCGCTAGCCTTTGGACTTTGTCTAACTCTGCCTTGTTTTTCCCCACTGAGGCTCTGTGCCACCATACGATGGCTCCGTGTAGGATTCTTGGCACGATTATTGCCCTGTATATCCACAGTGCCATCGCTGGTTTCATGCCCCAGGTTCTACCTATTACACTTTTACACTGCATCATTGCCATCTTTGCCTTGGAGCATGTGTTACTTATATGGGTCCTGAAGGTAAGCTTGCTATCCAGTGTCACACCAAGATACTTGACTTCCTTGACTGTTTCCAGCTCCTGGTTGTCCAGTGTCACTGGCTCAGCCCGTCCTATCTTTCTTTTCTTTGTAAATAGAACTAGTTTGGTTTTTTCAGGGTTTAGGTTCAAACCTTTACTCCTGCACCACTCTAGAGCTGCTTTTAGGCCACTGTTCATGATTTCACACATGACGCTGAGAACCTTGCCTGTCACCAGGAGCACGCCGTCATCGGAATACACCTGTGTGTATATGTGCATCCTGTTTATCTTGTTAACTAATTCGTCTATTAGCAGGCACCACAGCAATGGCGACAAACATCCCCCCTGAGGGAACCCTCTTTTCGCCACCACCGTCCGTGTTGTTCCTGCTATTTCTGTGCGTATCAGTCGATGTTTAAGCATGTTTTTCACCCACTTTGATACGTCTCTGTCTATTCCTTCGCGGCTAAGGGTAGCCTCTATTGAGTCGGGGGTCGCTCTATCGAATGCGCCCTCCACGTCAAAGAAGCAGCCCATTGCGTATTCTGCATTGCTTATTGATCTTTGCACTCTTATCACCAGATTGTGGAGGGCCGTCTCGGTGGATTTGCCCTCCATGTATGCGTGTTGATTCTGGTGTAGTGGAGACCCACTTTTCTCTATTTGTTCTCTAATTATTCTGTCTAGGATTTTCTCCAATGTCTTTAGCAGGAATGAAGAGGCTAATACATCTGAAGGCTTTGGCTTCCTGGTAGGATGCTCTGCCAGGTTTCGGGATGAATACTGCCTTCACCTCCCTCCATTTACTTGGTATATACTTAGTTCTGATGCTGCCATTGTACAGGGCCAGCAGGTCCTTACTTATATACTTCATAGCTGTCTGTAGCATTTTCGGGAAGATTTCATCCGGTCCCCCTGCCTTATATGGCTGGAAGGATCGGACGCTCCACAATAAATGTTCCTCAGTGATGATTATCTTTGGCTCCCAGTCCACTGTGTGACCTGGGGGGTTTGGTATATCATCATCTTTGTATTCCTCGCTGTCCGGGAAGTGCGTTTTCATCATCACTTCCAGTATCTTTTCCGGATCAGTTATAAGTTCTTCACCGTACTTGATGCTTTCTAGCCTCCGCGTGTTGGCTTTGGAGAACGTTTTTACCAGTCGCGCTGCTTCAGGGTATCTTTCAACTCCTGCGCAGAACGCCTTCCAGTTGTTCTTGTTCTCCTTTCTACATTCTTTCTTGTATAAGTTCCTTTCCTCTCTGTATATTTGCCAGCTCTCATCATCATTCTTCTTTAAGGCCTTGTTGAGAGCTCGCCGTGTCTTTTTCCTCTGTTTTCCCAGTGCCTTTGTCCACCAGGGTTGTCCTCTGTCTGGTCTTATCTCTCTCAGGGGACATGCTTTGTGGTAAGCTTCCCTTAGAGCTTCGTCCAGTCTATTGGCTTCCTTTTCTATTTCTATGGCATCTACTAGCGGGGTGTCATGTCCTGGGACCCACTTCTCCAGATGGTGTTGGTACGTGTCCCAGTTAGTTTTCCTCGCATTTCTTATCAGAATCTTCTCAGTCTTGGCTTCCAGATTGAAAGTGATCCGTCTATGATCTGACATAGAGTCACTTTCGTCTGTTTTCCAGTCCCTTATGTGTCGGCTTATCCTATCTGTTGCAATAGTGATGTCCAACACTTCTCGTCTTGTCCTGGTGACGAATGTGGGCGTGTTGCCTACATTCAATATCTCCAGGCCTGTTTCGCTTATGTATTCTAAAAGTAAGTCACCTTTTTTATTACAATTTGTGCTACCCC
Organism: Eudonia lacustrata; assembly: GCA_947562085.1. Taxonomy (NCBI): domain Eukaryota; kingdom Metazoa; phylum Arthropoda; class Insecta; order Lepidoptera; family Crambidae; genus Eudonia; species Eudonia lacustrata. The sequence goes on from OX387328.1 coordinate 5,552,901, forward strand.
ATACCACATGATGTGCGTTGGCATCGCACCCTAGAATAATAGGAATGTTCTTACCTTGGTATTTTCTTACAGTTTCTTCCATTTCTCGCGATGGCGGCTCAAAATCCCCCTCACTGGGCAGGTATGCGGAGATTAGGAGTACTCGTTCATCTTTTCCTGCATCTGTCTGTATTGTCACCACAACGCTTGCGAGGTCGCTGTAACAATCTGCCTTTATTAGTCCTAGTGTTCTTGCTCTGCTGCTGGCGTATATGCATGCTCTTGGGGTTGACTCACCATCTTCATGGTATATGATGTCTCTCCCCATAGAGCCGAGCCCTGTCACACGCCCGTTTAGGACATATGGCTCTTGCAGCAGAGCTATGTCTATTGTCTCTTCCATCACGTATCTGCGAAGCTCCGTCATAGCCTCGATACAGTGATGAAGATTCAATTGAACTATCTTTATTTTTTGTGTTTGTTTTTGTGGTGTGTCTCTGTGTGTGTTCATCTGTCAGTGTGTGTATGTGTGTGTCTGTCTGAGTGTCTGTGTGTCTGTCCCCTCCCTACTTGGACTCCGCTTCAGGTTTCGACCCCCTACACCAATGCGGCTGCAGCTGTGCTACGCTCGGTGGGGGTGTCCGGTCCTTCGGCCTCGTCGTCGTAGAGTGAGGGTGTGGTGTGTGGTGCTGTGGGGGCGACTCCGAGAGGCAGGGCCTCCGAGTCTCAGCGGCGCCCACCTTCGGGGTACCTGACTGTATCTCGCCTCCCCCGCCAATGGGCCGCTCCCTCTTGGTGTTTGGCGCCTGTTGTGTGCTGATTGGGTTCAAGCCTCCCTGAACCGACTTGCTACCTTCCGTCTGGCTCCCCCTAGTGGCTCCAGGCTGGTTGGTAGACCGGCTCTCGGCAGGCACTTCACCCCGTGTCTTGGTGTCGTGTACTGGGCATCCATGGCAGGTGCACTTCCCCTCAGTCTGGACTTGGCTTCTCCCAATGGTGCGGGCGTGCACTCTGGTGGCTTGATAGTGGAGTGCCACCCCGCCTTCTGCAGCCACTTCCTCAGGGACTCCTACCACAAGTCTTACCCCTAGGGGTAGTACTTCCTTGCGGATCAAAGTCCACTCAGGCACCCGTAGCTCCCCTCTGTATTCATTCTGGGCCTTGATGAATTCCAGAGGGTCCACTAGCAGGTCTTCTGTACTACCCGGAAGCCATACTGACATACGGTGCTTTTCTAGTCTTTTTACCCTCAAAGGAGTGCCCTCCCGGTCGCCGAGGCCACAATTCAGCAACCATGTCATCGACTCCTCGGTAGTTGCTGTTACAAGGAAGTATCCTTCGGCAACTAAACCCGAGGCGTCGAATGCCAGGTTGCGGCCTCCTACGCCGCTCTTGATGGCGACCCCTATCTCTCTTGTCAGCTGTCTCCTGATCTCGGCAGCCGTAGCTTCGTCCACCGGAGCCCCGTCCTTCCGCTCGATGACGACTGCGAAGTCCGGATTCTGGTTTGTGGCCAGTTTCCAACTTCCCAGTTCGTTGCGGGTACCCGGGCTCTGTCTGTGACGCTTCGGTGGACGCTGCTGCGTCCGTTCCTCCGGATCAGTCACCTGTCTTTTGACCTTCTGAGCCCTCGGACCTGCCCTTCCCTCTGGTTTTGTCGCCACACTGGTTGTGGCGCCTTCGGGTAGGGTCTGGTTCGCGGCTCGCTCTAACTTGCGCCTTCGAGCCTTGATCCTCCTCCATCGAGATAGAGGGATCCACTCGCCATCGCTTTTCTTTCTCTCCCCAATGCTCATCTGTGTCAGGTCGTCCCCGAGGGTCTCCGAGAGAGACCTTCCGGGACGGACCTGTCCGCATGGGTTCTTATTTGTGCTTGTCTTTGCTAAATTTTGCGCAGAATTGCCCCCTCCCAGAATACGAGGGGCAGCCTGGGCCACTAGATGGCCCAGGGAGGGATTCTCCGGTATCACCGGTACCCTCCTGGGGTAATAATTTCTGTTTTTCGGCGCTCATTTTTTTTTTGAAGTTTTTCCCGGGGCTTCCGGGTCGCTGGGTTAGGGATGTGATGTGGTGGATAGGAGAGGACGGGGGAGAGATGGAAGATATAGGGATGGGAGGGAAGGGTGTGTTGGGTAGGAAGGGTAGTGGTTTGGGTGGGGATAGAGTTTTTCGGCTAGAGGTTTTGGTTACGTCTGTTTCTTAGGGAATCAGACCAATAACAGGCGGCAACCACGTGAAGGATAACTCTCTAGCCCTGCCTTGGGGATCTACACGACTTGCGCTCTCCCCCATGACCGTTCGCCAGATTCAGCACTGGACAGATGCTGAGAATAGGGGTACTTCAATCTCACTAATTGTTTTATTTTAATAATTTGGTTTTTCACTCTAAAAACCTTTTGAATCCATCTCTATCTAAATATCCCTTTTTTAGTCTTTCTAGGTTTTTCTCTAGGTTTTGCTGCTGTGCTCAGGTCTTTTCACATGAACTGAAATGAAATAGCATTTACCATGTCAGGGTGAACATTGATTTCTATTTCTTTAAAAAGTTTAACAGAAAAAAACTTTCATTAGGTACATGTTACATTGGTATAATGAGCCGAGATTATTAATTTATTTTTATGTTTGTCTAAGGTGGCTGAACATCTATCCGGGACCGGTCTGACGCTAGAGAACTTTTCCTTCTTCAAAGAACCGCTGGGTGTCGACGATCCAGAAAAGGAGACCATTCGGTAAGTTATCATATTAATAATAGATTTTTCCCCCTCCTTGCATCGTATTCCTCAATGCTGAGGGTCGTGACCTCCAGGATATAGTTTGTCTCTCACGATGTTCCGCCATTTTTTCCTGTTCGAGGCGACGTGGAGGGCATCGTAAAATTTGGTGTCAAGGGTGGTGCGGATCTGATCAGACCAACGCATTGGGCTGCGACCTCTTGGTCTCTTGCCGTTTAATTTGCCAGTGATGAGCAGTCTTTCGAGATTGTCCCCGTTTTTCCTGGCTATATGGCCGAAAATAATAGATTTTTAACCAACCTTAAAAAGCCAATAAAAAATTCAAAATTCAATTTTTTTATTTAAAATTATTGTTTGGTTCACACCACACAACTTAAGATGATAGTTAGATTCGTGATTGTAATAAAAGAGTTTATTTTGTAAATGAATGATATAATATCCAATCCAACAACACTGATTAATTAAATAATAGCTAAATGATATGATAAAATGAGGCCTATGTCCAGCAGTGGACGTGTGTAGGCTGATGATGATGATATGATAAAATGTTAGTGATAATGAGTACACGTCTAACGCCGCGAAGATTTTAGGTGAAACTAAGTAAAAATGCTTAACAAATAACGCTGAAATGCAAAGTAAAAATGCTTATGAAAGAAATAGCGCTGAAATGCACATTGTACGGTCAACTCGAACAATTATCTTTTACAAGTGTTTTTTGAACGTCAAAGCCATGGCTTCGTAAACTCTACGGTCAATACGGCCTGAACCTCTATTTCTCACATTCACCCGACCATCTATTCAACAAAGAAACTTTTCAGTACTGTTTATACGAATTTTTTAAATAGATATAGGAATGGCAAACAATGACGTCACTATTGTGTTCCGTCTATTGAGTGTTTATTCAAACTTAGGTCACAGAAATTCATGCTTAGGTCAAATAAAAATAGGTTTATGTTTTAAGAACTGATACGTTAATTGTTCTAAAATAAGTAAAATATTGAAGGAAATCAAAGAACGTCACTCATAAAATTTGGTAATTTTCGCAAAATGTCACACTCTTTTTTTTATCTGCAAATTGAATGTCAACTAATTAACTATGAAATTAAATTAAATTTATATTCAAAACTTATTGGATAAGCGCTTTTGAATCGTCTCAAATCAAATTACACTATAATATATAAGTTTACAATGACTTAAAAATAAAATGTTTATATAATTTTGAACGCAAATTTTGTTGCGAACAAATTACAAAAACACAAATGTTGAAAAAATTTCCACGAGCAGGATTTGAACCCGCACCCTTCTGACATACCGGGTCAGGTGCTACCCCAATTGAGCTATCGTGGTTCTAAAACATTCGCCGAAATTATTCAACACTATTTACTTTTTACTTTGAAAGCCAAAGGCGCCCATTCAATGTCAACAACTACCGTCATTAAGAGCGTTTACGCCGTTTTGCTCAAAAACTGTACTTTTCAAACCTCTTAATATCTATGAATATTTACTTTACAAATATGTTAATTACTTATATCATTAGGCGATCTTGTCATCAAAATAGTTTGTTGAAAACATTTTTAGATTTGTGGATATTTTGGAATTTATAACCAGATAATTGAACAGAGGTTTTCATAATTTGACTTTCCGCGTCAACTTCGAAGCTTAAAAATGTGTTTAAATTACTGACAAACCTAAGAATAAAAAATTTATTTCAATTTGAAAGATCTTCAGCAAAATAGTTTGTTGAAAACATTTTTAGATTTTGGTTACTAACAAAAACTATAAAAATCCGAACATTTTGAATTTTTAAAGAAATTATAGGTGATAAAATAATTGTTTTCTCTATTAAACTTACTATATAAATATAAGATAAAAGCTTTTTACTATGGAAAAAAGTGTTCTTTAAATTATGCACAAAATTCTTTTTACTAAATTAGCTCTATATTTTTTCTATAAATATTTTAAAACTGCTCTAAAACTACTACAAAACTCTGCGTTCTATTAGTATCAAATCAGTCCGCCGCGAGGCCTCTGAGAGAGTGGTCACGTCGCTCGACGCTCTACCCGACGATTTTCGAACAATTGCCGTAATTTCGAAGATAGTTCAAATTTATAGCGCGATAAGCAAATCTTAGTACTTTAGTGAATAAATTATTTTATGTTACTTTTGATGAATTGCAACATTTTTAAATTGGACGACCTCCATGGTCGAGTGGTTAGCGCGCCGGGTCGGGCGTCGCGCCGTCTCCGAAGCCCCGGGTTCAATTCCCGGTCGGGTTAATTTAGAGAAGGACTGTTTTTCTAAATTTATTTCGGGTCTAGGTGTTTTTTCTATATTTATGCATGCATGCATGTCCATGTCTATGCTTTTATCCATATTATCTTACTATACTAACGAGTTTCTTAAGAATACTTATCTTGAGCTAGATAATTGGTGAGAGCATAAACAAATTAAATTTTTAAACTGACAACGTATATTATGTTGCAGAGATAATGGGTAACAAATTCAACGAAACTTACTTATTTTATTGCTGCATGATGCGCTTTGTGCTTATGTGGCTCATATTTTCCCAGTAGTTTTTATACAAAATTTATTTTAAAAGGAGATTAGCAAAACTGGGCTTGGTAATAGACAACATATTACTATTGATATATTCTAAAAAATCGGTCAATTTATTTGACTGCCCATACAATTAATCATTTCTTTGTAAAATATTGGAAGAAAAACTTAAATAAGAAGGATTCTTAAATGTTTCGTATCTCAAACCATCAACAAACTGTCAATTGTCAACGTCATGCAGGGAACAACAGGGACTTCATTTCCACTTAACATCAAGTGGAGTGGAGACATTTGCCGAGCTATGAATAAAATAAAATAAAATGTGTCGTCGTCAAATCAATTCGTCCAAAACAAATCGTTGAGGAACAGATAGGTATTGATTATAATTTTGTGATATAAGATTAATTACAACATTAATAAAAATACATACAATATAATATCATACTTAGGTACTTATTTCGTGTATCCGTAGTTTAGTCATCTGCTTACGCCCATAGTTAAAAATAAAAAAACGACGGGTTGCACCCCGGGAGTGCCGGCAGAAGTGAAAACTTGAATATTAACGTTGTGCATTTTTGATATTTTGGAATGGTTAGGGAATAATTTTGCACGAATTGCTTCAATTATCAGTATAAAAGTACTATCATTTAGGTGGTAGAATACAATATTTATTTATTGTGCTATCGTACACAAACATGACAATTTATTCGCGCAAGCGCCCTGCGCCGCTTAAACGAAACAGCAGGCATACATTTTCGCCGCGCCGTAGAAAGAGAAGGGGATACTTCCTCTCCTACGCCGCGCCGGCTGTCTACTCTCCATCCGTCTTACGATTTTACGTCTTACATTTTCGATCAGGTCACGTGTACTGACGTAACACGAACCTGACGCGAATTTAACATTTTTTACCCATTACAAAAAAAGTGTACAACGCCGCTAAAGAAGTTTTCACTTCAATAATTTCTAAGTATACCGAAAAACTAAATTCGAATCGATCAAAGTAGTGAGTTTGACTATAGTGAGCAGAACTAGCCTACTCTACGCACACACTCGCGTGCGCTCACAGCCCGCTTCTGTGTGCGTGATATTTGGACTTAAAAACCTAAACTTAAGGTCTCGCGCTCGGCGTAAACGCTCTTAACATCTGATCATAATATTTCAAATCCTGCTCGTGGAATTTTTTTTAACATATGTGTTTTTGACTTAAAAATATTTTAAATTAGAAATATCTGTTTGAGTGATTCGAGCATTTCAAATCCATGCTGTTTTGTCTTTTCTTTAATCAGACACTTTATAATAAGCTTTTTTATAAAGCTTTTCTCTATTGGTTGAACGAAATATTGTTATCGTTATCGTTATATTATTTTTTTCAACTTCCCTATTGTGGATGCACCATGTTGCTTACTGTACAGTACCATTACAATAATATCGCTTCTCGTCGTTATGCAGTGACGCGAAGATGATAAGGCGTGTGGAGTCCCCCGTGGCGGCTGCGCTGCCCCCGGTGGAGGGGAAGCGCACGCCCAAGCCGAAGCCGCCGAAGGGCGTCAGCCCGGAACCCGCTACGCCTAAGTCGCCGCCCGCTAAGATCAAGGTACCTGTCCTTTCAAGTTAAATATGTTGCCGGAATCAAGGTGCTGACCTAGGTTAAACAGTTAAAGATTAAGGTTACTGGCCATTAAAGTTTAAACAGTCTCCAAAAACGAGATACTCTCCGTATGTAAAAGTTAAAACAGTCGCCATGATCAACGCACTGGCCGTAAAAGTTTAAACAGTCGCCAAGATCAAGGTACCTGTCCATTAAAGTTTAAACAGTCTGTCAATTATTGACACCAAAAATTCTCGAACGGTATGTATCATATCATAATATGAAAATTGTAAATAATGCAAAAAACATTATATTTCATAGTGTATTTCATGTTTCTTGATATGCGAGTGAATACCACGCTGAGCAACGACTCTTTTGAGATGCTGCGGCACACACACATTTTTTGTATTTTTTAATAGTTGTGATATGAAATTATGTTGTTTTTAGTGAAGTTGTTTTTTTTTACGATTGTATATTGTGATATTGTGTGTGTGTATGTATGTGTCTATATTGTCCGAATAAATATTTTATTTATCTATCTATCCAATTTTTAATTTCAAAATCACTGGTGAAATTGAATAATCTTACTGCAGAGGCGAAAAAGCTACTTCAAAAAAGTGTTAAACAAAAATTCACAATCCAGTAATTACAATTTTTAATACTTCCAAATTATAATTAGTGTGCAACATAGATTCACCCATATTCACCGAATTTTCAAATCATTTACGTTACTAAACTCCACTTACCTATATAAAAGAACATTCTTATATTATAAACTAGCAGACCCGACAGACGTCCTATCTAAATTTTATTAAATATATAACATGCATATATTATAGAAACTCGTTTATACCTTCCACTTGAATCACTCTTATCTATTGAAAACTGCATTAAAATCCATTCCGTAGATTAAAAGATCTAAGCGTACAGACAGCGGGAGCGACTTTGTTTTATACTATGTAAAGAAAAAGAAGTGAACTAAATATCGTTTCGCATTGTCCAGGTAAAATCCGTCGGGTCTAGGCTGAGTGGACCTCCCACTCCGGCCGCCAAGCCCGCTGCCAAGAAACCAGTCACTGCCGCAGATAACAACAACTCAGCCGCCTGGAAGAAGCCGAGGTATGTCCACGATAGTCTCAATACCATGATCTTTGTTTTGATTCAATCTAGGCATATCTAGGTAACTCAGTTTTACTGTTTTTGACTCTGCAATGTGCAATCGAGCCCAACAACTTCAGCACTTCTGTAAAGTTATATTCTATGGGCACCATTTACAATAAAGGTCCTATACTGTTGAGACATTATTGAACTTGACTGTACCATGGTCTTATCGATTCAATCTAAGTATATCGAGAAGCTCAGTGCTATTGTTTTATACGCATTCTTTAATGGGCAGTGCAGTTGTAAAGTATATAAATAAAAATGGATGTTGCTAAGCGCAAAACTCGAGAACGGTTCGACCAATTCGGCAATTTTTTTTTCGTATGTTGCACACGAAAAGTTTTAAAAGATTAAAGTTTTTTTTTTAAAGTTTTATTTGAGGCGACGCATTGAAAATTTACGTGGCGGGATCTTGATTTTTCCCAACAATTACAAAACATATGAAAGTGATATTTGATGACATGATTTTTCATTTAATTGACTTATTTTGCTAGTTGCAGAAACACGATTTGTCAACTTTTATAACAGAGAAAAAAATATCAAAGTAACCTCTTTTCAAACATAGATTTGCATTTTACAGGCTAACCAGACCGATTTAAGCATCTAAATTTTCTTAGTAGATTAGTCTTAACACACACTTCAATATTGTATAAATATTCAATATTGTAATATTGTAAATGTTGTATATTGTTAGTTCATTTTTTTTTAAATAATTTGTAGTTTTAATTTGAAGGAAAAAAAACAGTTTTTCTTATGGTACGGGGCGCAAACGCTCCGTATGAGATTTAATTGTATAGCAGTGCGTCGCCTTAAGACAACGTGATCACTCGGGAATACGTTATATTTATTGAATTTTTACTATTAACATTTGACAGAACGAAGTCTGTCCGGGCAGTTAGTTGTAAATAAAAAACAGGCGAATATGTTAAAAAGAGAAAACAGGATTCAGGATGCCTGTTGTCTTAACTGCCATTGCTTCAATTTCTTTAATTGCTTTCTTATTTCAATTTATTTATTTATTTATTTCAATAGCATAAAGTTCATAATTAAATCTAATCGTTGGTTAAACCACATTTTAAATCATAGAAATGAAAATATGGAAGGGGTTGCTATGTTGATCTTTGCCTATGACCTACTGCGGTTCAATTTACGTTGTCTTGCAGGAATGTTTAATGTACCTAAGCTTGTATCGCAATAAAAGATCATGGTATGGTACCTCCGTACTGCTGAAATAATTTTTAGGTTAAGTTATTGAAAACTAATGCGTGTATCTTTATGTATGACGGATTCCACAACTGAAAAGCATACTTTATAAAAATTTATACTTGGAGTTTAGAGTAATAGAATAACAGATATATATGAGAAGATAATCACTTAAATTACTCTAAAAACAAAGTATCTGTTTTAACGTATTATTTAAGTTACATTTACTTTTTTAATATTTACTGAAGTGTTTAGAGTAATTTTCTGTTTTGTTACAAAAACGATTGATTCCTCAAGTTACTCTAGAATCGAAGTGTTTTTTTTTTCATTGTTATGACAAAAAATTAACTTAACAACAAAACGTACGCGTAAAAGGTGGTTAATTGACACGCGCAATTAACCGCCTTACGCGGGTACTGAGCACCGCGCGAGTGTAGTTGCGTTGCGGCCAGGCCGCCGCACGCGGTCGCCGTCGCCGCGACCGCAACCGGCGCGGCGACCGGTCCGGCGACCGGTCCCGCGACTGCGACCGCCGCGTCGGTGGCGGCGTCGACGGTGGCGGTGGTGACTCCGCCCCCGCCGCCGCTGTTGAGCCGCCCCCCGCTGATCACTTCGCCGGAGGTAAGTGATTTCTTTTTTATTCATCTATCATCATCATCATCAGCTCATTTTATGTCCCCACTGCTGGGGCAGGAGCCTTCCCTGTGGATGGATAGGGAAAACGGGCCATAAACCACCACGCGGGCCCAGTGTGGTGTAGTGGTTGCTAACGACTGCTAATGCAGCCGGGACCAACGGCTTTACGTGCCTTCCGAAGCACGGAGGAGCTCAAGATGATAAATGTTTGGTCACCCATCCGATGACCGGCTTTTGCGAAAGTTGCATAACCCTCAGCACTCGCAGACCGGGCGCTTTAACCATTGCGCCATCGAGTTGGTTCCATTACCCTACGTATACTATAGTACGTACGTATATGCTACATAGGTCCGCAGTAAATTTTGTGTATTGATCTCCTAACTTCAGTATGAAGATAGCACTAAATGACGATGAGTACAGAAAAGGTATGTAGTAGTCGCTAGTGACTCGAATAATCATCGAATAAATACCTTTTTTTAGGCTCTGATCTCAGAACTTCCATTTGTGTAAGACTGTTTATGCTTAGGGATAATACAGACATAACGTTTTTAGAAAGCATGTTTTTAATATTTTCTAATATTATGTAGATCGCTGTTTTTTTTCCATAAACATTGTAAATTAAATAAAAAAATACTTATTAGTCAATAATAATGAAATAAATTGGAGAATGTAAAATGTGAATTCGTGGCGCTCTCCAGGAGCGGAGCCCCGCGCGGCAAGTGGTGCAGCCGTGCTCGCTGACGTGCGGCCGCGGGGTGCCGTCGCTGGCCTGCGCCGCCTGCCTCTGCCTCTACCACCCCGTCTGCGCGGGCACCGGCCCCGACGCGCCCCGCCCCTTCTACTGCAAGGTGAGTGTGACGGTGGTAGGGGCAGCCTCTGCCTCTACCACCCCGTCTGCGCGGGCACCGGCCCCGACGCGCCCCGCCCCTTCTACTGCAAGGTGAGTGTGACGGTGGTAGGGGCAGCCTCTGCCTCTACCACCCAGTCTGCGCGGGCACCGGCCCCGACGCGCCCCGCCCCTTCTACTGCAAGGTGAGTGTGACGGTGGTAGGGGCAGCCTCTGCCTCTACCACCCAGTCTGCGCGGGCACCGGCCCCGACGCGCCCCGCCCCTTCTACTGCAAGGTGAGTGTGACGGTGGTAGGGGCAGCCTCTGCCTCTACCACCCCGTCTGCGCGGGCACCGGCCCCGACGCGCCCCGCCCCTTCTACTGCAAGGTGAGTGTGACGGTGGTAGGGGCAGCCTCTGCCTCTACCACCCCGTCTGCGCGGGCACCGGCCCCGACGCGCCCCGCCCCTTCTACTGCAAGGTGAGTGTGACGGTGGTAGGGGCAGCCTCTGCCTCTACCACCCAGTCTGCGCGGGCACCGGCCCCGACGCGCCCCGCCCCTTCTACTGCAAGGTGAGTGTGACGGTGGTAGGGGCAGCCTCTGCCTCTACCACCCAGTCTGCGCGGGCACCGGCCCCGACGCGCCCCGCCCCTTCTACTGCAAGGTGAGTGTGACGGTGGTAGGGGCAGCCTCTGCCTCTACCACCCCGTCTGCGCGGGCACCGGCCCCGACGCGCCCCGCCCCTTCTACTGCAAGGTGAGTGTGACGGTGGTAGGGGCAGCCTCTGCCTCTACCACCCCGTCTGCGCGGGCACCGGCCCCGACGCGCCCCGCCCCTTCTACTGCAAGGTGAGTGTGACGGTGGTAGGGGCAGCCTCTGCCTCTACCACCCAGTCTGCGCGGGCACCGGCCCCGACGCGCCCCGCCCCTTCTACTGCAAGGTGAGTGTGACGGTGGTAGGGGCAGCCTCTGCCTCTACCACCCAGTCTGCGCGGGCACCGGCCCCGACGCGCCCCGCCCCTTCTACTGCAAGGTGAGTGTGACGGTGGTAGGGGCAGCCTCTGCCTCTACCACCCCGTCTGCGCGGGCACCGGCCCCGACGCGCCCCGCCCCTTCTACTGCAAGGTGAGTGTGACGGTGGTAGGGGCAGCCTCTGCCTCTACCACCCAGTCTGCGCGGGCACCGGCCCCGACGCGCCCCGCCCCTTCTACTGCAAGGTGAGTGTGACGGTGGTAGGGGCAGCCTCTGCCTCTACCACCCAGTCTGCGCGGGCACCGCCCAAGTAACACATCAAAGCAGTATAACGGCCGACTTACAACATTTCTGTATCTTTTTCGCATTTTGAGTTTGTTTTTTAGTAACATTACAAACGTTTATACGGCTACTGTAATGCTTATTTGGGCACAAATTATACGGCTTTAGATCCTAAATAAGTTCACATTAGTTGTTTAATTGCATTACAGAGACATTATATTAGCATTATTGTGGTCAAGGAAGGTAACAATTGCATTAAAGAAGCATTATTATGGTCAATGAAGTTGCTAATCGCATTACAGAAGCACTAAGCTAGCAATATTTTTGATAATGAATATGTTAATATAATACTGGTTAATAGTTTTTGACTTTTTGTTGTTTCATGCCATCAAAATTAATGCGCAATGTAGTTTACTGTAAATGTCTACTTATGTTTCATTGAAAATTTTCACGCGCCTTCTATATTTTGTGGTTTTGATCTAAAATGTTAAATATAGATATGTGTGGAATAACCAAAACAATTATGTATTTCTAGTATATAACGTATTTTGCATAATTTACATAATTGTATTGGTTGGGCAGTACATTTAATAAGGTTTTATCCTTGTTTTATAGGTTTATTGCTTTTATAAATAGGTCCGAATGATAATATTTTAGGTTATAAAATATTTACAAAATGGTGTCTGTCTATAGCAGCCCGATGAGCCTTTAAAAAAGCAAATTAGTGCCGCCTGCAGTGTAAATACTCACACGTGAACAATTATTAAGCCAGAAGCCAGAAGAGCAAAACAATAAAAGCCATACGCATTACAATAAGTCACGTGCATTTGATTAAAGAGCTATTATTGGCTGTACAACAGAACTCAGTTGATTAATAAAAATGCAAGCATTACATTGATTCACGTTTATGCTGTTCAGCAGTACTAGGCTTTCACTTACCACTTAAAAGTGCTATTATACAACAAAAGGCACTAGAAACAGCTCAAAACTGTATAATGGATTTACGGTGCATTATAATGCTACAAGTTTATGCTATTAAGCAGCATTAAGCATATCCTTACTACTTTAAAATGCTATTGTACCTCCTAGGGCACTATAAACAGCTGAAAGCTGTATAAATGCATGTAGATTTGATGCACTACAACTAAAGGCTTTACAAAAGCATTTTGATATGTCATTATCCAACCGTTATACAGTGTAAAGCATCATAATGGTTTTGAGATGCCAATATGAGACGTCAAGATGCTCGGTGAACTTATATAAGAGTTTACACGGACCTTAAGCTCTACATAAGTTTACTATTCGTTTCTTAAAATGCTTCCTGTGTTACTTGGGCGGCCCCGACGCGCCCCACCCCTTCTACTGCAGACGGTGGTAGGGGCAGCCTCTGCCTCTACCACCCCCTTCTTATCTATAGCTAACACAACAATGCTACAAACATTAACATGTTATGACAACATATTTAGATAAGATGGTGGTAGCTAGCCAGGTGGACCAACAAGCCCTACAACCAATCATAACGAGTACGCAAACATGTATTCTCTACTGGGAAATGAATCCGGGACCTCTAGGTTTGAAACCGGTTGTCTTAACCAGTAGACCACAGAGACGGTTATTTTGTACGAGTTAATTCCCGCACTCCGTGAATCGGAGGGAAATTGGGAAAATCCCTTCTTATCTTTTGTCTACATTATAAAGGGAACCTCTGTGCAAAATTTCAGCTTGAAGCTCCAAGGGTTTGGGATGGACATTGATGAGTCAATCAGTGTGTGAGACTTATTTTGTTTTTTTTTTAATAAAAGTTCTGTATTCATTCCGTAGTTCCGTATTCCCTGTGTGGTGCCGGGGATAAAGAATTGCACCACCCCATCTCTTCCTGTGGGTGTCGTAAAAGCCGACTAAGGGACCATTCCAGAGGATGGGCAGCAGCATCTCTCTGTTGTTACCCTCAACCTACTGCGATCGCCAACCCGCCTGCCAAGCGTGGCGATTACGGCAAATACCCCTCATATCCTTGGGGGAGGCCTTTGTCCAGCAGTGGACGTCTTTGGCTGAGATGATGATTCATTCCGTAGGGAGAATTATTTAGATTTCTCCATATGTATACTTCAAATTTACGATGACGTCTCCCCCATAGAACTGCCGCAAGTCGACATCCCCTGCGTCCGAGCCACCGCCGCTGACCCACAAGTCTGGTATAACCAGCTCCAGCTTGGCCGCGTCACTGCCGGCGCCGGTTCCGCGCCGCGTTCCGGGGCCAGTACCGGTTCCGGTTCCGGTCCCGGTCCCAGTGCCGGTGCTGAAAGCGCGGCCGGAGAAGCGGGTGCTGCTCAGGATGAAGGTGAGGTCTTCGAATAAATCTTTTAGAGCTATTTGTTTTCAACTTTTGTTTAATACTATAACTGTTGTTTTATTCAAAAGCATTAACAACTTCAAAACTTGTGTTAATTATAGTTATTTTTGGTATAACTTATACGTATATTTTTTTCTGGCCCTTTGTCGTAGTATTGGTAGTCCCAGGTAGGAGTATCATGTTTTAAGTCAGCCAGGCTATTCACCAACATCTCGCTATCACAATGTTATCATTGTTTTTTGTCTTATATGTATTTTCTTAAGTCAATAAAGTATTATTATTATTATTATTAACAATAATGTTGGTAGAATTACTATAGCCACTGCCTCAGTAGTTGTGCAGCTGCCGACTAATGTAACAGTTGGTGCCAAAAATTAGTCTTTAATACTTTAGTTTAGTGTGGTCTCTTATTAAAGCACAAGAGCAAATTATCTTTTATAACACCTGTGTACAACATGAACGCAATAAAGAACTTTGAACTTTGGCAGGCTACACATGAAATTTAAGTTATAGGAGGCTGAGAACTTCCCTATACGGTACGGTGAAGATTTGATTAAAGGAAAAAGGAGCAATAAATTCAAACAAGCATACATATACCAAACCAATACCCGACACGATAATGATTTTTCTTCTAACCTCTTTATACGAAAACAAGACCGATGTCTGATTTCATTAATTATCTTAAGACTGATGTGTTAACAGGCAGCTAGCGGTGGGCCCGAAGGCGAGCGCGTGTGGGCAGTAGCCCAGACCCACGCGGGGGCGGCGAAACCCACTCCCCGGGCATCATTACCGCAATCGCTGGTGCGGTTGAACGGCCGACGGTTCATAGTGGTGGGGCGGTCGTTACTGCAGCCGCATACGCAGCAAGCGGTGAGTCACTAGTAGATATGGTGCATAGGTTAGCTTAGATCAGTTGCTCCCAACCGTCGTCTCTGAGTGTTAGAAAAGTATTTATGTAGGTAAACGCCACCGTAATGTAATATGTGAACGTAATCCGGCAACCATGGCAGATATATAGGGATCGATCGCTCGCGTCCTTGCCCTTCACCGTAAACATGCTGTTTGTGTCCATGTTGGTAATTTTTTTTCTAATCGAGCCAATTTTGTTTAGTTTTCGTTATGATAACCCAACAGTGACCATCGGGAATGGTCCGCGGAAGCGAATATTTTTTTTTATATGTCGTAAGGGGAATTGCTGTGCCTTCATCTCAACTGATGATATAGAAATGAGAAATAAAATGCTCGGGAATGGTTCGCGGAAAGAATATTGGAATATATCTATATCACACTAATATTAAAAATGCGAAAGTTTGTGTGTATGTTCGTATATTTGTTGTTTCTTCACGCTGCAATGGATAGATGAATTGGGATGAAATTCGGCATACAGATAGTTTATAAACTGGATTTTCAATTTCATCTTCCAATAAAAAATGATTTGTTTTGTTGTCATGGAAACCAAAAAGAATTTAATCACTTGATGGAAACTGTCAAAGCGGTACGAAGTCCGCCGGGTTCACTAGTATACTAATATAATATATGTACGGTCGCCCAAAAAATTGGTTTACCACCCTAAGGTTGAATGTCGCATGGCAGATTCATAGGCGATAAAGATTAGTTTCGCTTGCAGATCGATCTGTTAACTTCTATTGACATCTTTATTTGATTAGATTACTGTTTGTTTTGACAAAATGTCAATTGTCAGTTTTCTTTTTTCTTTTTATCAAATAGATTGGTTGTCTAATATAAATAGTTTTTATTACTTTTGTTTAGAAAATTGATATTTTCTTTACAGTAATTAATGTCTTATTCTTTTGTAATAAAGGTTAAAATGTCATGCACTTATAGGTGACCTACGACGTATGAATACTTATCAATTAGATTTACGTCATTATTATGCATCTCTTTCAGTGATATCTAGTATGAACGTTGTTGTAATTTTCGATGACTAGAAAACTAAATCAAAACTGGTACACCACTTTCTTGGGCCACTGTATCTTCTTTGTCCAATTTTATAACGTTTCATTGTTTTCTTTTGTAAGCTCGTAGGTTCCATGGTCTAACGTTAGATGGCGTTCTAAGAGGAGTACTACTAGGAGCAGAAGTTTATATCGCATGATGATTTCTCATTTAACACATTTTACTAAGTAAGCGAATTATGCCGGAAGAAGGGAGAAAAGACGTGCCCTTGAGTTGGTTGCCGGGTCTTCTCGGTACAAAATCTTTCGAAACATTAATATTTCAAGTGAGATAAATATTTCTCGATATATGACCCGTGGGCACGGAGCAAGTGATCCCGTTAACTACGCGTCTAAGATTACACATTTGTCCTATGTTACATTTGCAAATATTTATCTTGCAGATGCCCATCGACGAATGAAACTAGAGAACAGCCCTGCCATACGAAGGGAACGCGTCTTGTACGAATCACAATTATTTATTGGACCAGTTAAATGTTTTTAGCTCCTAGTTTATACATTTTGTACTCATCACCTTGTTTGAAAGATTCAAGACCAAACTGGATACCTTGTTTAAGTTTAAAGTAGGAAGGATCAAACATTTTGTACTGACCAAAATACTTATAAATCGCCGCTATGCCAATAGGCATAGTTGGTTACATCCGCTAATAATATTATCTCAGCATCTCACAAGGCTCGTGCTCCAGCAGTGGGAGTTGATGATGATGACGAAGAAGATCTACGTGGACGAAGTCGCATAAAAGTATGAAAGTACCTACATTGGTTGAAAAAAATGCACAATAGGTAGGTACTGACGCCTGCACATCTCGACTATTCAAAACTGTCAAATATCTATATACTATTATTATAAAGCTGAAGAGTTTGTTTGTTTGGTTGGTTGAACGCGCTAATCTCAGGAACTATTGTTTTGACTTGAAAAATTATTTTTGTGTTGATTAGTCCATTTATTCAGGAAGGCTATAGGCTGCCTATATTACATCACGCTATGACTAATAGAACGCGGGTGAAACCGCGAGGCACAGCTAGTCTTCAATAAATGTTCAATCATATGCCATAGACATTAAGTTCTAAGTCTATTGAGGAAATTTGACAGTTCGTGGTAGTCTGATGAGCAGGAGTGTGTACCGATAGTAGAGAGTAGAGAAATCTAAAGAAGCCACTTTGTTGATTTGAACAGCTGGTGTAGTTAATCATTTAATTGGAGGGCAGCCAGAGTCAAACCGCTCCCAAAGATACCAAACCCTCAACAGCTAAAAAACCTATGGCCCAATAGCATTTTACTGTGCTTATCAAAACTTCTTGAGAAAGCATTATACAATCAAGTTGTCTCATATGTTGAGAGGAATAGGATTCTTCCTGACAATCAGTCGGGCTTTAGGAAAAGACATGGTACGACAACTGCGCTACTAGATGTCGTAGATGATATTATAGTGGCACGTGATGAGGGTAAAGCTTCTATTCTTGTTCTTCTTGACTTTACGCGTGCTTTTGATTGTATTAACATACCATTGTTGCTGTGCAAGCTAACCTTCTACGGTTTTGACAAAGATACCGTTGCTTGGTTTGCCAGCTATTTAGAAAATCGAACTTAGCGAGTCGAGCTTAGGAGGAGCAACGGTACCAACCACATGTCTGAGCTTAGTAGTGTTCGTAGAGGCGTACCACAGGGTTCAATCTTGGGTCCCCTACTTTTCACCATATATAGAAGCGACGACGTGATAAAAACTATACATCATTGCAAGTATCACATGTATGCGGACGACTTGCAGGTCTATGTGTCATTTGACCCGCGTAACACATCGGATATAGTTGCGAAGCTGACTGAAGATTTAAATAGCATTAACTCGTGGGCTGAACAGAACACTTTAGTCCTGAATCCAAATAAATCCAAGTTTATAATTTTTGTAACCCTTCTTTGTGTAACAGTGTGCAAAATAATTTATTTGATTTGATTTACAGTAAGTGTTGCTTTTTAATAAACAACGCCGCAATAACGCTAGGCAGCATCTCGCTCGATGGTAAGTGATAATAATAAGTCGAAGTGAAAACGCATCTCATCCAGAATCATTATTAATTTGATACTGGTAGTTTCGTCTCAACTGTTGAAATAACATTGCTACTAACATTGTTATTAGTGCGAACAGATTTAGTTACTTCTACACTGACTGGTACAGTGTAATATATTCTTCATTGGTTTTCATTCCTATTGCAATTACATAATGTTTTAATTACGGTGGCATCTATATTGCCTTTAACAGGAAGATAGGATCGTGGAAGCTTACCAGGCGCGGGTTTAGATCAAGCCTTACAACTGTCAGTTCAAACATCACACTGAAAATTTGACAGCTGAGCGGAGCCTCAGCTGTCAAAAATGCCCCTGTCAATTTGATTTGATTTTTTATCTAAGAACGGTGCCAGTTTGGTTTTATCTTTATTATGGTATTTTTTCTTGTTTCTTGCTACCGCACTCAGGGATGTCAATTAGCATTAACTATTGCTTAGCACCTAGGATTTTTATTGTAAAATAGTTTCTAGTTATAACACCTTAAGTACACCACACGCAAGATATTTTTGGACTTAGTAATTGTAAATGTTAAATGACTACTCTGAGTGCAGTTGTCAGACATGTGGTTGCACTTGTATCGTATAATAGTTTGTACACATTGTCGCCTATTTGTAGATTGGTACCTACGCACTTAATTTCGTTTAATAATAATCTGATGTGAAGAATACGATTTAGTTAGACCCAATTTCACTATAGATACTCTTTTAACGGTTTGTCAAAGGTAAATCAATGATTTCAAATATTGTTAAACTATCAAACAGTATGATGGCATTGGGTGATAAAAATTATAGCTCTCTAACAAATGTATTTATTTATACATTTTGAGTTACACGAAATGTCGAGACAATTTTAATACAAATAATGCTTCATAAATTCTATGTGATTGAAAAAGGCCTCTTTTCCAAGCAGTCTTTTACCGATGGGCGACAGTGTACTATGCCACATGTATCTTTTTAATTAATGTTAAATATTATTCTTATCTTAGGTCTTGTTAGTTAGGCTGTAAGTGTTTAGATTTATTATATAAAATGTTCCTGAAGAAATAAAGTGTTCAAAATGAAATGTTTTAAAAGTTGTTACAGAGTGCAATATACTAATTCACGTTATACAATTTAATGTAAAATAATTTTGATTAAGTATAAGAGAAAATTATTGACCAAAAAATATCTTTATCCACCGTTTGGTTTTGATTTTATTGTAAACAATTAGTTTTAATGGAAATTTATTGTGTGCTCGAACAGTTTTGTTTGATACTTTGATACTTAATTTCTTTTATTTATTAAATTATTACGGTGTGACTTAGTAGAGCTGTATTCAGTTTAAGATAGTATTGTCTATTATTGGAGACAATAATATTATCGCATTGATACAATCCTATACTCTAAACGTTACCTAATACGACACAAGTGTCATGCCGTGTCATCATAAACAAAAGTGTTTTTTTGCCCCACAGCTATTGTATTATCTCGTTTTAAGAAATAGTTATGCCGCATAACATTGTAGATTTTTTTGCTTTTTTATTTAATCACAAATGTATATACTTATTATGTGCTATATAAAGGAACTGTATCAAACGAAACGTGTTACAATAAATATGTGTTTACCCTTGTTATATTTAGCGTCTCTTTTCCATCCGCAGTGGATAACAAGGTAAGTTACAACTGTACATGACATTTGAAACTTGTCTAAACAAGCATTAATCGTACAAGTTTCTAATAGTCGTTTGTTTCACGGTAAGTTTATTATTATTATTATATTCAATGTTTTTCAGTTGTGGAGTTTAAATATGTATTGATATAAAAGTTTTGGCCATTGTCATAATTATGTTCAAGAGTGAAAAAAGAGGAAATATCTTTGAAAATGTAGTTTTGTCCCTATCGTGTCTGCTTGCATTGCGTATTAAATGTCATTTAATAATACTAACTAAAGTAATAACTCACAGATGATGTTTTATGAACTTCTACATATTGTTTGTTGTTATTAGTTGAGTTAGTATTCTTTCTCATGTCAACTATCAAATATCTTGGTCGTACTATAGTTTTTTTGTTAGAGAGATGATTTATGATATATGTCTGTTGTAGATCTGTGTGTTTGGCATTAAGGTGATTGGCCATTACAATGCAGCGTACCTAGTTAAATAGTACATTACTATTTTCACTGTAATTAACAACCTTATGTATTGGTATATAACGTCGAATATATAATACCACTTGCGGTCATGTCCGGTAACCGAACGGACTTATATTTGAATCCTTATACATTAGCATAATAATATATAGAATACTTGTTTCGATTCGTGAACGATCTAACATGCTGCGCTGTAATGGCTGATGACCTTTAGCATGCACAAATGATAAAAATTGGGGCCAGTTTCATCACTTTCTTCTCTGTATCAGATAGCTTTGTTAAAACTCTTTAAACTGCAATGAACGGTATTATTACCATGTCTTTGACTATCCGATATTTCTGCACAGTACGTACGTCGGGTCGCATGCAATCGAAATTCGGATACTCAACAACAGAAAACACGGTACTAAACCCATTTACAACTAGCTTTGTTAAATTTTTGTCCCTTTCATATTTCTATTGTATTATGGAGACAACGCATACGCTACCTGATACATACATACATCCTTTGACCGGAGTACTTATATCGATTTAATTTTGACATTAGATCACTAACTAAAAATGAAGCAGCGTCACAAATGCTAAGAAAGTTACCATTCTTCCAAACATATTCTCG
Organism: Eudonia lacustrata; assembly: GCA_947562085.1. Taxonomy (NCBI): domain Eukaryota; kingdom Metazoa; phylum Arthropoda; class Insecta; order Lepidoptera; family Crambidae; genus Eudonia; species Eudonia lacustrata. The sequence goes on from OX387328.1 coordinate 5,573,978, forward strand.
TTGTCATTAACGTGATCGAATGGCGAATAAAATCGGCGTTACATTTATCATTGTTTATAAAAAGATTAACTGGCCCCAAAAGCACTTTGTAGTTTTTTCCTAGTATGACTGTTCCCCCTACTATAGCGAGGACAAGCGCCGTGGCCGGATAGCGAACGGCGCGGCGTCGCCGCCTGCCGGCGTCTCACCGCGCCGCCGCGGCCGCCCGCGCCTTGACGACACCGACCACTTCTCCGGCTTCCACGCCAGGGCGCAGGAGAGCAGCTATAACGTCGTCGTACAGGTCAGTAGTCATCGTCGTCATTATCATCGGCTCATTGTACGAGCTTTCCTAGGTGGTAACACCTCAGGGGCCCAGAATTCCACTTCAGGGCGCAGGAGAGCAGCCACAACGTCGTCGTACAAGTCAGTAGTCATCATCGTCATTATCGGCTCATTGTACGAGCTTTCCTATAGGTGGTAACACCTCAGGGGCCTAGGATTCCACTTCAGGGCGCAGGAGAGCAGCCACAACGTCGTCGTACAAGTCAGTAGTCATCATCGTCATTGTCATCGGCTCATTGTACTAGCTTTCCTAGGTGGTAACACCTCAGGGGCCCAGGTTTCCACGCCACTGGGCAAGAGAGCAGCTACAACGTCGTGGTGCAGGTCAGTAGTCATCATCATCGACTCATTGTATGTCATCAGTCATCACTGCTAGATGAAAACACTACAGGGGCCTAGGTTTCCACGCCACTGCGCAAGAGAGCAGCTACAACGTCGTCGTACAGGTCAGTAGTCATCATCATCATCAGATCGTTGTTTGTTATCACTGCTAGATGGAAACACAACAGGAAACCACGTGGAAACCCGGGCCAGGTTTCCACGCCAGAGCGCAAGAGACCAACTACAACGACGTCGGTCGTGCAGATCTGTCACGAATTAGGGCCTTTTTTACAATTTAGTTTATCTGCAAATTACTCACTCATTACTCCACTTAATGTTTAGTAGAAATGAAGTCCAAACGCGAAGACAACTGACAGTGATAACGACGCAGCATTAGTCACCCTTGCCCTGCCGGCTCACAAGTGGCCTCTTCACGCCTCGTTTGAAACCCCAAAACTATTGTATTAATATTATTTTAACTCTTCTTCTTAATTTTCTTGTTCTTGAACGCCACGAACGCTGTAGCGCGCGCGGCCGGTTTCTGGGTTGGGAGGATATTTTATTTATTTATTTATTTATTTATTTATTCAGATATCAGAGATCCAATTATGGTTAATAACAATGTATACTTAATAACTATGTTAGTACATTTTAATTAATATAATATAAATAAGGCCGTTGACAAAGAAGAATTTTAACTCTATCCCGTTGATATTAAAATATAACACATTATGTGTTTATTACACCTGACAATAGTGTCGATTTATGGACGTACAGTAGGCAATTCACCTACCAATTTGTTTATAATATTGTTCTCAGATATTCCAATACTTGGGCATGCGGGACCTAGCGCACTGCGCACGCGTCTCTAAGCTGTGGAAACAGATGGCGTCGACGCCGGCGCTATGGAGGCACGTCAGGATGAAAAATTCACATGTTAGTGGTTTATTTTTATCTATATTTAATTGATACGTGAAGAGAAAACTTCCGTGCCCCTTTTAAGCACATTGCGTGCATGGGAGGACATGTCGAGAGAATGAATGAAAAACGATTGACGAAAAAAGTGTATAAGGGGAGTGTGAATGGAAGTGTTGGAAGGGGTAGGCCTAGACGGACGTTTCGAGACCAAATCGGGGACGTCTTGGAAAAAGGCCAGGTCAAGAGTACCCTAAACCGAAGAGCATGTATGAAGGAAATAATGAAAGTGGACGAAGCAAAACAAGTATGTATGGATCGTAGCAAGTGGAAAAAAGTGGTTTCTGCCTACCCCTACGGGAAAGAGGCGTGATTATATGTATGTATGTATGTGCATGGGAGGAGTGTTTAATTAATTAAATTACATTAAATTATTCACCACTAGTGTATATTGTAATTGGTCAAATTTATTTATTTATTTATTTATTTCATTTTACATGCTAGTTACAAATACATTGTACATGTACACATATGCTTAAGTGTAACTCAAAATATTATTAAGTAGTATTAGGTAGAATTGGTTATGGAGGTCCTTTTTAATAATAAATAAATAAAGTGAGAGAGAAAAGAAAATTATCTACACAACAGTTTACTTACGATTTTTTACTGTTTCTGATTTACGTTTTTTGTTATTTGTTTGAATTTAAATGTAATGTATGAGAATGGCAATTTCTTCCCATTCTGTTGTCAAAACTAAGTAGCCTGCGTGCCCTTTTTCGAGAACCTCATTATTTCATAAGCCAATCAATCAATCAACACATTAACATCATTAATTCGGTGTTAGCTATGTAGGGCGGTGGCACCAGTAATCAATTTTTTTTTCCATTAGGGCGACGGGTCGACAATTTCGCCGCGAACAATAAAACAAAAGGAATCCTATACTACCAACGCATACAGAGTGCAAAAAGACCGCTCCGCCGTCCTTTGCAAACGCTTTCCCCTGTATTAATAAACAAAGTGTAAGCTTGGACTAGTTACTCCGTGTTTAATTCCCGTCATGTAAACTTCATTTCATATTAGAGTAAAAGAGACAAAACACGGAGTAACTACTCCAAGCTTACACTTTGTTTATTAATAAGCCCCTTTGAGTCTGCGGCGCGGGCATCTACGGGCAGATGCGGTCAAAAAGACTGCCCCGCCCCGCCGTTTGCAAAGCGCCTAAGGCGCTACATAGGCAGCTGAGGACCGCCGAGCACCGGCGGCGCAGTCTTTTTTGCCCTCTGTGTGCGTTGGTAGTGAAGGATTCCCTTTGCGCCGTTCCGCCTTCGCTTCCGCCGTTTGCAAAGCGCCTTATTGTTAAAAATATGGAACAATAAGAGGTAATTTTAGCAACAAGTAAATTCAGACTACCTGCAAAATTACATTAGAAATCCGCTTTGAAAATTGTGTCGACCACTGTGTCACTACACTAGCTTGAGCTTTTGTTCGAAGTTGATGTCTGTATAGGTAAGCGACTGGGGCGGGCTGTGCGCATCGCTGAAGCGGCACGGCACGCGGTGGCTGGACCTGCGCAAGATGCTGCTTCCTCAGAACGACGCCGCCTTCTGGGAGCAGTTCGCCGCGCACATACCCACCGTCGACACGCTAGAGAGGTAACGCAACCCATACGGTGTATCTATGAGAATGATAGATCGTCACTTCACTTTACTTCACTTCACCAGGTCATTTTATGTCCCCACTTCTAGGGCACGAGGTTTCCCTAGAAATCATCAATCAAAACTCATTTCATAAATAATAATAAATATACATCTCAAAGCGTGTAAGTCCTGCTCCAAATTGTTTTATTTCAGTAATATTGATTTCTTATAAAATAAGGGGCCATCTATAAATTACATCTCACCTTAAAGGGCGTGGCGGGGGGGCGGGGGGGGGGGGGGATCACCAGAATGTGACATTGTTTGACAAGGGGGACTACATATCTGTTGCTATGGTCGAGAAATTCTTTGTTTAATGAATTATGACGATGCTTTATGGATGGAAGAAAATGATGGTGACACAAAGGATGTTCCTGACATTCAATTTCAGATCGAACCATTACCTGTTCATTTGTACCACGTTCTTTGGACATCTCTTCATAGATCTCATCAAAAAGAAGTGTTTCAATAGCAATTATTTCAATATGGAAAACTGTCTAAACAGGATAGAGTTGTGCCGGTGCCCGGCGCGTGCCGTGGAAGCAGTTTGTTCGGGGTTACCCGACTTAGTGGCCCTTTCCGCGCTCGCCATCCGCGACGCGGCGCTGGACCCCACGCCGCTGGCCGGCCTGCCGCGCCTTAAAGAGCTGCGCCTTAAGAGCATGGCGGGACTAGCGCTTACGAGGGATCTGCGCCCGTTAGCGGATCTTACCGCGCTCACGCATCTCTCACTAACTTCGATAAAGGTTTGTTTGTTTTTCTTGTTTTTTTGTCTGTTTTCCATTTTTTTTTTCGGTAAAAGATTTCCTTACTAAATCGATTGAAATGAACGAAAGAGCTTTTTTAGAAAATATCTCAATTTGAAAGAAAACTCCTAATTCACTTGTGATCAAGAGTGATCAACGATAACTCACTCAAAAGCCCTTTGCTTAGACTTAAAAAGCTGACGTTTTCAGAGGTTTTCTTTATGACGTCGACAGAGAAAAGACGCGATTGTATACCTGTATATTTTCTCTGTCGGCATTATCATGGACACCAAGTAGTGTTTACCATATCAAATCAAACCCTTTATAGTTTTACATAGCTATAACCATTAGAAAAACACTTCACATCACTCGATTAACAACAAACGTCCGTCCACCAGGAGCTGGGCTGGTGCGCGTGCGACGTGATCGGCCAGCTATCAAACCTGGAGTCTTTAGAGCTCGGCGAGTGCACGTTCCGCGCTGAGTTCGCGGGCGTCCTGGCGCGGCTGCAGCGGCTGCGGAGGCTGCGGCTCGAGCGCGGCACCGCTCAGTGTGCAGCCCCGGCCTTACTGCGGGCGCTGGCTGCGTTGCCGCTGCTCACGAGGCTGGAGCTCGTAAATGTTGACGTCAAGGTACACAACATAGCGGTGACGTCAATAAATCTAGTGTTCGTCTAGCTAGATAACCAGGGCCAAAGGCAGCATTTTCAGCGTTTCCGCTGTTGACGAGGCTGGAGCTCGTCAATGTTGTCGTCAAGGTGAGGGGGGGGGGGAGTAGGGAACGGGCTGGCCACACCGATAATAGTAGTTCTAAAATTACAAGAATATAAAAATTTCTTTAGTAATTAACTAATATCACAAATTATTTTGCAGAAAACAATTAGGTAGGTATATACAAACAAAACAAACAAACAAACACACATTTATTGGCACACACTACAAAATTACACGATATTCACAATAACAATACAAAACAAAGACAGACGAAGTGTGGCCAACTAGGCCCCAGTCTCAGCACATGCTACAGCGACATAGAGCCGCTGCAACGCTGGTATTCTGTATATCAATTATCAAATTAAAAAATGGACATAAAAAATTAAAAATTCATGCTAAAACTATTTTTAATTAAATCTTATTTTAAATTATAGGTTTATGTGTTAGTAATATATTATTTTTATTAATGATGTTAATAGATGTTTATGATGCGCTTACGCAGGTGGGCTTCGACGACGCGCTGGCCGAATGCAAGAACATCCAGCGGTTGCTGATCATACCCACGTACGTGTCGCAGTCGGCCACCACCAACAAGCAGGTAACACAACCCAAGCATCGAACAATTAATGTAGTGAACAATTTTTTTTTTTACCAGGTACAAGTACTTTTTATGTTGGGACTATTTTGAAGTCAGAAACATTATATCTATGGAATGTGTAAATAACGTCATCAAACTATCAATAGTATGGGTAATATCTAATTAGAGGAGAAAATGTACTACTACATTTCGCTCCACAGAACACAGAAAAGAGGATAGAAGTATAATGCATACAATTTAGTACGGGAACCAGTGTCGCCTCTCGCACACAAATAAGCGTATATTCACATTGTCACCACATACAACGCTGATATGCGATTCGTCGCTCACTACAATAGGAAAACTTTAAAAAAAAGAACTTATGTAACAAACTATACATTGAAATATAGGCTTTATTGTATAAAGTTAAGGATTAGTTTACTTTATACCTCAATATTTAGCCGTTACGTCTTGTGCAATATTTGCACAATGTTGCCAGAAAACTAAGAAATTGTGCAATTAAATAATCAATGGGACGGTATTTTTTTTAAACTTTAAATTTCATAAAAGTTTGCTATTTGCTTAAAAAATGTAAAACCTATAAATGTGAAAACAAAATTAATGAATAAAAAATTACAAAATCGGTTTCAAATTCTTTAATTATTTTAATAACGAAATAACTGTGACTAAAGTCTCCACGACAAAAGCGGTGTCATGACACCGCGGCAATATAAAAAATGCTCCTTTGTCCTCCTATTGTACACGCACATCAACCTACCACAAACTGTCTTTCCTCAATAGACTTTAAACTTTATGACTAAGGTAGGTATATGGTTAAAAATGTAGAGACATTTGACAGTTTTGGATAGGTTGATGTGCAGGTGTCTTCTGTACCAACGTACCGGCGACGAAGGAACTCTTCCGTGAAACGCACTTTACACGTTTTTTCTACAAATAGATCGATTTTTTATGTAAGTAATTGACATTTACCAACAGGATTTTTTTTGCTCGTTTTTGCTCGATATTGATAACGGCAACAGGTAGACGCTTGAAATTTTCACAGAATATTGAGTTATATTATACACTTTACAAATAAAATTATTAAATTAATAAAATAAAATAAATATTTTATAGCTACGCTGGTAACATTCAAATTGTGGAAAGTTAGTGATGTGATACAATTATCGATTATGTTAATTGTATTGAAAGGGGTGGTGCGCCGACATCTAGTAAAGCAATTATTCTTCTGTTAGCTGATTAATGCAATAATCATCTGAATGAAATCAAGAAATGTATTGAACAGATCGTGCTTAATTTGTTGGGAACCCAATCCATCCGCACCGTTGCGTCGATCCATTTTAATTTTTCTGTTTAACTACCTACGTTCAATTATTCTTTGAAATAGAGCATATTGAGCAGTTTGTAAAAAAGGCAGTTACTTAACAAAAATTATTTGTTAGGTAACTGCCTTTTTGACAAACTGCTCGAGTTCTATAATAAGAAATTAATGTAATCGGATATTCATATATTTCTTAATTATTGCTTTTATTAAATCTGTTACGTGGTTCGACTGAGGGTATTCAGAAAATTGATGAATACTAATGTCGTCAAAAATGGCAGTACCTATGAAGTTCCGCAGAATTTTGTTAATAATAAATAACCGAAATAAAATAAAAACTAAACAATTTTTTTTATGAAAATACGTACAGTCGAGTTCAATAATATGTATACACTTTTGACAGATGTTGATTCTTATTAAAGTGTATACATATTATTGAACTCGACTGTACTTCAGAAGGTCCAGAATACAACTTAACAATTTCTTTAGTTAGTACTGCGTCAGACTTCATTTTTTAAATTCGAATACATCATCTGAGCATTGTATTGAACAGATCGTGCTTAATTTGGTGGGAACCCAATCCATCCACCCCGTCGCGTCGATCCATTTTAATTTTGTATTAATTTCCGAGGGAAAACAAAGTTATTACAGGAATCTCTCATAAATCATGTCTACAAATACTATTACCAGAAACCAGACTATCGATAAATGTTGGTACGATAACCCTGCACTGCACTATTTTTGCACAATTGCACAAAACAATGTACATTGCTTTCTGGAAACGACGTAATTTACATTGACTATGTTTTTAACAAGCAATGTATATTTTTATTGACATTGTTGATTTTTTTGCACTTTTAACTAATTAAACAGTAAATACGAACGTACCGATGAAAATAAATGTTTCCATGTATAACATTAGATGTTTTACTTTGCTTCATGCTTGTCAAAATAGCACAAGAAGGCATATTTATGTTAATATTCCGCAAAATCACAGCTCGATAGTTCGCAAACGACTGAGAAGTGTCAAATCGTGAAACGGACTGGATATGAGTGTTCGCTCATATGAGTGGCGCGCGGGTTCCGCCCACTTACGACTTCTAACCTCTTTCTTGTGTTCTGTGTTTCGCTCCTTCCATGTCATACAAATTATATAATTTAGGTACATAATTTTCTATTAATTAAAATGTAATATTACATCATTCCGATACGACTAAGGCTCACTGGTTATATAATGATGTATCATATCATGCCAACATAATATTATAAGGTGTGTGTAATTAGTATATAAAATATTTTTCAATTTGTTATGTTTGATATATAAAACTTAAAAGTAAGTTCTTTTGAATCGTCCAAATAATATTTTACCTACACCCATTCAAGACGTCTCATCATCATCATCGTCAGCTCATTTCAAGTCCCCACTGCTGGGGCACGAGCCTTCCCTATGGATGGATAGGGAGAACAGGCCATAAACCACCACGCGGGCTCAGTGGGATTGGTGGTTGAACAGGGGGCTTATTGTCTAAGTTCAACCTTTCAAGGTTATTTACGCTTGTCATTTAATAAATGTCAAATTGACAATGTCGTTCATTCAATATCATTAAAAAACGCGTCGCAGTCACTGACACTTATGAATTAGTTTAAAGTTCTTGAATAGCGCTTTCAAATGTCCAATCGGTAGGTTAGTAGGTAAAGGTATTACGATTCCGCCGTTTGCGAAGCGCCTAAGGGGGCAGGACCTCTATTGTAGTCTATTTAACTAATAGTTTTCTAGACCCGCATGTGTTAAGTTTAAAGGGTAATAGTGAAGTGTTCGTTTGCTTGAAGGTGTTGAGCGGCGTCCTCCGGTTAAAGGACACCCTCACCCACCTGATGTGGGGCGTCACCATCGAGCTGCTGCGCGTCACCGAGCTGTTCATAGACCAGTGCGAGCAGGCGGGCGATGCTAGGCGCCGGGACATCGGCGAGTGCATCCCGGTGCTCAAACCCGTGCCGGGGTGTAGGCTGCCCGACCACCGGCACGTGCACGGCCCGCCGCAGGTATAACACTAGCAAATAAACCCATATAAACACGTTAAACAAGGCATTTACAAAGGTGAGCTTCTATAACAGGTCACTTCTAGCCAACCGTGGAAAAAACCCTGGCTATAGTGTGGTAAGGAAGTCTGCGAAATTACCCATGTATTCGTTATGTAGCGTAAGCTAGGAGTTATCTAAAGCTGTTTATCGACCAATGCAAGCAACATCGGCGAGTGTATCCCGGATATGCACATTTACGGTACACGGCCCGCCGCAGGTAAAGTAATAGTACCTAGACATTGTGTAGCATCAGTTCGGGCTCTGTATCGTTTTTTAGATGTATTTTTAGCTCGTCAAATGACTCCGTTCCACCTATTTAGCTCTGCAAATGACTTCTCTCCACCGGACTTGGAGATCAGACGCGTACACAACCGTTGCAGCGTGAAAAGAACGCGGCATCGGTCACTTTTATTACCCTGTCAGCCAAGGTGCCTTTTCACGATTCTTTTGAGATACTAATATTCCACGCAGGTTTATTACCCTCATCCTGCCATTCAAGACACGCCTCTTTTGAAAGACCCGATATCATAGGAAGGAGGAAAAAAGTGTGCTGATAGTCTATTTCGCCTTATGGAGGTGCACTATTTCACCTGTTCTTTGCGCGCGATGGAATGTTCGTATGTAAAGCGGTGACTATGAATAGCAGAACGCGTACTCAAATGAAGGAAAGGAGATGGTGGGATGAAGTCAAAGAGTGGTTTAGAATACTCGCTATAGTATAATCGGTGGAAGATCTAGACCGGACACCCTCACCTGCCTCAAAAAGATCCCATATCATAAAGAAAGGAAGGAAAAAGTGTGCCCGTAAACTATTCCACCCTGGTTTATATACCCTCACCCTGCCAGCTAAGGCACGCCTCTTTTGAAAGAACCTATACAGGATGTTTAGTAATATGTGTATAATCCCCAAACATAGCCATGCAAGCAAGTATAATAAACACCGTGATGATAACATGCAAAATCGTAATTACGTAAATGTAGGGTTCGCTTAGTTGACCACAAACACCGTACACGCAGAAGTTGTGTAGAAGTTATTGTTGGGCTGGCACGTGGTTCACGATGACAGGCCCGGCTAAGTTAGGTAAGTAATGTGTAGTTACCAGGATGTAGATTGTCCGCTTAGTTGACCGCAGACACCACTCTTGTTGCTGTTGATGACAAGCACGGTTGAAGTTAGTTGTAGTTAGTTATGGAGATGAGACGAGAGAAAGATACGTTTGTCACAATAGATTTATTCCACTCTAGTTTGAGTTATGTTACAAGTGAATCCGGTGAATGGTGACTACGAGGTGGAGGCGAAGCCGTTGAAGCGAGTGTCTCAGGTACGAGATCTCGGGGTCCATTTAACGCCCGATTTAACTTTTCGCGAACACATAATTAAAGTTTGTAAGAAGGCGTATAGAAACCTCGGGTTTGTACTGAGGCAGTCACGGGGGTTCACAAATATTACAACACTAAAGGTGTTGTATGACGCTCTGGTAAGGAGTCACATGGAGTATGGGGCAGTCATATGGGCTCCACACGAACAGAAGTACAGTTTAATGTTAGAACGCGTCCAAAACAAATTCATGAGGCACTTGTACTTCAAGCTGTATGGCGTGTATCTGTTGTACCCGCTAATGTACCCTACACTGTTCGTACTCGGTATGGTCGGATACAACGAGCTGCGAGTGCGACGGGACTTTGCGCTCGCCGCGTATTTGTTGAAGCTGCTGCGTGGAGTGGAGCACAACCCGGGCGTATTGGGCCGGCTGCGGCTGAGGGCGCCGGACGGGTACGTGTGGAGGCGACGTCGCCCGCCGCTGCTGGCCGTGCCGGTGGCCAGGACCAATCTCCTCGCGAAGACGCCCTTTGTACGGTCAATCCTCATAGTGAACAAAGTTCATGAGAGGATTGATATCTTTTCGTGTAATTTGAGTGAACTCGCAAAGGTAGTTTTATACATAGTCTGTTATATGGATTAATAATGGTAATGTATGTAATGTGTACTTAAATAATTGTTAAAATGTGTAAAATTTAATTAGTAATATATTTAGTAGATAAAGTTAATGATAACATGTTATTAATGTAAGCATAAATGAAAGCAACTATCGCATTGGATTAGTCTGTAAGGATAGTTGTGTATATAAATATAATAAATAAATAACAGCCCAAAGTTAAATAGCGACGGTTCTTTCCTCGATGATAGTTGACGTTGATCTCATCGAATTAAAGTATTATAGTTAAAAGGTAAGACTCGTGATCACGTATCAATACGGAACTCACGATAATTCAAGGCGAGCGAAACAGCTGACGCGTAACCTTCATTTGTGCTAAGTGTGTGGTACGCCAAGAATGTGCGGTGTAAGACCGTACAGTAGATTTATTTTTCCATTCAAAAATTCTAATTTGTTATATTACCCTGGCATGTTTTGACTTCCATTTTTGTTGACCATGGGATTGACGACCAAGAATAATGTATCAGCTGGACCTAGGTTTGTCGCTTTGCAATTTCACTTAGTAACAAACAACCTTATTATCTGGGCCATATGGTGCTTTTCGGGTATGTTCATAATCCTCCGGGGTTCTATGCACGGTACCCTATCTGCCATATTCGAGATTATACAGGCATTACCAAACACCCAATATTAAAGTGAAGAGTCATGTCTGCGGTATTATGTTGTTTTCTAAAATTAGTGTTATGTCGAATATTAATGTGAAATAATGTGGATTATTAACCGTTAAGTTTTCGTGAGTGTGCATGAGTGTTGGCAAATGAAACAAAACAGTGCAACGTCACTTTTCAAATTCTCTCAAGAAGTACGCCCGACGACTTAGTAAAGCCCAACATCTTTACTGAGATACTCTAGGGGTTGGGGGGTATAGCATTTCTCACTTCTCATTTCTATTATCATTCATCATCATCATACAGGAAGGAAATATTGTTTATTTATGTATTACTTGTAAGAAAAATAACTTTGACACTGGCTAAATGTGCTAATCACAAGAAGCCATCAATAAAAGAAAATAAAAAAAAAGTCTATTCCACATTTTAGAGGTGCCACTAAAGAACGAGTCATCAAATTTCTTTAGAGGTAAATATGCGTTAATGGTAAATACCTTACCTTAACCTTACCCTTAGTGTCGTAAGCGTTTATGGGATGCAGTGGCCAGTATCAGTAACGCAATACATCTTGTTGTTCTCCACCAGGTGGAGATCCTGCCGCTGCCGACGCTGCAACGGCTTTTGTCCGCGCAGCTGCCGCACACCAAGCTGAAGTTGCTGCGCATCCCCTTTCACGCCACCTGGCGCCAGTCGCTCGCCGACTTCCAGTAACCACGCATCACCATCACCACCACCACGCACTGACACTGGACTCACTTGTTAGTACTTTTAAAGGTTATTTTACGTTGTGTCATTCGGCTTAAGAGTACATTTTGTACATACAAACTTAAAAGCTCTAAGAAACAGAACTTCAAATAATAAGCTTCGAATAGTTATTCCGTGTTTTGTCTTTTTGTCTCTAATCTGTGGGTTTAATAAAGAATGCTTGATGATTATGGTTATATATAATTTTAGGCAAATTTTGTTGCGAACAAATTACAATTTGAAAAAATCCACGATCGCCATCCATAAATTACGTCACACCTTAAAGGGGGGGAGGGTATTACCAGAATGTGACAAGGGGCAGTGGGGGTCAAAAGCTTTGTGACGTCACATGTCAAAATTCGAAATGATTTCATAAGGCGATCCTCCTGTATCAATAACTGAGATTTTATGAAATTGCTGGCGTACATATGCTTCTTGTTCAACTGAATAACAACCTACATACATATCTGTTGAAAGCAACATATCGATAGCGTCAAAAACGTCATCGATATGACGCTATTACGCTATTACGATTTCCATCGTGTTTTCCAATGTGTGACGTCACATCAGGGGGGAGGGGTTTCTAAAAATGTGACAACCTGTGACTAGGACGGGGGGAGGGGTTAAAAAGTCCTGAAATTCGAGTGACGAAATTTATGGATGGCCCCATAGTAGTGCACCCGACCCGGCATGTCATGGAGTGCGGGTTCGAATCCCGTTCGTGGAATTTTTTATAGTCTTTTTTTTAAAATACCTGTTCAATTCGTATCTTAGCGTAAAAGAGGAATATTGTATAAAAAATGATACAGCGCCACAAAGTCTGCATCATGAAACTAACAATTTGACAGACTTATTTTCATAAAAATTATGACATTAGCATGATTGACTGAATTGAAATTAACAGACGAGTGTATAAAGGAAACAAGCTCTAATTCTTTCAAAACAAAAATGATTTTATTGAAACTTTTTTTGCTTAAAAGCTATTTCACATATCGGTATCTCATACAAATATTAAAGCTCTAATTTTCACAGTTCATATAAAAACCAAAACGAATTTATGCGATTTTCACAATGAAAAGATTCAAAGTGCATGAATGCAGGGCAACAAACGTGTTTTTGTCCCCTTTAACGGGCAGGGGGATATATTTTTTCCGCTTTATTTTGAACTTTATACGATTGAGACAAGATTGAAAACCAATGAAATATTTAAACATGCTCTATCTTAAAGGAATAACATTCTAAAATGGTACAGTTATATTTAGTAGAGTTTAGCATGCGTTTTTATAAAAAAAAAAACAAAAATGTGAGTACAAAATGTGTCTTTCTCGTTTGTGTATTTTGTAGACAATGTAATGGTGATATTACTTATTTAGATGTGCCTTTGTATTTGTTTATATGTACTATATAATAATAAGTATTATCTAATTTTGGTATGGAATAAAGTCAAATTATGAAATGATTTGAAACTATCATTTAGCATTTGCAATGCTGTCATTTAAATAACTGAATTTGAAACTGCATTCATTTATCGGTTGTTTGTTTAAATGTTGATAGTATAACAAGTTACTATGCTAGATATTCTATACCAAAACCGATAGTAAATCTAGCTCTTACACCAAACGTAAAACAAACTGTTCAGCAATACAAAAGTAAAAGTCCAGTGTCAGTCCGTGTGTTGATAACGCAATGAACCGTGCGAGGGCGGCCGTCTCCCGTAACCTGCGCTCGCCCGGCAAATGTACAGAAAGATTTAAACATAATTGTCTAGACTTAGCGAGTCGCGAGTCGAGTCGCTGGCTACGGGACGGGGAATCGAGAACGTTGATTGTTTAATTTTAACTATTACTCTTTTTTTATTATATATTATACTTTGGTATGAGTTGGAAAATTTGCTTGTAACAGCATAAGATTTATTATTACACAAATGTAACAATGTTGTCGGTATGCACCCTGTTTTATTGTTTACTGTACGCGTAATAGTTATATTATTACAGAATGGTAATATATAATGGTATTATACAGCTCGTGTATGAACAATCACCGCACCGCATTTGGCCCGCGTAGTGGGTTATGGCCCGTTCTCGCTGTGGTGCTTCCATCCATAGGGAAGGCTCGTGGCCCAGCAGTGGGGACTTTAATTAGGTGGTGATGATGATGTTTGAACAGCGGTGCGATTTTTTTTTTATTGTGGCAAGCCAAAATTGCTTCATCCTGCTTGATGGAAAGCAGCCAGTGATTTTTGAAACGCGATGACTAATTCTCACGCCATGATATCAATTACAAGTGCTGCTTTTTCTCTTATTAAAAAGCTCTAATAACTTATTTTTAACATCGAAAATTCTCGTATAGTATGTATGTATATATATTGTTAATAATGCAAAAATGATTATATTATGAAATGAAACAACTTTTACGGATCTACTCGCGTTTATTTTACACATCATTTATTTATTGAAATTAAATTAATTTCAATAGAGAAGATGGTTGGAATCTACCACCAGCCTGGGATCCCATCATACAAAATATTAAATCCCAGCCCCAACACTATACTGCCAGACCAAAAGATACTAGCTCTTTCTGCGTAAAACGGATATGAATTAACAACTAATTATGAGACGACCAACACCTCAGTCTCCCTGTGACCACGGACCCTGCAAAGGGTTCGAAACGTCAGGATAAACATTTAATAAGTAATGTGTAAAATAAACGCGAGTAGATCCGTAAAAGTTGTTTCATTTCAATGTGTAGTGTTCGCGTAAACTTTAGAAAACAATATGATTATTTTTATATGTAATGTCACTTTTGATTTCAAGATCACCGTTGATATTCAAAAACTGCCCCCAGGTCTTCCCATATTAACAATAGCATATGAAGAGGTCAGGTTATAACCCACTACGCCATTGTAAGTCGTTAGTACCTTCACAACATGGATTGATGTGTATTAACGGCCGTCGTGTTACGGCTTATCATGTCTTCTGAAGTACTGACGAAATCGTGATTTTAATTTGATCACTTTGCCGGTGACCCGATTTCGAGAAGGTTGCTTAAATTGTTTGAAGCCAGTAGTTAATGCGCGATAGAAACATTATTACTTGTAAACGCAATTATGATATGTTTGTATCTGATATAATTTACGAATAAAATAGTATTCAAATATTTACAACTGTAACATTTTCATATCCATCTCCTTCTCTCTTTGCCTTTCCTCCTATCCTCTAATTATTTTCGCACCAATTATGTCATTATAAGACTTATAATATTATTATATTATTCCCTTCAATTCATATTCGAAGTCACCGGTGGCTATTTTGACAATCAAAATTCTTATGATTCATATATTGCACAACTGATGTTCAACATTCAAAATGTGAGGTCAAAGTAGGTTCCTACATAATGATAAACAATGTTATTCTTAGTTTATACGAAAACTGACAACTGTTTGTTCAGAATTAGTAATAGAATCGATTTCAATATTTTTTATACCATGTTACATTTTGACCAAATAATATTTACATAATCTCAAATAAATTATTCCCTACTAAAAGCACACAACGGGGCAGCACAAAAAGCTTGTAACTTCGTGAGTTTTCAAGATATTATTTTAAATTTTTTTGTACGGATTCTTTAAATAAAAGTATTTGACCCGTGTTTTGGTTTTCGTATAAACTAAAAATAAGATTGTATATCAAGTACAGGACGATTGATAAGATATTTTTTTTAGCAAATAATATTTATTTTATGTACAATCTCCGGTTATCGGGAAGAGGTGGTGTTCATATACGATCTGTATATACATTTTTGTCAGTAATGTGTTTAATTTTGTAAGCAAAAGATGCTCTTACTGATGAGTTGATTTTCCCCTTTTTGAGATTTAAACAGTTTTTCTAACAACTGCATACTACTGCAATGTCTAACAGACATCTTAACCAATTGCCTTGTTATTATGATAAAGATGATACGGATATATTTATACAATTTCCGTCATATTTATAAAACTCAAATGTCATTAAACCATAATTTAAATCGACCCTTTAGCTGGCACAGCGTTTCTCAATCTTTTGTGATTGATTAAAGATTCAATTTACCTTGGTATATTTATTGCCGTTGACAGCTAAATGGTTTATATTGTGTTGTCTTTTCATGTTTACGTCGAAATATTAATATATCCGAAATGTGAAAAAAGTTGCTAAACTAGATATTACAGATAAAAAAATGACGTTTTTATAAAAATGGCGCGTTAATTTGATTTATTAGTACGCATAGTCAGCGTCAAATTGATCGATGCTATACGAAATTGTATTATCGTAGCAATCAAATAATATGACTTATTCCGTGCACTTAATTGATTCAATCAAATAGTATGTAGTTTTTTCTTAGATGACAAAATATTTTTAACAGCTATTGTTGCTTCGATCATTTTACCGCTGACTGTACCGAGCCTTAAAATAGAACTTACGAAACACGTAGAATTATAATCTGTTTATATTCGTATAAAATAATAATAATAATAATAATAACATTTATAACTTACATACAGACAGTGGTAGCGCATAATAACACTTTCTCTGTTTCCGGTAACTGTATAAGTTTAGAGAAACAGCACTGCGGCAAAGGGTCTACTCCATAAATTGAACATTCGATTGTCAGTTGTTATTTATGGTAGTGATGCAAGGATTTCTGGTTTTACGATTAGGATTAGGAATATCTGCACTGATAATCGCCGTTTAAGATTAGGATTAGGATTATTAATAGAAGGAAATGTTGATCGACTAAAACCACTAGATATTACTAATAATAATCATTCTAAGTAATTTATTAGTACTCAAAATTTACTGTAGATAAGTTTTTATTGAAGAAGCACAACATTTGCAGGTTACTCAGGCATAGCCTATTCCTTGTTTGTTTGCAGCAATCCAGCAGTTGAAAATAGAAGTTGGATGCAAATGTGGATACCTTCAGTGAGAAATATGTTTGTGCCAGATGTTTTAAATGCGGAAACAATGACATTACATAATTATGTCGGTAAAGTAATTTATTTTTGTCAATTTACGGGAAAGGCGAAGGAATTAGGCCATACAGCCAATTTTACTTAAAAACAATAATCGTGAAGAATCGTATGTATTAATCGGCGATTAGGATTAATCGGAACCCTTATCCTTGCATCACTAATTTATGGTTTGGAAGAGGCCTCATTTTACCAGTGATCGGTACCTAAACTTCACGAGGGATTAACATTGAGCTGTTAATACCACCGCGTTTGGTTCTTGTATTTGCCGAAATTCCAAAAAAATCTACGATTGAATGTTTTTAGATATTTTAATTCGTCAATTCCTAAGACGATAAAATTACGAAATAATTACCGGTTTAAAGTTCGGTGGTGTTAATATCTCCATATTATGTCCAGCCGTGAAGTTTATCACGATCAGCTGTCATTACTACAAAGAGGCATATATGCGCGACGTCACGCTAAACATATAGGTAAGCTTATATATTGTGTCTATTTACCAAAGTTGCGTCAGAGTATAATTATTGAGTACTTTACATAAAATATTGAAGTCGATTTGACATAGTTAAATATTAATAGCCAATTTTATTTACATATATATTGTCTTTATATATATTATCTGTGAAGAGGTCATTATATTTAGTGGTTTGTCCTGGTGGAAGTAGTTATTGCGAACTGACGAACTCGCATAAGTTTTCTCGTTGACCCTTCTGGTAAAGCATAATATGTGTCAGTTTTCAATCTTATAGCAATTGCTTTAAGATTGAAAACTGACATATATTATGCTTTACCAGCCAATACGGATAATACCATAAATTGTATCTTATATAATTATATAAGATACAATTTATGGTATTATCCATATTGCCATGACAGGTAAAGGGCTAAAATAAAATATACCGCTGTTGAGACATAATGAATCTTATGAACAAAGTCTTATAACGCAGAATACATTAAAATGTGTAGTTCACACACCGCTGTGTGGCCACCAGGCGCATAATTGTGTCTTCCTAGGTGTTGTTATAATAAAACTGAAACGAATGCATTACTGATTCCTAAATGTTACAAAAGTCAAAAGCAATCTTATAAAACTGTGATTTTACTGTTTGAATATACCATATACTATCTATAAGTATATAAAAACTATAATTAAATCAGTTTTGTTTAAATTTTGCAATTAAATGTTAAAACTGTGTGCTCGGTTATTATCAATATTGATTTGTTAATTTGGCCAAACTACTTGTTGCCGTTTACCAAATCATTAAATATAATGTAGACAAGTTATGTTCATTCTTGTTCAGTTTACTCTATAGCTCGATCCTAGTTGTATTCATAAATATACCTCTTACTAATTCACCATATCTTGTAGAATTTCACTTTTTTAATGTAGCATACAATAGACTTTCTAAGCTGTAACAATCATGGAGTAAGGATATTTCCAAATAGACTTTGCGTTCTTGTTTGTTATTGTTGCACAAAAGCGCCAAGTGTGTTTTATTCAAGTGAAATCATAAATAGATTTATTCAATGAAATATCATCAGACAATCTGTCTGTAACGTTAGTTTTAAATATTGATTATTTTAAATTAAGCATTGTAAATATTTTTTTAAACTAGATTAGTAATCAGTGCCCCTTTCCAAGCGTTCGGTTTGTGGTCTGACAAGATGCGTGACTAAATAGTTGATATTGTGTGTATTGTTCATTTTAATAAATATATATATTATGTAAGTACCTTTGAAATATAGGGACTGATATTTCTTTATAAATAGTTGATAGAAATTATGTGGCAATGATTGAGCATATATTATTTTTTTAGAATTGTATATGTATGCAAAGTACAAGATTACTAAAGGGCATGCAAATGAGAGGCTTTTGCCGCGCTTGTAGGCTACGACGGTACCTAGTAACCGAAATGTTTTGTATTTTGTACATTTAATATCATTGGACCTAATGCGAGATCTCAAATTATTAAAATGGAGGTGCCCATGTTTGAAATAAATATTTTTGGAGTTGTACGCACGTAATTTACCTATTAGTTTATACAATATTTTCACGTTAAGCTTATTCATGCGTTATTGTTTCTAAAAATTGCAATAAGCATTTCTCTTTCCACCATCATGATTTCGTTTGCCAATGTTAGGAACGATCCTCGTAGTTTGGTACTAGTGTATAGTTTGAAACAATAAAATGTTACAATAACCATGACTAGCGATTGAAAAGCATAGCTTTTGAAATATTATTTACGGCGTAAAAGTCGATATTGTTTATAATCTCCTGGAAACTGATTTTCTTGTATTTTATTGTAGCGGTTAATTTCGGTGAGATCGCCCTCGATTCGGCGTTGTTTCTATGTAAAAATTATGGATAAAAGATGTGTCGTGCGACGCGCGCGCTGGTCGATGGTCGGTCTTTATTAGGTTAATTACAACATAGTGTAAAGACAACTTTGCAGTAAGTATCGGCGGCGTATGAATAAACGTTTGCCCAAATTTGTATTGTTTCATTTACATCATCTCAGCCAAAAACGCCTCCCCCAAGGATCTCCACAACGAACGTGTTTGTGCTGCTCGCATCCAATAACTTTGCAAAACTATTAGTCCCTTACAAATAAACAAAGAATAAGGTCCGAATAGTTATTCCATGTTTTGTTCCAGTCATGTAAACGTCATTTCAATTTAGAGTAAAACAGACAAAATACGGAATAACTATTCGGACCTTAGAAAGAACACAAATGTTAAAAAAAATTCCACGAGCAGTCACGATTGCTCAAATGGAAGAGCACCTGACCCGGTATGTCAGAAGGGAGCAAGTTCAAATCCTGCTCGTGGAATTTTTGCGTTAAAAATAATATAAACAAAACAAAAACATTTTATTCGGACCTTATTCTTTGTTTATTTGTAAGGTTCCCTTACTGTATATTGTGTTATTATTATTTTTTTTGTTATTTCTTATCGTTGTTATATTTTTCTCTTCATCCTACTTTACGTGCTATGTACTTTGTGTGTCTAAATTAAATAAATATTTTTTTAATTAATTCTTAAATAATAAACTTTTTTTTTGATGATCCGATGGACATTGGTTGCAAGGTCAATAAAACATACAAATCTTTGGATTCCACTTCGTATATTCTTAGTCTAGTAAATATACAGTAGTTAATCTTATAATCTAACATAGTTTTGAAACAATTACCTTCTAAAAGGTTAAAAAAATTATAAATATTTCACTTATTCTACTTTATTACCATATAAACATGCAACGATTCGGTTACAACACCAGATAAACAACAAGACAATTCAGAAATGGAACAAGCCCATAATATCGAAAACGACATGATATTCTTTTACATAGGTACTCGATAAATAGAGGAGTTGTTACTAGCTGTCACAAGTATGCCCAAACATGGGTTAGTAAGTGTCATCGACTGGGCCTTTAATTCTCCAATCACCGATTACCATTATAAAAATAGTAGAATTTACCTTTCATAATCTCTTAGTAAATCAGTTTTTGCTGCAAAAAAATCATGTATTGGATGAGAAAAGACTGTTTTTTGTTACCCTTTAGATAGTAGACTGGACTAACTCGTCTAATTAGAAAATAGCAAAAAATAATCCTCTTTGTAATCTCTTCATAAATTCGTTAATAACTTTACATTTGCAGCAAAAAATATTTTTAACTTGTATAGTTGTCACTAATTTAGATTTATACAAGGAAAGAGGTCTCCTCTTTTCTGAAAGACATGATTTCAATGATAATTGAGTTTTTAACCCATTCGGTGCTTTCATTAGTGGTCCAGCCAAAACAGCCCGCTAGCCAATACGAACGCCTCTAACAGCTTGGCCACGAGTCGGGGCCACCGGCAACGCGTCTAGCGAATTCTTTCCATTGCGCGATCGAAAATACCGCACTGCGGTTAATTAGTATCACACGCCATCCCGATCTGATCCGAACCCCTCAGAGAATCTAGTAGGAAACGAACTCACTAGTGCGTGATACAGTTCCCTCTAGAAAACCTATGACGGTGCTTCGTTTCATACGGCTCGAGGAACCCTTTAAACAGACCGAACATTTTTGAATATTTCATTGGTTTTAAACCTTATCTCAATCACATAAAGTTCAAAATGTGTTGGAAATATACATCCCTCTGTTTGTGAAAGGGTCAAGTTTCTCGCCCCGCCCCCAATAAAGTCCGATGACGCTGAAAATTCCGTTAGAGGAAATCGGCACTTTCCAAAAATAAATCGCACGTCATGTATTGTTGAATTCGCTAGTGGCGTCGTCGCCGGCGGTAAGGTGCAGCGGTGCGGTTACTCGGCGATGGCGTCGGGATGCCTCTCGAGGATCATGGCGACGCCCTGGCCGCCCGCCGCGCACGCCGAGATGATGCCTACCTGCCCGTCCTCACGCACCAAACGGTTCGCCGTGTGCATCGCTAGCCGGACCTGAAGGAGTTACAAAATTGGTACAATTACAATACAAACATCTTGACGACTTTGACGACCTCCTTGGTCGAGTGGTTTGTACACCGGTTTTCATGGTGTCGCCATCTCTGAGGTCCCGGGTTGGATCCCCGGTCGGGTCAATTTAGAAATTATTGTTTTTCTAAATTGTCTCGGGTCTGGGTGTTTTCTATGTACAATAAGTATGTATTTAAGTATTTTAAGTATGTTTATCCGTTGTCTAGTAACCATATAACGAGTTTCATAACGAAGCTTCTCTTGGGCTAGATAATTGGTGTGAGTGTAGGAAAATTTATTTAGTTATTTATTTATTTAAAAAAATATAAAAAAATTAAAAAAACATCTAGCAAAGTTAACTGCATACCCATTAACAGTGCAACCTTTTTTAAACCTGTGGAAAACCCGAGATGCGGATGGTTATGTGCCATCATACCACTAAAAACCACTGTACTATAATCAACCTAAAACTGTTCAATTTGTCTAGTAGATATTGAACCATATGCTCGAAGAATAAAATTCAAAATTTATTGAGGACTAGCGACCGCTCGCGGTTTCACCCGCGTGGTTCCCGTTCCCGTGGGAATATCGGGATAAAAAGTATCCTGTGTTAATCCAGGTTATAAACTAACTGTATGCCGAATTTCATCCAAATCCATTCAGTAGTTTTTACGTGAAAGAGTAACAAACATCCATCCATACTTACAAAGTTTCGCGTTTATAATATTAGTAGGATATTTGACTACCTTGTGATACATTTGCTGTCTGTTAAGAGCGTTTACGCCGCACACTAGCGCCGCCAATGAAGAAAAAAACATATCTAGTTATAAGAGATAGAAAATCAAATTATGCTCAACAAACTAACTGAATGAAGTAATTTAGCATTTTTACGTCACCTAATGAACACCTGACATGTTATGGTTTAGTTAAATATGGCGTTATAGTTAAAAGTGGCCGTAACGTCTTATTTAACTAAACCATAACATGTGAGGTGTTCATTAGGTGACGTAAAAATGCTAAATTACTTCATTCAAATAGTTTGTTGAGCATAATTTGATTTTCTATCTCTAATTACTAGATATGTTTCTTTTTCATTAGTGGCGCTAGTGTGCGGCGTAAACGCTCTTAACTATAATTTAAAGCCCTTTTGTTTTCCCTGTCACTTCGGTCTTCGCTTTCTTACATAGCCTTCAAATGATATGACTAGACATCTTCAAAAGCCCGTTTCGATAGCTTTTCTGAGTACCTACGTAAAGTGGTAGTGGCTCCATCTAAGCAAACGATATTATGTCCTTTTTTGAATGTCTACTCCACTCACCCCTGTGGCGGCGAACGGATGTCCGATAGAGAGCGAGCCGCCCCAAGCGTTCCACTTCTTCAGATCTGGGTTGCCGACCTGCAACGACAAGAACAAGGCATTTTAATACTTCAACAGGTTGGAATGAATGGTTGAAATGATAATGATATCATCATCTCAACAGCTGAAAAAAGGCCTCCCCAAATATTTGCAAGTAAAACATTTTACCCTTTGACAAGCAGTATGATGTATATTGCTATTATATTTTGAACATTAAATGATTAATAACGATTGAAATTAGGGATGATCAATATTAGAAAACATCGATGTCATAATCGAAAGCCATAGCTATTCGACTTTTATCACAAACCGAACATCGATGATGAGTAATATCGATGATTTTTGCACTAATAATTGCAGTTAAATAAAATACAGTGAAATCGTTCGAAATTTATCAAACAGAAAAAATTTCCATATCTCAATATTTTTATCAACTGACTCAAGGAAAAGTAACTTTAATAAGGATTAGAATAAATCTATTTCTTTGTTGATAAGAGTAGAGCCAGCTTTTGAAATCAGTCAATTTTCAATCCATGTGGGAACATTTTTATAGGTTGCTTTGTTCGTGCGTGAGTTAACATCGATGTTACGATATTTTTCGTATAGCAACATCGATGATCATTGATGTTCGATGCATCCCTAATTGGAATATTAAAAGACTTGTTAAGAGTTAAACAATTTAACATACTTCTACTGTTAAATTAGTTTAACTTAACAATGGTGATATTTATCAGTTATTGCTTAAAAATTTTGATAGTCTATACAAGAAATACAAGATAAAAAAAGATTAAGCGTATACTTACCTTTGATTGACGTCCAAGATAGGTCTGGCTGAACCAGTCAGAGTCCATGGCTTTCAGGTTAGCCAAGATTTGGCCCTGGAATGAGAAAAAAATATATTTTAATACACGTACGTCTCATAACTTACATAAGCGCAAATAAGCAGCGTCACGATACGAGCGTATATGTATCCATATGGACATGTTGTCGCTATAAGTTTTCACATTTTATCCCTTTATCATACTCTACTTACTCTACAGCAATAATGTATGCTTATGGCTGCAAAGATATTTGCGCAAATTACTGCCGCTAAATTGTAAATATTTTTAAAACTATTTAAGAGTGTTTTTTTTTCTCCGATCCGATCCGAACCCTTCGAAGAATCCCCCTAGAAAACCTCCGAAGGTGATTCGTTTCACACGGCTTGAGGTACCCTTTACGTATCTCGCCGCCTCCGAAAAAGCCCGGTGAAGCTGAAAATGCCGTTTGAGGCAATATCTCTAAAAAAAAAGTTTTTCTTTCTGGTGAATAACCATTGTATATTACTTCAGAGATATTTGATAATATTTTATCATTGTACTTAGGCAGTATATATTTATATTTAAACTATTTGTGAGGACCTCCAACTGACTATTCATAGCTATTAAAAAGTTTATTCTTGTATAATTGCTGTAAGCCATTCTAAAAATAAATAAAGCCGTAAATACTCACAGCGAAGGCCTCGTGTATCTCCCAGGTGTCGATGTCGCTAAGCTTAAGGCCGGCTTTGTCCAAGATCTTGGGGATGCTGTACGCCGGCCCCAGAAGCAGCTGGTCTACAGGGTCCTGCAGATCGATTTGAACCCTTTAGTTCATGTACCAAAAGGTAACGTCGTTGTCGAATGTAAATATGCTTTGTGTATTTTTTGAGATTTCAAGGATTGTGTTTTTTTAAATTGGTTTTCCTGAGCGACATTTATGTACATTACAATAATAAGTAAACACGTTTGTTTACTTATTATTTTAATGTTGTTACGTCAAATTTGTTGTTGAATAATTCCACATTAAAAAAACAACATTATTTTAAGAAAATAAGCAGTGGAGACATCAAATGAGCTAATGATGATGATGATGATTATTTTAAGAAAAACGTAAAAACATACCCCGTTACTAATAAACAAAGAATAAGCTCCGAATAGTTATTCCTAGTTTTGTCTCTTTTACTCTTATTTGAAATGACGTATACGTGACAGGAACAAAACACGGAATAACTATTTCGACCTTATTCTTTGTTTGTTTGTAAGGCCCTTAAACTTAATGATTTATTACTCATTAAAACAAACAGTCACTCATATGAGAAACAGTCACAAAAACTAATCTAACTAAACTCAAAAAATCTCAATTAATATACAAGAAACCTCTTCCGCTTAATTTAAATTAATAAGTAAAGAAATTAAAGTAAAGTAAAATGAATAATAATTTGATTTGTTTTGAGTCTCCCTGTGACCATGGCCTATGTGTAGAGTTCAAATCAAAACATCAGGATAAAATAATTAAATAATATCATGTAAATTACATCCAAGTAAATTGGTAAAAAAGTGTTATATTTTAGTGTAGTTAGTGTGTGTCCGAGGAAACTAAAAAAACAACATAAAACTGATTTCCCATATAAGCACTACAGTCGGCATCAAATTGAAATAAATGTGCAAAAAATATGATGGCATTTAAGGAAAATAGCCTTTACTGCTATGCCTTTACTGAGTATTTTTGGCTAACACTGACAACGTTCCAATAATCAAATACTGTTTCGAGTTTTATGCGCCCATTGATTCTTCTCCACAGCTAAAAAATACACGTCCTAAATGGGTAGTAGGTAAAAAAATGTTTGGACGATTCAAAACCACTTTTTAAAATTTATTTTAATAAAAAAAAATTACTTTGTCTTTGACAACAATAGACTTAATATAAAACCAGAACTTACCTGTGCGACGTAGAGGAAGTCCCTCAGGTAGGCCTTGGGCCTGAGGCCGAGCTCCTTGGCCTTGGCCTCCGACATCACCAGGCACGCCGACGCGCCGTCAGTCTGTAAGCGGAAGTTCATTGATAAGCATACACAATTTTTAAAAAGAGAGATTACATCTCTTTGGTCTCAGAGAACCTAGTCTAGGGCCAAATTAAAATATATTTGCAATAAATCGAAAAAAATATATAAATGTAAAAGAGCTTGAAAGCAACTAAAAAGCCATCTTGTGGATAGGTATATGAACAAAATTATTTCTAAAACTTTTTTCTCGTATTTTTGATATTTGTATTATAACGTTAAGATCTTTTCTTAGAGAAAATTTTTACATCTATTTATAACACACCCAATTAAAATAAAAGCTGCTATACAACCTACACATTATTTTATTTATTTATTTAATTCGATAATTATTATGGGACGACCAACACCCCAGTCTCACACAGTCCACATTAAAATCGTAAGTATTATAGTAAAAATAAATGTTGTAATTTATAAGTAAACATAGTTTGTAACAAGCTGCTAACTACCGGTCACTTTTAGCATAAGTATTAGCATGTAATAGTAATGTATTTAAGTTTGTCTTTTAATTGTCATTTGTAATTCCATGAGTCAATAAATATTCTCTAAACCTATATATTTTTAGGCTTTGTTGCCAACAAATTTCAATTATTCTAGCATGTTTTCATAGTTTCACCTCTGATCTTATTGTTTATTAGCTCTCTCCATCCGACTGGTTGTCTGGAAGAAATCGCTTGAAAGCGATAAGACCGCCAAATTGTAACTTTGTATGTATTTTTTTCTTTTTTTCATGTTTATGTTTTATAGTGTTGCAATAAAAGTATTATCTATCTATCTCTATATACAGGGTGGAAACTTTCAGCGGGGCAGTAAGGAGAAGTACCTTATCCGTTGCAGCTACACGAAAATGCTCTTAGGAGACTATCCATATTTTTTTATGGAATTTTGATCCCCATTCAAAGATTTTCAAAAAAATGTACAGTTAGCACGAAAATAGCCATTTTATACAAAAACATTTTTTGATGCCAATCGATCCTGTTTCTAATACTGATCAAAAACTTCTATGGGACCAACCATCGTTGGAGTACTCAAAAAGTCACAAATTGCAAAAAACTTTTCCCGTACATTTTGTATGAAAATTTTACGCAAAAGCTTTTTCAGTGACGGTTGAGATCTTTTTGTTGACTGAATAAAAAGATAAGTTTAAAACAATTCAAATTTGGAACTCGTTACTATTAAATAAAAAACAATCTTGACAGTTTGTGGCGTCAGAAAAGCTCTGAGTGTGTTGTGAATAACATCATCAAGTTATTGTTAGTTAATAAAAAAAGAAAATTTGTCTTATATTTTATTTTATGTATTTCAGTTACACAAATTCTTTACAAAATGTAAGGGAAAAGTTTTTTGCAATTTGTGACTTTTTGAGTACTCCAACGATGGTTGGTCCCATAGAAGTTTTTGATCAGTATTAGAAACAGGATCGATTGGCATCAAAAAATGTTTTTGTGTAAAATTGCTATTTTCTTGCTAACTGTACATTTTTTTGAAAATCTTTGAATGGGGATCAAAATTCCATAAAAAATTATGGATAGTCTCCTAAGACCATTTTCGTGTAGCTGTAACGGATAAGGTACTTCCCCTTACTGCCCCGCTGAAAGTTTCCATCCTGTATATACAATTTGGGGGAGTGATTTCGTGAAATGTGACGGAAGTAGGTGTAACAGTGTGACAGGAAGTCGGGGAAGCGCGCGCCATTTTGTAAATTTAAAAGCGATATTATGAACATGACATATTATTACTATATGTAACATATTGTGTCATTTGACTATCAAAGGTCATTTTGATATGTCAAATGTCTTCTAATGAGTATTTACATTGCATTTATTTTATAGTTATAAAATTATGTAATACCTGACCCATTTTTTTCAGAATATAATGTTAAAATTGCTTATTACTAAGGTGAGATGTCAAATGTTACACATCATAATGCGGCTACTGTAAGGCTCACTCGTTTTTTTTATTCTTTTTGAAAAAATTCAAAAGCAAAAGCTAAATAAATCAACCAGCCACAGGAAGCTCTCCGATTTCCACTCGCTTTTTTCTAATAAAATTTTATCTTGTAACAATTTTTTTTTTTACCTTTTTTTTAACAAGAAGACTGTTTGTTATATTTTATTAATTAAAAAACATTTAGCTTACCAAGAACGATGCGTTTGCGGCGGTGACGGTGCCGTGCGGCTTGATGAAGGCCGGCTTGAGCTTGGCCAGCTGCTCGGGCGTCGACACGCGGATGCCGTTGTCCTTGTCCACCAGGCCGTCTTTGCCGTCCACTGGTCACCGGTAAGATAAGATAAGATACATCTTATTGTCGTCGAAGCATAGCGCCAATAGGTTAAGATGGGATGAGGTGAGAGATGACAGATGATCTCGCTGCGCTCGACTATATACCGCCGGAGTACTTGTTAAATGTGGCAAAAAATACTACGCCAAGGCGTACCCGAGTCAGTCGCCTGCTGAAAATCGCGTTGCAAACTGAGGTGCGCGTACCGAATGTTTTGTTAAATTTTGGTCATAAACCGAAGTAAAATGCCAGTTTCCGTAGTTAAACTGTGTAAAAATAATACTACAAGAAGGACACCGTTCTTTCACACACTACAATATTGAGTTGCCGCATTCACGGAGCTATTGTTTCTAGGTAGCGCGATATCTAGTCGAGCGCAGCGAGACCAATTATTCATAAATATGTTATCATTTCAAATTCGGAACTCGTATTGAGTTCCACTGTCGCCACTTTTAGACTAGTGTGCGTTACATTACATTACATTTCTTACATCTTACATTTCTTTATCAATTTACAATCGGAGCTAGTACAAAATGCTGTTTACTCAAAGAGCGCCCTCTGGCGAAAAAAAAAACATTTATTCGAATCTTATATTTTTAAATGTTAGTGATTAAATTCTCTTTGTTTTGTGTTTTGTTTCTTATCGTGTAGGGTTTTTAAAGGAATTTTAATATTATCCATTTATTTATTTAATATTATTTTACTATGTCGGAACCACCAAAGTACAAAAGTATCTCATTTCCTAACTAGTCGTTTAAAAAACATCGTACCTAATATTTACTTATCTGTTAGTGGATTACTTGCTCCATGCTTTTGTAAAAAGCCGTCGGCATTTAGGGCCCTATCAGCAGCGGTGTTGGGAAATCGAATATAGACGGGCAAGAGACGACGCACAATAGCTTCAGAGACCTCCTTCACAACTTTGCTAACTGTGCATTGTCCCAACGCGAAGTTATATTCTTGCACAATGCACCGCTGATAACTACCGACGGCATGAAACCGCACAGCAATGAGGACCGGCAAAACGTAGATTGTTGAGGTTAGAAAAGAAAAAACTAAATTCCTGCTACTTACAAGTTACAACAACATGGACGGGCAATCCGTTTGATCTAATCCTTCAGATGGCGCCAAATGCTTTCGATAACCACAAAGGCTAATTCTCGGGATATGCGAAGCAACCTCATGAAATCAGAATCTTCTAAATCCATGGGGTTGTTTCTCTGCCTGAGATGGCACCGGACAATGTTAGTTTCTTCGCGACGTCGCTGTTGCGTCTCTTCTGCAACCAGCAAATGGTGCCCGAAATCCATTTTTTCACGACCGCCCAAGAAAATGTAATATTTAATAACTTTCCAATGGCGTCGAAAGCGTCGATAACTTTATCTACCAACTTTTAGTTGCCGATAAATTTATCTCGATATAATTTATCCACAAGAAATGTAATTTTCGAGTCCCATGCTAGCTTTTAAACAAAATAGATAAAATTTACCGATTATATCTACGGTTCGATAAAGCAAGTCCCATGCTGCCGATGTTAATTTGTCGACTTGAACTGTCAAATTTTATCGTCTAATGTCATTTTATCGGTCGATAAAAGATCCATGCTCGCGGGGCAGGAGAATTTAAAATGCAACTGTGGCAGGGTCAAAAGAAGATGTCATTGAAGTATCTCTTCTGTTGCTCTTACCTTTCACTGGGATAAGGTCGGTGAAGTACCCCTTCTGCTGCGCGTTGGCGGCGTTCATATGCGAGCGTAGTGCGTACTCGTCTTGTTCGGCGCGGCTTGCACCGAACGCTGCGGCCAAACGGTCCGCGCTGTGGCCCATTGTCTCGCCGGAGGAGAACTCTGCTACCGCGGGTAGCTACAGTAATTACAGAAAATCAATCAAAATGACAATGATGATGAATGGGGTTACACTTCTTAGCTACACTAAAGGGCTAAGATCTAACTAGCTAATCATATAAATAAAACAAGTGTAGCAAGATTTCTGTTTAACTTCGTGTGTAATTCGTGTCTACATATAAGAGAAAGTGGCGTTTAATGTTATTATAAAATATGTTTAATGTTAATGTTATTATATATTATTTGTTTAATGTATATATTATTTTTATATTTGTTGTTACCTCAGACCACAGAGTAGATAATATGTATTCACTACAGAGTCCAAGCTACGACAAACCGTTTTACGGTTTGGCAGAGTATTGCACAAAATACCATTGTAAACATTTTTTTGAGAAAATAAATAAAAAAAAAACAGCGATTTCCAGATGCTGACGGTGAGTAGGTATTAATTTTTTATCAATTTTAGTAGGTATCAATAAATATTTAACTGCCGACGCCGCCGGTTCCCGTGGCCAGGCTGTCAGTGCGTATGGTGGCGATCTGCGCCAGTCCCGAGTCAGCGACCGCATCATGCACGAGCGTGTGTGCGTGCGTATGAGGGTGCGTGCGTGTGAGGGTGCGTGCGTGTGAGGGTGCGTGCGTGTGAGGGTGCGTGCGTGTGAGGGTGCGTGCGTGTGTGCGTGTTTATGTGTGTGAGTGTGTGCGTGTGTGTGAGAGTGAGTGCGTGCCTGTGTAATTTTTATAGTGTTACTCACCTCAGGCGCGAAGAAGTGTGGTCGTATGGTGGCGATGAGCGCCAGTCGCTAGTATGTGTTTGAGTGCCTGTTTTTAATGCAACTTACCTCAGGCGCCAAGAAGTCCGGTCGTATGGTGGCGATGAGCGCCAGCCTCTGCGCGGGCGTCTTGGCGCGGTTGAGCCGCAGCAGCAGCGAGCGCATCTTGCGCGAGTGCCGGATGGGCACGTCCGACATGAACTCCACGCCGCCGGCCACTATCACCTCGTACGCGCCCGCCGCGATCATACCGATGCCTGCACGGAAAATTGTATATGTTTTTTGTGTGTAAATCTACAGTAATATAATAAAACTGAAGAATTTGTTTTATTGTTTGAACGCGCTTATCTAACAACACGAAAAAATTTTTTTGCATTCGATAGCCTAATTTTTGTGGAAGGCTTTAGGCTATTTAAGATCACGTTGTGACCCTTAAATAAATAAATTAAGACCCCAGCAAAAAAAAATAGCTAAGCAAGCAAATACGAAGTACAGTCAACAGCAAAATTATTGGTCAGGTTTCAAAACATGAAATCAGTATAAACATCAAAACTTTTTAATTGCATATCGAAAAACCTTTGAGTGTCTAGTACCTGCAGACTTTGACTGTAGTTATATAGAAAATACCGACATACACTATCGAAACTTAATTTTGAAATCTAGTAAACATCATCTACTTTTGCTGTTGACTGTACAAGCGACGCGATGCAACGCGGTGGGTCGGGGATCAGCTAGTATATCATAATCGTCAGCCAAAAGAAGTCTCTGCTGGCCAAAGGGTTCCCCCAAAAATCTCCACATGGTTCAACCGATTCTCTTCTGCTTGCATTCAGTGGCTACCTGCAATCTTCACCCGTGTCATTGAAACACCCCCATAAGAAAAAGGCTTGTGCCCTAGCTGGGGGGACAAAAAATAAATGTTTCCCACACTCACGCCAATTATCGAGCTCCAAGAAAAGCTTCCTTAAGAAACTTGAGAAATGGTTAACTAGACAACGGATTAACATACTTATTATACATAGGAAACACCCAGACCCGAAACAATTTAGAAAAACAGGTATTTCTAAATTGATCCGACCGGGGATCGAACACGGGACTTCAGAGATGGCTACACCATGAAAACCGGTGTGCAAGCCACTCGACCAAGAAGGTCGTCAAAGTAAAAGTAAAATCAGCAGGTGATGATCAAGTCTTACCGGTGGTAATAGCCTGGTTGGATGAGATGCAGGCCATGGTGACGGTGTGCGCGGGCGTGTGGTCGCTGAAGCCGGCCGCCAGCGCCGCTTCCCGGCCGATGTTCGAGGTCTTCACCTCCTGGATCACGGTGCCGTAGACAATGTAGTCGATTATGTCCTTGTTGATGCCGGTCTTCTGGAGGAGACCACTGCGGACACAGTTGATGGTGTTGTAACTTTTAAATTGTTACATACACAATGTTCAATAAACATTGTTAGACCTGACAAAGCAGTTTTTATTTTATTTAAAAATTTAAATATCTGTAAATTGCATTTGAAAAACAACAAGTCATAGTTGCGAACTTGCGAATTGAAACGACTTTACAACCGAGCTTGCTACCGAAGCCCGAATAGTTAACCTAAGCTAACCTACCAAAAAATAAGCATTTTTCCTTTTCTTTCTTTTATTCCTTAGAGGTAGTACTATTATCTCCTCTGTACCTTGACTTTCTTTGTAACATACCCAACGTTAAAAATGTATGCCTAGGATATCTAATACGAAGCTTTGAAGCTTGTAAGCATTATTTAGATACCATTATAAATAAACGTGAAAAGGTTGAAACGTAATAAATTATATAATTATTCTAGCATTGTTTTATTAGTTATGTATATGCAGATTTATACATACGTCAGAGCATGTCTAGCCAGCTCGTGAGGCATCATCTTGGCGTAGTCAGTAAAGGAGACCAGGAAGGGGGTTCGCACTCCATCAACAAGCACCACATTCTTGCCGGTGCGGTCCGGGAGGGTCTTTTTCTGCTGGAGTGCTGCGCTAACGCATAGAGCTCGACGGGCAGTGTCTGTGAAAGAGAAACTGATGTTAAGAAACTTAAATGATGGCAAGTCATCAGCATATCTTCAATGTTAGTAGCATTGTTCTATTCCGGCAGCTGGAGATAAGAAAGCCAGTGCCTCAGTAGTTAAGAATTCCAGGTGAGCTTCTACCTTCAGCCTTATCATGACTTAAAAGAGGTTAATTATTTTATTTAAAAAAATATCTTTTTACAATAAAGGCTATTTTGGTATGTGGTATAAAACCACTGAAGTGCTCATTCATTACCAACTGCAATAAACCTAATCTACTTATATGTAGATAGATAGATAATAATAATGTAGGTATGTAAAATAAAAATAACAACTGCCATATTAATTTACTAATTTATATTCAAAAGGCATAAAAAGTTGATTGTGGTTTTATTGCAAAATTCAATTTAATTCAATTTCTTGAAAAATGGCTTTCGTTACGATTTAGCCAGTGTCTAGTTTTAGGGTAATAAAGTTTTGGCAATGTCATATGTCATAATTCATCCAACCTTCAAATTTTGTTTTATTTAACTTTTATGTTTGTGTTATCATTATTATTTAACTGAGTCCAACTTTTTATCTATTATAAGTATGAGCAAATATTGTTTTTGTTTACAGGAATGTAATTTATTAGTTATTTAAAATTCGGATTTAGGTTTTCTATATTGTTAGTGCCAGAATCTTGTCTAATTCTATACCATTTATATCTCAATGCAAAGTTATTTTAAACAACACATATTATCGTTGAAACTGCATTACTGAGAAACCAACAGTTGCGCAACAGTTGTTGCAACATAACGCAGAACTACAAATAAATCAAAATTGTGATTACGCTTGTATAGGTTCTAAGTAGCCATAGATGTCGTTCTGTGAGCTAAAGCACCTAAATCTTTAAATATATTAGTATAAATATATTATATAGTTTAATCAGACAAAGACGTAATAATAAAGACTATAACAGCTATAACTTTATCGCTCTCCTGTAAAATTGGTCCCTACCAAGTTCCGCTGTATTAACCACTGTTGGTTCCGCGATTTTGCAGTATCAACAACGATATTTTGAGTTTGAGCTTGACCTTTACTCAACTTCAGTGTTTTGCTATAATTAGATGAGATTGTTGATTTTGATAGGAATTTAAAAAAAACCATAATACTTTTTTATATCCTTATCTCTGTAAGTATAAAGTTAAAATAATATCAATTGCCAAAAATAATGAGACATTATTTATTAGAGACATATTCTGTCAGTAGGCTGGCATAGGAACAGACTACTACTATTTATTGATACAATTAAAGACAAAATTATTTTAACTTTGGTTATGGAAATTATGCATTCCATTTCTGTATTAAATTAGAACGGTGCATCGCTTTGGAGATGTTCCAGTTAATTTAAAAATTTCAAATTAATTGTATCAATGCCAACTCAACATAGGTCCAAAGTTTACTAGAAAATGCCTAAATAGGACTTCAATTTGAATACATATTACGATAAAAATACAACTTGTACAACTAATACCGCTATTACAAATGAATGTATGTACTCTATAGTTAAATAATTATGTGAAAAAAGTTAAACTTTTACGATAGTTAAAGATACAAAAGTTATATTACCAAACTTAGCTGTGGATCCAACATGTGTGGCTTTTACTAAAGATTTTGCTATATGTGATGCCATTGCTGTTTTCAAAATACTTTTATTATTTACTGACTACTACGGATGATGCCTGCAACAAGCACTAATAGTAATAACTACAATAAATACTAATAAAACTTGAAGTAAACTCGAGGAAAGTTGGACTCTGACCCAATTTGACAGCTACTTTAACACAAATCCAATGTTGCCTGTTCAAAAATAGTTAAAATTACAAATCAAAAAGCCAATTGCCAATTAGGATAGTTAATTTTTGCAAAGTAAAATAATCTTAGCATTCAGATGTTTTAAACTTTGCTTTTATGACATTCTTACGACCACAGACCAAATTATGACAGTCTTTATTCGTTTTATTATGGTTTTATTTGTACTACAGCAGATAAAAATATAATATCACACGTTTAGTTATTTTGTTAACTTTTGTGATGTAATAAAACGCATCAACGTCATCAATAATTTATAAAAATGGAGGGTAGTTAGTTGGTACTTGTAGCTAAAAACTTTATTTTACGAAATTGTTCGGTAGGTAAGTTTTTGTTCTTTCTTTTCGGGGGACACGTGGTTCCCGAAGTTGGTGTTTTATTATATTTTAATGGTTTTTCATAATTAGAGTACCTAACGAATGAAGTAGAAAGTGCCTCAAATAGGTAAGTTATTTACTTTTATTTGGCTTATAGATTAGGTATATATTTTCGTATTTCGGAAGGCAGCAATTTATTGGTAAGTATCTTAGATCAAACTAAATATCACCTTATTCAGTTTAAACGTTAAATGTTCAATGTTAAGTACTTATGTTTAAATAAATAATTGATGATATAGACCCTATTATAATGATGCATGCAGTAAAATAACTTATCTACTAAACATTGGACTGACAAACAGGTAGGAAGTGTAGGAACTTTGTAGGAACTAAAAATAGGTAGGTTGTAAAGTAACTATTGTTGGATATTGCCAATGATGACATTTGGGAAATCAGAAGGGTAATGAAATGAAAAACATTTAAAGTAGGTAACACTTGATTTCACTACCTTATTTCTACCCTAATAGGTGAATGTGGTTTGTATGAAATGCTGTATGTTGTATACCATCAGCAACAAGTTATCCCATCCTGGGGCCTGGCCATTTGAAAGTTGCTTAACTGTTATGATTGCAACTTGCACTAGCTGCGGGTTGGCTTTAGTAATCGGCGGCACGAATTAGGAATTGATAAGGGTTGGTTTTTATAGAGATTGGTTACCCGTTTCAATCGACCCCCCCCCCCCCACCCCGCGAAGGTGAGTGGTTTTTTTTCTTACACGTGTTTGAAGTTACGTAAATCCTTACTGTTGGTTAGGTTAATAGGTTAAGTTAATTTTTTTTCCCGGGCGAAGCGCAGCGTAGCGAGGGCCAGTCACAGAAGGGTAGAGGGTCAAAAAAATCTGTCAACTAAGTCGAAAGGTTTTTTGTAGTGATTGATTACTTATTATGCTCAGTGGTTGGTTTGGGTATTATTATACCTGCGCAGTGCGCACACTACCTGCGGACGATAAAAAATGGCAAATAATCCCTAACCGTCGACGAGTTCGACGTTCTTTCACAAAAACTATGTGTTTTCACGTCTCCCCCCTTTAAGGGGGGCACACCACCCCCCGCTCCCCTCCCCCTCGCTCCCTCACCCCCGCTCTCTCACCTCCTCCGACTGCCGCCGAATGCAACCCGAACTTAGCAAGGCTATTTCTTATTTCCCATTTTTTATAATCAAATATTACTTATGAATAAAATTGTAAATGCCTCCTTTTTCACTGAAAGGAATATTTTTTATGAGTTATTTTTCAATTCATTACATACTTACTTAAAAAAGTATTTAAGAAACCTATATGCAGACCCTAAATCGGATGATATAACATTAAAAACATATCTCCAGAATGTCGTTGGTACTGGTGCTGATCCTGTCAGCATGCGTGCTGTGCTCGGGCGAGCTCTCCGACGAGATGCAGAAGTACGAGCAGGAGTGCCTGAGTGAGGACAAATTCCCCTGCCTGACAGGGGGATGCGTCCTCCAGACGCAGTATTGTGACGGCGTTATGAACTGTCCTGATGGCTCTGACGAGCAGTTCTGTCGTGAGTAATTTTAAATAATACTTTCAAAATCATAATTAAAATATAAACTTATTGCTAAGTACTTTAAAACAATAGGGATTTGTAGCGCATCTGCTATGTTTGCTGAGGCACATGCCGTTTATATACCATAGTGAGAAAGATAAGTGCATCTCTATTAAGTCGTCTATGAGAGAGCAGTAACGGCATCC
Organism: Eudonia lacustrata; assembly: GCA_947562085.1. Classification (NCBI taxonomy): domain Eukaryota; kingdom Metazoa; phylum Arthropoda; class Insecta; order Lepidoptera; family Crambidae; genus Eudonia; species Eudonia lacustrata. The sequence goes on from OX387328.1 coordinate 5,610,590, forward strand.
TGAATGTGTTGGTTGAGCGGTGGGATTCCCCCCTGTTGAGGAGGTGGATGCATTTGCACGTCAGTGCGTCCTCTTTCTTTTTTATAATTTTATTATTATTGTTATTTGTGACATTTATTTGATTTTATTTTATTTTATTGATTATTTATTTCTTATTTTTTGTTTTGATTTATATGTATAAGTAGGTAGGTAGTTAATGTAATGTAAATTAATTTAATTTGATTGTATTGGATTATTGTATGTGTTAATAAATTATGGATATTGATATCTGAAATAAATGATTTATTATTATTATTATTATTATTATTTAAAATCAATCAAAAAACCTATCGAAAGATTCCCTTATTGCTGAATAATATAGAAACAAAAGCTGGGGCATGATGTGATGAACTGTCATGGTGACTCCAAGGGTTTCTTACGTAAGTTATATATGGCCAAAGGAACATGAAGATTCCCCGGTGTCCATTTGAGGACAAATTCCCCTGCCTTGTAAGGGAATGCATTGTATATAGTCATAAACTACTATATGACTATAAACTGTCCTGATGGATGTGATGAAGAGTTTGTCATATATGTGTAATTGTATAGAATAAGAATTGAGTAAGTAAAGAGAACTAAGCCGTTTATTGAATGGTTGACCAAAAACGTATAATCTCGAGCGCCTTCGTGCTACATATGGCATGTAAAGCCGTTTGTCACAGCTGCAAGGCTCAGCCTGCGTGGCGGTTTATGACCCGTTCTCCCTATCCATTCATAGGGAAGGCTCACGCCCCAGCAGTTGTGACCTAAAATAAGATGCATAACTGTCCATTTAGCTAAACTTAAGCCGGACGCGAAGATCTGCAACCTGATGCATCGCTACCTGTGCAAGGACGAAAGGAAGTGCATCCCCTACTCCTGGCTGTGCAACAACATCACGGACTGCGACGATGGTAGCGACGAGGAAGGCTGTTCTGTGATGCCAGAGCCCAAGATTAATGTACGTACAAAGTGCCTATAGTGCGACAACACTGTGCTATTTTAACCGTCTTAGAGCCGCAGCCCACTTATGTATCTAATAACTACTTATTATTCACACAATAAAACTTAGTAATAATTAAGATTTCAGTTAATAAAAAGTAGAAAATAATTAATTGGTATATTAGTTCTGTACGGACTGTAGATCCATAGGTCGCTGGTTCAATCCGGCTCGAACCACCATCGACCATAAACATGTACGAGCTGCTGCTGTACAATATTTAATTTGATAATGATGAAATGATAAGAAGTCTTGATGAAAGTCTGAATTTATTATGCTTGATATTTGATACAATATTTGATACGAGTGACTATCGAGGCGATCGAATGAGTACTAAATTAATATTATAATAAAATGAAGTAAATTACAAAAATGCTGAATTGCTGATGTGACGCAATTGTGCGGTTGTATAGACCGTCCAAGTTCGAAGAGCACCAAGTCACGGGTAAGGGGCGCAAACAAACGTCCTAAAGAATAGCTTGCGGTCAAATACTTGTCTACAGGAAGAAAAAAATTGTTATTAGTTCGAAGGATATAAAACTTTAAAATTTGTATGGAATAGGTACCGAAATGTAAAATGCCTCTTAACACCTTAAACGCCATTTGACCGAAAAACAATTGAATTTCTATTGTGACCGGAGCATTTTGCCGTAATGAAACATGTTCGATGCGAGCATTCGCATGCATGGTCAGTACAGAGAACCGAGCACCGGCTCGGCTCACTGTACAGGGCGAAGCGAGCGTTTCGCCCTGTAGGTCAGTCAGCAACGACGACGTGTCAAGCTCGCCGTGATGTTACGATGATACAATTTGGTCAGTCTTCACCATTAAACTCTTACTCCCTTACAGATAAAAAAAGAATAGTTCCGGATAGTTATTCAGTGTTTTGCCTCTTTTACTCTAATTTGAAATGACGTTTACGTGACAGGAACAAAACACGGAATAACTATTCCGACCTTCATCTTTGTTTATTTGTAAGGGGCTGCTAATTTGTTTATTTGTAAGGGGCTAAGGGCCTTACAGATAAACAAAGAATAGTTCCGGATAGTTATTCAGTGTTTTGTCTCTTTTACTCTAATTTGAAATGACACTTACGTGACAGGAACAAAACACAAAATAACTATTCGTACCTTATTCCGTGTTTATTTGTAAGACGTTTAATCCATTGTAGGCCACATGCAAGGGCTTCGTGTGCGACAGCGACAAGTGCATCTCCAACCTTTGGGTGTGTGACGGCACATACGACTGTGAGGACAAAACCGACGAGTACTCGGAGGATATATGCCGTAAGTCTTGTAATTAAGGTACCTGCTAACAATACACGTTTTTCTTGAAAACGGTTAAAGAAGAATGAATAAGGAGTGAATGAAGAATGGATGGGAATGAGTGATAGAATGAGAATTAATAAACAATACAGGGTGTCCCAAAAATGGCACGCCAGGCTGACACTGAAGATAGCTTAGCTATAAACCTATCAGATAAAAAAAAAACAAAAAAAAAATATAATAAAAAAAAAATTAAAAAATTAAAATAAAAACAAACTAAAAGTGGAGTTTTTAGAAAAGAAAAAAGTGGCATTTTCTCTAAAACTAAGGGACTTTTACTAGAGTCATGTTATTTTTATCTCATAGGTTTAAAACGAACTAAAAGTGGAGTTTTTAGAACATAGAAACGTGTCATTTTCTCCAAAACTATGAGACTTTTACTAGAGTCATGTTATTTTTATCTGATAGGTTTATAGCTAAGCTATCTCCAGTGTCAGCCTGGCGTGCCATTTTTGGGACACCCTGTATATTAAAACTAGTGATCGGAATGAAGGAGGCCAAAATACTAACAAAGACTATTTTATGATGACATATTTAAATTTTCAATTCAAAATCGTTATTTTCATATATGCGGACGTTGAAGTTACTAGTAATTAGGAGTAATTTTATGTTAGTATAGACTACAGACCACTGCGAAGTAAAACTATTTCCGGGATTCAGGATTTGATAAAAATAAATTAATAACATTGTGATAGTTTTGAACTCTCTGTCATGTCTTGTCGGCAACTTAGCTATTTAAGCCCCCCTTCATTCCGATCTCTGATCTCATCAATGTGATCACATCATTGAATGAAGAACGAGGAAGCGTTATTCAATTCAATACTGTGTTTTTTTTCATTCATTACTTTTAATACACATATATTTTTATTATGTAATTATTTAAACTTAATTACAATGTACATACTCAATTACAATATACAGGATATTTTTTTTTACCAGTGCGCAAATTTTCTGGAGCGACTCAGAATCGGTAAGTAAACAACGTTCTCATAGTTACATGGGTTAAAAACTTGAAATATGTTTTGGACTTTACATACTTTAGCGAACACTTGATTAGCCTGATTTGTATGAAGAGTCTTATAATTTTTGACACCTATTTCAACCCATGTTACTATGAGAAAATTGTTTACTTACCGATTCTGAGTCGCTCCAGGAAATTTGTGCACTGGTAAAAAATTATACTGTATAGGTACATAATAACTATGAACCATTAAAATTCCTCGAACGTTAGTGACCATGTTAGTTTTAAGAGTTTATTTTCCTACCCCGCCAGGTAAAACCCTGTTCCCGCACACGATACACGACGTGTCCATGTGCACGGAGATCCCGAACAGCGGCGAGCGCAACTACCGCTGCATCGACTCGTCATTCTGCCTGCCTAGATCCATGATGTGCAACGGTATACCGGACTGCAGGGACGGCAGCGACGAAGGACCTTTCTGTACCAAATGTGAGTATAGACCGCAGCGAATAGGGACCTTTTTGTACCAAATATGTGTAGAGGCGATGCAGAAGGCAGTGTTGAAGGACCTTTTAGTACAGATGCCTGCACATCAACCTATCAAAAACTGACAAAGGAGATGTTTCAAGTTTGTATGGACATTGGGTTAAGTTTTTGTACAGGTCAAATAATATCCTAATAAATAGTCCCTGTGTGGTGGCGGGGATAAAGAATTGAACCACCCCATCTCTTCCTGTGGGTGTCGTAAAAGCCGACTAAGGGACCATTCCAGAGGATGGGCAGCAGCATCTCTCTGAGGTTACCCTCAACCTACTGCGATCGCCAACCCGCCTGCCAAGCGTGGCGATTACGGCAAAAACCCCTCATATCCTTGGGGGAGGCCTTTGTCCAGCAGTGGACGTCTTGGGCTGAGATGATGATGACAGGTAAAATAAATCAAAGAAATAAAATAAATAATCAATTACAAACACACGGACCTATTACAAACATTAATTTTTCATAATTTAGCTTTATTTTGTGGTTCATAATTTAGCTTTATTTGTGGATGGCATTATGACGTTCATAAGAGTTATTTGTAGCCTAAACTGAATAAATGATTTTGAATTGAATTGAATTCGAGGCATTTTTAAAATATTAGGTGACATTTCAAATTCAACAATGGCGAACCTTGGCGAACGTCAATCAATGTGATTTTGACCATATGAGTTTGACGTCCAGTAGGCCGATTCTACTAAATAACTGCAACTACACTGCAGCATCGCGTGTGTCAAAATGAGCAAATTTTGACGTTTCGGTATTCTGTTATGCAGCGCTGCTGCCGTAGTGTTGCAGGGACGGAGAAGTAACGCAAATAGGTATTCCACTAACAAAACTGCACTACACCTGCACGTTTACTGCAAAATAATCGTATTCCATTAAAATATTTTGACATTTGTGTAGTAATGACAGCAGTATTGGTGCAGTTTTTGTGCAGGTTTATTGAAGTAGATCGTGAGCAACTTTTGCACAGCGTATTATAAGCATTTTACGTATTTAGCGAATTGTGACATTAGTTCTTTTAGTTTTATTGCAGGATTCGTGCAGCTGTAGTGTAGTAGACGCGCAGTTGTAGTGTAGTTTTGGTGCAGAGAATTTTAATAGAATACGTCTATTTCCACGGCACTACTCCTACACGCCACAAATGACAGGCGTAAACGTGCAGTTGCAGTTTTCTAATAGAATTGACCTCCTGATCACGGCCGGCTTATTTTCATGTTTTGTCTCAATAACTCAAACTCTTCTATCCTAGTTTGTTTATGGCTAAACTTACTATACAAAAGTAGACTCTAAATAGACGATATTTAAGTTTTTATTTCGAGTGGCGAGTGCGATCGAATTCGACTGCTTGGGGTTTGCCGGAAGTTCGCCCGCGATCGGATTCGATCTCTTAAAACTTAAAAGGTTAACCTTTATTTCTCTCTTTGAACGTGTTATGTTTTAAATATGATCTAAATTCGCCACAACAACATTTATGAACCAAAAAATTACTAGAGAAATAATTTTATTTTTATTTTACATAGAATCCTTGTATTTTTTCCTATTTTTTGAAGTACTGTACATAGACTCGGCCCAAATTGAAACATCTCCTTTCTTCAATAGATGTTCAACCATATTATGCCATATACATAAAATTCAAAGTCTATTGAGGATATTTGATAGTCTGTGGTAGTTTGATGTGCACGCGTGTGTACTAAATATGGCCATTTACTAATGCTGCATCGACTCCTTTTGCCAGCCCAGGGGCCGTACCGCCTAACCGATCGCTTTGACTTCGTGTGTGGTTTATGACGTCATCTTGTCGTTTCCTGCCGCCTATGAAAGCAATATCGAAAGCTATAGCCTTTAGCTTTTGATAGTGCTTTCATAGGCGGTGCGAGGTGGCAAGATGACGTCATAAACTATACGCGTAGTCAAAGCGATCGGTTAGGCGGTTGGGGGGCAGGTCCATGATGTGTAATGGTACACCGGACTGCAGGGACGGCAGCAAAGAAGGATCTTTCTGTACCAAATGTAAGTATTCACTACCCATAAGTGACCAGAACTGCCCAAAAGTTGTAGAAGTCGATGCAGCCATCGACTTCTTCTACTTACCCAGGTTCATGATGTTGTGGCAACCGGCAACACTGATTACTAAGAATGCTTATTAGACAAATTATGTCACGCGGCGTTGGGACGCGTGGAACTCGGTGTTAGTAGTCGCGCGTAGACCACCGCCTTGTCTACAGTGTCTAAATATTACTACCACGTGTGTAACCTATAAAGTGTAAAGACAATATAATCAGTGAAACACGGACTTAGTTGTATCATTTATTTCCGACCTTCATGCACCGATAAGTGAACACGAGAACGGGTTTACATAACATTGAACCCAACACTGGGCAAGACACCACATAGCCTACAATGTCTAATGGTATACCGGACTGGAGGATCAAAATGGAAGAAGCACTTTTTTGTACGAATATGTGATAAAAAGGACACAACTTAGACGACCTTCAAGAAAGCAATTGTTTCTTTCCTCAAAAACCGGCAACGCGGCTGCGATTCTTTTGTTATTGCGGTTTTGGTAACATTGTTGTGTTCCGACATCTAGCGATAAGATAGCCAGTTAGCCAGCCAGCTAATATAGTTGAGGATTCCGGGTGAACTGCGCTTCCACTTTTTGCCGTAGCATCACTTAAGAGTTGAGCTGAAGTCCAAGGGCTTAACCGAAAAGAAAAAAATTAGATAGTTGATCTAGATTCTTACAAATACTAAATAAATACATTTATTGTCCTAGGGAAGACAATGTGCTCGAAAGTGAATAACCCGTGCAAAGCCAACGGCACCCTATGCGTGCCGGAACGCTTCGGGCCGAGTTGCATATGCGCGATATCACCAGCCACGCGGAGATACAACTACTCCACGCAGCGGTGCGAGGACATCGACGAGTGCGCCCAAGCGAGGCCGCAGTGCTCGCACATCTGCGAGAACGTCGACGGACACTTCGTCTGCGCATGTGACGAGGGGTACGACCAGGACATTTACGGATACCTGTGCTATGCTAGAGGTGAGAATTGAGATTAGGAATTACCCTTGATGACGTTTTAGTGACATCTCGTTCAAAATGTGTATAGATATTTCTTTATTGACTGGCATTTCGGCTGCGCGTGTGCAATGCTAGAGGTGAGAAACAAGATTAGGGTCATCAAAGTTATCGAGATGTTTAGATATTATCACTTCGAACGAATGTATTTAGATACTTATGCCAAGGTTATAGAATAAACGGACTATGCTACAAGATACTTTCTAATTATGCTATGCTAAGAGTTAAAATTAGGAATAACCCTTGATGACAATACGATCAAGATGATTTTAAGATGCTTCCTAGAGTCATCAATACGGTTGAATGAGTATAGATACTTGTGCTATGCTAGAGCAGCCTATATTTTCTAGAGGGAACGGCATCACGCACTAGTGCGTGTCCCCGTGCCCTAATTAGATTCTCGTGCCCTCTAGATTGGATCGGAGAGCGGAACGAAAGACTCGGCCCTCGGCTCGGGTTGACCGGGCCGCGGTGGTGGGGAGAAGCGCACAGGTACATGTCTGTACCTGGTATAGAGCGCGTGTGAACCGGCTCGTCGTACCCTTGTTCTATGAGTACGGTGTCTTGGGCCTAAACTAGTGTGCATGTTTAGTGTATTCTGTAAATGTGTAGTGGTATTTGTAGGATCGAGCGGGGGAGTATCAATGCGATCAAGATGTTTCTATATTGATACATATTTATGTTAGAGGTAAGATTACGCACTCATAAACAGAGTAATAGAAAAGTTTAAATTTATGTAAAGCAGCTTGAACTTTCGGGTTGCGATCTTGCAACTCGAAAGGGGAGTCGCTGGGTAAGTTACCTCATTAATATATCTACTGGCTCCTACTAGATTCCTGCTTTGGAAGGCCCGTTTCTCCGTTAGTCACTGCCGTAGTCGTTAGATGACAATTGCCAATAAGTTGGTCTCCTTTACAGGTCCGGAAGCGTTGCTATTCTACACAACCAGCACAGAAATAAGATATGTCAAAATAAAGAGCAGCCAAGATGTCGTCGTGCTATCGGGTTTGAAACAGGTACGTCAATTTTGTTTTATAAAGTTATTAGTTATTTGATTCCTACATTAAATACAGGGTGTTTGGTATAACCCTGTATAATCCCGAATATGGCAATAGAGCACAGAGCATAGGACGCCGGACACACCTAAGAAGCACCATATGGAAGAGATATTTCAAAGTGACAACCCTAGGTTTAGCTAATACATTGTTCTTGGTCGACAGCCTCATGGTCCAAACGAAACAGAAGTCAAAACATTTAAGGGTTGAACAAAAATAACGTACTTAATAAAATAAAGGACATCATCCATTTTGGTCCAAAATCAAAAGTACCGGCCAAAAAAAAAATTGCTGTATTCTGATAAAACACGTCGGTCTTAGCATTTGTTACTATTACTGTACCATATTAACAAATGATGATGAAATGTCACATTTCTTCAACTTAAATACCTATTTATCTGACGTTTCATATATTTTTCGATCAAATGAATTAACCAAAACAATGAGGTAAGTAGGTACCATAATATATTCGATTAAATGCATAACAAACCGTAAACAAAACGTTCTATTATGGTAGAATCCATTTATGATTGGGAGGTTGTAATAAAATAAGAATATGTTTTTTTTTATGTTTAATGCAATATTTTATTATTAAACAATGTTATCAAAATCGTCTGGCATAACAATGACATTTCCCAATCTCAAAGGTGGTGGTGGGGCTACATTTTTGTAAATGTCGGCTCATATAGGTACCATATATCATACATAACGTGAGAACAACACTCAGTAGTTCTTTTAACTATGACGCACGTACAGTAGTAGTGAGCGATGGCTTGTCTTCCCGATAACGATTTGTCTACTACAATGTAGGTATAATATTGTCTTGCTCTGACATGCCGGGATTGCAATCGCCCACGAATCATCCACAAATCGTTTCCCTGCTGCTGCAATTCCGTCAGGTGCGCGTCTGGCAAATCATGACTGAGCACAATTGAAAATGATCCGTTGCCGAGGATATGTTCGCCATAATAGCTCCTTGCTAGTTTTAATTTGTATTTTCTTTGGGTATGCAGTGTATGTCTAAGTGTAACAATGTGTGTAACAATAAGTATGTCGTGTTTACAAAAATATATTTGAAACGCCATTTTCTGGCAAGATACTTCATTTGTTATATTAATAGTTTAATCGAAAATGTATAAAAAGACAGGACTTTTATAACTCAAATACTACGAAGCACAGTGGTGCTACAGCGTTGGTGCCATAGTAACACATGCTAAGGCGGACGTGTTCTATCAGAATACCGCAATTTTTTTTGGCCGGCACTTTTTGTTTTGGACCAAAAATGTATGAAACGTGGATGATGTCCTTTGTGTTTTTGTATGTTACCACGGTGTTATTTATACTTGGTTTCATGACTTTGTTTCGGGATTTTACATATATTACCAAACACCCTGTATATTACAAATAACTTTGCTTTTGTCCAGCAGTGGACGTCTTTATGCTGAGATGATGATGAAGATGATAAATAACTTTAAATGATTATATAAAAAAAAAATTTGACTCACTCACTGACTGACTCACAGGATAACGTTTTAAGCACGGTTTTTGTACTAGGTTCACGGTGTGTCGTTCGACGGCAAACATCTGTACTGGGTGGAGACTGAGCTAGGTCATCAGGCTATCATAAGGGCCGAATTCAACGACATATCAGGCACAAGACAGGTACGTTATAAATAGGTAATACGCTCAGAGGAGGTCGTGTTTCTACCATCTGACCTCTCGTCCAAGAAGCAGAGCTCTCCCTCACATCGTTGACATCTGGAAGCACAAAACTTCGCGGAACTGTAGTATGTGGAACGGGCTCTCTTCAGAGGCGCGCTATAAAGTTGGGTATCCGTTATGATCGCGCACCTACTGCGGTCCGTGATCCAGCAATGTTTCTAGCTGGAGCTATGTGTACAATGTATGTAATATATGTGTATGTGTACAATAAATTTAATTCTATTCTAAAATTTATAAAATAAAATTTCAAATATCCATATTTATTTTAGAATAGAATTAAATTTATTGTACACATAAAATACAATTTCTAATATGGATATTAGAAATTTTATTTTATAAATTTGAGAATAGAATTAAATTTATTGTACACATAAAAAACAGACATGCTAAAGAAAGAAATAAAAATAAATAGGAGTCGTAATATGGGCGGCCTTATCACTAAAACCGATATCTTCCAGACAACCTAGGGATGGAGAAGATTGATATTTGGATTTGGATTTTATTTAATTGTCTTATGAAAACCAAGGTTCACCAATTTTTAAGAGGGTTACAAAATGTAATATATAAAAACCACTAGTTCTGTCTGATAGAAATTACACATATAATTAAAACTAGAAGCACTAAGCAACGCCACGAGGGACGGTGGGACAACTGCTTAAAAACAATTCACCGCTAAGTAATAGTACTTAGCGGTGAATTGTTTTTAAGCAGTTGTCATAAACGTAAACCATAGGGTTTAGGCGACGCATTGGAAATTCACGTGGCGGGATCTTGATTTTTCTCAACAATCACAAAACATGAAAGTGATATTTGATGACATGATTTTTCATTTAATTGACTTCATTTTTCTAGTTGTAGAAACACGATTTGTTAACTTTTATAACAGAGAAAAAAATATCAAAGTAACCTCTTTTAAACATAGATTTGCATTTTACAGGCAAACCAGACCGATATAAGCATCTAAATTTTCTTCATAGATTAGTCTTAACACACACTTCAATATGCTAGTTCATTTTTTAAACTTATTTGTAGTTTTAATTGGAAAGGAAAAAAAACAGTTTTTCTTATGGTACGGGGCGCAAACGCTCCGTATTAGATTAATTGTTTAGCGATGCGTCGCCTTAAAGGCTTTTACCCAACAGTGTTTTTATAAAGTTAAATAATGGCTAAATACGTGTTCAAAATATTGTGTATCTGTCTAAAAGTATTAGCTAAAAAGTCTGTTTTAAGCATTGTCTCACTTTGGCCATCGTTTTGTGACAAAGCAGTTAATCTTTATGTTTGTTGTTTCTCCTACGCTTCCCAGGTCATAGTGAGCCTGGGTCTGGAAGACCCCGGGGACATAGCCGTGGACTGGGCGGGCGGGCACATCTACTTCGGCGACGTGCAGCGCGGCACCATCTCCGCGTGCCGCAACGACGGCGCCGTCTGCGTCACGCTGCGGACCAACTCCAAGCAGCCGAGGTTCCTCACGCTGGCCAACAAATACGGGTGAGGATCTTGTCACTTTCATCGTCACAGCTCATTCTATGTCCCCCTGCTGCTGGCTCTCAAGCTTTTTTTATAGATGCTTTAAGAGCGTTTAAGCCGCACACTAGCGCCACTAATGAAAAAAAAACATATCTAGTAATTAGAGATAGAAAATCAAATTATGCTCAACAAACTATTTGAATGAAGTAATTTAGCATTTTTACGTCACCTAATGAACACCTCACATGTTATGGTTTAGTTAAATAAGACGTTACGGCCACTTTTAACTATAACGCTATATTTAACTAAACCATAACATGTCAGGTGTTCATTTGGTGACGTAAAAATGCTAAATTACTTCATTCAAATAGTTTGTTGAGCATAATTTTATTTTCTATCTCTAATTACTAGATATGTTTTTTTTTCATTGGCGGCGCTAGTGAGCGGCGTAAACGCTCTTAAGAGATAGCTGGTTAGGCCAGACTCAAAACGAAGGTTGCTCTTAGGTAGAAAATATAAACGCGTGTGATATCTGTACCGGGTATATTTCGCGGATCCAAATGTACATGCTCTATTTCTAAGGCGCGCAAGATGACTGGCGGGCACAGTAGCAAGTTTCGCGAGCAGCCGTAAGTTTAGCTTTATCAGCATTTACTACGGCTACGTAGTTGCTACAGTGCTACGGTCCCCACAATGCAAAACACCACAGAGAGCAGCAAGCACCCAAGGTTCCTCACGCTGGCCAACAAATATGGGTAAGGATTTGGTAACTAGCTATACGCAACATGTAACATAAGGAAACCTTAGGACCGACGCCAAGCGGCCAAGGTTCCTCACGCTGGCCCACAAATATGGGTAAGGATTTGGTAACTAGCTATACACAGCATGTAACATAAGGAACCCTTAGGACCGACGCCAAACGGCCAAGGTTCCTCACGCTGGCCAACAAATATGGGTAAGGATTTGGTAACTAGCTATACACAGCATGTAACATAAGGAACCCTTAGGACCGACGCCAAGCGGCCAAGGTTCCTCACGCTGGCCAACAAATATGGGTAAGGATTTGGTAACTAGCTATACACAGCATGTAACATAAGGAACCCTTAGGACCGACGCCAAGCGGCCAAGGTTCCTCACGCTGGCCAACAAATATGGGTAAGGATTTGGTAACTAGCTATACACAGCATGTAACATAAGGAACCCTTAGGACCGACGCCAAGCGGCCAAGGTTCCTCACGCTGGCCAACAAATATGGGTAAGGATTTGGTAAAACTAGCTATACACAGCATGTAACATAAGGAACCCTTAGGACCGACGCCAAGCAGTCAAGGTTCCTCACGCTGGCCAACAAATATAGGTAAGGATCTTGGTAACTAGCTATACACAGCATGTAACATAAGGAACCCTTAGGATCGACGCCAAGCAGCCAGGGTTCCTCACGCTGGCCAACACATATGGGTGAGGGTTTGGTAACTAGCTATACTCAACATGTAACATAAGGAACCCTTAGGACCGACGCCAAGCAGCCAAGGTTCCTCACGCTGGCCAACAAATATAGGTAAGGATCTTGGTAACTAGCTATACACAGCATGTAACATAAGGAACCCTTAGGACCGACGCCAAGCAGCCAAGGTTACTCACGCTGGCCAACAAATATGGGTAAGGATTTGGTAACTAGCTATACGTAACATGTAACATAAGGAAACCTTAGAACCGACGCCAAGCGGCCAAGGTTCCTCGCGCTGGCCAACAAATATGGGTAAGGATTTGGTAACTAGCTATACACAACATGTAACATAAGGAACCCTTAGGATTGACGCCAAGCAGCCAAGGTTCCTCACGCTGGCCAACAAATATAGGTAAGGAACTTGGTAATTAGCTATACACAGCATGTAACATATGGAACCCTTAGGACCGACGCCAAGCAGCCAAGGTTCCTCACGCTGGCCAACAAATATAGGTAAGGAACTTGGTAATTAGCTATACACAGCATGTAACATAAGGAACCCTTAGGATCGACGCCAAGCGGCCAAGGTCCCTCGTGCTGGCTAACAAACACTGGTTAGGGTTTTGTCACCGTCATCGTCACAGCTTATTCTATGTCGCCACTACTGGAGCGCGAGCTTGCCTTATGGAAACACTACTGGAAGAATGAGCGATAAACCACCACGCGGGCCCGGGACTAACAGTTTTACGAGCCACGGAGCACGGAGGAGCTAGAAGATACATTTTTGGTCGCCCATCCGATGACCGGACTTTACGAAAGTAGCTTTATTTCAGCAATCTCAGACCGAGCACCACAGCCCCATGGACTTCCTCCTCGACGATCATGGAAACTCGCTATATTCAACGTGGTTGGGATGATGGAGGGTTCCATGGCGATGGTAGTAACGACTGCGTCTCTTTGTGTGATGTTGTTTTACAGTGACTACATTGTGACTGACTTATTATCTAAACCTTACAAGACTATTTATACAATATAAACTGTGTAGATGTTGGAGGGAGGATGCCGTGTCTTATCTTAATCAGATCTACACGCGATTAGGAATGCGTTTACAAACTCTTTAACCATACGCGAGGATTAGAAATTATGTGGCGACCGATCATCAAAGAGTTTCTAGTGTGAATGGCAGGAATTAGATGGTATTAATGGCTTTATGTTATGTCCCATCGTGAGTCCTCTTTTTTGTTGGAAATATGAGAAATGAAGAAGTGTGGCAATACATAGTCTTACAAATGGTAAATTAATCAGCTCAGAACTGAACTTGAAACTATAACTGCTGCTAACTTTAAATAAAAAGGCTAACAGCATATAGCGAGGCTTATTTGCTGGCCCGAATAGACGATAGCTTTGGGGTCTCGGGTTTCTGTTAATTTAATGGATCATAGATCTAATGTCTCTACCACAAACTGCTCAAATATGAGATCCCCAGTCAGATTCTCATATACATTTTTTTTGTTTAAAGGAAAATGTTCTGGGCGGACTGGCACCACCGGCCGCTGCTGATGTGGGCCAACATGGACGGCTCGCAGCCTTCCATCCTCGTGGACAACCTGCGAGGGTACGCCACCGGGCTGGCCGTGGACATGCCCAACGGACGGCTGTACTACGTCGACCACACCGTTAAGGTCATCAAGATAGACGACAAGCAGACTTATGTAAGCATTTTTGATAACACGGCGAATTGTTGTTCAAATCCTTCTTGCCTGAGTCTGTTTCCTATCAAATACAATGTTGGGGTCTTCAAATCACTAGTGAATGGATGCCTTCTACGCAAGCATGTTACACCGTAGGCTATATCATCACTTACCATTAAATGGAGTATTAGTCAAATGCAAGCTTATCTAATACGTGAAGCTTATCTATTGCGTTAAAATTATATAAACAGAACAAAAACATTTTATAAATAGCTTGCCTACTCCTTAAGTGATCTTTGGTATTTGTAAAAATATTATGATCGCGTGTTAATGACGGTTGTTGTTGACATTGAATGGGCGCCTTTGGCTTTCAAAGTAAAAAGTAAATAGTGTTGAATAATTTCGGCGGGCTGGTTAGAACCACGATAGCTCAATTGGGAGAGCACCTGACCCGGTATGTCAGAAGGGTGCGGGTTCAAATCCTGCTCGTGGAAATTTTTTCAACATTTGTGTTTTTGTAATTTGTTCACAACAAAATTTGCGTTAAAAATTATACAAACAAGACAAGACAAAAACATCTTATCTAATAAGAAAAAAAGAAAACGTGTTTCCATAACTTATACAAGACCGAAGTCAATTATGAAAAAGTTAAAACAGATAGTAAATAGCCTTAGCCTGTCCCACTGCTGGGCAAAAACCTCCATCACTGAAATCAATTCATCTCTACAAGTAATGGGTAATGACTTAAACCACACTTGCCAAATGCAGGTTGGTAATCACAAACCCGGGCTGTGCATCGGAAAATCCCAAACATACTTTGTCCGACCTGGTAATTGAACCCGGGACCTCCGGGTATCGGGCCAATACTTTGTCATTCGGCCACCGTGGCTTTAAAAACATGATGATGATGATCATTCCGACCGTTTTCGGCCATGGCGGCCATTTCGACTCCTAGTCGGTTTGGTGGCGCTGGTGCGCCCGAAGATGGCTTATGTAGCCGATCTTGGCAGTAAACTCTCGTGCACAATGAGGGCACGTGAGCACACCGCTTACATAGTTATAGTTAATGACTGCGGGTGGACGGGCCTTTAACTCGTCGCGCTTAGCGTCGAGGTCAGCTTTACGCTGCTCCTCAAACTCGCGAACTCGCCTCTTCACAATCCCGCGCCATTCAGGACGTTGTGCTGCCAAACCTTCCCATTGAGAGGGCTCTATGTTGCATCTTTTCATGTGACGCTTCTGAACATCTTTGTATCTGAGGAGTTGTCCGCCTTGTTTTCGCTTACCCTCCTTTAGTTCAGAGTAGAAGATGCGTTTTGCCACTCTCCCCTCCGCCATACGTGATACGTGACTGCACCACCGAAGCTGCCGACGCATTAAATAGGCCTCAATGCCACCGACATTGGCTCGTCGCAGAACTTCGGTATTACGCACCCGGTCCGACCATCTGATCTTCAGGATGGTACGAAGGCATTTAAGGTGGAACCGGTCTAGAGTGCGTATGTGGTGGCGATACACACACCACGTCTCGGAGGAGTATAGGAGGTTTGGCAGCACAACCGCCATGTAAACAGAGATTTTAGTGGCCAGCTTCAGGTCGTGAGAGCAGAAAACCTTAGAACGCAGCTTCCCAAATGCTGCAGCTGCAGCACTGATCCTGCTGTTAATTTCGGCATCAAGGTCACACTTGGATGTTATAGTGCTTCCTAGATAACGAAACTTATCCACCTGTTTTAGTACATCTTCACCAAGCTTAATGGCCAGTGACTCAAGACCATATTGTGGATCCAGGGACATCACTTCCGTCTTTTTGACACTGACCTTCAGGCCGAACTTGCAGCATGCTTGGTGGAAAACGGACATCAACTGTTGCAGACCATCTGGGGATTCTGCCAAAAAGCACAAGTCATCAGCATACATGATTTCTGAAACCACTGCATACGAGACCTTTGTGCACGCCTTGAGTCTGGCCAAATTGAAAAGACTGCCATCTGTGCGGAAACGGATGCGGACTCCTTCAGAAACAGTTTGCAGGACCTCCTTGACTACTACCGCAAAATAGAGGGCAAACAGTGTGGGCGCTAAGACACACCCTTGTTTCACCCCACATGTAACGGGGAAGAAATCTGACTGTTCACCATCCACGGTGACGCAGCACTGCATATCGTCATGCAGGAGTCTCAGAAGTCCCACAAATTTCTCTGTGCATCCTACCTTTCCTAGCACTATCCAGAGAGCTTCACGAGGCACGCTATCGAACGCTTTCTCCAGGTCAACAAAGCAAAGATACAGCTGTTGACCCTGCTCTTTACTTTTTTCTTGTAGTTGACGCACGGAGAAAATAGCTTCGCAAGTGCCTCGGCCAGGTCGGAAGCCAAACTGGGTTTCGGGCAGGATCCTTTCTGACAAATCCTTTAAGCGGTTTAAAAGAACTCTCGCAAAGGCCTTTCCTTCCTGACAGAAGCGAAATACCGCGGTAAGAGTTGCAGTCAGAACGGTCACCCTTATTCTTGTAGAGGGCACTGATGCGAGATACTTTAAAAACACCCGGTACTCGCTCCTCCTCCCACATTCGAACAAAGAGTTCCCAGACCAACGTGTGCAACTCCTCTCCGCCGTACTTAAGCAGCTCCCCCGGTATAAGATCAATGCCAACCGCCCGCTTGTTTTGCTGCTGTCTGATGGCAGTGACAACCTCGTCACGCGACAGAGGCTCGTCCAGCTCGGTGGCTAGAGGAAGTTGAGGCATTAAGCTGATATTATGCAGATCAGCTAACCGATCTACGTTGAGCAAAGTGTCAAAATTTTCCGCCCAACGCCTTAGTACATCTTCCTTGCTTGTCAGCAAGTGCAAACCGTCTATAGACTTTAGAGGCACTTTTGCTCGGAATGACGTACCAGTCAGCTTACGAACCTCGAAGTAAAACTCCCCAAGCTGGTTTGTGTCTGCGAGCCACCGCATGTGGCAAGCTTTGTCATGCCACCACTTGTCTTTTATTTTGCGAGACAGCCTACGCAGTTCAAGGTCACTGTCTCTGACCACCGCAACGCTTCCACCTCGCCTACTATGCAGTCGCAAGAGGTCTCGATGTTTGTCAAGCGCTGCCCTGAGAACTCCATCATTCTCATCGAACCAGTCTTCATTACGTCGGTCTTTCAAATCTAAGGTAATGGAAGCGGCTTCCATAAGATGAGAGGACATGGTTCCCCAGGCCGCACCGACCTCACCTGTCTTATTAACTGGCAACAGTTTTTCAGTCAAGGTTTCTGCATATTTCTCCCTAACCTCGCGATCCTTTAGCCTTTCCACGTTTAGAGACGCAGGCTTTTTCACTGTGGATCTACGTGGTCGACGGAGGCGGAGTCTCAGCTTGGTGACAATAAGTCGGTGGTCAGTCCAACAATGTGCACCACGCATGACACGGGTGACTTGGACTTGACTGATATCTCTCTGCCGTACGATAGCATAATCGATCAGATGCCAGTGTTTTGATCTCGGGTGCATCCACGTAGTCTTGTGCTTGGCGGCAAGTCTGAACATAGTGTTCGATATTGCCAGCTCGTATTGAGCACAAAGACTAAGCAACAACTGACCATTGCTGTTCATGTTGCCTACTCCGTGTCTACCCAGAACTCCAGGCCAAGCCTCATAGTCCCGACCAACTCTGGCATTGAAATCGCCCAGTAATAAAATCTGTTCTCTGGCGTCTATGCTGTCAAGACATTGAGATAGCTCGTCATAGAACTTGTCCTTGATGTCATCAGACTTGTCTAGCGTTGGAGCATAGACACTGATGACATTAAGATAGTTGTCTTTATCCAGGTGAAGGCGCAATGTGGTAACGCGGTCCGAGATATGTACAGGATACTCCTCAAGTCGCCTTACTAAGTGATTTTTGATGGCAAATCCAACACCTGAACGCCTAGGTTCGGAGGCGGCAGTACCTTTCCAAAAGAAAGTGTAACCACCACCACCTTTCAGCTCCCCTTCATCAGCAAGATGTGTTTCGCTGAGAGCAGCCACATCCACGTCATAACGATGAAGTTCTCGAGCTACAATAGCGGTTTTACGTTCAGGGCAGGCGTTGCCATCGCGATCAAGAAGCGTTCTCACGTTCCACGCGCCGACTGTCATATTAGGTGGTTTTATGTTAACATATTTATTATTCTTGTAGCTTCGACCACGATTGAAGAAGATGCAGTGGCAGCCGCGGTTACTACCACCTTTCCAAGAGGGACGAGCAATTTTTAGGGCACCTTTTCTAGCCCCCTCCTCGTCTGAGCGAGGAAAGCAGTGCCTCCCTAAAAAGGGCTGCTCTGTCACCCCAGGTGCTGCCGAATCCACACTGTCGTCCTGAATTTGCAGTGTAGAAGCGACCACGGCGTTGTCACACCCCCAGGGCCGCCCATGTGCAGGATTCAGACAAAGCCCAAGTTGCATCAAACTGGACTTCTCTACCTCATCCCATCGCCACAGGGCTTAACGTATTTCGGAGTCCATGAAACGGAAGCGTTCGATTGCGCAGGATATATTAAAGTGCACAAGCAGACGCGCAACTGCAGGCGCACTCTCTCGTCCGTACCCTTCTTGGTCCAGTGGAACGGAAACCGCTACAACTGGAGAAGAGCTGGATGCAGTCTCTGGCCGACAGTATCTTCTGACCTCTACTATCGCCCTTAGCTTTCGACAAAGCTTTGCTAACTCGCCGCATCCGCCAACATCCGTTGCTTATCAGCGTGGCTTGCCGTCTACACCGAGTTAGACTTGTGCACTTCGCAGGAGGTTTCCGCGTTCAGACCCGCCCGCTAGAGCGTGCGAGTCCCCCTCGACCAGGTCTAGCCCACGAGCCGACGTGGTTTACCAGGGTGTGTCCGCTGCGCGCACTGCAGCTGCTAGGAGCCACTGGTGAGAGTTATGAGCTGCCTGCGCCTGGCGGTGCGCTACCCTCGTAAAGAGGGCCGGCTAGCAGCACCTGGCGGTCACAGACACCCCACTACATCCCAAAAACATAGAACTAGATATATAGATATAGATAGTTTAAAAACATAGAACAGATGCAAAGCTGATTTTAAGCAATGCCGTCACCCGTTACTATTTAGCATTCTCACAATTTAATTATTTATTTTTATTTTTATTTTTTAAAATTTTATAAAATACAGTGAAAAAATTAAACGCCTATCCGACCCAGCCAGGAATCGAACCTGGGTCTTCCACAATCTGGGCGGCTGCACTGACCGCTATGCTACCGGGAAGGCTGACGTAAGCGCTGAATTTTGTCACTGCTTTTAAAATTTTTGAGTGCTAATAGCGGCACAGTGCGCCATCTATCCAACGGTTATTGCAACCGATGGCTATGCAGATTCATCTTTGCAGATGAAATAACACAAATTTGATAACACAACGCTATAGTAAATTTTACTTTTTATTTTCAAGTGCTAATAATAATAATAATAATAAAAACGTTTATTTTCTCTTCACAATAAGGAGTTACAAAATGCTTAAAATATACCATTGAGATACATAGCTTCCTATCATTTGTGAGAGACTGGTGCCTGAATTAGGTTTCATAAGAAACCTGCAAATACAGGTCACCAGGACCCCCTCGCGGACATAGACAGTATATAACTATAATATATAGCAACATGTGTAAAATGTAAAGAGGTGAAAAAGAACAAAGACATAGGTAATTCAGGATCCAGTAGCCCTGACCACAACAAAGTCAGAAAATAAGTCTAACCCCAAATTGACTATTGATAAACAACTAAATAAAGTAAAAACAAATAAAAACTAAAAAAAAAACCTGCAGAATATCCCAACCTACGTATGTACGTATTGACATGGAGCGTATATGATTTGTATGTGCGAGTGAGTGTAAGTGAGTGTGAGTGTGTGTTAGTGAGTGTAAGTGAATGTGACAATAAGAAGTAGTAGTCTGTGTGGATAGATGTGAAACTAAATCTTTTTGTTTTTATTATATTTTGAGTTATACTTATTTTTGGATTAAATTATGGAATATATTTTGTATTATATTATTAAGACTCTAGACCGGGGGAATAAGTAATTCCTCAGTTGTTTTATAGTCTAGTGTTTTAAGATATTTCGAGACAGTTACCTTACAGACAGATTTTGGGAGCGGATAAATGTTTAGTGCCCGGTTTAATTTGTTGTATAAGTAACAGCCAAGAAAACAGAAAAAGTTGTGCGAAGAGGCGGTTTTAAAACGTTGGAGAGAACAAACTTTATCTTTCCTCCGTTTATGCCCTAGTAATAGCGGGTCGTACTGCAACTCTGAGTGCTTCTTCAGTACAGTAAGTAGAATGAAAGACTGTCTAACTGAGAGTACGTCCCAATCCCTATAAAGATCAACAGTTGGGTAGCGAAAAGGTAGACCTGCAAAACTTTTAGGATCGTGCGTTGAGCTCTTTCAGCTTCGAGCAGATGGTATTTAGCAACCCCTCCCCATGCAAAAATACAGTAGTCCACAAGCGATTGACATAAGGCATAGTATACAACCTTGATCACACGACGATCCGCTACACGCTGAAGAGTTTTAAAAATAAAAATGAGTTTACGGAGCCGAGCTACCAGGGTGTCAATATGCGGTTTGAAGGGTCTGATCAATAACTACTCCCAGGTATTTAACGCTGTTAGTTCTAGTGAGGTTGGGACATTGACACATAGAGGGGTTTAGGGCACAGTTGTGTGCCGCAAGGAACAGGGACTCTGGAGGTAGATGATCGGAGCGTAAGGCAAATGTAATATAGTTTGTTTTGGTGACGTTAAGTGTAAGCACATTAAGATTCAGCCATTCACTTACTATATTGAACCCCTGTTGGGCAGAAGAAAATACTTCCTGCCAAGACTTCCCAGAGAAGAATAAGGCAGTGTCATCGGCAAATGTAAATATTTTCCCACATTCAAGAGTAAGGTTACAGAGGTCGTTGATATAGACTAGAAACAAGGTTGGACCAATTATACTGCCCTGCGGCACACCGTAGGCCACCGCAGCCTCATCACTCGTCCAATCATCAATTCTTACTCTCTGAGACCTGTTTACTAGGTAATCTTCAAACAGTTTGAGAGTAAGGCCACGCACTCCAATGTTTTCTAATTTTACCACAAGGTGAGGGATTGACACCGTGTCAAAAGCCTTGGCCAGATCAAGGAACACCGTCAGACACTTACTTCTTTCATCAAGGGTGGTTATAATAGAACTAACGAGATCATGGACAGCGTCATTGGTTGATTTGGCACGTCGAAAGCCGTACTGGGAAGTCGAAAGAAAGTTGTTAGATTCTAGGTAATTAATCAGTCTTTCATTCATCACACGCTCTAGGATTTTAGAGAGCGAGGGTAAAATGGAAATAGGTCTGTAATTATTTACACAATTCTTCGCGCCGCTCTTATAAACTGGTTTGATAAGAGCCACTTTAAAAACAGACGGAAAAACTCCTGTTGATATGGAGAGATTTATTATATGAGTGATTGGAATAATAAGAGATGGCGCATATTTTTTGAGAATTTTAGTAGATACCAGATCTACTCCCACTGCATATTTGTCTTTGAAACCTCTAATAAGGTCAGCAATTTCCATTTCATCAACCGGAGCCATTACAAACGACGAAAGAGGAGAATACGATGGCAGTGAGTTGGCATGACGAGTAATGAGGTGATTATTACTGGTGATGTTTTCAGCAAGTTTTTGACCTATATTTGCGAAAAAGCTGTTTACATTATCAACGCTTTTCTGAGGATCATTTGGCATAAGAAGTGAGGATGATCGATCGACTATTCTATTTGAACCACTAATTTTTTTAATGACCTGCCAAAGGTCTTTTTTATTGTCACGTGCCTTTTCAATCGCAAATTTTTCATATGACCTTTTGGCTTTTTTTAGGACAGATGTACAAAAATTCCTATAACGTTTATAAGTAGTCATGAGGATCTCATTTGTAGGGTCTCTTTTAGTTTTTTTATATAAGTTATCCCTATTCCTCATACAACGTAAAAGTCCTTTAGTTATCCAGGGTTTACTGATAAATTGCCGTTTAGGAATCTTTCTAAGGGCAGAGCTTTCTTTAATGGCCGTGCTTAAGTATCCTGTCAGAAACTTTGCCGCAAGATTAGCATCATTGCAATTTAGGATAGGGCTAAAGTCCATATTTTGAATTATTTTATCCAGATTATTGAAATCAATATAACGAGACTGTTTATTTAGAGAAAATATTTTTGTGTTTAATTTAAGACTAGCAGCCACACAGACATGATCAGTGATGGAGGAATCAAAAATTACACATGTGGCATCTAGTTTTGACTTATCATGACGTGGTCGAGACATGTGCGACCATGGGTTGGTACCGTATACCCGGCGAGCACGCAGTGACTAGCTAGAACATTCAAATAATCGTGACCGCGCCCATCAAGACCATTGGGCATTATGTCGATATTAACATCGCCGCAAAGTATAATATTCTTAAAATTACTAAGTTTTGAAAGTAACGCATCGATTGAACTAGTGAAATTACTTATGTTTGAATGGCTAGGTGGACGATACACACCAATGATACAGAAATCGTGATTTATTTTTAATATAAGACAATTGCAACCGTCCACCAAAGGCTCCTCAAAGATTCCATTTATGTGTTTATTGTGATATATAACAACGCCCTCGTTTTGAGTTTTATGATTGGTAGTAGTCGCATGTACATAGTTGTCAAGATCAGGAATACTTTTTGCAACAGATAGCCAACACTCGGACAAAACTATCACGTCCCAGGCTACTTCAGACCTTTGTAGCAGGGTGTTGAAGTTAGGCATATTACAATTTATACTACGGATATTTTGTGTAATAATATTTAAAGTGCAATTGTTAGTTGAGATTTCGTTCCTTACATCGTCCACGTCGCAGATGACCACACGGGCAGGAGTCAAAGAATCCAGATCACGGCTTAAAGTATCAATATTTTGCATAATATTAATGATTCAAGTATATTAATTTTTTTATCAATAATTTGTCACGGAAATAACGTGACAATTTTAACAACATAATATTTAGAAAACCGCGAACTGAAGCCCCCGTGCCCCTCCCGCTTTGCCTCTGTGTGTGTGTGTGTG
Source organism: Eudonia lacustrata (assembly GCA_947562085.1). NCBI lineage: Eukaryota > Metazoa > Arthropoda > Insecta > Lepidoptera > Crambidae > Eudonia > Eudonia lacustrata. The sequence goes on from OX387328.1 coordinate 5,634,016, forward strand.
AATGTTTGTATAAATTTGTATTATATGTATGTGTGGAAATGATTGAGATTAGTGTATACGTGATGAATTATTGTGTATTATATGTATAAAAACGGCTGTAATTTGAGTGATAAAAACTCGCTAAGCAAATGTTACGTAGTATCTGCCTAATTAAATCTTTGCCCGTCGGGTTGGTATGTGATATTCTGCGAGTCAGTACATAATATGAGAAGAGCGTATATTTTAGATAACTATTTACATGCATTATTAAAAAAGAATAAATTAAATTTATGGCTAAACTATTGACGCCATATAAATAACAATAATTAACGTTATCCAACACAACATCTACTATTAACATAATTATTAACATGCCGCTTTCGAACAGTCACAATAAAAGACTATTTAATTGAGCTTCTTCTGTTATGAGGACTGGCGATGCTTCCTTCTCCTTCCTCACATACACCTTGCCAAATGATGTCCAGGCAGCAGTCAGTTTGTTTATCTTTACATTTTCCCGGGCTAGGTAGAATAACCGACTAGCTTTACTCGTTAGATACTCGGAAACGTATATTGTACGTGCGGTGCCAGCCAGTTTAAGATGCTGCGAGTGAAGTGCCGGTTCCTTTTTGTCACGTTTGTTCTTGTTAAATGACTTAAGATGGCGAATAAGATTTTCCTTCCGAACAGCAGTGGTAAAATCCACAACAATGGTATTCGATTTGTTGCGATAAATATCTCTTATCTCAGAATCATGGAGAGGGTTTTCAATGTTCACCGCCGAATTTACGTTTTTTATAATATTAATCAAACACCCCTTATCTTCGCCCTCCTGTTTAGGGAGATTACGAATTTCTAACGTAGTACAGCGATTGTGTTTTTCCATCAAGTCGATTTTTTTTTCCAGAAAAGTAACCCTATTTTTGTACTCGCTATTTTCTTGTTCCAGTACATGCATTTTTGTTAACAACTGCTCATGTTGGCTAGATAAAACCTCAACCGATTTTTGTATACCCTGATTTTGAGACAATATAGTCAGTATGGTGTTATTCAACAGTTCAAATTTGCTGTCCTGCTGTGATCTTATCTCTACGAACATAGTTTTTATTTCAGATCCAGATATTGTTTCATCAGTGATATTATCAAAGGTACGCTTCTGACGTTTCGATATATTAAAATAACTGTCTTCTAATGTAGTGTCATTAGGCTTATGAAGAGCGGAATCTGAGTTATAATGCAGATTACTAGGTTTGTCCAGGTTTAATAAGTGTTGCGAGGCAGGCGGAGATCGTTGAATCGACATTTCGCTAGTTGTAGGCCTAAATGAGCCGACGGCAATCAATCAATATAGGAGGCGGGGCTTGGAGGGTGCGCCTGCGACGGCACCTGTTGCACGGGGAGGATGACAAAACTGCGCACGGATTGGTTGATAGTGAATAAAACGTAGGTTATTGAACTCACGCAATCTGGACGTCTTTGTCTATGACGTATATTTAATTAAATAACTAAATTAAATATTTATAAAATTTAATAAAATACTGTAAAAAAATTATGTCCCCTGTCCCATCCTCGAACTGTTTATCCATTGCCCTTCTCGCCATCTCTTGCAGTTCGAAACATACTATAGCCTGTTATATAATCAATAAAATAATACAGTCCACTAAATAGTAGAACATCGCCCGCACCACCTTTTTGTAGTCCTTCTCGCCAAACCATTTGTGGTTCCTTCGAGCCATACCATTTGTGGTTCCTTCGAGCCATACCATTTGTGGTTCCTTCGAGCCATACCATTTGTGGTTCCTTCGAGCCGCACTAACTGTTTATAAATATCTACTTCAGCTTCAGTGCAGCACTTAACAAAAAGTAAAATTAACCTTTTTCACCGCCCAACTATCCTGCACGCGATGTCCCGCTGTACGCCAACGTATATATGTATTTTAATAAATTAGGTACAAAGAAGAACTTCTATAGAAGTGCTGGCGTGGACGGCACGAAAATCTCGAACTTCTATAGAAGTTGTTGGCGGTAAAAAGGTTAATGCCGACTAAAAATGAGTCCTAGATTTTTCGATCTAATAAATAATAATAAATTTTCCTACACTCACACCAATTATCTAGCCCAAGAGAAGCTTCGTTATGAAACTCGTTATATGGTTACTAGACAACGGATAAACATACTTAAAATACTTAAATACATACTTATTATACATAGAAAACACCCGGACCCGAGACAATTTAGAAAAACAATAATTTCTAAATTGACCCGACCGGGGATCCAACCCGGACCTCAGAGATGGCGACACCATGAAAACCGGTGTACAAACCACTCGACCAAGGAGGTCGTCGAATCGTCGAGTCGTCGATCCGATCCGAACCCCTCGGAGAATCTAGTAGGGCACGGGGACACGCACTAGTGCGTGATGCTGTTCCCTCTAGAAGACCTCTGAAGGTTCTCCTATTCACACGGCTTGATGAACCCTTTAAGTTTCTCACCGCCCCCAAAAAGCTCGGTGAAGCTGAAAATGTCAATCAGCTCTTCAAATAAAACTACTTTAGATTTTTCTTTATGTACTTTCTTGGATTTTCTTTTTTTATTTTCTTGGATTTTTCACACCCAGTCGCTGTTCGAAGAGCCGTTCCACCATCCGTACTCGATCGCGGTGTTCGAGAACACTGTCTTCTGGAGCGACTGGACATCCAACACCATCCAGACGGCCGACAAGCTGCATGGAACTGGACAGAAGAGGAACGCGCTCGTCACCTTGGATTCACCTGTGTATGGTAAGTGTGGTCACGCCAATTAACTTTTTACTAGAAAGCTGCTTTTGGTTATAAACTCGATGACTGACTGATGCACAGCAAGCGGTGCGTTGAGAGGAGCGTTTATAAGATAAGATAAGTTAGGATAATTACATATTTGCACTTCGACATGGTATAAAGATGTTACAGTGGGTCCGGCCGTTACGCCCTCGTTCCGCGACGCTCATGATTTTTAGTTTTTTTTGCAAATTTCTTGAGAAAGTACTGTTGCGATTAAAATTGTTAAAAGAAAATAATAAATTATGTTAGTCTGAGTTGAACTATGTATTTTTTTTGTTTAAATATGAATATGAAGTAAGTTGATTTGTATAGAAATATTAGGTGAAATAAAAGTTAGTTGATTTTGTTTGTATAATATGTTTTTTTTGTTTTATATATATAATAGCATGCAATCATACATTATAATCACAGTATAACTCTAATAATTAATAATTGAAATGCACAGATTAATAAGACTATAAAAAAAAACACAATTTGACTTGTGATTTTTTTCCATTTCAACGCATGGTTGCCTGGGAGAAATTGCTTTTTAGCGATAAGGCCGCCAGCCATTTGTACTGCTTCTATTTTATTTGCCGTTCTCTCGCTTTAACGACAAACGAGGATATGTGTGACAAACTTTAACTCTCTTATGCTACGGCTCCACCTGCGTCTTAATGCGTAAATTTGCACGTTAATTTATCTAATGGCATTAAACATTAGGCGATAGCTCGGGTGTCGGTTTTTTTGACACATTAAAAGGTTTTAGCGCGTAGTACCTTAATGTAGCCAACGCTCATTTTTAATGCCTTAATTAACGCGTGGTTGGCCATTAACATCAATGTTAACGTTAATGCAGGTGGAGCCGTAGCATTAAGGGTCACCAGGACCGCCACCAGGCGTTGCGTTGCTCCATTGCCATACAAAGTCTCATTTTCGTTAACGTGATCGAATCACTTATCATATAAAATATTTTTGTTTTTTTTTTATATTTTTTTTATATTGGCATGTCATAGTGACTACATCCTGCCTGATGGTAAGCAGCCGATGCAGTCCAAAATAATGAGAGCGCTCCCCACCGTGGAACAAGCACGATAACAAGCTCACCCATTCATGACGGCCTACATAAATGCCGTTTCACGCCCCGCTTAAAAGACCCGGGACTATAGGAACTGGGAAACACATGCGCCGGCAAAGAATTCCAAAGCCGAATAGTCTTACAGAGGAACGACTTGCTAAATTTTTTGGTACGAGTACTGATTGTCTGTACAGTATGATGGTGATTCCTAAGACCAGCACGTGTAGTCCGGGAGAGGAAAGGAGAGGGCGGGATTAGATCAAAAAGCTTTTAAACACTCTCCGTAGTGATTCCGGTAGAAGACACTGAGAGAAGCAATGTCTCTACGCAGCTGGAGGTCCTCAAGAGAGGCTGTAACCTCAGCATCTCCAATAATGCGTACCGCTCGCCTTTGCAGTCTATCAAGTGCATCGAGGAGGTATTTAGCGGAGCCGTCCCATAGATGGGAACAATACTCCATACTCGATCGCACCTGAGTCTTGTACAGCAAACAGCGCTGCTCGGGAGTGAAAAACCGCCTCACCTTATTGAGAATACCCAACTTACGGGAGGCAGTTAAAATAACACTCTCGATGTAACATTTTGGATTCAGTTCCTGGCCGATGTCCATGCCAAGAATGCTGAGGTCCATCGAAATGGGTAACGGAGAGTTCTGAAAAGAGGGAGCAGTAAGGAAGCGAGTTACTTTTGACGAAAATGGACTAACCTGGGTTTTGCTGGCATTGAATTCGACCAGGTTTTCAGATCCCCACTTAGACACACGATCGAGAGTCAGGTTCAATTTGGCTACCAGTTCTTGCCTTTTCACCACGATATCGGCTTTCTTTGCCGCAGGATGTCCCAAGTACCGCTCATGCACCGTACTGTCATCCGCATAACAATGAATATTGCCCAAAGACAACATGTCATTGATATGCAGAAGAAATAGAGTAGGTGAAAGCACAGAACCCTGCGGCACTCCGGCATTAACTTTGTAGAACGCGGAGGAATTACCCTCACAAAGGACACGAATCCTCCGCTCTTCTAGAAAGCCTGCAACCCAGGCGCACAAACGGGGCGGCAAACCGAAGGCCGGCAACTTGGAAAGAAGGGAACGATGCCACACTCTATCGAAAGCTTTGGCGATATCAAGGCTAACTGCCAGGGATTCGCCGTGCTTGTCCATCGCTTCACCCCATGCGTGAGTAACGTACGCTAGAAGATCACCTGAACCCATACTGGCGATCATGAAGCAGCGAGTGATCCTCTAGGTAGTGAATAAGCTGAGAATTAATTATCCGCTCAAACACCTTGCACAGCACAGAAGTTACTGCGATGGGTCGATAGTTGGCTGGATCCGAGCGATCCCCTTTTTTGGGGATGGGTTGTATGTTCGCTTCCTTCCAAGACACAGGCACAATACCGGTATCGTACGACTCCCTAAACAATCGTTTCAACACAGGAGACAACTCAGCCGCGCATCTGAGCAGAACAATCGCTGGAACACCATCCGGCTCGCTAGCCTTCCGCACGTCGAGCGACCGCAGCACGGCACGTACATCACACTGCCTGATACGAATATCAGGCATGGTGGCCCCACAATGTGCTATAATAGGTGGAGTGGCGCCACAATCGTCGACGCGCGAATTAGCCGCGAAAAGGTCAGCCAACAAGTTCGCCTTCTCAAGCGGCTGGTAAGCTAACGAGCCATCTGAATGTTTCAACGGGGGCAGCGAGGAAGAGCAGAAGTTGACCTGCACGCCCTTAGCGAGCCGCCAATAGCTACGGCTACCCGTGGGGTGCGAGATCAACTCCTGCCCTACCCTCGCCACTCTTTGTGCATCCGCTCCTGCGAGAGCCCTCTTATTAGACTTAGAGGCCTTGTTATAAGCCGCCTTCAAGGACCCGATACTGGGGTCATTTGATGCGCAAGCCCTCGTCCAAGCACGATACGCCGCCTGCTTGCATTCAGCAGCTTTGGCGCATTCGCGATTGAACCAAGGTCGCTGTCTACCAACGCTGGCAAGATCCGTGAACGGAATATAATATTCCATGCCCAACAAGATCTCATCAGCAATGGTGGAGGCGCACTCCGACGGGTCCTTTCCAAGAAAGCAGCTCTGGCCCCATGAGACGGATGCAAAGTAATCACGCAATCCGTCCCAATCTGCCGACGAGTAGTGCCACAGACGACGCTTGGTCTCCACCGTTTTCGGTGGACCAACGCAATGTGGTGCTGTGGCAATGACCAAGCAGTGGTCTGACGAGCCTAGAGGTGCAAGCACCGACACTCTATACCCTGCAGGGTGACTCGTCAACATTAAGTCTAACATAGAGGGCGCTTGACCCACGATATCAGGTATCCTGGTGGGCTGGTCTACCAATTGTTTAAGGTTTTGCGTCAGAGCGAAGGCATGAGCGACTCTACCAGCGTGATCAGTTTTGGAGGAGCCCAACCATGTTTCATGGTGGGCGTTGAAGTCCCCCAAAACCACCACCATGAAAACTATTGTTGTTTTGTTTATATAATTTTTTACGCAAATTTTGTTGCGAACAAATTACAAAAACTCAAATGTTGAAAAAATTTCCACGAGCAGGATTTGAACCTGCACCCTTCTGACATACCGGGTCAGGTGCTCTCCCAATTGAGCTATTCGAATGGCAAATATAAAGAGTACATAGCGCTCTGTGGACTAGGTCGGAAATAGGATGTATGACCATGAATGATTGTCACCAGGCATGCACATCTACCACCCGGTGATCTACAACCCCATACACCATCCGTGCAAGGACCACAACTGTTCCCACCTGTGCTTGGAGTCAGCCAATAGGACCAGCGTATGCGCCTGCCCCGACGGCATGGAGCTGAAAGGAAACAATTGTCAACGTAAGTACTAATCAATATTGCTTATCTATACTACTGGCGACCCGCCCCGGCTTCGCACGGAAGCAATGCTGATACACGCAACCGCTATGTCCCTGCATTTTAAATCTGTAATATCTTCGAAAATATTCATTTAAATTACAAGCTGTAAAGGGCCTTATTGATCTATAGGGTCTAACAATATCAATAAGCGAACGTTTAAGGGGAGCATCTATACATCACACTGAGCATGCTTACCAAATTTGGTCTAAAACTACAGGCTCGTTACTGAGATAATCAACAAAACAATATCATAATTCACCAAAAAATACACATAGTAGCTGTACTACACACACATAAAGTTAGCCGTGTGTGTATGAATGTCATACAATAGTTTTCAATTGTGTGCGTGTATCTGTACACTATCTTTTTATTGACGCTTGCGTGCGTGTTAGTAAAGATACAGCATGTTCATGATGTGCATTATTTTAATTGATTTTAAAAAAATCACTATAAAACTGGAGCCCATTTTTTGTCATTGTATTCAGAATGATGTATAGATACCGCCCCTAAACGTTCGCTTATTGATTTTGTTAGACCCTGTATATTAAGTGCACAATGTATTTAAGGTACTTAATTGGATAAGGATTAATGCTGTATTGCATAAAATCACACACAACAGCTGAATAGGGTGCATAGTGTGAGTTTATTATCCGTATTCATTCGATAAAATAAATAATAATAAAATAAAATAATTTTATTTTTATCTTTAACAATGTTTGCCTTATCTATACGGTTGATTGGAGTCTCCATTTAAGCAAACTTAGCCGGTGTTTGAAGACTCCGCTCCTCCCCTAAAAATAAGTACTAGCAAAGGGCAGTATGGTACTTACCAACATAAATTATTTCATTAACCTTTTATAATTGTTAAACTAAAAAGCAAACTAAAAACTAAAAAGCAAGGCTGGTGTGCGTGCGTGCGTGCGTGCGTGCGTGGGTGTGTGTGTGTGCGTGTGTGCGTGTGTGCGTGTGTGCGTGTGTGCGTGTGTTGTTCAAGCAACAAATATACCTAATAAAAGGTATGAAATGCGAATAAGTAGGGATTCATAATACATTCATTATATGTTTTATCATATATGTATATATCTTTATTTCTTTTATTATATAGGAATGCAGAACGTGAATTGATTTGCCTACTGGCTTATATGGTTTTTGTAGCAATCGGCTTGGCTACAATGTCTTTTCGAATACGTTTACGAAAACGAAAATTAATATGACATTGAAGCAGCGCCTCCTGGCGGCATACGAGAAGAGTTAACATTTTGCCATACAAATTCTCGTTTTCGTTGACGTGATCGAATGGCGAATGAAACTCGCACCTTTGCGGCAACTTTAGAGTTTTCAGTTTCTTTGTTTATTTGATTTTTTTGTTATTGTAATTTCTTTGTTTTATCCTAATTAATAATTATGATAAGTGGTACCCAGTGTTCGACGACCTTTAATATTTAATATTAATACGTGAAGCAAAAACTTTGTACCCCTTTTTTACGAAAATTGCGCGGACGGAGGAGTATGAAATTTCGTACACTTATAGTTTATGTAGAGAAGGTTATCCGAATGTTAATATTTTTTTTTAAATTATGCATAAAAATACATCAAATCAATACAACAAACATTACACACACTACCATGCATTTGACACACACGACCATGTATTTGACACACACGTTTAAACTCTTTTCAAAAATGGAAGGCGAAATCTGTCAATGCCAATCCAAACTCACAATCATTTTTAATTTTTCATTGCTTAAGATACAATCCGTGCAGCCTTAATAAAATTGCGGTCGAATTTCGACCACTGGGCGACTGGGCTAGTATTTAAAAATATATAAAGAATATTTTCATTTCGTCCAGTTTAAGCTGTATGAATAGTCTCGGACCATGTTCGGTTTCAGTTTTTAATTTGTGTAGTTGTTTTTATCAATACTATGTGTAAGTGTCACTGTTATTTCTAACAATCAGCGGCACACTGATTGTTTGAAATTACAATGCGAATTTTATATTGGGTTCAGCAACTGATTTTTACTTTAGCAACAATACTGTACACCTGCGTCATCTAGTAAAATGTCAATAAAATTTTATATTATTTTGTTGGTGACGAAAACTGATGTCGCTCACTGTACCACTACGATACTTCTCCGCCCCGATCCGATCTGAACACACACTAGTGCGTGATGCCGTTCCCTCTAGAAAACCTCCGAAGGTTTCACACGGCATGAAGAACCCTTTAAGTTTCTCGCCGCCTCCAAAAAATCCTGGTGAAGCTGAAAACGACGTCTGAGGCAATCAGTTCTCTCCAAAACAAAAACACTACGATATTTACTTACAGATATGGAACACTACACACCGGTGTACCTGGTGATTGGAGGGGGCTCCGCCTTCACGCGCGTGGAGCTGAACGTGCTGGGTAACCCGGAGGCCCACGGTACAGACTTCAACTTAGGGAGGGTGCAGGCCATGGCTTATGACAACACTAGAGGTACGGTGCGATGTAGCTTCGGTTAGTTGGCATGGCAATGACGTAACAGGCACGCGAATGGTACACACGCCTGAGCGTAAAACTACCACAAACTGCCACAGTTTTCTCAATAGACTTTAAACTCTATGTATATGGCATATGGTTGAACATTTATTGAAGACTTTTATTTTGACAGTTTAGATAGGTTGATTGGTGTTTGTACATTACGATGATACGCTCCGGTCAGTCTCTACTAGGGAATCCAACCCCGCATCGAAATCTCAATCCCGCAAGCCTTTATTTTATAATTCGATTAAGCTATAATAACTGTATTGCTAATTCATAACCGGAAGTTTCAACAATAAATTTTTTTTGTTTTTTTAATTAATTTTTGTTAATTTTTCTCTTAGTCCTTTTCTTTTAATAGGTGTGCTGCGTATATGCCGCCTTTTGTTTTTACCACTGCCCACGATCAAGGACGATACCTTAGTAATTTTAAAAACGAACGAACAAACATACAGGTTACTCAAGATAGCGTAAGCTAGAATACAAATTCTTAGTAGTCGTAGTCATACAAATGACTACTGCCCCAAATACAACAAATTTTCCAAATTTATTTATGTTTATTTTTTGGCATACGTTTTAATTTATGGGCTAAGTTACTAAGCAAAGGGAGGAAAAATCGTGAGTTCCATAGAGAAGGAAGTTTAATTTAAGATGTGGGGCTTTAAAGAGATCTCAATATGTGCACAGAGTAGGAACAGAGAGGTCACTCCGCAAAAACATTTCACTAAATAGCTATTCTAGCTGAGGTAAAATAAAGTTCAATTCAAATCGCAGACCGCAAGTGCGGTGCCTCTGAGAGACGGTTGCGACAGCGACGCACCGTCTCTTTCTATCGCGTAGCTCTTTGTGTAGAAACACACTATGCCGAAGGTACGCGACCGAAGTTCCGCGGCTGATTTTACGTTCCGACGTATTCGGCTGATATGACACACCATAAGTGCCGAACTTACGCCCCGCCCCCGGATCTTCGTAGGCAATCGAAACGAACTTCGGTCGCGTATAATGTGTGCTCTATAGAATAAGTTGCCGCTGAACTTACGCCCGACCGAAGTTCGGCTGTACGCTTTAACGCAACGTAATTTCGGTATTGTGTGTCGTCAGTAATTCAAATAGCATTGCAGGCGTAATCATGCCGAACTTCGGTCGCGTAATTTCGGCATAGTGTGTTCCTACACTTTATATCCTGTCGGCCTATTTCAAGAGGCCTGATGTACCTGTAGCATTATACCTAAAGTGCGGAGTGAGACGGGACTGCTAACAAAAGTCTTTGTCAAAATAAAAAATGTTATTATTATTGTTTTAGTTTATTCAAGTAAATTGCAATACCTGAAAAGGATAATTAAGTTTATAAGCCACCTACGTTTTACGTAGTATCTGTATGTAAACACTTAATATGCAAAAAATGTATTTGTATTTGCATTTAGAGGACCGTGACGTAGTACTATTAGTTATTCTGTGCCGTGACGCAGGGGAAAATGAACTCTAATTAGCTGACACTAAGATTGTTTATAGACACACTGTACGTCTACGATGGGCAACGAAAAACGATAAGTTACATGAACATGACGGACTTTAAGTCGGGGGTCACCCATCCATACATCTCCCGGGGGCTGCACGACGTCGTCGATATGGACTATGGTATGTCATCATGATTTATTAATTTTCATTTTATTTGGGATAGCAAACTGCATACATGAAGATGTACATATTTATATGTTTTAATAAAGTGTATATTATTTTACTTTTTTGCAATTTATTAAATTATTATTATTTTGATACAATATTGAATGTTATAAATTTAAATTAAGCATAAAAAATATTTCAATTAAATTTTCTGCATAACATGTGTTAGAATTCTATTTAATTTTAAATTTATTGTATGTATTATTTCCATTGCTTTCGCATCTGCATGATTAGCTGTTTGTACACGTTTTCTGGATGTCGGTCTTGCACTGTTCTATTATAATTGCTATTTTCTACTAATGTTGACTATCATCTGTTGTGTACTCCATAAATATATAATCTTATTACAGCTAATGTCAGTTATCCACATAGTTTTAATAAAAAACAGAAAATATTATTCTTTAGTATTTTCGTCATAATATTTTAATGGTTTTTATATATTAATATTAATGGTTCAGAAACGAAGATTGTTGATGTTTTAAGTCGAAGAAGCGAGGTAGCTAGCCTGCCATTCTTCTTACACACAAACCGTTTTCTTTTGATAACTAGCGCCATAGCCCAGGTGGTGGCGTTAAGCTGAGAAAAAGCCGTTTTAAGCATTTAATTTAGCATTTATACTTGAGAACCTCCTTGTTCGAGTGGCTTGCACACCGGTTTTCATGGTGTCGCCATCTCTGAGGTCCTGGGTTGGATCCCTGGTCGGATCAATTTAGAAATACCTGTTTTTCTAAATTGCTTCGGGTCGGGGTGTTTCCTATATATAATAAGTATGTATTTAAGTATATTAAGTATGTTTATCCGATGTTTAGTTAACCATTTATCAAGTTTCTAATGAAGCTTTTCTTGGGGCTAGATAATTGGTGTGAGTGTGGGAAACATTTATTTATTTATTATATTTAGTTGTAGGTTTTTAACCGACTTCAAAAAAGGAGGAGGTTACTCAATTCGACTCGTATATATTTTTTTTATGTGTGTTCGCGGATAACTTCTTCGTTTATGAACCGGTTTTGATGATTCTTTTTTTGTTGGAAAGAAGATATCCCAAGGGTGGTACCATGATATGGAATAAGTAGGGGCGACTAGTGCTTCTGTTAATGTTTTCATTAAGTATTTTAAAGCACTACTACTTAATGAAGGTCTGAAGTTGATCTGATGATGGAGCCGAAAGACAGTCGAGGGAACTCCTCAACGATTCACAGCAATTACATGGTATTTGGGCTTGATTAATTAGTATTGATGAGAAATTTACACCTAGATGGGTTGTGACTGCCATTAGGGGTCTGACGATGAAGACGAAGGACAGTCAAGGGAACTCCTTAACGTTTTACAGTAGCTACCTTGTGTTTGGTCTTAATTCATTTTTTTTTATAAGTACTTTGCACCCATATGGGTTATAAGTGCCATTACAGGTCTGATGATGAAGACCATAACAGTCGAGGGAATTCCTCAACGATTTACAGCAGTTACCTTTTGTTGGGCTTACTTCATACAGTTCAATATGCCAAAATGTTTAGTTCGTACAAAAATAATACATAATTAAGATTGAAGTTTTACATAGGAATACCTAGTGGTAGTAGTAGAGTAGGTAGTCCTACTAGGCCATCGTTTCCTCATCCGAGAAGCATCTTTGTTAGGTCTACGTCTACCCATCATGTTATCCTTGGGTAACATTCATTGCTATGCAGACGACAGTACAGTTCAGCGGCGTTATTTGGGTCACCCTGCGGCAAAGCAAGCCGATATAGTGGAGTCAAGACGTAAAATTGTCATTGAGCTGGACGAGGAGTTAGACCGCATTTATAAATGGGGCTCTGATAACCTCGTCCAGTTCAATGCCAAAAAGACACAGGTCTGCGCTGTCACTGCCAAAAAGTCCGCATTTCTCCCCCAGCCCTCCTTCCAGAGCAACCTATTACCCATCCAGACTGGTCTCAATCTCTTAGGTATGGACATACACAGCGACCTCAACCCGAAGAGCTATATTGAGAGCATCATAACCACAGCCTCACGTAAACTCGGAATCCTGAACAAAGTGAAGCGGTTCTTCACGCCTGAGCAACGTTGTCTTTTGTATAAGACTCAGGTGCGCTCCTGCGTGGAGTATTGCTCTCATCTTTGGGACGGATCCGCCAAGTACTTGCTCGAAGCTCTTGACAGGTTGCAGAGTCGTGCTGTCCGTATTATCGGTAACGATGACGTTACAACCAGTCTGGAGCCGTTACAGCTACGTAGGGACATTGCTTCCCTTAGTGCTTTCTACCGCCTTTACCACGGTGAATGCTCTGAGGAGCTCTTTAACCTCATTCCTCCCTCTCCATTCCTTTCCAGATCGACGCGTGCAGGTCTGAGAAGCCACCCTCATACCGTGCTGACCATCAAGACACGTACCAAAAAGTTTGGACAATCGTTCCTTTGCCGAACTGCCCGTATGTGGAATGCGCTTCCCGCACACGTGTTTCCCTCCTCTTTCTCTCCCGGGTTATTTAAGCGGGGCGTGAAAAAGCATTTATGCAGGCCGCCATAGCGTGAGCGTTCGGCATAGCGTGGTAGCGCTGTGATGAACGCTTTCACTTCTTGGGCTTCACTGGCTGCTTTTCATCAGGCAGGGTGAAGCCATTATGGCGTGTCACAATAAAAAAAAATCACTAAAAATCGTAAAATAAAATAATTATTAACAAAAAAAACTGACTTCAAAAAACAGGAAACTTAAAAAAGTAAAAACAGCTCTAAAAATCAATAAATAATATTGAATCGATCGGCGTAAAAACACTACCTAAAATGCAACTCTACCTCCCGGACTATAATAATAATGTGGTATATATTTTATATATATTTTTATAAAGTTAAAAATATAGAGCACAAGTAGGGCTGCCATCAGCTACCTAAATTACGGACCCAGGACAAAAACTTCAAAAACCCAGGACATTTGGGTGAAATATTTTTTTTCCCGTACTCCCTCGAAAAATAATTACTATAAAATAAAAACATACCTAGTTGTCATATTTTTATATACACGGATATATTTGCCGCACCGCATTTTTAACTATGAAATGCTGTAATTTATTGCTAATTGTTCCATTCTATCAAGTTAATCGGATTTCCCCTGACATAAAAAATGCCCGGGTTATTAGAACACACTTTTCAGAAACCCCGCCCGGTCGCTCCCCGAACGCAAACCCCCCAAACTAGGACAAATCCGGAGAAACCCGGACGAATGGCAACCCTAAGCACAAAACACTTTTGAGAACGACACTTGAAAATATTTTTTTTACTTTGGCCCTTATACATCGATATAAAAAGTGACTTCGGTGTGGATGCACCATTTAATGTTTGTATTGTACGCAGATTACGCTACAGACACCCTTTACATAGTGGATGCCGGCAACGGCTTCGTTGAGGCAGTATCTTTACGGACCCACAAACGCGCCTTACTAATGCGGCTGGCAGATCAGGAGGTGCCGGTCAGCTTCTGCGTCATGCCGGAGTATGGGTGAGTGATTAGCATTGACCGGAATGAAGAGCTCGATGGCGCAGTGGTTAACGCGCCCGGTCTGCGAGTGCTGAGGTTTAGCAACTTTGGCAACGACCGGTCATCGGATGGGTGACCAAACATTTGACGGGCATGTTGTTCGGGCTGCCCCGATGGTAGAGAAAAATGATAAGAGAAGATAAGATAAAACTGATGTAATTAGACAATTTCTACGACTAAATGGTAAAATGGTAGGTAATGAGTACGCGCGACACTCTTGGTAGGTAATTGCGAACTGGTTTGTGCAATACAATTTAATAAAAGGTGCAAATGAGGTCAACTCGAAAAGTGCTGCTAAAGGAAATATGCACTGTACGTAGCTAGCTCGTACACATGTCATAGGGTGCGGTTCAATAATCATAAAAAATAAAAACACAATAGAAATTGGATATTCTGATATTTGAAATTGAACTGTACTGTTCTTCAATACGACAAAATTTCCAATGTCAGTATGTTTTGACTTGCACCAATATTGTATTGGTAGTGCGATTTATCATCTCGAGCTCTCCCGTGTCCTGAAGTCACGTAAACCCGTTGGGTTCCGGCTGCATTAGCAGTCGTTAACAACCACCAATATGCACTGGGGCAGCGTGGTAGTTTATGACCCGTTCTCCCTATCCGTCTATTGTCGTGCCCCAGCAGTGGGGACATAAAATGAGCTGATGATGAATTGACATAAGGGTGCCGACAAGACAAGACTAAGGGCTAAAAAAGTTATGCGGAACCGAGCGACGGTCAGCATCGTCGTACTGTAGTATTTCATAAACGACCATGTAATTAAGCATACGCGACCGACGTACCCCGTACGACCCCCGTGTGGTGCCGGGGATAAAGAATTGCATCACCCCATCTCAACCCGTGGGTGTCGTAAAAGGCGACTAAGGGACCATTCCAGAGGATGGGCAGCAGCATCTCTCTGAGGTTACCTTCAACCTACTGCGATCGCCAACCCGCCTGCCAAGCGTGGCGATTATGGCAAATACCCCCCATGACATGCACACCAGCAAAAACCGGCCCCTAGTCCCCGGCGGCCCCGCTCGCCCTAGCTACGGTAGCGGCCAAGGCAGCGACGGGGCAGGGGGTGCTAAGAATCTCCGGCAGAGACCTGGCTACCGCCAACAACGAACTCTGGCCCTGGCAACATTTAACACGCGCACATTACGGACTGACGAGAAGATTTACGAACTGGAGGAAGAATTGAGCAAGATACGGTGGGACATAGTTGGATTATCTGAAGTCCGAAGAGAGGGGGAGGACTCGATAATCCTCAAGTCCGGTAACTTGCTCTATTTCCGGGAGGGCGAACAACTGTCCCAAGGTGGTGTCGGGTTCATCGTCCACAAGTCCCTCGTGAACAACGTTGTCGAGACCGGGAGTGTGTCGCCTAGGGTAGCGTACCTTATACTCAGAATAACCAAACGGTATTCGTTGAAGGTCATACAGGTTTATGCTCCTACTACGACACACCCTGACGATGAGGTGGAAGCTACGTATGAGGACATCTCTAGAGCCATACAAGCCTCCAAAACTCATTACACCGTTGTCATGGGAGACTTTAACGCAAAACTGGGCAAACGAAGCGGCGATGAGATGAGAGTGGGACGATTTGGGGTTGGTAATCGGAACTCCCGGGGCCAACTGCTGGCGGACTTTCTTGAGAGGGAGGGCCTCTTTATGATGAACTCCTTTTTCAGGAAAGCTGAACACCGCAAGTGGACCTGGATGAGTTCCGATGGTGCAACAAAAAACGAGATTGACTTTATCATGTCGACGAGGAAGCAAATATTCAATGATGTCACTGTGATCAATGCGTTTAAAACTGGCAGCGATCACCGGTTGGTAAGAGGCACATTGAATATCAACGTTAAGCTGGAAAGACGTCGATTGATAAGGTCTACGCTCCGTCCTGCACCCATCCAAATCCAAAACCCCGAAAGCTTTCAGCTCGAATTGCAGAATCGCTTCGAGCGCCTAAATAATTGTGAAAATGTGGACGAATACAGCAACAGGTTTGTGGAAACTGTCCAAACGGTTGGGTCCAAGTTCTTTAAAACTCACCGTGCAAAAGGAACCAAAAAGTTCTCAGACCATACCCTAAAACTAATGGAAGAGCGGCGCGCAATGGTTCTGCTTTCCTCAGGTGATGCGTCTCAGTTTCGGCGGCTAAATAGGCAGATCTCGAAGTCTATGACTCGCGACACGCGCCAATTTAATACTAACCGTATTAAAGAGGCCATTGAGCGGAACAAAGGCTCAAAAGTGTTCGCAAGAGATCTGGGTATTGGGCAGTGCCAACTGACGACGCTGAAAACCGATGACGGCAGAACTGTCACGACCAGGTCCGATGTTATGGGAGAGGTTGAGAAGTTCTATGGACAGCTTTACACATCCACACGGCCACCTGTACAAAGCTTAGCTAAAGACCCTAGAGCTAAGTTAACCCGGCACTATACCGAAGACATCCCGGACATCAGCCTATACGAGATTAGTATGGCTCTCAAACAGCTCAAAAATGGCAGGGCACCAGGTGCTGACGGAATTACGGCCGAGCTTCTGAAAGCAGGCGGAAGACCGGTACTCGTAGCTCTTCAGAAGCTATTTAATTCCGTGGTACTGGGGGGCAGAACGCCAGAGACTTGGCACGAAGGTATGGTGGTACTGTTCTTCAAAAAGGGCGACAAAACCCTGCTGAAGAACTACAGGCCCATCTCACTTCTAAGCCACGTCTACAAGCTGTTTTCGAGAGTCATAACGAATCGTCTCGCACGCAGGTTTGATGACTTCCAGCCTATCGAACAAGCCGGTTTCCGAAAAGGCTTCAGCACCATAGACCACATACATACGCTACGGCAGGTTATACAGAAGACCGAAGAGTATAACCAGCCTCTTTGCTTAGCGTTTGTGGACTATGAAAAAGCCTTCGATTCGATTGAGACATGGGCCGTGCTACAGTCTCTCCAGCGGTGCCAAATTGACTATCGGTACATCGAAGTGTTGAGGTGTTTGTATGAAAGCGCCACTATGTCAGTCCGTCTTCAGGACCAGAGCTCGAAACCTATCCAGTTGCAGCGAGGAGTGAGACAGGGAGATGTGATTTCTCCGAAACTGTTCACTGCTGCACTGGAAGATGTTTTCAAGCTTCTGGACTGGAAAGGACTCGGCATCAACGTCAACGGCGTATACATCACTCACCTTCGGTTTGCTGACGATATAGTGGTCATGGCTGAGACCCTGGAAGACCTCGGCGCAATGCTCGGTGACCTCAACAGAGTCTCTCAACAAGTGGGCCTTAAAATGAACATGGAGAAGACGAAAGTTATGTCGAACTCACGTGTCGTACCCACTCCTCTGAAGGTTGGGGACTCTGCCCTTGAAGTTGTGGACAATTATGTTTACCTGGGACAAACGGTCCAGCTAGGTAGGTCCAACTTCAGCAAAGAGGTCAATCGTCGAATCCAATTAGGCTGGGCAGCGTTCGGTAAGCTTCGAAATATCTTCTCGTCCGATATACCGCAGTGTCTCAAGACGAAAGTCTTTGACCAGTGTGTGTTGCCAGTGATGACATACGGGACTGAGACGTGGTCGCTCACTATGGGCCTCGTAAAAAGGCTCAAGGTCACTCAAAGAGCAATGGAGAGGCTATGCTCGGGGTTTCTCTGCGTGATCGAATCAGAAATGAGGAGATCCGCAGAAGAACAAAGGTAACCGACATCGCCCGAAGAGTTGCTAAGCTCATGTGGCAGTGGGCAGGTCACATTGCTCGCAGGACTGATGGCCGCTGGGGCGGGATAGTCCTGGAGTGGCGACCACGTACCGGAAAGCGCAGTGTGGGCAGGCCTCCAACAAGGTGGACCGACGATCTGGTGAAGGTCGCGGGAAGCCGCTGGATGCGAGCAGCACAAAACCGGCGTTGTGGAGATCCTTGGGGGAGGCCTTTGTCCAGCAGTGGACGTCTTTTGGCTGAGATGATGATGATGATGATGACCGACGTACGCACCGACAGTCGGTCCACCGCTGCTTTAAGAGCGTTTACGCCGCACACTAGCACCGCCAATGAAAAAAAAACATATCTAGTAATTAGAGATAGAAAATCAAATTATGCTCAACAAACTATCTAAATGAAGTAATTTAGCATTTTTACGTCAATTAATGAACACCTGACATGTTATGGCTTAGTTAAATATGGCGTTATAGTTAAAAGTGCCGTAACGTCTTATTTAGCTAAATCATAACATGTGAGGTGTTCATTAGGTGCTGTAAAAATGCTAAATTACTTCATTCAAATCGTTTGTTGGGCATAATTTAATTTTCTATCTCTAATTACTAGATATGTTTTTTTTTTCATTAGTGGCGCTAGTGTGCGGCGTAAATGCTCTTAACAGTAACAGTGGTTAAAACTACCTACCAACGCTTTTTTATCGAATTCCGGATCCCGGAAATAGTTTTAGTTCTTCGTATCGATTTAGTACTTTGTATTTTGGTAGCTTTACCCTACTGTGTTTTTGTTAGAGGCAAATAAAGTTATTAATTATTATTATTGTTATCTCTCTATTTATTTTTTTACATATTAATTTACATTTTTAAATATTTTCTAAAAAACCAAACAAACATTTAAAAATATAAAAAATAGGGGTCCACCGGCATCGGGACCAGGGTCCAAACTACCGGTGATTAGGGCTCCAGAGACAGGAACCTCCTCACAATGCGTGCCGTATCAAGGAGAACTGCCTTCTGAATCAGGCCCTTGATCCAGCCGCCTAACGAGAGCCTCATGAGATGTTGATCGAGGCTCTTGGCCATCAGGCCGTTGGCCGTAACAACAATCGGCACGATGACAGCCGAGTCCACATTCCACATGTCGACAACCTCATGTGCTAAGTCGAGATATTTGATTTGTTTCTCTTTCTCAGCTTTCACGAGGTTCTCGTCATGGGGAATGGTGATATCGACAATCATCGTATTATTGTTACTATTATTACCTAAAGTTGGCGACAAGACAAGACCAAGAATGGTTAAAACCATAAATTTTTTGCTATTGATTTAATAGTTTGTTACGATAGGTATTAAAGTTAGATAATAAGGGGCAGGTCGATAGGGAGATCCTTGGGGGAGGCCTTTGTCCAGCAATGGACGTCTTTTGGCTGAGACGATTATGCTGATGATAATGATGATGATGATGATGACTTAACAGGAGAATGCTGCTTGCCGTGCTGGAGACTGAGCAGGGTAGAGAGGTTCATATCGACAGCGTCGGCCTGAACGGGGAGGACCGGGCGCGACTCATCAGCACCGACCTCAAGGGTAAACTCAAGACTTTGTACTTGTACTTCATCAGATTGAAGTGGTTCATTTCACAAACTATTCCGTTGTCATAACTCAAACATTCAAATGACAAGCTGCTATTTTGAAAATTCATCGTTTTATTTTATTTTAAAAGATAAACTGACATATTTAGTTTTCAACATTTTTCAGAAAGCAAAAAGAATGTTTTACAAATAATTTCACCAAAATTAGAATATATATATTTTTAAGTACAATACAATAATTGCATTGTAATAAAACATGTACAAATGTGCCAGGTCCTAGGGTCCGCTTGCGCTACGACCGGATGTCCGACGTGGTGTACATAGCGGACGACGGGAACGGAGTCATCGACCTCATACATCCTCAAGGTAATAGAATACTTACGAGTATAACATCTCTCACACTCCCCAAAAAATAAATCTATGGTGAAAAAAATTATCGGTTACAGCCATGTTACATTTCGGTTCAAACTTTGAAGCTCTAAGGCCAGACGCGATTTGGACGCACGATACATTCTTTTCCTCCAATTTCTATTGTGTTTTTATTTTTTATGATTATTGAACCGCACCCTATGACATGTGTACGAGCTAGCTACGTACAGTGCATATTTCCTTTAGCAGCACTTTTCGAGTTGACCTCATTTGCACCTTTTATTAAATTGTATTGCACAAACCAGTTCGCAATTACCTACCAAGAGTGTCGCGCGTACTCATTACCTACCATTTTACCATTTAGTCGTAGAAATTGTCTAATTACATCAGTTTTATCTTATCTTCTCTTATCATTTATCTCTACCATCGGGGCAGCCCGAACAACATGCCCGTCAGATCGTCAGGACAGGTGCACTGCCAACGGGTGCAGGTGCAAATCCTGCTCGTGGATTTTTTTCAACACTCTCTTTTTTCTTATTTTATTTTTTTATTTTAATGAATAGGTACAAACACAGCTTACAGGCTAAAAAATACAGCTACAACATAAAAATAAAACAAGAAATATTGATGAGTCTGAAAGCCTTAACCTTTTCACCGCCCAACTATCCTGCACGCGATGTCCCGCTGTACGCCAACGTATAGATGTATTTTAATAAAGTAGGTACAAAGAAGAACTTCTATAGAAGTGCTGGCGTGGACGGCACGAAAATCTCAAACTTCTATAGAAGTTGTTAGCGGTAAAAAGGTTAATTTGTACACAACCATCCACACAATCAGCCAAAACAATGTTCAGTTATTACTGAGATTACAGCACATTAATAAATTGCCTTTCACAATAAACACTAAAACAGACTCAGAGTATAACACTCTTGTTTAGTTAGGTACTATGGGTAGCTCGCACATTACGTCGTGCGTGTACACGCGTATAGTTGCGACGTCCGAAATCAATCCCAACTTGTTTGGATTGTTAAGAGCGTTTACGCCGCACACTAGCGCCGCCAATGTTGCCAATATGCTCAACAAACTATCTGAATGAAGTAATTTAGCGTTTTTACGTGGCGTTATAGTTAAAAGTGGCCGTAACGTCTTATTTAACTAAACCATATCATGTGAGGTGTTCATTAGGTGACGTAAAAATGCTAAATTACTTCATTCAAATAGTTTGTTGAGCATAATTTGATTTTCTATCTCTAATTACTAGATATGTTTTTTTTTCAATAGTGGCGCTAGTGTGCGTCCTAAACGCTCTTAATGCGTTCGCTTCGTACGAATAAACGTCACGCACACTACTGTTACTAACGTAACAGTAGTGTGCGCGTACATTTTTTTTTGGAGAGAGACTGCTGATTGCCACAGTGGGCATTTTCAGCTTCACCGGGGTTTTTGAGGGCGGCGAGGTACGTAAAGGGTACCTCAAGCCGTGTAGAAACGAATCACCTTCGGAGGATTTCTAGAGGGTACGGCATCGCACAATTAAAAGTGCGCGTCCCCGTGCCCTCCCAGAGTCTCCGAAGGGTTCGGATCGGATCGGGTGCGCGTACAATTCGTACATTCGATATCGTATATTTACGTACGAGAGTAAAATTTGTACGAAAACGTATTCAAGTGCGGCTGGCATGACGGCGCGACTTTAAATCCTGCCTATGGATTTTTTTTCAACACATCCAAATAATCATGTTAATTTAATTTTTACCTGTTCTGTGATAGCCTGATCATAGACGTACTTAATTTGAATTTGACCTTTTAAAACCCGTTATGTTTGAATTAACATTTCATTAAGGAACTGGGAGAGAGACCTTCCGTCAGCTGTCCACTACGGTGACCAGCATGACAATCGGCGAGTCGCACCTGTTCTGGACGGACCGGAAGACCAGGCTATACTGGACGAACATGCACGAGGCGTCGCACTACATAAGGAAGATAGACTTGAGTAAGTAGTTGAGGGAACTCCTAATAAAGATTAATTATCTTAATTAATGGCTTCGCGTGTAGCATTTAGCCAATTTCTATTATTATTAGTAAGAGTACAATTGTACGGTAGATAGAAATTAAAATGGAGTCTCACAACGCGTGTTATTACGGGAAGAACTCGGGTGAAACTCCCCTAATAAAGATACTAAGCTTGCAACATATTCAACGTCAACATTCTGTCTGTAATTTGTTAAAAATCGAATTCTTCAGATAAATTATATCGGTGTTATTCTGAAAAATCAAAAACGAAATCAACAAAAAAATATGTAAACAGACACTTTCAGCAACGTACCGTTATAATTTGAGAACGATAAATCTCTATAGAACAATGAATATCATGCATATATTTACTTTTTATTTAACCAAATTGGTCCCACGTCTTTTTTATAAAACCACTAGTAATTCGCTCGAGATTACGTCCGCGTGGATTTGAGATTTTAAAATAAACTCTTTTCTAATATTATAAAGAGGAAACCTTTGTATCTTTGTATGTATGTATGTATGTTTGTAACGAATAAACTCAAAAACTACTGAACCGATTTGAAAAATTCTTTCACAGAATGAATGCTACATTAGCGCTGAGTAACATAGGCTATAGGCTACGCCACCCGTGCGAATCAGGGACGGGGCGCTAGTTTTTAAATGAAATATAAGTCTATTTTACCCGCATGAATGTAGCATTCTATCAGTGAAAGATTTTTTAGATTTTGACCAGTAGTTCCAGAGATTACGACACGACAAACAAACAAACAAACTAACTAACGAACTTTACTTCTTTATAAAAATTATAAAATACAGTGAAAAAATTAAACGCCCACCCGACCCAGCAAGGAATCGAACCTGGGTCTTCCGCAATCCGGGCGGCTGCACTGACCGCTATGCTACCGGGAAGGCTGATGTAAGCGCTGAATTTTGACACTGCTTTTAATGGATGGCCATGCATCCATCGGTTGCAATAACCGTTGGATAGATGGCGCACTGTGCTGCAATTAGCACTCAAAAAATTCAAAAAAAGCAGTGACAATATTTAGCCCCGATTGCGGAAGACTCAGGTTCGATTCCTGGCTGGGTCGGGTGGGCGTTTATTTTTTTCACTGTATTTTATAAATTTTATAAACATTTAATTTAGCTTCAGTGCAGCAATTAGCACTTGAAAATAAAAAGTTAAATTTACCTTACCTTACCTTACCTTATTAATGGTATAGATAGATAATTAAGTTAATGTCGCCTTTAAATTAAAATCACCTTTTCCTTCCAGCAATATTCCCCAACGCCTCACAACTAATAGTCCAAGCGACATCCCTCTCTCCGGACGAACGCGATCCGCTAACCCATCACCCTTGCCTGACCTTAAAACCATGTTCCGACGTATGCGTCCAATCACCCCACACTCCCCTCTCCCAAGTCTCAAAAAGCAACCCGAAGAACGAGTCTACTATCCCCTACACCTGCCACTGTACCGCTGGTCTCCTAAACATCGATGGTCAGTGCACGCCACTAGCGCAGTGTAAAGAAGATGAGTTATATTGTCATAGAAGTAACATCTGCATTCTGAAGGGAAAATATTGTGATGGCGTCGAAGACTGCTCGCATGGGGAAGATGAGGAGTTCTGTGAGGGTAAGTGTTAAGTTAATACTATGAAGGATATAGATAGGTTTTATCAGGGACAACCAGGGGTCACACCATCAGCTGCTAAAGCTGTATTACTGTAATGTTATCACAGTTATGAACAGGTTTTTGTCAGAGACAATATCATGAGTCCCCGCCGTGTTCTTCAAGCTTTTAATTCAGAGTAAAACTTGCAACAGGACTAGGGATTCCTTTTTTTATATCTACTATTGAGACTATTGAGACACTATGGCTGTCTTATCCAGAGGGGTGAATCTTCCATACATTGATACTTTAAATGATTCCAATAATTTAAGTCGGTGGAACCTCAAGCTACTAACTGGTTATTCATATAATGTCACTAGATGGCGGTAGTATAGATAGCATTTTTAATTTAATAAGCAACTATATACTAGAATTAGCTAACATTAGCGATGGAGGCCTGTGCGCAGTAGTGGGACAGTATATAGGTTATTCACTGTATGTACTACGTGGGACCGCAGAAAGCTTTGTGTACAGATGTCCAAAGAACAAGACTCAAAAATGTATGGACACCGTTCCCAGCCTTGTAGCACTTTAACCTTTTTACCGCCAACAACTTCTATAGAAGTTCGAGATTTTCGTGCCGTCCACGCCAGCACTTCTATAGAAGTTCTTCTTTGTACCTACTTTATTAAAATACATTTATACGTTGGCGTACAGCGGGTCATCGCGTGCAGGATAGTTGGGCGGTGAAAAGGTTAAAACCTATGTTTATCGAAGGGCCATAGCCGTCTTACCATTTTATTGTATGACAGCAAATCTGAAATGTCCATCAGAACAAAGTTATATCGACATGAGAAACCGGAATCTGCAGTCACAAATTATGGTTGGTGTCACATGTCGTGAGTATCCTGTGGTACTATGGGATTGGAAGGCGTTTAGAGAATTTTCTTGGGCCAGCCTGGGACAATATTGTAAAATACTCTGAAAACATCAAGTAATCTAGCTTTTCTTAAGGGTGGGCCGACCAAAAAATGCCAAAAATGCAGTTACGGTTAAGTAAATATAATTGAAAATACTATCATATTAAATGAACAAAATATATATTTAGTATCACAGGGAACGTGTTTACAATTTGTCAGAACCATAAATTTATAACACGCTATAGTTTTTTCTACAATATCATTTAAAGTTGGGTAAAGATCATGAAAACGAGTGGCGGCGTTTAGTATATTTCTTATAGTATATCTAAATTATTGTACCTCTGATTTTGTCTAAACAATCATCAATGGATAAACTACAAATTGCTAGACTACATTTTTGATTCATCGAGTGGTTATTTAAATAATATTTTTTTATTAAGCACCTTAAATTCCCCATACAAAATTAGTATGGCCGAGCGGCATCAAATAAATATGGACGACGACATTTCAAATAATACATATGACACTTGTCACTTACGGACGGCGCACCCTTAAGTAAAAAGAGTTGTTTAAAAACTCCGACTGAAAGTATTTAATCATCCCACAAAAGAAGAAAAGCATTGTGAGCGTCACATCCTCGATATTTTTAAGAACATTAAACGGCAACACAATTGTTCCTTGTGACTGCAGATTCCGGTTTCTTATGTCGATATAACTTTTTTCAGATGGACATTCAGATTTGCTGTCATACAATAAAATCATAAGATGGCTATGAATGGCCCTTCGATTACTATAGGTTTTAAAGTGCTACAAGGGTTGGGAAATTTTGCGTATTGTTCTTTCAATATGAAAATGGCACTAAATGATGATGTGACTAATGCCCGTTCCCTATATTCTATCTGTCTGTTGTTTTGCTTACGGAGTTAGAAATTTGACATGATTTGTATGGAGCTTATGTCAAATTTGTATCTGTAGTAGGCAAAACAACAGATAGATAGGTTATTGGGAACGGGCGTAAGTGAGTAGGTATGTGCTTAAAATTCGTCGTTGTCCCATTCTGTTCCAGAGAAACCCTCAACCGACGTTAATGGATGTTCTACTGGTTACGTAATGTGCAACAACGTTTGCGTGGAAGCAGACGCTTGCAACACAAGCCACGACACCACCACTAAGCCTGGTAAGCTCTTATGAACAAATTATCAGAACAAGGGATAGATATAATATTTGATAGGATTAGATAGATAGATAGATAGATAATACTTTTATTGCAACACTATAAAAAATAAACACGAACAAAAGAAAAACAATAATAATGTTACAAAGTTACAATTTGGCGGTCTTATCGCTTTCAAGCGATTTCTTCCAGACAACCAGTCGGATTATATAGGATACTAGCGGCCGCTCGCGGTTTTACCTGCGTGGTTTCCGTTCCCGTGGGAATATCGGGATAAAAAGTATCCTATGTTTTAATCCAGATTATAAACTATCTGTATACCGAATTTCATTCAAATCCATCCATCCGTTGCAGCGTGAAGAAGCAACAAATATACACACATACATACACACAAACTTTCGCATTTATAATATTAGTGTGATCAGGATAGATATAATATTTGATATCAATGAATCACGGTGCTTATATAGTGTTAGTTCGTTTTATTCATTACTGGTGTACAATATCGTTACAAAAATCCAAAAACCATGAGGGAATCATATAAAAACAGCTCCACACTCGGACGGAAGCAAACTTTATTGTAAACTAACAATGACCCTATATTATTAAAAAAAACACGTTAATAGCGCGATTTTTTTATATATATATTAACGGGTAAGCACAGTGCCTTGATCTCGCCTGATGTTAAGTGATGATAAGGCCAAAGATGGCAGCGCACTTCACCCGGAATCCTCAACTAATGAGACACTTTTTTTTTGAGAGAGATTAACCTTATCAACTCTTTTATACAGTGAAATGAAACAACTTTTACGGATCTACTTGCGTTTATTTTACCCATCATTCAAAATATTAAATCCCAGCCCCAACACCATACTGCCAGACCAAAAGATACTGTAAGCTCTTTCTGCGTAAAACGGAACGCACCTGATTAAATTTAAATGAGGGTATACAAGCTACTAACTAATTATGAGACGACCAACACCTCAGTCTCCCTGTGACCACGGACCCTGCAAAGGGTTCGAAACGTCAGAATAAACATTGTTTAACCTTTTCACCGCCCAACTATCCTGCACGCGATGTCCCGCTGTACGCCAACGTATAAATGTATTTTAATAAAGTAGGTACAAAGAAGAACTTCTATAGAAGTGCTGGCGTGGACGGCACGAAAATCTCGAACTTCTATAGAAGTTGTTGGCGGTAAAAAGGTTAAAAGTAATGTGTATAATAAACGCGAGTAGATCCGTAAAAGTTGTTTCATTTCAATGTGTAGTGTTCGCGTAAACTTTAGAAAACAATCTGTATTAATTTATAAGCGGAAACTTGTATTTGGCCGTATTTAATGTATAAACACTTCTATATTATGTATTAGCTCCAAAAAAAAAAAAAAAAAAAATAATAATGTCGGCAAACGTATTTCCTTCTTCCTACAACATGGGGTCCTTTAAACGAGGTGTGAAGAAACGTAAGGACGGGGTAGGGTTGCCATCCATTGCCGACCGTGGTTCTGTCCATGCTCGGTAGCGAGGGGTCCTGGGAGGCGGTCAACTCCTTCTGCATCGACGTCATGACGCTGAAGGAGGAGGCGGAACGGGCCAGGGAGGATGACTCCCTGGCAGATCCGTGCCGCCGCAGACGCCTCCTGCGGAGAAGGCGGCAGTACCAACGCCTTCTCCAACCGGTGGGAAACCAGCGCAGTCCAAGCCCTAGGGGGGGCTTCGACCGTGCATTGCACAGGTCCCCACTGAGGGCCGACGCCCCGTATGTCCCGGCGCGTCGGCGACTCGTCAATGACGGGTCAAGTGTGTCCGCCCATCGTTTTCGAGGGCGGTCACCCGCCCCAATCAGGGGCGGAAGAGGAGCTCGCCCATCTACAGGGCGAGCAGTCACCGATGGGGTTGTGGAAGTGTCCGAAAGGGTTCCCATGACCTCGTCAGGCTCTACCATGCCGGCGTTCGATGCGTCCTTCTCAGATGAGGACGACGCGATGATCGCCGGTCTGCTGGTTCCAAGGTGACGAGAGGACATCGGAGTGGTTTTTACCGAGTCGGCTTCGACTCGCTTTCTCTAGGGCTTCGGCCCTGGAACAGAGTCTAGGCCATCCTCGGACAACCAGCGGGACGCCCCATGCTCGCTGATGCGCCTGTTTGAAAAAAAAAAGGGTTGCCAACCATACTTTAAAATAACGTATTCTACGTTATTTCCTACCCCCATACTTTATTCTTTTTAATTAAAATAAAGTATGGAAAATACTTTATATCCGACTAATGCGTGCGTTTGAACGGAATATTCCTGTGAAGTGAAACGAAACGCAACGCTTAAATAAATAAATTTAGAGAACACTTTATTTTTTCTTAAAATTCTTTTTTTTTGTACTAGTTAGTGACTAGTGTACTAGTTAGTGTTAACGACCTCCTTGGTCGAGTAGTTTGTACATTGGTTTTTATGGTGTCGCCCTCTCTGAGGTCCCGGGTTCTATCCCCGGTCGGGTCAATTTAGAAATTATTGTTTGTCTAAATTGTCTCGGGTCTGGGTGTTTTCTATATAATCTATTTAAAAATAAAAAGGTAAATAAAAAACCTTATGGGAATCAACGCGAGACTGCTCTAACACCGGTGGTGCACCAGTCCTTAACTACTACACTACAGAAGCGGTTCTTGTAAACAGGATGCGCTGCTTTAATACCATAAGAGTTCTCGTAAGTTTAATCACATTGGCTAAACCCTCGGCCCGATACCAGAAGGTCCCGGGCTCAATTACCAGTAGCGGTAGCCAAAGTAACATTAAGAAAACGAAAGCGAAGTTCGAAAATAATAAAATGTATGGGATTGACATAAGATTGACGACGTGATTTAGTGCGGCTTATGTCAATTCCATACATTTTATTCTTTTCGAACTTCTACAGGTCGGGCAAAGTGTTCGTTTCGGATTTTACGATGCATAGCCCGTTGTGATCAACAACCCGTATTTCGCAAGCGTGGTGATTGAGTCATTACTTAAAATAGTATTAAAATTAGTAAAAGTATTATTGAAAAAAAAAATTGTGTATTGTTATTAGAATAAGAGAGTAGGTACTTGAAATGATGAATAAAATATATTATTATTCTTATTATTTATTTATTTATATTACCAATCAACTTGGTTTCAATAATCGAGGCTTTTGGTCAGCAGTGGAACTGTTATCCTATTCTATTAATATTATAAACGCGAAAGTTTGTTTGTTTGTTTTTTTTTTTTTTTAATTTTTTTTTTTTTTTTTTTTTTTATGTTTGTTACTTTTTCACGTAAAAACTACTGAATAATTTGGATGAAATTCGGCATACAGATAGTTTATAACCGGGAATAACACATAGGATACTTTTTATCCCGATACTCCCACGGGAACGGGAACCACGCGGGTGAAACTGGGAACCACGCGGGCGAAACCGCGAGCGGCCACTAGTAGGCTATATTTACCTTACTTTTTTTTATAGCCTGTGGCTCTATCCAGTGCCTTTGGATTTTCAAAAGTGTTATATTTATCTTTAACAGCGACAAATTTTGAGGAGTGCAGTGCCATAGACTTCAAATGCTCGAACGCGTCTCTGTGCGTGGAGCGGTCCCAGATATGCGACGGGCACAGGGACTGCCCTGACGGCAGCGACGAGGGGGCGAAGGCCTGCGACTCGCTGGCCTGCCTGCCCAACGAGTTCATGTATGTTACAATAATGTTCATATATTTCTAAGAATTTTAAATGAAACACATTTCACTAACCGCTGCTGCTCGGTTTTTTATCCCATACAATGAAATGATCTTAACATAAAACAGTTGAACCGCATTAAAACAAATTTGATCAATTTGACTCATTTTTAAATTCTTAAAATTGCACTAAAAAAAACAAAATATTTTCACAAATAAAAACTTGATGGTTCCTAAGACAGTTGCTCTATACTCCTAGGGTTTTGGACTTCCTCATACTGTCCCAGTTTTAAAAAAAACATCCTGTATTATGTATTTTCACTGTATTATTATACTTCATTAATTAAGTGTTTAGAGCCAATCAATTTTTTTTAATGTTTTGAAGAATTTACGTTTTCATTGTACTTAGGTATAAATAAAACTTACGTCACGTCATGTGTCTTTAATGTTTTGGAATTAATTGGCGCCAATGATATTACATTATAAGGAAGATTGGCGCTGTTGTCAACATCCCTTTTGTTTTAAATGTTGTTTTTTTTTCAATATAAAAACCCACTTTCATAAACAGTATTGCTCTGCCCAAATCAATTCTTCCTAGTTGTGTCAATCTTGGCAGAATGGTTCTGGTTATCATAAAGATTCTCAGATTAGTGGCACGTTTTAAAAATCAATAAATAAAGTCCATCAAAAAAAAAATCTTTTCTGTCATAAAAAAATCTTTTCTTGCAATTCACTAAATGATTTTGTACATGTTTCTGCTTCGTAGGTGCGCTTCCAGGTCTTGCATCCTACTGGCGTTCAAATGCGATGGAGAGCCAGACTGCCCAGACGGATCCGACGAAATCGATTGTGGTGAGATCTTATTGTGTATCTGCAATATTTATTGTACGAACAAAAGCTGCGAATACGAAAAAAATACGAAAAACTTCATTTCGAATATTTTTATCACGAATTTCAAAATACCGAACCCAATTCAAAATCGATTTGCTCGCTTCGCTGAGCGACATACAGTTGTAGTTAAAAAAAATATATATTTTTCTAAATCACAAAGTATTTTTAGAATCATATATTTATTTGTATGAAATAACTAGTTAACGATTTTTTAGAAAAAACATATTAAAATATTTGGATTTTCCTTAACTTGCTATCAGATAGGATGAAGAGAAAGCCGAGAGCTTCCCGATGTGGATTAAAAAAATATATGATTTCTTTATGACATACCTACAGATGGAAAGACTTGCGGCCTCGGGTTCTTCCAGTGCCGTAGCAAGGAGTGTGTCGAGCTGCTGAAGAGGTGCGATGGACAACAAGACTGTGTGGACCTTTCAGATGAGGAAGACTGCCAGCCGACTATACCGGAAGCTGAAGAGGTATACGCTTAAACCTATACAGGGTTCTTCTATGCACAGACACTACAATTTCGACTTTATTTCCTTAATATAAAGTCGATATTCATTAAAAAACATTATCCCCTGCCCGTTAAAGAGTTAAGATACATTTTCATCCCCCCATCTCGGAAAGAGTAATTTTGCTCTTCGTTAACTGAGTGCAAAAGCCGTTTTTATCCGCTAGAGGATAAAGTAAATTGAATTTAGAACATCGTGTGCACTAAGTTTGTGAATTCAAAACATCATTAAACCTATTTACTTCTACCTCCATGGTGCCGAATTTATCATACAACCTTTTTTAATTTGTTAAAAACTCAGACTCGAAACCTTCTTGGTGTACTTTTTTTTTAATTTGCTTTGCGCGTGCCATTTTCTTTTCAAGTCATATTGTTAAAACCTTATGTTAAAATTATGAAACTTGAAAACAAGTGAAAACCTAAAATGAGTGATTGTAGCGACGAGGAAGTTTATTTGACGCCAACAGAATTGACTGAAACTGTTAATAATGCGCAAATGAGCTTTCTCCCTGAACAATCATACGAGAAGTATTTGAAACAGAACGATATGTTTAACACATGGCGACAGCTAAAGGAGCCAAAACTTTCTCAGAAAACGTTTTGCTATTGATATTTTGATATTTTATTGAATTATCCGAGACCAAAAAATCAAGCACTCTATGGAGTACGTACGTTTAATGCTAAAAGCAACAATAAAGATGAAAAAAGACATACATATCAACACCTATCCTAAATTAGTGGCATTTTAAAAAAAAGCCTCATCTGCTCATCAACCAAAAAAATCAAGGCAATCCGATGAATCGGTACAACTATTAAGTATGATAGAAATACTTACCTATCATAATGTAGTAGTTAATACCTTAATATAGTAGTATAATATAGTAGTTAAATACCTAAACGGAAATAAAAGTATCTTGTGATTGTAAATTGTTTTTTTTGCATTTAGTAATTTCCTCGCTGAGGTGGGATGAAAAGTTACGTGTTGCACTCGAGTGCAAAGATTTTTCACCTCATGCTCTTTTGATTCCCTCGCTAACGCTCAGGATTCTAATTTTTGAATCACTCGCTGCGCTCGTGATTCAATTTTAGAATCCTTCGCTTGCTCGGTCATCAAAATTGAGCACGCGGTTAAAAAACAACTTTGCACTCTTGTATAACAAATAACTATTAATCATGGTTTATTGTTTTTACAGCTCTTAGCAATAAAATAATAGATAGAATTTAAGATTTGATATTTTTTTGATTATTTTGCCTATATGTATATAGAACGTATGTGCATATATATCTGTACAACAAACATCGAACAAAAATGACGCCTATTTCATATTTAAAATGTGTTTTTATGTAAAAATAAGGCATGCTTCGTTAAGGCTTTTTAAACAACTATTTAAATAATATACATTATTGTAATCGACTTAATCTGTTCATTTCAGTGTTACTCTTTATGTTTGGATTTTGTTCTGCTTTATGGTTTTATTGTGTAAAGCTAAATGTTTTAACTTGATTAGATTTGATTTTATGTATTCGATGATTTTTTAAAACGCACTTTGAACATCGTAATTATTTTAATGAAGTTGCCCCTCATCTGCGCTTTGCAATAATCATGTTTTGGATATCCAAAATATCACGCTTGTGCCTTGCATCCATTGCTTTATCCATGTTTTAACAATCCACACAGGAGCCGGAGCACCAATGCCCCGACGAAGAAGTGGCTTGCGAGCTTAACAGGAGTATTTGCATACCGCCCACCGCACGGTTAGCGCGCTTGCGATGGTCTTTGTGATGTATATTGTATATGTTTACTTGTTTGGTGATGATACAGGATAAGTCAGTGTGGTGATGGTTAACGGGACATATTTGAAGATACCTCATAATATACAGGGTTACAAGGAAGTCGACCTAGATATTTAAGAATATTATTATTTAAGTCCTTGCCGATAGATTTGATCCTATGACATACTTTCCAAAAGTTAAACCGTTTTCTAGATATTCGGCATTTCGTTTTTTTCTTAGAATTATGTTTTTTTGTACTTATTTATTTATTTAAAATTATTTTTGATGTGTAACATCTTTCCTGTTGCTTTCTTGCAATTTGTGGAACTGATTTCGTGAAATGGGACGGAAGTGTGAAACAGGAAGCCGGGGAAGCGCGCAAGCGCGCGCCATTTGATTTGACGAATGAGCGCGCGGTATTGCATTACTCTTAGTGTCAATTAAATAAAATACAATTATCATTAAAAAGATCGTTATTATAAAAAATCATTTCAAATAATACCTGACCTATTTTTTCAGAATATAATGTTAAAATTGCTTATTATTAAGGTAAGATGTCAAATGTACATCATATGCGACTACTCTAAAGTAAGGCTCGCTCGTTTTTATTACTCTGGTAGGTATTTAATTTTTACTGTTTTTACGTAGGGGGTATGCCAGTTCACACAATTAAATAGTTAAACTTGAAACAGCATTTGCTTATAAATAGCTAATTAGTAAGAAGCATTTCATAAAATATGACTAGTAAATGTGATAGGATGATTTAGATGGACTGGTAATGGGACTGGAACTCATAATACCAGCATAGCATAGCGGTGGTGGATATCAAAACATATGTTATGTATATACGTAGTATTCGTAGATCTAAATGTACAGGGTGTTTTGTAATAGGTGTATAATCTCGGGTTAGGGTGCGGGACATAGCCGATTCTTCGATCATGTTTTGTATGGAGCTGGGACTAAAATTTTTCACTTTTTGCTGTAGTTCACGTGATAGGTTAGAAATTTAACACAATCGCGAAGCGCAGCGTAGCAAATTTTCTGGAGTGACTCAGAATCGGTAAGACAACTTTCTCATAGTAAAATGGGTTGAAATATGTCAAATATTTTTGGAGTTCCCATACTTTAGCGAACAATTGATTAGCCTGATTTGTATGAAGAGTATTCCCTGTGTGGTGCCGGGGATAAAGAATTGCACCACCCCATCTCAACCCGTGGGTGTCGTAAAAGGCGACTAAGGGACCATTCCAGAGGATGGGCAGCAGCATCTCTCTGAGGTTACTTTCAACCTACTGCGATCGCCAACCCGCCTGCCAAGCGTGGCGATTATGGCAAATACCCCCCATCTTGGGGGAGGCCTTTGTCCAGCAGTGGACGTCTTTTGGCTGAGATGATGATGATGTATGAAGAGTCTCAAAATTTTTGACATATTTCAACCCATGTTACTTATGAGACAGTTGTTAACTTACCGATTTTAAGTCGCTCCAGAAAATTTGCGCACTGGTAAAAAAATTATCCTATATTATAACAACATTATGGTGTGCAATAAAAATATTGAGTATTGAGTAATATCTCGGCCATATGGTGTTTTTCAGGTTCATATTTTCCGGAGTTCTATGCATGATGCCTTAACTGCCATATTCGGGATAATACAAGTATTACCAAACACCTACAGAGAGAGAGCTGTGCCGCTATTAGCACTCTAAAAATTACAAAAGCAGTGACAAAATTCAGCGTCTACGTCAGCCTTCCCGGTAGCATAGCGGTCAGTGCAGCCGCCCGGATTGCGGAAGACCCAGGTTCGATTGCTGGCTGGGTCGGGTAGGCGTTAAATTTTTTCACTGTATTTTGTAAATTTTATAAATATTTAATTTAGCTTCAGTGTAGCAATTAGCACTTGAAAATAAAAAGTAAAAATTTACTATAGCGTTGTGTTATCAAATTTGTAGTATTTCATCTGCAAAGATGAATCTGCATAGCCAACGGTTGCAATGACCGTTGGATAGATGGCGCGCTGTGCCGCTATTAGCACTCTAAAAATTACAAAAGCAGTGACAAGATTCAGCGTCTACGTCAGCCTTCCCGGTAGCATAGCGGTCAGTGCAGCCGCCCGGATTGCGGAAGACCCAGGTTCGAATCCTGGCTGGGTCGGGTGGGCGTTTAATTTTTTCACTGTATTTTGTAAATTTTATATATATTTAATTTAGCTTCAGTGCAGCAATTAGCACTTGAAAATAAAAAGTAAAAATGTACCTACAGAGTGTTGGTAAATTCTGTATACCTGTTGACCCTGGGGTAAAAGGTCTGAACCTCAAGTAAAACCTATTGTGTCAGTGTTCCCCTTTACGTTTTTTAGTTGCAACATGAAGACAGACTGCCCCGGTAGCACGGACGAGACAGGCTGCGACGTGCGCTGCGCCCCCCACAACATGTTCGCGTGCAAGCAGGAGTACATCTGCGTGGTCATGCACCGCGTGTGCGACGGCAAGAAGCAGTGTCTGGACGGCTCCGATGAAACCCCCGAGGCTTGTAGCTTAGGTAAGCATCTTATGTGCTCTCTAGAAGAAGGCTGTACCAACATTCCACAGTCGTTCACACCTGCCCCCCGACCGCCTAACCGATCCCTTTGATTACGCGTATAGCTTATGACGTCATCTTGCCACCTCGCACCGCCTATGAAAGCAATATCAAAAGCTAAAGGCTATAGCTTTCGATATTGCTTTCATAGGCGGCACGAAACGACAAGATGACGTCATAAACCACACACGAAGTTAAAGCGACCGATTAGGCGGTCGGGCCCCTGGTTTGGCAAGAAGCAGTGTCTCGACTGCTCCGGTAAAACCTTCGAGGCCTGTAACGAAGATAGCATCATAAATGCAGTTTACAAGGAGCTCTGTTTTGGTGGTGATCATGGTTAGAACGTGAGACGAAAAAATAAACGTCTAGGCGACTCCAAGAGAACCCCCAAAGCTTTCTGGGTCTTTGTGCTTGTGCACGGCTAGTGCAACGGCAAAAAGCAGTGATCAGTGAAGCATGAAGATGATCTTGACAACTCCGATAAAACCCCTGAGGCTTGCAGCTTAGGTAAGAATCTTATATACTCTCTAGAAGAAGCTTTACCTCCATTACGAGTACACGGTCATTCACACCTGGTTTAGCATGAAGTAGTGTTTCCAATGACACCCCCGACTCGTGTAGCTTAGGTAAGCATCTTAACTGCAGTTTGCAGGAAGCTCTGCCTTGGTAGTGATTATGCTGAGAGCGTGAGGGTCTCACGCCTAGACACCTGTCTTGCATCTCAAGGTAAAACGCTTAGATAGGTTTACACGGTTCGAAGGAATATCCAAAGCTTGTTGGGAGAACTCTGCGTGGTCAGGCACTTTAAAGGAAGCTACCAAGTATTTTTTTTATATGACTATACACCTGATATTAAGTGATGATAAAGCCGAAGGTCGAAGCGCACTTCACCTGGAATCCTCAATTACTGAGGCACTGGCTATCTTATCTCTAGCTGCCGGAACACAACAATGCTACAAATATTGATGTTATGGCGACATATTTTCATAAGATGGTTGTAGCTACTCAGGCGGACAAACAAGCCCTACCATTTCTACCACCATTACCAATACCACCAACCAAACCGAATACACAGACATGTACCCCCCGCTGGGAATCGAACTGTTAGAACGAGTCTTCCGATTAGGGTTTTAAAAAAAAGGAAATAGAAATAAAACTATTAAATAAATGATTTGAGCGAAATTGGCAGCCGTCACGGGGTTGGAATAAGACTGGCGCGCTCGGGGAGCGGGCGCTTCTGGGTGGAGAATGAGACGCTGATACAGCAGTAAGCTAGGGCTGTCAGCATACATACTAGCATCTTAGGGATGTAACAGAACGCGGGACCTTTGGGTCTAAACCGATGGTCTTAACCACTAGACAACAGAGGCCGTTCAAGTACGCGGTCTTCACCACCACTGTTTTTCAACGTTGCCTTCGCAGTGAACAGAACGTCCCGCCTGTACCCGCCGTCGCTGTACCCGACGGCGGAGTGCCACGCGGGCTTCCTGTGCGGCAGCGGCCAGTGCCTCGAGTGGCGCGACGTGTGCGACCGCTTGCCGCACTGCTTCGACGGCAGCGACGAGAACGGACTGTGCGGTGAGTGTTGCTGCTGGGTACTAAACTAATGTACAGTATCATCATCATCTCAGCCAAAAGACGTCCACTGCTGGACAAAGGCCTCGACCTTCCCGCGACCTTCACCAGATCGTCGGTCCACCTTGTTGGAGGCCTGCCCACACTGCGCCTTCCGGTACGCGTTTGCCACTCAAGGACTATCCTCCCCCCCGACTTTGATAAAAACCAACATGTTTTACTTTTTTTTATTTGCCACAATTTGGCGTACAAATGAGCAATTGCTCACACTTAGTTTTGATATTAATTAAATAATTAATTAATTAATTAATTATTTAATTAATATCAAAACTAAATGTCGCTATAAAAATAAGAAAAACATTATCCAAAATCATTAAATAAACATATTCTATATTATATTCAAATAGTTTCAACATTGAAATGAAACAACTTTTACGGATCTACTCGCGTTTATTTTACACATTACTTATTTAATGTTTATCCTGACGTTTCGAACCCTTTGCAGGGTCCGTGGTCACAGGGGGTCTCCCTGTAGTGGTGTAGTAGATCCGTAAAAGTTGTTTCATTTCAATGTGTAGTGTCCGCGTAAACTTTAGAAAACAATATAGTTTCAACATACTCATAAAAATTATACGAGGATTTAATTTTTAACCATCTACGCAATTGCGATATAAATTCACTTAGAGGTAACTTTCTAATTTCGTGATTTTTTACTAGCTTTTGGCCTCGTATGGCCTTTACAGCGTAACCGGATGATTTGTGGGTGGCGAAAAACTCAAAATGTTGCCCTAATTTGCCTAATTTGCGACTTTTAGGTTAAATAATCATGTTAAAAAATCACTTTTTGAGGAACTATCTGCTTTCGTTTTCTTTTGATTTTATATTAACGTTTCCATATGACCATGGACCTTATAAAAGACATCACGACAACATTAAATAATATGTAAAACAAAACGCTTAATTGTTGAAAAATCGTTTGAATTACACCACTAACACTTCCTGTAACAGCCACTACTTGCACAGTCGAAATATCCTTTTGCCAATGATACGAATAGCCTTCTTACTAGACCACACAACTAGGAAATAATTGAGCATTTTCTTTACTAGCAACGGCGTGCAAAAACCACTCTTGCGCATTCACCTGCCAGCCAACGCCGCAGGGAGCGCATTGCCTCTGTCCTGCCGGTTTGCGCACTTCAGACGACCACCTCTCCTGCGAGGATCTAGACGAGTGCGCGCACCACGTGTGCTCGCATCGCTGCCACAACGTGCCTGGGTCATTCCTCTGCTCCTGCCACCATGGCTACTCGCTCAGGTATCAACACTACTAAACTACCCTCCTGCGAGGATCTAGACGAGTGCGCGCACCACGTGTGCTCGCACCGCTGCCACAACTTGCCTGGGTCATTCCTCTGCTCCTGCCACCATGGCTACTCGCTCAGGTATCAACACTACTAAACTACCCTCCTGCGAGGATCTAGACGAGTGCGCGCACCACGTGTGCTCGCACCGCTGCCATAACTTGCCTGGGTCATTTCTCTGCTCCTGCCACCATGGCTACTCGCTCAGGTATCAACACTACTAAACTACCCTCCTGCGAGGATCTAGACGAGTGCGCGCACCACGTGTGCTCGCACCGCTGCCACAACGTGCCTGGGTCATTCCTCTGCTCCTGCCACCATGGCTACTCGCTCAGGTATCAACACTACTAAACTACCCTCCTGCGAGGATCTAGACGAGTGCGCGCACCACGTGTGCTCGCACCGCTGCCACAACGTGCCTGGGTCATTCCTCTGCTCCTGCCACCATGGCTACTCGCTCAGGTATCAACACTACTAAACTAACCTCCTGCGAGGATCTAGACGAGTGCGCGCACCACGTGTGCTCGCACCGCTGCCACAACGTGCCTGGGTCATTCCTCTGCTCCTGCCACCATGGCTACTCGCTCAGGTATCAACACTACTACTACCCTCCTGCGAGGATCTAGACGAGTGCGCGCACCACGTGTGCTCGCACCGCTGCCACAACGTGCCTGGGTCATTCCTCTGCTCCTGCCACCATGGCTACTCGCTCAGGTATCAACACTACTAAACTACCCTCCTGCGAGGATCTAGACGAGTGCGCGCACCACGTGTGCTCGCACCGCTGCCATAACTTGCCTGGGTCATTTCTCTGCTCCTGCCACCATGGCTACTCGCTCAGGTATCAACACTACTAAACTACCCTCCTGCGAGGATCTAGACGAGTGCGCGCACCACGTGTGCTCGCACCGCTGCCACAACTTGCCTGGGTCATTCCTCTGCTCCTGCCACCATGGCTACTCGCTCAGGTATCAACACTACTAAACTACCCTCCTGCGAGGATCTAGACGAGTGCGCGCACCACGTGTGCTTGCACCGCTGCCACAACGTACCTGGGTCATTCCTCTGCTCCTGTCACCATGGCTACTCGCTCAGGTATCAACACTACTAAACTACCCTCCTGCGAGGATCTAGACGAGTGCGCGCACCACGTGTGCTCGCACCGCTGCCATAACTTGCCTGGGTCATTCCTCTGCTCCTGCCACCATGGCTACTCGCTCAGGTATCAACACTACTAAACTACCCTCCTGCGAGGATCTAGACGAGTGCGCGCACCACGTGTGCTCGCACCGCTGCCACAACTTGCCTGGGTCATTCCTCTGCTCCTGCCACCATGGCTACTCGCTCAGGTATCAACACTACTACTACCCTCCTGCGAGGATCTAGACGAGTGCGCGCACCACGTGTGCTTGCACCGCTGCCACAACGTACCTGGGTCATTCCTCTGCTCCTGTCACCATGGCTACTCGCTCAGGTATCAACACTACTAAACTACCCTCCTGCGAGGATCTAGACGAGTGCGCGCACCACGTGTGCTCGCACCGCTGCCATAACTTGCCTGGGTCATTCCTCTGCTCCTGCCACCATGGCTACTCGCTCAGGTATCAACACTACTAAACTACCCTCCTGCGAGGATCTAGACGAGTGCGCGCACCACGTGTGCTCGCACCGCTGCCACAACGTACCTGGGTCATTCCTCTGCTCCTGCCACCATGGCTACTCGCTCAGGTATCAACACTACTACTATCCTCCTGCGAGGTTCTAGACGAGTGCGCGCACCACGTGTGTTCGCACCGCTGCCACAACGTGCCTGGGTCATTCCTCTGCTCCTGCCACCATGGCTACTCGCTCAGGTATCAACACTACTACTACCCTCCTGCGATGATCTAGACGAGTCCACCCACAACGTGGCTGGATCATTTCTATGTCTTGCCACCGTGGCTCTCGCTCAGCTGACTTATTGATATCTTCATAGCTCTTCCACCGGCCACCTGCGAGGATAGGCTAAATACTAGGCTAAAATGATATGTTACATAAACGTTAGAATATCCGAATAAAAGATTTCAACTCATTGATTGGCTTAGACGTAACTCTAATAGAAATAATTAAATATTGTTTTCTTTTCAATATGTTATTCATAGTCGTAAGTGACCGTACTTGTTCAAGTAAATATTGTGATGGAGATGGATATCTAGGTTTATAAAATGTTTTTGTTTTTTTTGTATAATTTTTAACGCAAATTTTGCTGCGAACAAATTACAAAAACACAAATGTTGAAAAAATTTCCACGAGCAGGATTTGAACCTGCACTCTTCTGACATACCGGGTCAGGTGCTCTCCCAATTGAGCTACCACGAACCACGATAGCTCAATTGGGAGAGCACCTGACCCGGTATGATTTCTGCTCGTGGATTTTTTTTCAACATTTGTGTTTTTGTATTTAGGTTAACCTCCATTTTATTTTGAATGTAAAACAGAATCAGCCAGTAATTTGTTATTTCAAGTAGTTTAGTTATTATATATTCACATAGTAATTCTAAGGGAAGTAGATTCATGACCCTTATTATGTCTTATTATTTCACCCTCTAGACACGACCGCCGTTCATGCAAAGCGGCTAAAGGCGACATGTCCATTGTATACGTGTCGGGCAACGAAGTGTGGGCGGTGGCGGCCGACGGCCACGGCGCCGTCGTGTATACCGACCCTAATAAAGCAGCTATCGAAGACATAGCGCTGGATATTAGGTGCGTACAGATATATCACTTTAAATACATATATTAATTTAGATATAAGTAGGGGGGGGGGGAAATTTAACCACTTTTTTGTCACAGCACAGGGACACTATAAGAAAACTTTAAAACTTTAAAGGCCGGCAACGCACCTGTGATTCCTCTGGTTTTGCGGGTGTCCATGGGCGGCGGTGATTGCTTTCCATTAGGTGACCCGCCTGCTCGTTTGCCTCCTTCTAATATAAAAAAAAAAAAAAGATAAAAATAAAAACATATGGCTTACAAAACCATGTCTTAAGATTTAACATTTGAGATTGTTGATTATTTACATATAATTATGCGCAATTAATATTGTTGCGAACAAATTATAATTTGAACAAAGACAAATTAGTGTTGAAAAAATTCCACGAGCTGGGACTCATAGTTACGGTAGCATAGTTGGCAGTGCACCTGACCCGACATGTCATAGGGTGCGGGTTCGAGTCCCAGCTCGTGGAAAAAAATTTCAAAACTTTGTCTTTTTTCAAATTTGAGATTGAATTTAATTAAGATTTAAAGGAGGCTTCAGAACTTGTAATTAAATCAATGTCGTGGCGAATACTGTTAGCGTAGGTTAGCATTCGATATTTAACAGATCGGAGACCAATATTTGTTCTCACGAGTGGCAGTTCAAAGGTTTTACGGTCAATCTTACGGCTGCTGAGGCGAGGAAGAAGAAAGTAATTGACTCAAGTAAATCTGGTGAATCGACCATGCAAGATTTTGTGTAAGAAGATGATATTCTTACAAACAATGTCTATTGGATCATTATGACCACAGCATCAAAATTTTTTAATCAAAAACACTTTCCATTGCAGACAACAAAGATTATACATAAGCTTTCCGGCCGCCGGGAAATTGGTTGAAGTAAACTCATCGAAGAGCGACATCGTCGTCACCAACGTCGGGAAACCAACTAAGGTAAGATTTACATATTTGGTTTAAGATAAGTATATACAATATATAGGTATATATATATACCTATATATTGTATTATATTATGTGTATTTTATTTCACAAGAATTAGAATAGAATAAGCACAAGAAATAGTATCATTGTGAGCTTTCATGCAAATGTTTCACATTACAATCTCTAGATTTAAAGATTATTATTACTAGAGTATAGATACAATATAATTTCTGTAGGTATCGGTAGACTGGATCACCGGTAATGTCTACTTCGTGGACAGCACTCTGGACGCCAGCTGCATCAGGGTTTGCAACGTGTTGAAGAAGCGTTGCGCCAAGCTGCAGAAGCTACCCGCCAATGCTAAGGTAGGGACCTCCTGCTTTTTCATAGGTGGTAGTAGACTGGATCACTGTCTAAGTTAACGTCTTCAAGATCGTCAGGGTTTGCAACGTTTGGAAGAAGCGTTGCGCCAAGCTGCAGAAGCTACCCGCCAATGCTAAGGTAGGGGCCGCCTGCTCTTTCATAGGTGGTAGTAGACTGGATCACTGTCTAAGTTAACGTCTTCAAGATCGTCAGGGTTTACAACGTGTGGAAGAAGCGTTGCGCCACGCTGTAGAAGCTACCCGCCAATGCTAAGGTAGGGACCTCCTGTTCTTTCATAGGTGGTAGTAGACTGGATCACTGTCTAAGTTAACGTCTTCAAGATCGTCAGGGTTTGCAACGTTTGGAAGAAGCGTTGCGCCAAGCTGCAGAAGCTTCCTGCGTACCTGCCAATGCTTAGGTATGAATGAACCTCCTGTTCTTTCTGAGGTGGTGGTAGACTAGTTCACTGTCTAGTTATTGTCGTCAAGAACGTCAGGGTTTGATGCGCCATTCCTCGCTAGCTTTTTGAGGTTTTATTATGAAATGCAAAGACCGGTACCAGTATAGCTCTGCGTCCACCAGGTGACCTCGCTGGTGGTAGACCCGGCGTCCGGGCGCATGTTCTACTGCGTGTCCCGGTCGGGGCGCTCCGTGG
The DNA here is from genome assembly GCA_947562085.1 of Eudonia lacustrata. NCBI lineage: Eukaryota > Metazoa > Arthropoda > Insecta > Lepidoptera > Crambidae > Eudonia > Eudonia lacustrata. The sequence continues at coordinate 5,676,966 of OX387328.1, forward strand.
TGTGGTCGGCGTCGCTCGCGGGCCAGCGGACGGCCGACCTCGCCGCCGCCACCGACTGTACCGGGCTAGCGGTGGACTCCTTCACGCGGCGACTGTACGTGGCGGAGACGGGGCCCACCAGGATCATCAGCATGGACTACAATGGGGAGGACCAGTAAGTGGTTTTAACAATTGTAAATAAGAATAAGATCTATTTATATAATATATAATGAGCTACCGCCGGAACTGCTTAGAGATGTCATCTCCAAAAAATACCTAAAATGTATTTTGAAAAAATATTATTTGTCACTGTGCCCATGACATTGTAAAGTTGCATAAATTGTGTACTCTCGTAAAGTAGTGTAAATATTGAGAAATAAATAATTATTGTTGTACAACCCCTATATGTTGTAGTATTATGGGTACAGTACTTTTATTTGTTTCCTTTTATGTTATAGTTAAGTAAAACTTTAAGTGTAAAATAGATTAAAAACATAGATGAGAACTACTGCCGACAAACTGCTATGCAGTTTGGCAGATAATAATTTTGTAGCAAACATTTATATTTTTCTTGAAAATAAATTTAAAAAAAACAATCTTTATAGGAATAATGACTTGTTCTGACTGGCTGATTCATCATCGCCAAGCCGAAACCGCTGAAGCTAATAAGATGAAATTTGAACAGTAGGTTAATTGAGTGACGTAATCAGCCACTAAGAAAGGATTTTACGGAAATCATCCCCTAAGCGGGTCAAAGCGGGGTAAAGGCTGAAAGTTAGTATGAAAGTGTCAGTTTTGAAGTAAATTACACGAAAATTTATATTTCGAATTTGAAAAGAAATAAAGGACGATGTGTGTCAGGAATTTTGTTTTTTTTCTGTAAGGAGTAACTTATTTACGTTTATTTATTATTTTAAGTTTTTTAGGAGAAATCGTTATTTTAAAAGTAAAAACTATTTAAATGTTTTTTGAAATCGATATTTAGATTTTTCGATACAAATAAAGAATGACATGTTTTAGAATTTCTCCAAAAACATCCCATACAGAGGTAAAATAGTGGAGGAAAGTTCGTTCTGAAATCTGTCATTTTAAAGTTTAATACATGAGTTTCGGTATTTGACCTGGTAAGAAATGATGAAGTGTTTCACTTCATAATTTCTAAGGGCTTATTTCTAATTTCTAAACCGGCCACAGAAACAGTCTTAAAATAGGTATATACCTAGTTTGTTCAGAGGGCCTATTAACAGATGTATAAATTTGAAACGGTAACTCAAAAATGAAAATTATTATCAAAATGGTCGGACTACATCTGGTCTTAAATTTGTGTTTGGCAACTTTCCATAGTCTTACTATTGCGTATGGTAATTGAACAAACATGTACAACATGACAATAACGAAACAATGCGGTAACCTAGAAATGTAAATAACTAACATATATGGAGATTTTAGACTTATCACTATTTAGGGTTACGGCGGGTTACGATCTTTAAGACTTCGCTTTTAGTATATAAAATGGCGAAATCTATAACAATTTCACAAAGACAAACGGTAACCTTTTTCGTGATTTGAATGTCCACGGGCTACAGGACTATATATAGTCCTTTGCTCACGGCTTTGCTCACATGAGCTATAGCTCATGTGAGCAAAGCCGCAAAGGCTAATTTACTGTAAATGTGAATACTTTTTAACCTTTAGACCACAGCATAAATGCGACGCTGATTTACAAGTCTTGCAACAGGAATAGGGATTCCAGTTTCCAAATGCTTTTATTTTGTGTTTTTGTAAAACTATTGTATTGTCGATCATTGCCGTCGTTGGCGTACAAGGCCCGCTATCACTTGTCGATTATAGCCCTCTGTGGCGATCTAAAGGTTAAGACACAGTCTACAAAGGTTATTTTAAAGCTGTTCCCCTTTTATTATTTTCTAGTCATCATTATCATCAGTCTTGAGTCTTGCCAAAAATAACTTAAGAAACTTTATACAATTAGGTATATTATTTTATTTTCTAACTTAAAGCAAATTTTTCTTTCTGTCCTTAAAGGGAATACACAGATCTAAATAGTTAATGAAAAAAAACATTACTTTAACCAACAGAATTTATACGATTTCATCCATCGTGGACTTACCGCATAAAAGTTTTTTTTTACAAAAACCAGGGCTAAAGTAATTATATGTGAATTAGTCGGAATTGGAACGTTGTAATAAAGTTTTATTTTATTTTAAACATCCATCCAGCCCATCCATGGGCTCAATTATATTCGAAACAAAAGTTACAGTCTTCGTACATTTCAGTAACCCAAACCCATCACTTGCAGGAAACTGATCGTGTACAACCACACCGACCTTCAAGGCCTTCACGACCTGGCCCTGTTCGAGGACTCCATCTACTTCCTCATCACGGACTCTTTGAAGTTGAACCGTTGCTCCCTATTCGGAAAGAAGCACTGCGAGCCGTTCATCCATCGGCCTGTAGCGGCTGAGACGTTTGTGTTGAGGCACGAGAGCGTTCAGCGTGATGACGTCACGGACGCGTGCGCAGGAGTGGATTGTGAATACTTGTGCGTGCTGGCGGAGGGCGGGCCGGTGTGCTTGTGTGACGATGGGTCTGTCACTGTGACGGGATGTCCTCTACTGGAGAAGGAACAGGTGAGTGATACGAAACAATTATGTTGTCGGTCCGTTGCTGGCTAACTAGCTGAGTGGGTGAATGGTAAGCTATCTGGCTGACTAGTCTCCGCTGGAATGCTTGCTAGCTTGCTAGCTGACCGGCTAGCTGGCTGGCTGGTTGTCTGCATAGATAGATGGCTGGCTGGGTCGCTAGCTGGTTGAGTAGCTAGCTGGCTGGCTAGCTAGCTAGCTAGCTGTGTGGTCTCCGCTGGGAATCAAACCTCAATACATAACAGTGGTGGTTTAAAATCGCGAGCCGTTGATCCGCTGCGCTTTAGCGGCTGAGGCGTTTGTGCTACGGCACCAGAGAGTTTAACGTGATGACGTCACGGACGCGTGCGCAGGAGTGGATTCTGAATACTTATGCGTGATGGCGGAGGGCGGGCCGGTGTGCTTGTGTGACGATGGGTCTGTCACTGGCGGAGTAGTGTCCTCTACTGAAAAAGGAACAGGTGAGGATATGATACACTGTAAGGAACAATTGTGTTGGCCTTATAGCCCATCAACCAATAGTAAGTGTTTGAGTGTCTGGCTGACTGGCTGTCTGTCTAGATAGTTAGTTGGCAGGTAGGCTAGCTGACTAGTTAGCTGACTAGCAGCACTGTGCTTACCGGTAAATATTAAAAAAAAATTAAAACGCATGGCAGCTGTCCTTCACGAAACGTCTAAGTTTAATATAATTTGAAAGCCGTAGAAAAAGCTAAGTTGTATATAGGCAATTTGACCGCGACCTCACCTGATAGTAAGTGATAATGCGACCTAGAATGTAGCATACTTGCATAGACGATGCCTGTTCTTACCTTGCCTAGAAAATGTCCAGGTTGTACGTATAAAAAGTATCAGGAAACAGAACCGCAAAAAGGGAGCTCCTTAGCTGCCTGCATGATGACGCAAAGCACTAACCCCCTTACAAATAAACAAAGAATAAGATCCGAATAGTTATTCCGTGTTTTGTTTCTGTCATGTAAACGTCATTTCAAATTAGGGTAAAAGAGACAAAACACTGAATAACTATTCGGACCTTATTCTTTGTTTATTTGTAAGGCCCTTAGAGTTTAGATTGCAGGAAAATAAATAACTTACTTACTTGTATCGCCCCAGCTGCCACTATTCAACGGCTGGACGTACGAGCAGTACCGGCGCGCGCACTCCGTCATGTTTGGCATGATCGCCGCCGTGCTCACGCTGTTTACGGTCTACCTCGCCATCTTCATCTACTACCAGTTCCTGCACCAGCGCTGCGTGCGGGCCGCGCCTTATATGGAGTAAGCCTTATCACGTATAGCATAAGGTCCACATTGCATCGCTCTACCTCGCCGTCTTCACAAACTACCAGTTCCTGCACCAGCGCTGCGTGCAGGCCACGCCTTATATGGAGTAAACCTTATCACGCATAGCATAAGGTTCACATTGCATCGCTCTACCTCGCCGCCTTCATATACTACCAGTTCCTGCACCAGCGCTGCGTGCGAGCCGCGCCTTATATAGAGTAAGCCTTATCACGCATAGCATAAGGTCCTCATTGCGTCGCTCTACCTCGCCGTCTTCATTTACTACCAGTTCCTGCACCAGCGCTGCGTGCAGGCCACGCCTTATATGGAGTAAGTCTTATCACGCATAGCATAAGGTCCACATTGCGTCGGTCTGCCTCGCCGTCTTCATTTACTACCAGTTCCAGCACCAGCGCTGCGTGCAGGCCACGCCTTATATGCAGTAAGCCTTATCACGCATAGCATAAGGTCCACATTGCGTTGCTCTACCTCGCCGTCTTCATATACTACCAGTTCCTGCACCAGCGATGCGTGCGAGCCGCGCCTTTTCTGGAGTAAGCCTTAGCCTTATCACCTATAGCATAAGGTCCACATTGCATTTCTACGCCTCAGCAAATGCTGAATGATGCTGGATGCTGTCGAAAAAGTATCTTCTTTTTAAGTACACTACTGGCAGTACTCTAATTACTGCAACTATTAAGTGCTTTAAATTTTAAGTCTGTAATGGGAGTACTAAGTTTGTAGTAAAATAAATAAAAATATAAAATAATTGGAGTAAGCCTCAATGCCATAAGGTAGCTCTACCTCGCCGTCTTCATCTAATACTAGTTCCTGCCCCAGCGCTACGTGCGAGTATGGAGTAAGTCTTATGTCTTACAGCTTTATGTCCAGATTGTAGAAATCTAGATGAGGCGTAGAAATCTGCGCCTGAGCATCTTCTTTTTCGACCAGTACAGTAAGCCTTCTCTTCCGTAACATATCATGGTCTACATTGTAAGGCTTCACCTCGCCATATTCCATTCCTCTACTACCAGTTCCTGCTCCAGCGCTACGTGCGGGCCGCGCCTTATATGGAGTAAGCCTTATCACCCATAGCATAAAGTCCACATTGCATTGCTCTTATATAGAGTAACAGGTTCAAATTGCAATTTTATTCCTGAAATCACAGAGTTACCACTTTAAGTAAAGCGGCAGCTCGAACTAGAGCACTCACTTGCTGTTTCCAGCGGACGCACAAACTTTAGGCATGGATCAGTAATCTAGTAGTTGGTTTAAAATATATTTTCTTTAATAATTAACTTTCTTAGCTCTCAACTCTCGAAGTTATACACAACACATTGTTTGATACGTCTCCCACGCTGCCATAGTCTACGGGTTGGCCTGTAGTAGCCAAAGTTTGCCTAATCATTGTATTTCAACTCGCAGGGTGAGATTCCAGAACACGAGTGATCAGTCAACTGTCGCAGCCACCTCCGTGGTGGAAATGCCTGCTACTGCGTGAGTGCTACATGTCTAATTGCTTACGATTTTTGTTCGCTGCGATTCTGCTGTTATTTTACTAGCTGTTCCCCGACTAGGGTTGCCAACAATACTTTAAAATAACGTATCCTACGTTATTTTCCATCCCCATTCTTTTTAATAAAAATAAAGTATGGAAAATACTTTATTACCGACTAATGCGTGCGTTTGAACGGAATATTCATGTTGACTTAATTTCTGAACTGCTGAATGATATTCAGACTCAGGTGAAGTGAAACGAAACGCAACGTTTAAATAAATAAAGGAGGATGGGCGTTCTAGCCTAGGAACCAATAACAACATGCGATATATCATTGGAAAGGATTTTTTATGTACTTTAATTATTGTTATGGCGGAAAGTGCCAAATCACTGTGTGGAAAAAGTTATGGCACAATAAAGCAGACTTGAACAAAATTTATTTTTTTTAGAATTTCATTGTTAAATGTTTTAACAATCATCACGTTATTTTTATGTAGATACTAAAACTCAGGTAGTCTGCGCAGACAAAAATATCAACTGTTGTCAAAATACCTATGTATTTATTTTTATAAGGCAAGTGTTGGGCGCGCTGGAGTATCTATAAATACTTTTGTTTTCCTTTTAAATCCTTTAACTTGTATCTCAAATGCTTTATTAGCAAAGTGAAACATTATGTTACTGGTAATAAAAATGTTTTTTTTTTCCATTGATTAGTTTTATTTTTGTAGAGCAGAGCAGACATTATATCCCTTAGATCTTACTTATTTTCACAGAAATAGTGTGGGCTAAAGTAATCTTAGTATGTAGGTATAGACGGCCATGAAATTACTTTATCACTTTCGACAAAAACTTCCATTACAATAAAATTTCGCTAAGGCTCATTGTCAATAATGACAACGTATCTGTTACTATTGGTCTTTTAAACAAAAATAGAACTTGTTGTTATAAATATGCAAACAAAATTCACTTCTAAGGTGGTAAAGCAATTTCATTGTCGACTATACTTCGAGTTGCATATTGCATACCAGCGCCTATAGCACAAGATGAGCGAGAGCGACATTTATGTCACATCTAAACGTGAAACCTAAACAATTTTTATCAATTGATTAAAATATACGTAGATATAGGTACGAGTATATTATGCATGTGGCAGATCTAGATTGTTAATAATTATATGGACGTTTAGGTTTGACATATCTCGCTTTCACTCATCTTAGGTACTTGCTACTAGTGCTGCTAGATTGGACCGACAGCCAATATAAAGGCATCAAATGCTAAAGGAATATATACGTACAGAACCCTTAGTGTGCGAGTACAACTCGCACTTAACTGATTTTATTTGTTTTACAAACAAAAAAAAGAAATTGATGATAAAAATAAACACATATTATTGAGAAGGAGTCTGGTTTTATTGAGTCTTAACTTTTTTACACAGCAGCTTGGGACTTCCCACCATATCAATAATAAAAGCACATACAAAAATCTTTCCAATGATATATCACATGTTGTTATTGGTTCCTAGGCTGGTTTCCATATATTTTTGCCCGTCCTCCTTTGGAGAATACTTTATTTTTTCTTAAAATTATTTTTTTCGCGTCGCTCGAATGCGCTAGTACTTCGTATTCGCTTAGCGTTTTTTCAGACTTTTTTTAAGGGTCATAGCGTCATGTTAAATAAATAGCCTATAGCCTTCCACAAAAATTTGGCTATCAAATGCAAAAAGAATTTTTCAAATCCGACTGGTAGTTCTAGAGATTAGCGCGTTCAAACAAAAAACAAACTCAGCTTTATTATATTACTAGCTGTGCTCGCGACTTCGTCCGCGTGAAATAGTGACTATCGGCAGCATTTTTGATTTTTTAGGCTCTTATTTTTGCAACATTTTTCACTGATGCTTCGCTCCTATTGGTCGCAGCGTGATGTTATATAGCCTAAAGCCTTCCTCGATAAATGGACTATCCAACACAAAAATATTTTTTCAATTCGAACCAGTAGTTCCTGCGATTAGCGCGTTCAAACAAACAAACTCTTCAGCTTTATAATATTAATATAGATATAGTATAGATATACGTAGGGAAGTGGCATCAGTGTTCGAGAGGAACCAGTGCCACAGAAGAGAGATTCCAGTGCTCGTAACTTCTTTGCTTTAATCATTAAAGGTCTATTCAAACCTGAGCGGTATTCGCTGCCGCTGAGGGCAGAGAAAACCGAGTGGGTACGCGGTAATATTACTGTTCACACCTAAGTGAATTTCGCTATCCTTGTGGGTAGAATACTGCGCGGTATTCGAGTTTCGCTCAAGAATGTAAGAAGTTTTCGCCAGTTAGTCATTTCTATAACTAACTATAATACCTGAGCGAAACCCGCGCGGTATGCACTTCTACCCAAAGCGGCAGCGAATACCGTTCAGGTCGCTCTAGCTGCGGAACTTGATACTAAATACCTGAGCGAAACCCGCGCGGTATATAACTTTACCCATAGCGTGAGCGAATACCGCTCAGGTTTGAATAGACAAAATACTAAAGAATAATGTATCTGTTTTTTACTCAGAATAATAACTAAAGCTATAGAAACCGGACTAAAATAGCAACACAAATTCAACAGTTCGCACTATTTTAACTAATGAACCTAGGTGATGTATTGGAAAGAGATCGATTGACATAATTATAGATTTATACCTACACATCTAAATAAAACAGCTGTTTCTAATTCTAAGCCATGTATTCAACCTAACTAATTACTAAATACTTATAATAAAATTATAAAAATAAAATATACTTAAATAAAGGGCTTTAACATTTCACATTTTTAAAATTTTGCCCCTGAAAGCTAGTAAATTATAGTGGAGTAGGTATATCCACCGTAAAGTCCTTTTTTACAAACTCCTCAATTAGCCTACTCAACCTAGGAATGAGTGACTTAATGTATTCGCGGAAAACAACAGTGTCAGGTTTTCCAATTATCTAGGAGGCCTGACATCATGCTGAACGGGCAACTTTTATTGCTACTTAATTTGTGTAAAAAAATTATGTAGAAATGTCGTTTATGTTATGTATAAATGTTTTCTATCTATTCTATTGTATCATCATCATCAGCATCAGCTCATTTTATGTCCCCACTGCTGGGGCACGAGCCTTCCCTATGGAAGGATAGGGAGAACGGGCCATAAACCACCACGCGGGCCCAGTGCGGATTGGTGGTTGTTAACGACTGCTAATGCAGCCGGGACCAACGGCTTTACGTGCCTTCTGAAGCACGGAGGAGGAGGATTCTATCATAATATTGGAATATCAACTCCTCAGCACCGAAGGTCAGCACGAGTTCGTCAACCCGCTGCAGTACTTCCGCGACGCGTGGGTGCAGATTCGCAACCAGAAGCGACCCATTGTGAGTACCTACCAATTAGTAATTATCATCATCAACAACAGTAGCCTATAAAAAATTCCACAGCTAGATATTAATTCCTAAAAAAAATGGTTTGCGCATACACGGGGCATGGTTTGCGCATGCATGGGTTCCCGCGGGGTCAGTTGTCAGGTCCCACAACAAGCCACTCAGCCACAACAACATTTATAAAAAAAAATTGCCTCGAAACGGTCCCGACCGAAGTTTTTGATAAGTTGGGCCAGAGACTGGTCGCTGGTACCTGGATACGACGGATGGAATATTAATAACAATAATAGTGATATTGGTACATGTATAGGTATCATTCATAAGTATAAATTTATATAAATATTCTGATTACCGATTGTAAGTTGTGTTGTGTGTTCCGTGCAGGGCACCGCCGGCCTTGACATCAACGTACCTTACACTCAAGACCTTTCAGACACTGAGTCGGACCTGGACGAGAGGGACACCACCAAGATAGTCCACAAGTGAAATGCGCGGTCCGAAACATTCACATGATGGTGGAGACGTATCATCGTAACTCGTAACGTAAATTGATCGCCGCCCTGTCGTCGATCAGCCAGCAATGACGTATCAAGCTCGCCGCGAATGGTACGGTACGATTACGTTACGACGATCGCTCCAGTCAGTTTCCACCTTTAAGTTTATTTTTACAATTTTCCTGTTCATGTATGATCAATTTTTATACCTTTAGTTTGTAAGCCACACTGCTATTTGTTTGTATGCATGCGCCTATGGCATTTTGTATTTTTTTTATCGCTGTATCGAGGACTTGAAGAAATCCCACCTTTGAAGCCCGATCGCTTTAGTTATCCTTAGTGCTAAGTGCAAGTTTATTTTTCAGTATTTTATCTGAATTATTTAATGCCACTTTATTATGTACCTACCTGTAACGTCTTTATCTTTGTAGTCAATATAAAAAAGAGCTTTAAAACTCCCGATAAAATGTAGTCTACCAGATTTGGTAACACGTAACACTTAGCATATTATGTAGCAGTCCCTGGCAAATCTAGCTTAAGAATTTTAATAGCTAGTAAAGTTTAAAGAGGTACTGCCACACTCAAACAGTTTCACAGCAGTTAAGGTTCTTGGGTGAAGTCCGCTTCCACATTCGGCCTTACCTCTCGGCCCCGAGGCGGGACGACCGGCTAGCGAACTCCTAATACATGGCGTGTGAATCCAACTAACCGCAGTGCGGTAAGCGTTATAAACGCGCTATGGAGAGAGAATTCGTCAGTCAGTCAGTCGCCCCGACTCGTGGTCGAGTGGCTATCGTCATTTACCATCAGATGAGAAGGCCAAGCTTATCCCTGTTGTAATGGGAAAACTACTAGTTTTTTTAACGTAAAATTAATTAAAATGTAATAATAATTCCGAAGCATTATATGTGAATACTTTTTTACCTGTGTAAATTAATAGTACGTAATCGTTAATTCTCTTCTACGTCATTTCTTTTTACATTGTATAGAAACTTTTGAGGTAATAGCTATTTGGTTAATTAGCTATTCAGTTTTCTGAAGCAGTTTTATTGAGTTTACATACGTTTCTATTAACTAGTATGGAATTCGAATTGAATGTAATGATGTTGAAAGTTGGGAGGGTTGAACTTTATCACTAACCTTTGAGACCTAGCTGAGCTAGGCGATTTTATGAGTTACAAACATGTCGCTAGCGACCGACGGTAGACCTAATTCTAAAAATATTTGAACACATAAATGTTCAGCAAAATAAAAAAACTAAAACTTGTCCCTCAATGACTCATTCGTCATACAAAATCTTTATGTAGTCTTACTTCACCTAAGCTGTATTTTATATACATTTTTTTTAATAACCCAACTGATAACTCTTCCACTATTTACCAGACAACAACACAAGTGAATGTGTACACCCAGTAAATAAATTTTGTATTGAAGATCACGTTCAAGTGCCTTTATTTTAATAATAATCATAATTTTTAAAAAACTGTTTTTTTTAAAACAAATAAAATTAAGATAATATAATACTTATATAAATTAATAAATTAGTGCTATGAATATGAAAATAAAGTGAATGAAAAATTATGATTGTTTTAAAATTTTATTCATCAATTTATGTGTGTGTGTATTGTACTCCAAAGAATTTGAATTTAAACAAATACATTTTATATACATAATCTTAGTGACATAAGATTTTTATGTGTTATCTAATTAATATTGAAATTTTAATAAAAATGTGTAATCTTATAAGAGTCTAAAGAATTTTATAATTCTTCCATTAAATGTTTATTCAGCAGCAAACATTTTGTTTCATTATCTAATTTCTTATACTGAAAAATGTAACTTAAAGAACTTAAACAAAATTTAAAACTAAAGTAAATAATTAGAAAAATTACATATATCCTTTTTAATAAGGGAAACGAACAGAAAGTTACTTCCAGAGTTTCTTGATAGACATATTTTTCTCAGAGTCCTTCTGCATGACCTTAGCTACTGCCATCTCGAAGTCTTCTTGTGTCACGTGAACTCTACGCTCCCTCAATGCGTACATGCCAGCTTCTGTACACACACCTTTGACCTCCGCACCTGACGCACCAGGCATCAGCTCTGCGATCTTGCGAAGATTGATTCCTCTAGTCAAATTCATCTTACGAGAGTGAATCTTGAGAATGTCCAAACGAGCTTCCTCATTTGGAGGGGGGAACTCAATCTTCCTGTCAATACGACCAGGCCTCAATAAAGCAGGATCAAGAATGTCAATTCTATTGGTTGCCATAATAACTTTGATGTTCTTTGTTGCTTCAAAGCCATCTAGCTGATTCAACAATTCCAACATAGTCCTCTGCACCTCTGAGTCTCCTCCACTACCAGATTCAATACGGGAGGACCCAATGGAATCGATTTCATCCATGAAGATGATAGACGGCGCATGTTCACGAGCCATTACGAAGAGCTCACGTACCATACGACTTCCTTCACCAATGAACTTCTGTACCAACTCTGAACCTGACACGCGGATGAATGTACACTCTGTATGGTGAGCGACAGCTCTAGCCAACAGAGTTTTACCAGTACCAGGAGGTCCATATAGCAATACTCCTTTAGGTTGAGCTATACCTAAAGCATCAAACAGCTCAGGATGCTTTACAGGCAGCTCAATGACTTCCTTTATCTCCTTGATTTGTTTGTCCAATCCACCAACCATTTCGTATGTAGAGTCGGGAACTTTTTCTACCATCATTAGAGACACCAAGGGGTCCACTTTGTTAGGAAGGATTTTGTGGAGCGTGTAGCTCTCGTTACGCAGCGCAACACGGCAGTTAGCCGTGACATCGTTGATATCCACATTCTTGTCAAGATCTACGACGAATTTACCTTCAGGATGCACCTTCACTAACACCTTCTTTTTATCCATCGGCTTGACGACTTCGCCAACGTACGAGCCCTGCTCTTGTAGAAGTTGTAGCTCTTCTCGCAGCATCCTCACTTTAGCGTTAAGTTCATTACGCTGGGCTTGCAGACGTCGAAGATTTTGAGACTTTTCTGCCACGATTAGCTGAAGTTCTTCAATCTTGGTTATGTAGTAGGGCCTAAAGCCCTCTCCCTTCACGGGGTCCACCTCCATTTTAGTTGTTATAGTCATTGTTGTGTGTGTAACGCACAACACGTTCAGTGATAAATTCAAGAAAGACTATTGATAATGCTACAGAAAATGAAATTTGACGATCACTAAATATTGTCCGAGTCACGGTGTTGTCAGACAGAGATAGCAGACCAGAAAAAAGAAAAACTACTAAGCACCAATAAAAAATATAACAACCTCAAAAGATACCATTTTTATTCTGCGGAAAGATGGATGGATGAGTACTTTTTGGTCACCTTTTTTTACATAAAAATATTCGACAAAATGTATTGTTTGTGACCAAATATTACTTTGCAAGAAATATAATGAATATAATGAATGACATTGGTCGTGATCGTGACGTGGTTTATTGAAATTAAAATTAGGTACGTAATACTTTCCAAAGCACACCAAAGTGTAGTTACGTTACGTTGCGACATTATATGCGTTATAGCACATAAATTGAAAAACGAGCTAAGAGACTCATTGGTGACCCTGCCCTGATAGACACCAAGCTGCAAAATCTAGAACATTGGCGTAGGGTGGCTCGTCTGTCGGTCTTCTACAGGATTCATTTCGGGGAGTGCGCGAAGGAGTTGCATGACCTAATCCCACCATCCACTTTCCGCTATCGGAGCGCGAGGCGCGAGTTCCATCCCTATGTTGTAGATATGCCACCTTGTCGCACGAGCCGATTCGGTTCAACTTTCTTAGTGCGTACAGCTAGGGAATGGAACGCGCTGCCTGCGAATGTGTTCCCTGAAAGGTATAATCTGGACCTCTTCAAGGCTAGAGTGAATAGGCTATTTCTAGGCAAGCATGTTCCATCCTCGACCGCACCGTCACTTAACATCAGGTGAGGTGTAGTCAAATGCCTGCCTATAACCAATAAAAAAAAAAAAAAAAAAATGATATCCGGTAAACTACTACGTAGTCTTGAATTTTTGACACAGGCAACATAACTTCGTTCAAAAACCTTAGCATTTATGATTATTTTAGTACTTTTTTAAACTAATACAAACACGGAACAGAAAAATGATCAGAAAGATGTCAGACCGTATTGTCATGATATTATCCCTAACATCCAGGTGTAGAAATGATGATTTATTAGCATTTCTCAGACTATTATTCAATAATAAGAGCGTAAAATTTAAAACTAAGAAAGTCATCTAAATATATAACAATGGTGAAAACGAAAATGAAATAGATAACTCATCCGGCATGTGCATTCTATCAACAATAGCAATAGTGGTTGGCAGTACTATAGCTCTGAAAATATTATGGCTGGTCAGAATTGGTACCTTAGCCCATTGGAGCTACATAATCGCCTCTACAATATATCCGAGGAACTCAACGGAAAACCTTGTTCTTAGTGGAAGTATTTTTGCTTTCATTTTGATTGGTACGCTGGTACCTGCGTTTTTATTTCCCCGATTAAAATGTTTCGCTACTGCTTTGAGTATTCCACCACAGATCCACATGTTTTTGTTGCTGCGGAGGAATATCACTAATCGGCTTAAAAATGAGACTGTAACAAAAACTATCCAAGCTTACTCATTTCTAACGTTACTTTCTACGCTTTGGACGATTTTTAGTCTTTGGAGATGAAAGTGCTGTAGTTCAACATATAAATTATAGTACCATATGCATTAAAGAAAGGTATAAGTAAATGTCGCGTCTTATTTAATTTTAAGTACCTACCTGGATGACCAAGCTTTGCTCCGTATTTGTTTTTGGTATTTTTTAAAAAATGAAACGAACTAGATTTCCCACAGTGGCGCATCCCCAACAACGCAACAATGCAGTGGTGCTTCATGCTTTGAGTTTTTAACCCCATTGATATATTATTCAAGAGCTAATAATCTTAATATTTATCGTTTTATTTCACCCGGAATCCTCAACTAGTTGAGACTATCTATCAAGCTGCCGGAACACAACAATGCTACAAACATTGATGTTATGGCGACATTATCATTGATTCGACATATCTATAGATGAGATGGTTTTGTAGTTGTTAAACTTTGTAGGCAATAAAGGAATATGACAAGATACTAGAGATATAGATACAGCTCAAGCATAAATAATGTAAAATCATAGAAGAAATAAGAATATTATTTATTACGTTCAACAGCTAATGTAGTCCTGTTATTAACGTTTTGTTTTTGATATAGCCTATGTTTTGCCCCACTGCTGGACAAAAGCTTCCCTTTTGCGTCTCCGTCGTTGTCTCTATCCTAGGCCACCTCATACCACCCCAGCAAAAAAGTGGTCAAGTCGTCCCTATATTTCCGCTTTAGCCTGCACGTCTCCGGTGTCCATCCCGTCACATGGAACCCAGTCAGTTGCAATCTTCACCCACCTCTCTGGGCCCATGCGGCTGACGTGTCCAGCCCTGTTCCACTTAAGTCCAGCGATCGCCATTAGTGGTCGCCAGTGTCGCCACTCCAACGTCTATGATTTTGGTAACACTGCGCTCCAAGCGCAGTGTTAGTGTTCCGGATTCTATAGGTCGTCATAAAATGCTGCGCTCTATCGCTTGTTTTTTTTTTGTTTTTTTTTATATTAGAAGGAGGCAAACGAGCAGGCAGGTCACCTGATGGGAAGCAATCACCGCCGCCCATGGACACCCAAACCCATGCAAAACCAAAGGAATCACAGATGCGTTGCCGGCCTTTAAGAAAGGAATAGGCTCGTTTCTTGTTAGCAAACCTTGAGTTAGGCTCGCCCGATCCTCAACACTCACCCGATCCTTATAACACAATGGTGCATAGTGTGAGTTTCATTCGCCATTCGATCACGTTAACGAAACCGGGAATTTGTATGGCAAAATGTTAACTCCTCTCGTATGTCGCCAGGAGGCGCTGCTTCAATGCCATACTAATTTTCGTTTTCGTAAACGTAATCGAATGAATACGGATCACAAAACAGTTATATCTATTCCGTGATACGGATAGCAAACAAAACACACTAGACACCCACAACACATTCACATGTGAATGTGAATGTGATAAACTAAACGCACACTCGCACCGATCCGATCCGAACCCTTCGGAGACTCTGGGAGGGCACGGGGACGCGCACTTTTAAGTGTGCGATGCCGTACCCTCTAGAAATCCTCCGAAGGTGATTCGTTTTAACACGGCTTGAGGTACCCTTTACGTACCTCGCCGCCCCTAAAAAAGAAGCCCGGTGAAGCTGAAAATGCACCCTGTGGCAATCAGCAGTAGTGTTGGAGAAAACTCGAGTCTTCGAGTCCATTTTTAGAACTCAACTCAATTTAACAGGGTTCGATATGCTAAAAACTTGTAAGTTCAGAGTCGAGTCGAGCACAAGTCTCGACTTGTGACTCGACTGTTAAAAAAAACTCGAGTCATACTTTTAACTTGAGTTTTTAACGAAAGTCGAGTTCAAAGTCTAGACTCGAAGTAAGTTCAACTCAACAAAATGTCGATTGATACAAGCAGCATTTAACAACTTTTTTAGCAACTTTTAAAAAAAATGTGTATATCTTTCGATATTTAGGTACACACAGCGGCAGATCAACCTACCCAAAACTGTCAAATTTCTACAATCAATTTTTAACTTTATCGTTTGGTTATAAGGATCAATATTCATTGGAGAAATTTTACAGATTTGGGTAGGTTGATCTGCCGCCGACTGTACTTTCCTATATATAAAAATGAAATACCTATGGACAAAATTAAGAGTACAGCTGTTGTGCTTTGAGTGTGTGAAATAAATATAAAATTAAATGCAATATAATCAAAAACATTTATTTTCTATGAAATGATACAAAGCATATTGTAGAAATTAAATTAAATAGAATTTTTAAACTCCCTAATAGTTTTGTATAAAGACACAGTCGATTTTACTTGTGTCCACAGCCTCTCTGCATAGTTATCGTCTAATTCTGATAACATTTTGGCAAATTCCTGTGCCATTTGTTGACGTCTTGTATTGTGTGGACTTGATTTTGTTCTTGAGTTTGAGTTTCTCAAAAAGTAATAGATTATAATCAACGGGGACATTATTTATATTATATTATTAGTATTCCGGCAACAAGCGTTCCAAGTGTTCCAAGTTCCAAGTTCTCTAAATCCGGAGATTTGATTACCAAAAAAAGAAATCGTCTTGGTAATAACACCATTCGCGCCTCAATGTGTCTGGCATCCTGGCTGTCTTTTTTGATGATTGATTTTTTTGCTACATTTTTGTTTTTAATAAGAAAATATTACGAATTACCAGTATTTACCAGTTGTTGTAAATAAATATAAATATGTTGATTAAGTTGTTTTTTCATTTATAATATTAATAACTAGTAAGAGTATGGCAGTACCCATCAGTTTAATCTAAGGTTCATTTTTTCTTACTTGACCAATAATGTTAAACTATAAATTATACTTTCGTAATTAAGTTCTTTTATTTTAGTAAAAGTATGAAATAAGACATGCAAAGATTGTTTACATGTTTAGGTACTTTTGCTGTAGAGAACATCGTATAACACCTTAGTACACTACACCACACCACATTAATGTATGTCATCCATCATACTGCATACACACCATATTACCACTCCACATCACACTTTAGTACTGCTCAGTAAGTGAAGACACTCAAGAAAGATCGCTCAATAGGAACTTCGACTCGAGCGTGACTCGTTACAGGAACCGACTCGAGCACACAATAGACTCGAGCACTAGTATAAAACTCGAGTTTGTTCGGAAAGTAGATAGACTCGTAATACGTTGAGCAGTGGAGTCTCTGCCTTTACGAGTCGAGTCTTGTAATGAGAGTCGAGTCCTAAAATGGAGACTCGGAAACTCAAGTTTTTTACAACATTAATCAGCAGTCTCTCTCCAAAAAAAAAAAAGAAGCACATTCGCTTAGGCCCAAGACAAGACACCGTACGCGTAGAATAAGGGTACGAAGACCCGGTTTCCACGCGCACTATACCAGGTACAGATACGAACATGTCATCATTATTATCATCATCATCGGCCTATCTTAGTCCACTGCTGGACATAGGCCTCCCCTAATGAGCGCCATAGCGCCCTGTCCTCAGCTTGACGCATCCAGCATCTGCCTGCAGTCTTTATTGTATCTAAATGCTTCTCCCCACCTCCGCGACCCGGTCAACCTGAGCCGAGGTCTTAGCCTTTAGAGGCGCCCTCGAGTTGTTCTGCTTCCGATCCAATGCGAACTCTTCGGAGATTCTAGTAGGAAACGAGGACACGCTTGCTTGATTCCGTAACCTCTATAAAACCTCTAACAGTGTTTCTATCAAGTTTCTTGGCTCGAGGAACCCTTCAAGTTTCTCGCCGCCCTCAAAAAATGTTCGATGACGCGAATGCATGTGACACGAGGCCGTCTGAGGCCATTAGCAATCTCTCCAAAAATAGCCTTGAGTTTGGATTTTTGATGTTTTTGCAATAAATATACTTTATTTTATTCGTGATAAGATTAATAGGTAGGTATTTATAATGGAGCAAAAAAATTTACGAGTTTTTTTTTTATAGATTATGAAGACGATTGTCTTATAATTCTACCTATATAATTCTTGTAATTACTACTTTTATTCAAATTAAAAGTTTTAGAACCTAAATCGTTTTCGTGCTTCTAGCGTAAAAGTAATTTATTTTGAGACTAAATTCGCGCTCGAATCATATGATGATAAGGCAAGGCAGTCGCTGTGACGCGACGCTTGACGCAAGTTGTGTCTCGTGATCGTTGCATTCCTGTGCGGAAAAATTAATAAAAAAGTAAATAAAACTTTTGACATTGACATTTTGACAGGTAACCTTATTTTCAAAATAAGCAGTTTCGCACAAAATATTGATTGATTTTTGCTAATTTTAACGTTTGCTAAAAATGAATGCTTATCTTGTGTATAGTTAGGTATAAGTGAACTGATAATAGTCGTTAATATGTAAAGTAAAACTTAAAATAATATAGTTTTGTATGTGTGGCGCCCTTTTAAAATAATTGTTTGTTTAGTGTCAAGAGGTAAAAATGTTTTCATAAAATTTACGTTTAATTACTAAGCACAGAATACAATTTTCAACGTATTCTTACTTTCTTTCTTACTCTAACTTTCAATGTTAGTTTCTTTTCATTGAAGTTATAAATGGATCCTTACTTCTAAGGTCACACCTTGGCCAAGGTGGTTTGAATAATATCAATGAGTTGGAAATGTTTTCACATTGTAACTATAATTTATTATTTTTTATCAAATTCACATAGATACTGATACAAATTAAATAAGTAAAATTTATTCACAATGTTTTTACATACGTTTATTTAGGCAGATAATTTTATTTTATTAAGTATTATAAATTTTTTAGAAGAATTTTATTCAAGTTAATTTCTTTACTTACACTTATCTCTCAATAACTTTTTCACAGAATGGGAAATACTAGTAAAAAGTTAGCAGCAAAATGCACATTGCTAACAAAAGATGAACAGAAATATGTGGCGGCAACATTCCGAGCGGCCAGCAAAAACTCAGAGAGGATACGTGAGGACGATCTGATAGTGAGTGGCAAAGTAGATGCAGTGTTGCTAGAAGTGCGTTCATTTTCCTTTTGTTTTCATTTAGATTTTATTTATGTTTGGTTGGTGACGAGATTTTGAGTTGTTATCCTGTTAGTATTTAGAGGGTACTGTAGAACCTCTTTCTTAAAATAAATCATTTTAGTTAGATAGATATAGCAAACAGATTGTGCACTGTAATTTATCAGTATTTCTTACCTATTTTATTTATGAACAATTGGTTTTTATTTATTTTTCTTGTCACTGGTCAAACCACATAGTATCATACAAGTTTTTGATAGCCAAATATTGGTTACTATAATTTTGAAAGAATCTCTGATTCATTGAACGATAACAACAATGAAAATAATATTATTTGTCTAAAAACTTGTATGTTTCATTCTTAATGTTAGCCCTATAATCTCAGAAAACATTATTATACTACAGAATTAAAACTTGTGTCATAATCCTGCATAACACCAGGTAGAGGGGAGACGGCAGGATTGCCTACTCTTCTAAAAAAATAAAGTTCCACAATAAATCCTTCATCATCAGCTCATTTTATGTCCCCACTGCTGGGCCACGAGCCTTCCCTATGAATGGAGAACAGGCCATAAACCACCAGGCCCAGTGCGGGTTAGTGGTTTAATAAATCCTTAATTATTATTATTCCCTTATACCCTTATTTGTTTGCGTTATTGATCACAAATCAATTGTGCTAGCTGCTGTATCAACGAGTTCTATGTATAATTATACAATATGTATTATTATAATGTGAGAGAGTGTAAAGCTGGCATTTGATTACTTTTACATTTTTTGTTTTTGTCTTTTAATTTTTGAGTGCTAACTTTGTGATTTGTGTGCATCACAAACATTTCGTTTTAGCACTTGCCTTACAAGAACCTTTGTGGTGGTGGTATTTTTTGTGGCAGTCCCCATGTGACATTTTGGTAAATAATTTTTGTTTCTTTTTTGTGTAGACCTTTTTTTCCAGAGAACTTTTTGTGTGGTTTTTGTGATGTTTCTGTATGTGCTGCCTATTTTATAGTTTTTATGAAAAAGTTGGATTGTTATAGATGGCAAGTACTTTTATAGTTAAGTACCTAGTCTGGTTTAGTTTAGTTACTTTACCTCATACTGGTATTAAGTTGAGTAGGTTTTCTTAGTTTTGTCATGTTTACGATTTTTTTTTTTTTACGATCTAATATCCAGATAGGTTACCAGAGCTGTAAGCTCGCTCACTTCTCGTTGCACTAAGAGCACAACTCGCAGATACCACTGCAAACGAGAGGAGTAGAGAAGAAAATATTGCCATACAAATTCTTGTTTTGTCAAATGTCAAAAATAACTTACACTAGGCCCTGTGAACACTAGACCACATACGCTACCGAATCCGGCTCGTGGCTGCATTTGTGGTGTTACTAACATGCGCAATGCCAATCAATTGTGAAGTGTAGTGTAAGTAGGGCTGCCATCCGTCCGGGTTTCCCCGGATTTGTCCTAGTATGGAGGGCGTCCGGGGAGCGTCCGGGCGGGGTTTCTTAAAAGTGTCCGGGTGAAACCCGGGCACTTTTTATGTCAGGGGAAATCCGATTAACTTGAGTGAATGGAATGATTAGCAATAAATTACAGCATTTCATAGTTATTCGGTGCGGCGAATATATTCACGCACTCGTGAGTCTCGTGACGTGACGTGACCTCCCTAGTCGATTAAGTTGATTTTCTATAAATAAATAAAAATATACTATGTTTTTATTTTATTGTAATTTTTTTTCGATGGAGTCCGGGGTAATATCTTTATTTCACCCAAATGTCCTGGATTTTTGAAGTTGTTGTCCGGGGTCCGTAATTTAGCTGATGTCAGCCCTAAGTGTAACCATTTTAAATTCGCACGTATTGGCGCTGGCGCTGGGTCAAAACATTAATTTGTTTTAACTGTTCGTCTGATGTACTGTCTAAGTCAACAAAGGCAGAGTTACTTTTGCAGAAGCATCATCTCATCGTCAGCTTAGTTTATCTACAAAACGTGCGAACCATTGACTTATATTTGAATAGACAAGAACGTTCTTGTAAACTATTTGTTCAAATACTGGGAATTAGAACTAAAGTTCGCTGCAGCGCTAAAACATTTTATTATGTCGTTTTACCAAACTAAAACCATACAGCGCTAGATCGCTAATAGAGTATAGTTTTCTCGCGACCAAAACGTTGTAAGCGCCGTGAATTTCAAAGCGCTTACGCGTTTCGTTCAACGTAAAGTAACAAGAGCCGGTCCTATAGATTTTACACCACAGAAGTGACACGGCTATTGTACCTACAAAACGTCATTAGAATTCATTCTCTATTTCAAAATGTATTAATGAATATATAAAGAGAGCAGATTATGATATAAATAAAAAAATATAAAGTTGAAAAGAAAATACATTTATTATTATTTGAGCTCAAATTTTTATGTTAGCAAAAGTTTAAAATCAAATCAATCAAATGTATTTTTACAGTGTCGAAATACGCACGTCGTCATATTTTTTGAACTTTACTGTACTAAAAAGAAAGACCATAAAAAATATATTTAAAAATGTCAAACTGGTTATAAAACAATTAAACAAATCAAAACACTCTGGTCAGAGTGTCATTCTTTTTAAATACACCATGTCAAGTCTGTGTTCAGATACATTTTACCTACAACCGATTTGAACATCTGCATGTTTTAGTCTATGATTGTAGAAGGCGTCATGGCGTCGCATCTAAATGAATAAATACTATTTCTTTTGTGGAATTCGATTTATTAGCGCCGCTCCGTTCGCACCCACGCTCCATGAATGTCAAAGTCAAACTAAAGTAAGGTGTACGGACTGCAGTACACCTGAGTCGAACACAGTTAGTGTTCGGAACGCCCTATCTAGTGTAACATATATATCGATGGTGCGAACAAACGTCACGCAGGCAGACCGCATCTGTCCAATGTGTCTGTCCAACACGTTATTTATGCGAAATCAGCCATCCTAACGATAGTTTAGTTCAGGGCTTGATACCGTTACTAAATTCACGCTATAAGTATAGGCCTGTTTTCTCTTTGATTAGTGATTAGTGCAGGTGACGAGTGCAGGTGCTTAGTGATTGGGAGTAAACTCGTGTGGACAGCGATTGATTAGTGCGAGTGATTAGTAACCTGCGTAGTAAAGTGATTAGACGCGGGTTCTATTTTTTTGCGAGTGGACTGCGAGTAGCCACGTCCCGCGCGCCCTCCCTTTCCCCTCACTCGCAGCCTGCCTGCACTGTGCTGCACTACACACGTCTGGACAGCAGTGTTTAGTGTTTAGCGTTTGGCGTCTGACGCTAACAACTGAATTTACTAAACACAGCCATTTGACAAAATTGGACACTTCTTGCACTGCACACCTCCACTAAACACTCGCAATTACTAATCACCTGCACTCGCACTAATCAAAGTGAAAACAGGCCTTAACGATAGTTTAGTCCAGGGCTTGATACCGTTACTAAATTCACGCTATAAGTATCGGTAAGTAACGTTATTTCTAGGTAACTTCTTATCGATAATGCAGGTAACGTTATCTAGAAAAGTATCGCTACTACTTTCGTTACTTAAGGCGCTTTAGCCAATCCGCGTAGAGTGGTTAATTAATTTACAGAAACAAATGCAACCCAGGTAACTAGTTATCGTTACATTTTTAAAAGCTTACCGATACATTTTTAATCTGTATCTTCGTTTGACAGAAGTATCGATACCAACTTTTTAACGATATTCAAAGTCCTGGTTTGGTCAATCCGTTGTCGCCTCTGGGTTCGACAAAGATTATTAAGATTGTCGAACTTGCGACCCGTTACCTCCTGCCTCTCAGTAGGCCGATTCTACTAAATAACTGCAACTACACTGCAGCGTCGCGTGTGTCAAAATGAGCAAATTTTGACGTTTCGGTATTCTGATAAGCAGCGCTGCTGCCGTAGTGTTGCAGGGACGGAGAAGTAACGCAAATAGGTATTCCACTAACAAAACTGCACTACACCTGCACGTTAACTGCAAAATAATCGTATTCCATTAAAATATTTTGACATTTGTGTAGTAATGACAGCAGTATTAGTGCAGTTTTTGTGCAGGTTTATTGAAGTAGACCGTGAGCAACTTTTGCACAGCGTATTATAAGCATTTTACGTATTTAGCGTATTGTAACATTAGTTCTTTTAGTTTTATTGTAGGATTCGTGCAGCTGTAGTGTAGTAGTCGCGCAGTTGTAGTGTAGTTGTGGTGCAGAGAATTTTAATAGAATACGTCTATTTCCACGGCACTACTCCTACACGCGACAAATGACAGGCGTAAACGTGCAGTTGCAGTTTTCTAATAGAATTGACCTCCAGCTCTTGCCACAGTCGCCGGTCGGTCGCCCGTATCCGCGCCCAATTTACCTTTACGACTTACTAAATCCACGTCACACTTCAATATAAAGAAGCCTCTAGCCAATGATCGTAAGCACTTTTTTGTAATGAGAAAATGTAGGTACCGAGTGCGGCAGTAAAATTTATACGCTTTTTCTACTGTATCCCATCCATCGCATCCAGGTAGGGTTGCCAACAATTTTTCAGGAAATTAAAGTAAATCTATCAATAACTAGTATAAAAAGAAGGATTTGAAGAAAAAATAAAGTATTTTCCAAATTTATTTATTTAAGCGTTGCGTTTCGTTTCACTTCACCTGAGTCTGAGTATCATTCAGTAGTTCAGAAATTGAAAATTGAAAACCAATGAAAAATAAGTAGTAGTTATACCAGTCAAGTAAGTGACATAGCCCACCGGATCAGCATAAGCTGAAGTGGCAGTGGGCCGGCCATATTGGTCTTAGAACCGATAACCGCAGTGTTGCCAACAAGCCTAGTGTAAAATATGCTAGACCATAGTCGAAATTTTGCCAAAATTATGCTAATTGCATTGTATTTATGCTAAAAATTATGCTAATATTTCAGTGTCAAATAAAAAATAGTTTAATTTTAATTCTTTAATAATCATCCAAAATATTTATTATTACCTTAATTAATCGTTCATATTTTACAATAAAATGTAAATTAAAATGTGTTAGCAAGCACTCTGGTGCTGCAACAAGTACGGTCGCCTGCAATATTGAATAAGATGTATACGCTTGAGCTCATAAGGTGATGCAATAAAGTACATATTCGAATAAGGATGTATACATGTTTAGGCTCGTGACCGTACTTACCTAAAAACTAAAAAAGGGTAAAATAAAATAAATTAATAAAAATAATTAAAAACAAGCTTTTATCAAATCAAATAGCTTGTCGCGCACACGCAAAGTCAGTATTAGATATCTTAAAATGTTGTGCTTGTTTTTAAATATTTTTATTTATTTATTTTATTAGCACTAATGCTGTCATTAATTTTATCCTTAATTTGGAACGTACCCGGAGTCGTTTGTTTTATAGACAAACTTTTATTTTAATAATTTTTTAATGCTAAAAAATATGCTATATGCTAAACGATAAAAAAATATGCTAAGCAATATGAAAATATGCCAAATCTAGCAAAAAATATGCTAAATTGGCAACACTGGATAACCGTTGGGGTAAACGAGTTCTCGAGTGGAGACTGCGGATCGGCAAATGTAGTAGGACGCCCTCAGACTAGGTGGAGCGTCGATCTTCGCGAGGTGGCTAGCAAGAGCTGGATGAGGGCAGCCGCGGATCGTGCTCGGTGGCGTGCACTTGGAGAGGCCTATGTCCAGCAGTGGACTAGTATAGGCTGATGATGATGATACCAGGAGGAGCTCGATGGCGCAGTGGTTAACGCGCCCGGTCTGCGAGTGCTGAGGTTAAGCAACTTTTGCAAAGGCCGGTTATCGGATGGGTGACCAAAAAATTATCATCTCGAGCACCTGACCTGTGCTTCAGAAGGCACGTAAAGCCGTTGGTCCCGGCTGCATTAGCAGTCGTTAACAACCACCAATCCGCATTAGACCTGCGTGGTGGTTTATGGCCGTTCTCCTTATCAAAATTTAAAAAAAAAAACTAAATTCATAATCATTTATTCGGCTTAGGGTACAAATAGCTCTTATGAACGTCATTATGCCATCGGTTCGTAAGTCTACTTTGGGCGGGAGACCTTGTACTAGAACCGGCAAGAAAAAAACTAGGCAAGTGTTGGAAAATGCCCCATCAAAATTCAAAAAAATTCAAAATTCAAAATCATTTATTCAGTTTAGGCTACAAGTAGCTCTTGTGAATGTCACTATGCCATCGGTTCGTAAGTCTACTCTGGGCGGGAGATCTTGTACTGAGAAGAACCGGCAAGAAACTCAGCAAGTGTCCAGCTCTTTTCTCCCTTACAGCGTCAAAAATATTGGATGCCCTATCATAGCAGGACACTTTCCATTACAAATAAACACAAAAAATATATAGACAACCACAACATGTAAAAAAAAAAAATGTAAGTTAACTTTACATCAGATAATTATGTAAAAGTTTCAATTTCCACAATGTCATACAGCACCACTACAGTACTCTAGTAAAAGTCAAAAATTGTTTAGGTAAAACAAAGTCAAACTATAATGAATAATACTAAAAATAAGATAAGTATGCAAGAGCAGACCAGCCTCCACAGGCGGCACCCGTTCACGACATCATCACACATCGTAAAAGGACACTTTCCATCGCAAATAAAAACATAAAATAAAATAAAAACAAAAGAAAAATAATCCATAGGGACGGGACGCCCCAGCAGTGGGGATATAAAATGAGCTGATGATGATGATGATACCAGTCAAATGTTATTTCGATTGTCGAACTTGCG
The DNA here is from genome assembly GCA_947562085.1 of Eudonia lacustrata. NCBI lineage: Eukaryota > Metazoa > Arthropoda > Insecta > Lepidoptera > Crambidae > Eudonia > Eudonia lacustrata. Next base: position 5,702,729 of record OX387328.1, read on the forward strand.
ACCCGCTACCTCCTGCCTCCCAGCTCTTGCCAGAGCCACCGTCGTCGCCGGTCACGCCCGCTCGGTCGCTCGGCCGCATCCGCGGCCGTTTACGACTTACTAAATGCACAGGGGAAGTGTAAACTTTGTCGGCACAGAAATAGAATGCGGACCATTGCAAAATTTACTGAACTATGATTAGCGAGCAGAACTAGCAGAAACACTAGGGTTTTGGGTATCGACACTCTTTTATGACCCTGAATGCCCGATTTCTCCGATGACATCTAATAGTAATCCCTTCATCATCACAGCCAAAAGACGTCCACTGCTGGAAAGGCCTCCCCCAAATCATCATGGGGGGTATTTGCCGTAATCGCCACGCTTGGCAGGCGGGTTGGCGATCGCAGTAGGTTGGAGTAACCTCAGAGAGATGCTGCTGCCCATCCTCTGGAATGGTCCCTTAGTCGGCTTTTACGACACCCACGGGAAGAAATGGGGTGGTGCAGTTCTTTATCCCTAATGCTAAAATGCCTAATGCTAAATTCGTCACCTAACATTGCTTAGGGATCACCTATAAGTTAGGGGTCGCCTGTGAAAATAGGCAAGTATTAATACACTACCTTTGGACTGTATAACTAAACATAGTTATAACGTGTTGATTTATAGAAAAATGGTAATCTTTGAATGAATTCAACACACACAAAAGCAACATCAACCAAACTCACGAAACATGTTAGACTTATTATTTTTATCTAAAATTTTAACTGGTAACATTAATTGTCCTGATCTTTTAGCAAAATTTAAATTCAGAGTTCCCACTAGATATCCTAGAAATCCCATTGATCATCTATCTCCCCCCTTTCGTAAATCCGTACTAGGCTCTAACTCCCCGGTTACAAGGTTATGCAGGCTCCTCAATAAAAATTGTAAGTTGGATATGTTTTGTTCATCATTATTTAAGCTTATATGTCAAGTTCGACAACTAGATATTGGTTAGTCTATATTGTAGAATGCGGGTCTATTATCTTTTATACTACTTACTACTACTATATTATACGTCTTATAAATGGTAAACACTTTAAACTTAATATTTCATGCATGCACTGTTTATCGACTTACTATTGTACACTTAGCTCTAATTGTATTACTTAGTACCTAAATATAAATGTATTAGTGTAACAATTACTGGTAAACCTAATAATTAAATAAATAAATAAATAAACAATCTTATTCCTACAAAGCTGTCGCCGGTGTTGTGGCCAAAAATAATTGAAAAAGTTCGCAGCATTAAGAAATCGGCTTATGAATACTCGACGCAGCTAATGGCCAGCTGAGTATGTGGGGCACGCCCGGCACCAGTCCCTCATCTGGGAGAGAGGGAGAGAAGTCGGTACACATTAAACTCATGGCAATTAACAACCAATGCATGGGCGGCGGCGGCGTTTGTGGCAGTGGACCTTGATGATAGCCGTCGTCGTGGTCTCGAACTCTCGACTCAAAGCTATCGTTATCCCATTGGCAGAAAGAGGATCATCATCATCATCATCATTAGCCCACTTCTGCCCACTGCAGGGCATAAGCCTCTTCTCTTACACGCGACTCTTCACGGTCCTGCACCATCTTCATATATTCCCTGCCCGCCGATCAGTAGGCAGACCTCCAGTTCGATGGTCCGACGTCCTAGTCCAGGAAAATGGTGTATCTATGGCTTTTTGTGGGTATGCCTCCTCCATTCAAGCTTTTCGTGATTGGGTAGGGGGGTTGTGGGATTCTCCTCTGACTCTCCCCGACTGGGAAGGAGGTCATATCTACCTACCTACCCACTAGTAACTCCTGTACTTCCCCTGACGAGCCGCAAAGGTGACTCGTCACTGCCATAAGTTATCATTAGAAAAATTATTCGGGATCTTCTGTCTGAGATCGTTAATCTAACTCCTTATAGCTTGTTGATAATGATGATTAAAGCAACTAGTGACTCCGATTTCCGAAATTAAATGGACGTTTACGTTCCTTCACTGACTGTTCAGCGTCTATTCAGGTTTCTTGTACGTAATGAATGAGCCATTAGCGCCAGTTTTACGGTCGTTTTAATGGGACCCGCCACTGGACTGTGTCGATACAAAATAAGTAGACTGCAGAGGGTTAGCTAGCTTCATACAAACTCGCTCGAGCAACACATCCACAGAACAATAAAAAAGGTTCTGTGAACGCACCCACAGACAACCCCTCACGGATACGGAAACTCGCAACAATTGCGCTCGGCAGGCTTATTAATTACCGATCTTTAAGTGACAGTCGCAATCGCGACAATTTGCAATTTATCGCTTACACATATTCGTATTACGGAACGTAGACCGCTACGATGGAGAGAAACACTTTAAACACATACCAAAATTAAAATAAAAAAATATTAAAAATATCAATAAGTAACAAATAGACATTTTTATACATGTGTGCTGCAGAAGCACAAAAGGGCGATAGCTCAGTCACATATTAATACTGTGGCTCAGTGGCTGATTTTGCTTATACACAAAAATACATAATGGTTTATGCAAAGTACTGTATTCTGCTGTTACCCAGAAGAGGGTAGACACACAAAAACAAAAATGTAGGCACTAATGTGGGCACTAAACGACACAACATTAAAAACAAATACCTAGTGAAAATAGAAAATTAATAAAAATTTAAATTTAAAATTCATAGATATAATGTTAGAGTTGTGGTCATGGAGCTATTACAAAAAAAACATAACAAAACGTTTGAGGAATCGGATTGAAGGAAAAAAAGGAAACAAAATAATAATAATTATACAACTAAAAAAGCGGGGTTGGGAACATTTTAGCATATTGAACCGTATGAAGTAAGCCCAACAAAGGTAACTGCTGTAAATCGTTAAGGAATTCCCTCGACTGTCTAGATGGTCTCCATCATCAGACCTGTAATGGCATAACCCATATGGGTGCAAAGTTCTTATCAATAGAAATGAATTAGGACCAAACACAAGGTAGCTTTTGTAAAACGTTGAGGAGTTCCCTTGATTGTCATTCGTCTTCATCATCAGACCCCTAATGACAGTCACAACTCATCTAGGTGTAAAGTTGTCATCATCTCATCAATACAAATTAATCAAGCCCAAACACCATGTAATTGCTGTAAATCGTTGAGGAGTTCCCTCGACTGTCTTTCGACTCCATCATTAGATCGACTTCATTAAATAGTAGTGCATTAAAATACTTAATGAAAACATTAACAAACGCACTAGTAGCCACTACAATTTTCGAAGGTTCCCCTCGATTCTCTGAGATGCCATCATCAGATCCTGGTTTCCTTATCATGGTACCACCCTTGGGATATTTCCTTTTCAACAAAAATAATTATCAAAATCGGTTCATAAACGACGAAGTTACCCGCGAACACACATACAAAAAAGTATATACGATTCGAATTGAGAAACCTCCTCCTTTTTTGAAGTCGGTTAAAAAAGATATGAATCTTTAAAAACCTTAAAAATTGGCCAGATTTTCCGCTGTGTTTCCCAAAGGCGAGATTATATAAAAAAAAGCAAAACATAGGGACACAGCCAAAGCCTTTCTTTAATTTTTAATGGAAAAAGTAATTAAATCGGTCCAGTTTTGAAGGAGAAATTAGGGGACTACGAAACGTTGATTTTGTCTACTTTTCATACATATTTTTCAATTCAGTCGACCTTAGTATTTACTCTTAAGCATTATGCTTACCTTCTAGATCTCCATATTTTTTTGCTGTATCGAGTTCGCCACGCAATATTTATTACAGTATCGGGCCGCCATTTGTAATGGCGTTTCTTATGCATCTGTTCTGTTTTAGTTTTGGTTAGGTTTTTACGCAACAGTGTAGCGCTTAGGTAGTGTACGAGGAGCTCGATGGCGCAGTGGTTAACGCGCCCGGTCTGCGAGTGCTAAGGTTAAGCAACTTTCGCAAAGGCCGGTCATCGGATGGGTGACCAAAAATATATTGTCTCGAGCTCCTCCGTGCTTCGGAAGGCACGTAAAGCCATTGGTCCCGGCTGCATTAGCAGTCGTTAACAACCACCAATCCGCACTGGGCCCGCGTAGTGGTTTATGGCCCGTTCTCCCTATCCATCCATAGGGAAGGCTCGTGCCCCAACAGTGGGGGCGTAAAAATGAGCTGATGATGATGATGATAATGATGATGATGATGATGATGATGATGATGATGATGTAGCGCTTAGTCTTCATTTCTCTTGTTGGTCGACGATAAGGGCTCTTTCATATTAGGCGTTTCTTGTTGGACTGCTCGCTGTCGAGCCTTTTCATATTAAACGCCAGCAACCACTGTTTTAATATGAAATGCAGTGCAAACGCACCGGGCCGCTATTTGCTATGGCGTTTCTTATGCATCTCTTCTGTTTTAGCTTTGGTTAGGTTTTTACGCAACAATGTAGCAATGGAGAAATGAAGGCTAAATCATTTCTCTTGTTGGTCGACGATAAGGTCTCTATCATATTAGGCGTTTCGTTTTGGACCGCTCGCTGCCGTGCGTTTTCATATTAAACGCCAGCACAGCAACGACTGTTTTAATATGTAATGCAGTGCAAATGTTTTAATATGAAATGCACGGCAGCGCTCCGATACGTAACGCCTCATTTGAAAGAGCACTAACCCCGAAGATAGAAGCGCACTTTACACCAATATATCTTATCTCTAACTGTCTGTACACAACAATGCTCCTTATATTGTTGTTATGGCGATTGTATTAGACAATATTGGTGGTAGCTAGGGTTGCCAACTATTTTTCAGGATATTAAAGTAAATCTATCACTAACTAGTATAAAAAAAAGAATTTGAAGAAAAAATAAAATGTTTTCCAAATTTATTTATTTCAATTTTTTTAAACATATTTCTTTGTACTCTTGGCACTATCTTATATTTTTTTATTATTTTCCCCTCTGTGAGCCCCTCTGTGGGCTCTCTTACATCGGAAAAACAAAGAGAAGTGTAGGAACCCGTGTTAAAGAACATATGGCCGACGTCAAGCATAGGCGCGAAAATAAGTCTGCAGTATGCGAACATTCCCTAGAGGGGCCCAACCATTACATCAGATTTGATAAACCACAAATACTCGTTAGAGAACAACGATTCATCCCTAGGATGATACGCGAGGCTATTGAAATTAAAAAACATCCTAATTTTAATAGAGAAGATGGTTGGAATCTACCACCAGCCTGGGATCCTATCATACAAAATATTAAATCCCAGCCCCGACACCATACTGCCAGACCAAAAGATACTGTAAGCTCTTTCTGCGTAAAACGGAACGCACCTGATTAAATTTAAATGAGGGTGTACAAGCTACCAACTAATTATGTGACCACGGACCCTGCAAAGGGTTCGAAACGTCAGGATAAACATTAAATAAGTAATGTGTAAAATAAACGTGAGTAGATCCGTAAAAGTTGTTTCATTTCTAATGAGGAAATTTGACATTTTGTGGCAATCTTATGTGCAGGCGGTGTGTACAATTAAAATATGTACCTCCCGCTGGCAACCCTACCCGTCTGGGTCTGAGATCATTAAAATTAAATTAGTATAGCATTGAAGCAGTGCCTCCTGGCGACATACGACAGGAGTAACAATTTTGCCATACAACTTCTCGTTTTCGTTAAAGTGATCGAAAGCCGAATGAAGCTCAAACTTGGCGCCCAGAGCGTGGTTAACCCCTAGACTACAGTTGCGGTTTAAGTTTGTTGAGCAGTCTAATTTCATCTAGGGCTCATAAAAAAAGGTTTTACACCAGTACCTACGAACCAGAAGCCATATGAGATCGGTTTAGGTGTGCCGTGTGCGTAAATTACACAAAAATCTTTAGAAAGAAGAAGAATAAACGTCGACTTAAACGCTATTTGACCTTTGACACTCAAACTTTTGTCTGCAGTAAACAACATTATTATCTTCAATTTTCGTAAAAACAGTCATGGACTTAAACGACATTTGACCCTTGCTTGACTCTCAAACTTTTGTCTGCAGTAAACAACATTTATTATTACAAAAACAAAAATGTTGAAAAAATTTCCACGAGCAGGATTTGAACCTGCACCCTTCTGACATACCGGGTCAGGTGCTCTCCTAATTGAGCTATCGTGGTTCTAACCAGCCCGCCGAAATTATTCAACACTATTTACTTTTTTACTTTGAAAGCCAAAGGCGCCCATTCAATGTCAACAACTACCGTCATTAGCATCCTGCTCGTGGAAATTTTTTCAACATTTGTGTTTTTGTTATTTGTTTGCAACAAAATTTGCGTTAAAAATTATATAAGCAAAACAAAAACATTTTAACATTTATTATCTTAATTTTTCGTAAAAACAGTAATGTTTTTAAAAATACTATGACAAAAAAAACGTATCGCATTGTTATTGCTCATAATCTCATCATCTCAGCCAAAAAAGACATCCACTGCTGGACAAAGGTCTCCCCCAAGGATCTCCACAACGATCGGTTTTTATTATGGACAAACAAACAATCGACACTAGCCGTCACCCGCCCGCTTCGCTGTGCGAAAATTTGTGAATATTTTTTTATAGCCTATCATTTGCACAATCTCATGTTCTTACTACATACAAATTTTCATCAAGATCGGTTAAGCCGTTCGTGAGTTATAAGAGGACATACATACAGACAGACACAAAATATACATACATACAGGCACGCATTAGTCGGAAATAAAGTATTTCCCATACTTTATTTTTATCAAAAACAATAAATTATGGGGATGGAAAATAACGTAGGATACCTCAGATCATAGGATACGTTATTTTAAAGTATGGTTAACAACCCTACTCTCGGCAGAGTGGTCGTGATTATGGGTGGGTACTGGCCTGGTGAATGATGGTCCTTGCAATGCGCCTTCATTCAGCCCGACTGGAATCCTTGTGAGAGCAGCGGGTCATCGTGGATTGAGTGAAGAAGCTAAAAGGTCTGCCCATCTGGTTGGTGAGTGACCACGGGATCTCTGCCCTCCATTCTGCCCTGAACTATAATACGCTCCATTGAGTCTTCCTTGCCAGTTATGTGTGTTACAGAATATACAATTTGTTTTGTCTTTGTAACCTAATTTTGCGGTCCACTGATTCTAAGCGTCTTACAAATAAACAAAGAATAAGCTTCAAATAGTTATTCCGTGTTTTGTCTCTTTTACTCTAATTAGAAATGACGTTTACATGACAGGAACAAAACACGGAATAACTATTCCGACCTTATTCTTTGATAATTTGTAAGGCACTAAGATTTTAATGCATTTGGCCATTCAATTACTTCGAGTTCACACCTATTGCGCTGCACCCTTCATTTGTAATTGGTGAGTGGTGACTATTCCCATTCGGTTTGTTTGGCCGCCATGTTTGTCCTCGTGGTGACGTAGTTTGTTTATGACCACCTACGAGTATATTGGTTGAAGTCTGGACTGTTCTGTTTTCCTAGTTGTGCGGATGACGTGCGGGCTTTTAGGTAAATTGGGGCTTGAGCATACAACTGGTACAGTTGTATTTGCTTTCCTTTAATCAGTTGATGTGATGTGTGAATCTGCTTTTGTAGATTTTTTCTTTGTTAGTGAGCCGGCAAATGAGTGTACGGTCCGCTTAATGGAAAACAGTTACGGAAGCTCATGGTTGCGAAACCTACCAACATAGGTATAAATACAAATACATTTTTTACCGAAACCGAGAGTGCAGTCGGGTCCAATCATATCTCAACAGTAAAGGGTGTATAGGTAAACATAATAATTATAAAAATTTGTTGACATTATAATGGAATTATATATAATGTTTACATTTCTGGAAAAAATACGTTCATACCTACCTACATTGTTATGAAATTGCTTTGTGTATACAGGGTCTAACAAAATCAATAAGCGAACGTTTAAGGGCGGTATCTATACATCATTCTCAATACAATGACATAAAATGGGCTCCAGTTTTATAGTGATTTTTCAAAGTTATGTTTTCTAACAAACTAAATCAATTAAAATAATGCACATCATGAAACATGCTGTATCTTTACTAACACGCACGCAAGCGCCAATAAAAAGATACTGTACAGATACACGCACACAATTGAAAAACCATTGTATGACATTCATACACACACGGCTATCTTTGTGTGCGTGTAGTACAGCTATACGGGTTTGGAAAGGGTGTATTTTTTGGTGAATTATGATAATGTTTTGTTGATTATCTCGGTAACGAGCCTGTAGTTTTGGATCAAATTTGGTGAGCATGCTCAGTGTGATGTATAGATGCTCCCCTTAAACGTTAGCTTATTGATATTGTTAGACTAGGGTCTAACAATATCAATAAGCTAACGTTTAGGTATGTTAATGAAGTTGTCACATATACATTAATATAACTTTTGGATTGTGTAGTTTTCGTTGACAGTGTTTTGTTTACTTTACTATAAAAAAAGTTTAACTAATTTTGACCCAGTTTGAAGATTAATACATTTACATAATTTTGAATAGTTAGTAGAGAGAACTATTTGTTTTTGAAATGTTTCGAGTAAACATTTTTTTTTAAATCTGTCCATGTACATTTCATTGCTCGTGCGTGACTGTACTCTTCAACAAAAGAACTTTCAATAACATTAAAACTTTAAATGTAATGAACTATGTTCAAATTTCGACCACTGTGCGACCATAGTATGGATAATTTCACAAAGAATTACAGCTTAGACCAAACGAAATGGCGCGTGAAGCTTTTGTTAGGTATAAAAGATGATGCATCGCTTACCGATGGACTTGTTTACAGTTATTGCCAGACACAAAATATGAAGACCCAGAAGCTAAGCTTAGTAAGTACATCATCCATCAAATCGTTTCTATGACAACAAAACAAACAAATCGTGAAACATTTTGTATTGGAAAAAAAATGTTTGGGGTGGACCACCCTTATCACTTACGGGTATGGAAAATAAATTACGACCAATTGTCAGACCTACCGAATATACTTAAAAGATTTCATAAACATCGATCGAGCCGTTTCGGAGGAGTATTGCAATTCACATGTGACACGAGAATTGTATATACAGGATGTCCCAAAAATGGCACGCCAGGCTGACACTGGAGATAGCTTTGTAATAAGTCTATTAGATAAAAAAAAATTATTAAAAAATTAAAACGAACTAAAAGTGGAGTTTTTAGAACATAAAAAAGTGTAATTTTCTCCAAAACTATGAGACTTTTACTAGAGTCATGTTATTTTTATCTGATAGGTTTATAGCTAAGCTATCTCCAGTGTCAGCCTGGCGTGCCATTTTTGGGACACCCTGTATATAAGTAGTTAATATATACAGGGTGTTCGGCAGATCGTTGAACATACGAAAATGGGGGGTAGGTAGGGTCATCTGCTAACCATTCAGGCATTAAAAAAAATCCTGGTCATAAAAATGTTTTTATAGGATTTTTTATTTGATTTTTTGACATTTCGCTACTGTCGTACCTCTAAACCCCTATAACTTTTTCTTTTTTATAGCTAGACCCAATTTTTTTTCTTTATTGGAATCTTAGGGGATGGTGGGTTCTAAAAAAATTGGTATTTATTACAGGTTATTGCTAAAAACAAAGTTGTGGTCTATTTCAAAAAATCAAATAAAAAATCCTATAAAAACTTTTTTATGACCAGGATTTTTTTTAATGCCTGAATGGTTAGGAGATGACCCTACCTACCCCCCCATTTTTGTATGTTCAACGATCTGCCGAACAGCCTGTTTATAGATAATCTTAACAGAATCTTAGCAAAATCATAATGATCATCCTATATCTAGCCTATCTTTCTAATGACCCTAACTAAGTCCTCTTCCTACATTAACAATAGCACATGTTGATAAGACTATGACCGACATCGCCTGGCCCTTTGCAGGTTGGTAGATTTGCATATGTTTAAAATAATATCACAAAGTAAAGAAATTACTCTGTGATAATACAAAGCAGTGGATAAATTAAGACTAACATGGGGTTTTTCTTTCAACCACACCATGTTTTTGACATGGAGTCGTTGAATTTAGTTTAAGAACTGTTTTGTATCTATCGACAATCTATCAAAGGTTTGCAACAGAATTATTCTATAGGTATTTTAACCATGCCAACGCGATTTTCCACGAAAAACGCGTACTTCCTTACAATATTTCTGTCTACAAGTATAGTTAGCTGACATTAACCACTTCACGTGTAGCCATTTTCAACTTTATGACTGGTGCAACAAACATTGATGTGTGCTATGTTCCGGGGATGTAAACAAGGTTCATATTTGTTTGATGGTTATCTGTAAAAGTATTAAGGTATGTTACGCGTATATTTCAAACAGATAATCGGCGCTTATAGTTTACGTGTTATGTTACGCGGTGCTTGTTTATGTATTGTATGTGTACCTTACTGTCCGCAAAAATGTGTGGAACATTCCGTTTGGTGGAGCCAGGAAACAGCAGATTTACTCTTACACTTTTAATGATACTTTTGTACGTTTAAATATTATTTTATAAATACATGGTGCTTAATGTGAGTTTGTTTACTTACTATCCGTATTCATTCGATTACGTTTACGAAAACGAAAATTAGTATGGCATTGAAGCAGCGCCTCCTGGCGGCATACGAGAAGAGTTAACATTGCGAATGAAACTCGCACGAAATGGAAAGAAAGTGTTGCGCTGTTAATTTCGCGTTTCGTCATCGAATTCTAAGAACCTGTTGCTGCAGTCGATTCGCTCGCGTTTTTTATAGCCAAATTTCTGAACAATAGATCCGTGTCTAATAATAAAGAGCATCATTGATGTTGAGCGTGCTTCTGTAAATATTGGAAACGCAGACGCAGGCAAAAATGCCCACGAGATAATTCCTCACCGACTTGAGTGACTGTTGTTTGCATCTACGTTGTTGATTGTGTTATTTTGATGTTTAAATTTAACTAGCCTACACCCTACTTTGCGTTTTTAGACAATTTTACTTTATCATAATCATCATCATCTTTACCAGTGGACCCGGCGGACTTCGTACCGCTTTGACACTTTCCATCAAGTGATTAAATTCTCTTTGGTTTCCATGACAACAAAACAAACAAATCATTTTGTATTGGAAAATTAAATTGTAGTTTTTAGTATATTTATAGTGTGATTCCCGTGGGAATATCGGGATAAAAACTATCCTATCCTGTGTTAATCCAGGTTATAAACTATCTGTATGCCGAATTTCATCCAAATCCCTCCATCCGTTGCAGCGTGAAGAAGCAACAAATATACAGACATACACACAAACTTTCGCATTTATAATATTAGTGTGGTAATCATCACTATCATCATATATTAGTCCACTGCTGGACAATGACTCTAAAAATGGAGCCAACATGATTCTAACTAACAAAGTTGGTGATTAATCCAGTACCTACGAAATGAAGAAAGTATTTTTGTTAACATACATATATTAGGTCCTTACCTATAAAATTGACGTTTTGTATGAAAATTTAATTAGAAGATTATATTTTTAATACTAACGTTTTTTAAAATTTTCTTAGCATCTATTTATATTAACACTATAAAAATTGTAGGGCATTGTGTTTGTTTCACTAGCTAAATATAGCAGACCAACGAGCGAGCCTTAAAGTAGTCACATATGATGTGTAACATTTGACATCTCACCTTAGAATAAGTAATTTTAACATTATAATCTGAAAAAATGGATCAGGTATTACATCATTTTATAACTATAAAATAAATGCAGTAAATACTCATTAGAAGACATTTGACATATCAAAATGACCTTTAATAGTCAAATGACACTATATGTCACATATAATAATAACTTAACTTGAAAAAAAAAACAGAAAAATAATTAGAAAATTTAAAACTAAAGACCTATAAATAATAGATGTCCTGCAACTGTGGGCTCATGGGAACGGTCCCAAGAATGCTGGCAACATTGCCCCTTTGGATTGCGAAACTATATGTCATGTTCGTAATATCGATTTTAAATTTACAAAATGGCGCGCGCTTGCGCGCTTCCTCGACTTCCTGTCACACTGTTACACCTACTTCCGTCACATTTCACGAAATCACTCCCACAAATTGTATATATAGAAGGCGAGCGGAAAGATGTTACACATCAAAAACAAGTCCCTTCAAAGCTACAATGTAACAAAAAATCAATTCAGCTAACAAAAAAAAAAATCAATTTAAAAAAGAATTGGGCAATAAAAACACAAAAAATTAAATCATTGTTATTACTGAAGACTAAGTAACATAGTCTTCATTAAATGTGTATATAAATATTAACATCCGGTAATGAGTTTTAGAAGTTACCTATACACTTATTAATGAGTGAGAAAAAATCAATTAGGTACATAGGTAAGGACCCAATATAAATACTCTCACGTCCTTCTCCCAAAAAGTGGTAGACAGAGCATCAAAATTACCAATTATGAGTAAACTCGCCGTTAGTACCTCGACGCCATATTTAGCATAATCAAGGTAGGGTTGCTAGGTGGAATAAATAAATAAATAAACTTTCCTACACTCACACCAATTATAAAAGAGAAGCTTCGTTATGAAACTCGTTAAATGGTTACTAGATAACGGATAAACATACTTAAAATACTTAAATACATACTTATTATACATAGAAAACACACAGACCCGAGACAATTTAGAAAAACAATAATTTCTAAATTGACCCGACCGGGGATCGAACCCGGGACTTCAGAGATGGCGACACCATGAAAACCGGTGTACAAACCACTTGACCAAGGAGGTCGTCAATAGATAACATCAGTGACAGGTTGCTAGCTGATCGTCTGATGTAAGAGCATCTTGGATCCCTTGTCTCTTAGTCGGCTCTTACGACATGCACGGGAAGTTAGGCAGCTGATACTCGTATAAGTATTACTTTCACGTCCCAAACAAGCATGGAGTTTTTGTTAAAAATATATCAAATGCAAGCTTGCCCTATTTTCGCTTTTAGATTCTAATAGTTCTACGCAGATACAGTTCATCAGTTTTAATATTGTTATGCCAATAAAAATGTCGTTAAACCGACTTAGCTTATGAAGCATGGGCCACTATCAAAGTAATCTTTACTGTCAGTAGTCTATTTAAAAATGGTTATTTTGACGTGGAATATATAGCGTAATTCTTGCAATATAGATGATGCTAAATATTGTTTCGCTAAAGCTAGGGTAAGCTCGCTTCTCGCCGATAAAATCATATATCTCCTTCTCTTCCAATAATTTATAGTCTATAGATAATACATACATCGCTATGTGCAAAATGAACTATTAAATGGTCTTTATTTCAACTATGTGATGATTACATAGCCATAAATACTTCGAAAACAAATTATTTATTTCATTTCATAACCTTGCTTGTGCTTTGGAAGCACACATCATTGAACTGGCTATCTTACCTCTAACTGTCCGACAGTTAGAGACTACTGTTAGAGACTACTGTGGTTGTAAATTGTAACGGCCATAGTCTTAGATAAAATTGTGATAGCTGGTGGTCTTAAGTCTTATGTTTCTCGTTATACGCGTTATTATTAGTCAGGTCATAGATCTCAGAATTGAATGTCCTATCAAAACAATCGAAATGGCAGGATGACGATGGTGTTCAATTATTAGCAACAAGCAATCGATATGAATATACTTTTAACTTTTGGAGTTGAAGTTCTATAGTGTGGCGAATGTATTTGTTCGCATTGGCTTGTAAAGTGTTTACCGACAAACTACAAGAACGGTCAGATGTATACGTCTCGTAACTCGTAATTAATAAAATAACTCAAACAATACAAAATAATATACAATCGATGTTAAAATTTACTTTTAATTGTTTATATTTTTCTTTTACTTTCTAAAGTTAGCGTTAATCATTGTTTACACTAATTTGCATTGCGTAGGAAAAGCAATTATATTATATTACCAATTATATTTCAAATAAGACACATTAACGTTTATGATCACACGAGACCGGTCTCACATGGGAACCTTGAGGAACGCCAGATGTAGACAGAAACGACTCTGAAGAGAAACGAGAGACTGAAAAGAGGTTAAAGATATTTTAAACTAAATAAATGTCTAGGGGCTTATTTTGGAGTAGTTACTCCGTGTTTTGTCTCTTACTCTAATATGAAATGAAGTTTACATGACGGGAACAAAACACGGAGTAACTACTATAAGCTTACACTTTGTTTATTAATACGGGGGCTAGTCTTTGCAATGACGACGCGCCATTCGACTTGTCAATGATCCCAAGCTCACAGACCGGTTAGAACCCCCTAGCCTTGCGACAAGACATCAGCTCGTTGTGTGTTCTACCGCCTGTGTAACGGAGAATGCTATTTGAGGAACTATTCAATTTGGTGTCCACTTCCTCCTTCTACCATCGCAGCGCTCGCCATCGGAACAGAGCACACGCACTTTTTTTGGAGCCGCTGTTTTTTCGAACGAAAGACCTTTGTCTCACGCATCGCCAAACTGTGGAATGAGCTGCAATCCGAGGTTTTCCCATTAAGCTAAGATTAAGGATACTTTTAAAAGTGGAGTGAAGAGGTTTTTCTCGGGTTGGCAACAATACCTCTGATGTTGCTGATGTCCATAAGCGGCGGTGACTCGGGAATATTTTGCAGGATCCATGGTGGTCACAGCGAAACTTGCGATAGCAATATATGTAACAATAAATTTATTTATTTTATAAATAATACTAGTGGTCGCGTAGTGGTCGAAATTCGATTGTAATTTTTATAAAAAGCCTTCATTTAATTGATATATTTTTATGAGATTTAGGTTATCTCTTAATTTAATTACGACATATGTATTACTATCTAAATACAAATTTACGATTAATACGGGCGTGCATTTACGTAAAAAAAATATAACGCAAATATTTATAATAACTTTGCATTACGGCTCAGACCATAGTCGAACGTCACATAGTTAAAAACTAAAAAAAAAAAAAATGTGTGGCGGGAAGGACATTACAAAAAATTAATTAATTTTTCTTGTATATGCATATTCCTTGTTTTATTTCGTTGCAATCGAAGTGAAAAGCAGGTGTGTAAAACTCGAGTATAAAACCCGTAAAATGAGTCGACGTGACTATCCACCCTCGCCGAATTGACTCGTTTTATGCTCTTGTTGTACAATCTACTATTTCAAATCCACGGGCACGGACGAAGCCACAATGACGTTTGTGGCGATGACAATAAACATTATGTACAAATATTTTGCAACCCTAATTAAGTTAAGATTTAAGGTTCACAGTAAACTGAAGTTGTTGATGCTATCCAATGTTTTTTTTTAATTTTGTTATTCGAAGTTTAAATATACATATAGGTAAGCAAACAGGACCACTTTTGAGATGCATTTTAGTTCTGGATCCTTTATTTGTACCTACATTATTGATCGAAGATTAGTATACCTAGATATCACAAAAACACTAATGTTGAAAAAAAATCCACGAGTAAGATTTGAACCTGCACCCTTCTGACGTACCGGGTCAGGTGCTTTCCCAATTGATGTATGATGGTATGTCAGAAGGGTGCAGGTTCAAATCCTGTTCGTGTTTTTTTTTTATTTGTGTTTTTGTGATTTGTTTCAATCAAATTAAATCTTTTTATTTCAGACTACTAAGGTCCAATGTCCATGGTCCTTCGCAACAAAATTTGCGTTAAAATTATATAAATAAAACCAAAACATTTTAGTATAGATATATAAATTTGACAATATTATATATATATATATAATATATATAATATAATAATAATATAATAATATAATATATATATTATATTATATTTATTTTTGATATTTTTTTTATTTTTTTTTTTGCAGTGGACGTCTTTTGGCTGAGATGATGATGATGATGATGATATAAATTTGACACACGCGTTTTGTTACAGAAATTCTGGGGCCCCCAAATCGACCCCAGGTTAGCCCAGTATCTATCCAACTTTCTGTTCGGATCCGGTCAGCAGAAAACACAGTCTGTGGACTTCAATAGATTCGCCGAGCTTTACGTCTATAATGTAAGAGGTATGTTTGTTTTATAGTACAGTACACGGTATTTTTATTTTCTCTGAGCAACTAGGTGGAGTGACGATCTTCGCAAGGTGGCTGGCAAGAGCTGGATGAGGGTAGCCGCGGATCGTGCTCGGTGGCGTGCACTTGGAGAGGCCTATGTCCAGCAGTGGACTAGTATAGGCTGATGATGATGATGATGTCACAGTATTCCATATCAAAGTTAAAAATTACTTCTACTGGTGTGAGAATCTGTCATTGGTTTTCTGATGTATAACTGCATAGCTACTCATGTTTTGTTACTGTTTATTCACTTAAGAAAGTAAAATAAAATAATTGAATGTATGTTTATGAAATTGGCACATGTGTAGTAGCAGCATATCACATCAAAGAGTATCTCCTAAATCGAAAAACATTAGGGCTTAAATTTTTCCTTTGCTTTTATTATCTATGCTTTAATTGCTAAGGTATGCAGAGTAAGGATATTTTCATTGTGCTTGCTAAAGGTACGGACACCAAAAAGGGTATAAAGTGTTAAAAAAATACTATCTATAAATAATGCTTGTCTTGCAAGGAATTTGTATGTTGAGTTTTTAAATGATTACCAGAGCTTAACCCAATCCGGTTGTATTCTACGCATAGATTACAGTAGTAGGTACTATAATCTTATTCTACCTATCTTTTAATTAATACGTGAAGCAAAAACTTTGTACCCCTTTTTTACGAAAATTGCGCGGACGGAGGAGTATGAAATTTTGCACACTTATAGTTTATATAGAGAAGGAGTACAGAATGTTAATATTTTTTTTAAATTATGCATAAAAATACATTCAATCAATAAAACAAACATTACACACACTACCATGTATTTGACACACAAGCATATAAGTAGGTACTCTTTTCAAAAAAATCAAAAATGGAAGGCGAAATCAGTCAATGTCAATCCAAACTCACATTCTTTCTTTTTTAATTTTTCATTGCTTAAGATACAGCCGAGCTCCGTGCAGCCTTAAAAAAAATACGGTCAAATTTCGACCACTGGGCGACCACTACTAATTCATTAGTAGATACGTTATTAATTTTTTTTATTTATTTATTTGTAACAAATGTTTTTTCTGGTATATATCTTTATATATATAAATCTTCTGTGCGTGTTTGTAATTGAACTTCTTCTATACGGCTGGACCGATTTTGGTGAATTTTTTTGTGTGTGTTCTAGTTGATTCGAAAATGGTTTAGATTTACATTTGGACCCGGTAGGTGGCGCTGCAATAAGGGTCCATCATGGGATACGGGTGTTCTTAAGCGGACGAAGTCGCGAGCGGGCTACTAGTTTATTATATTATTTTTGAATGAACGTGAAATATAAGAAGTTTTAATATAATCATAATCACGTTGTTTTCTCCAGGTACAGTTGATGAAAGGATGATGGTAACGTACAACAGCCTTGGCAAGGATTACAATGAAGCAGTGGAATTGCCCTATCAATTACTCAAAGAGGTAACAATACATTAATTAGCTGAATAATGTATTTTCTTGTACTGTAGTAGAGCACTCATATATCGGTAACGTCTGAATAGCCAAGTGTGTCTCCACAGACAAGCAACTTTAATTACAGGATTTGCTTGCGGCATTTTTAAACTGATTCTAAAATCAAGTGCAAACTGTTGTCGAGCATCGAAACTCGCTACTAGGCTAGTTGCGAGTTGCCTGTTATCGTAAGACGGAGATCAAAGTTGCTCTGTCTAAGGAGCGCTTAAGTGAAAGTCTAACCCCCTTACAAATAAGGGGCCCGACCGCCTAACCGATCGCGTTGACTTCGTGTGTGGTTTATGACGTCATCTTGTCGTTTCGTGCCGCCTATGAAAGCAATATCGAAAGCTATAGCCTTTAGCTAGCATAGTTATTCCGTGTTTTGTTCCTGTCATGTAAACGTCATTTCAAATTAGAGTAAAAGAGACAAAACACGCAATAACTATTCGGACCTTATTCTTTGTTTATTTGTAAGGCAGTTAAACTTTAACAAGAGTGCTTTTTGCAATTTTTATGCACGACTAGATAACGCTAACCAAAATGCTGCACCTTTTTTAAAATATCTCACGGGTAAGTACTTGCCCGTCATTTCACCAGCATAGCTATTCTCTAAGCAAAACAGCGTCAAACTTGACGTTGAATTTGCTCACAACTTGCAAACAAATTTCAACCTACTTTTGAATAGTAATAAAGTCTACATTCGTTTGCATGTTATGAGCGAGTTCAATGTCGTGGTCGACGCTGTTTTGTTTAGAGAATAGCACTGCTGATGTTAAGTGATGATAATGCCGAAGCACTTCCCCCGATTCCTCAACTACTGAGGCACTGGCTATCTTACATTTTGTGTTTTTATTTGTGATGGAAAGTGTCCTTTTATGATAGGGCATTTTCCGCTGTAAGGGAGAAAAGAGCTGGACACTTGCTGAGTTTCTTGCCGGTTCTTCTCAGTACAAGATCTCCCGCCCAGAGTAGATAGACTTACGAACCGATGGCATAAAATGACGTTCATAAGAGCTATTTGTAGCCTAAACTGAATAAATGATTTTGAATTTTGAATTTTATCTCTAGCTGCCGTAACACAACAATGCTACAAACATTGATGTTATTGCGACATATTTAGATAAAATGGTGGTAGCTAGCCAGGCGGACAAACGAGTCCCACCACCAACCAACCGAATACACAAACATCCCACACCACCTCTTAGGTCTGAAGCTGGTGGTCATAACCACTAGACCACAGCGGCGGCCTCTGGTGACTTAAGAAGTGATTTGCTAATTTGGACGCCGCCTGAAGGGCTATAATGATATATGTCGTGGACGAGACGAGAAAATTTGTCGATGTTGATTCATTTGTCGTCGGGGAACGCCGCGATATATTGTCATCGCATTATCTCGTGCAGAACACTGCCGCGCAATTTAAGAACGCAGTAAGTACCACTTGCTGTGTTTATGATTGTGATATTTGAGGTGCTGACATTACGTTCTATTTCTCGAAACTTTTCACATGTTATTTACTGCGTTCATAAATTGCGCGGCAGTTTTCTCGTCTCGTCCACTACAGTCGCGGCGTTCATCTTAGCCCTGCTGAAGGCAAACGGGGTGGACGAAGGTCTAAATTCTTGTTTTCGTTAATGTGATCGCATTGCGAATGAAACTCGAATTAGGCACCCAGTTAGAGACATTAGATAAAATTGTTTAAAACTTTGAAACATTTAAAAACTTTCAGAATTAGAATAAATCACACATCTATCCACAACATCCTCACTTTTTTGTAACAAAAGATTTCATCTGTTACAGTACTGCGAAAGCATAGCGTCGACGTACATAAAGATAGTGAAAGGTTTGCAATCCCGACGCGCGCGCATCTGGATCGAGAAAGGGTTCAGGGGGCGCGCGTCCCACGTCCAAGCGTTGGGGGAGGCTGTCGCGGCCACGGTGGGGGGAGACCTGGACTCACCGCACCACCACTGCACGGCCGAACAGCTGTCCAGGTGGTGAGTTGTTTTTTTTACATTGTTATTATGAGGAGGCGGTCTCGGCCACTGTAAGAGCCTTGAATTCACCACACCGCCATTGCACGGCTGATCAGCTGTCTAAATAGTGAGATGTTTTTTATTTGTTGTTTTGTAGTTTCAATCTGCCCCCCGACCGCCTAACCGATCGCTTTGACGCGTATAGTTTATGACGTCATTTTGCCACCTCGCACCGCCTATGAAAGCAATATCAAAAGCTAAAGGCTATAGCTTTCGATATTACTTTCATAAGCGGCACGAAACGACAAGATGACGTCATAAAGCACACACGAAGTTAAAGCGATCGGTTAGGCGGTCGGGCCTCAGGTTCGAGTTAGGGTTTAGGGGGCGCGCGTCCCACGTTGGGGTAGACCTGTGCCCTTATTCTTTATAACAAAAACCGTAATGATTTCGTAGGGACTTGTTGTTATAATCATTCATATTCACATTACGTAACGTATACGGAAGATCTGTATACGGTTGGTTGGAACTTTGTTCGAACACCTTTAACATCGGCTCGATTGACGGATGTACCTAAATACGAAAATGGTTTCATGCTACGGTTTCCGTTATGGGAATCAGGGGACTGAACTCACCACACCACCATTGCACGGCTGATCAATTGTCCAAATGGTAAGTTGTTTTTTTTATTGTTATTTTGCAGTCGATAAGCTGCCAAATGCTGGGTTTAGGCCTTCCCACACGAGTACATGAAGAGATGGTGCCATAACCCATCACGCTGGCTCAAAGTGGGCTAGCGGTATTTTTTCGAGTGCCATCTTTAAAAAGTGTTTCATTTAAATGTGTATTGTGGACAGGAAGTGAGTGTTACTTAATTTGTAAGAGAGAATGTTTCTACTTTTACACTTCACATTCTTTTTTTTCATTTTTATTACTGTTTTTGTTTTTTTTTCCTTTAGTTGATGGCTTCGTGCGATTAGCACATTTAGCCAGTGTCAAAGTCATTTTTCTTACAAGTAATATATAAATAAACAATATTTCCTTCTTGTATAGATGATGTGATGATGAATGATAATAGAAATGAGAAGTGAGAAATGATATGCCCTCCAACCCCTCGAGTATCTCAGTAAAGATGTGGGGCTTTACTAAGTCCTCGGGCGGATTTCTTGAGAGAATTTGAGAAGTGAAGTTCACTTTTTTGTTTCATTTGCCAACACTCATGCGTACTTAGGAACACTTAACGGTTAATAATCCACCATTATTATTATTACCACCACCACATTAATATTTGACTTAACACAAATTTTTAGAAAATAAAACAAAACCGCAGACATTACTTCACTTTCCCGCCAAGGCAACCTACTCTTTTTGTTTCATCATAATATTTCTCTTGTGTGTTTAAAATTTGTCTCAATATTTTTTTGTATATTATGTATGGGTGTGTTGTTAATAAATGCGTTTCTTTTCTTTTCTTTTTCTATAAATGTGAAACTTATACTTTGCAGGCTGCAAACGAACACACTGCTGAAGCAGTTAGCAGAGCTGGTGTTCATCAACCTCTATGGCATCAACAAGAAGGCGGGTGACGAGAGCCCCACGCCTCTGCCGCCTTCCATGCCGTCGCTGCTGCCTCTGCCTGAAGGTATACGAGTCATTATCTAACAACTCGGAGATCCAAGACTTGGTCATCCCGCGTCGAGGTCCATAGTCTTTATTTATTTATTTATTATATTTTAGGAAGACCAGCAGATAGTATATATAAATAAACATTTACATAGATACGGAAAGCCATTAACAGGTCCTCACAAATAAAAACAATATAAATTAAAGTGATACACTAACAAAATACACATGAAGCTACTTAAATATGACATGCCTACAAAATTATGCAAATATAGGGTCCAATATAATACGAGTCAAAAATAACTTAACTTAATACTACTGATCTAAGAACATCTAAATTAGTCGGCGCCTAATCGACGCCTCGCCTATTTAGACGACATACTTTTTATTGTACAACATGTAACAGAATCTTGTGGTAAAAAAGAAACATACAAAGTGCATCTGATCTAGAACTTGTATACAAGGTTCCTAAGACATAATTAACAACTTTAATTTGCAATTTTATGCAAATATTTCTATTGTGACGTCACATCAAAATAAACAAGTCACAGCCCTAGTAACCTGAATACTAGTAAAATATACTCTAGAAAATAATAATAATAACAACAACTTACCTTTTGATAGTTCTGAAAATTGGAGATATATAAAGATTTATCAACTGGTGCCGAAATTCACTTGTTTTCACACCGACTACCGTCACAGACTAAAAAAATATACGACGACTGCGTTCAAGTCATTAATAGATAATGTTAAGGGGTATCCAGAAATAATGTTGCCATAGAAAGAAAATCGATTACTCAAAAAGTATCGGAAAAAAATATTAAATAAGTTAGTGGGAATTTTTTTCCCTCTACCTTGTAAAGGGTGCATAGAAAGTTTCACTTAAATCGGCTTATTAGTTTAAACGAATTTGAGCTTTAAAGCTTATCGCATATAAATGCGATACTGAAATGTGATTTGGCTCTTAATAACATTTTTTTTTAAATTCTTATTTTAATGGGACTTATGCCTCTAGGCATGTCATTCTCATTCATACTAAATTATTAACTTTAATATATAAATATTAGAAAGGAAAAATAATGATAACTGCAAAATTTCATGAAACTACACAAAGATATAGTAACATCTAACCGCCTCTTTGGTCTAGTGGTTTGGTTGGTGGTAGCGCTTTTTGGTCCGCCTGGCTAGCTACCACCATCTCATCTAAATATGTCATTGTAACATCAATTTTATTAGCATTGTTGTGTGATAAGATAAGATAGCCAGTGCCCAATAGTTGAGGATTCCGGGTGAAGTGCGCATCCACCTTCGGCTTTATCGTCACTTAACATAAGGTGATACGCCAAGTGCGTAGGTAAAATAAATAAAAAATCGGAATTTGGGTGTAACCGTATTGACATGCAATGTTTTCCGCTCAGGGCTGGACGCAATGCCCGACTACCCGGCGTTCATCGACCTGTCCCACATCGCGTGGCTGAACTCCTACCTGCCACAGCAGCATCAGCACAAGTGGAGGTTCCTCTTCTCCTCGCACATACACGGCGAGTCCTTCTCCACCATGGCTGGTAAGTGATCTCATCATCAGCTCATGAACATGTAAGTTTTCATCATAAGCCACATTGCACAGCTGGGCTCATACCTTCCCACAAGAACAGCAGGTTCCTCTTCTCTTCACACATATATGGCGAGTCTCAACAACTGGAGAAGCATAATCCCACAGCTACGTTCAGATCTTCATTCATGGACGCTTCTCCCACTGATGGAAGTTTCCTTAACTTCGCGCAGCAGCACTAGCACAAGTGGAGGTTCCTCATCTCCTAGCACATACACGATAACTCCTTCTTCACCACAAAGGCTGGTAAGTTTGACCTTCATTAGTTTCTAAATATAGTCATCGTCATAGACACAGAGAGTTAGATAGTCCCACAGCTTAGACTAAGAGATATTCAGAGAGAACGGGCCATAAACCACCACGCGGGCCCCGTGCGCGTGCGGTGCGGTGGTTGTTAAGGGTGCGCCGACCAAAAAATTACAAAAATGCAGTCACGGACACTCACGGTTAAGTTGATATAATTGAAAATACTATCGTATTAAATAAACAAAATATATTTTTAGTATCAAAGGGAACGTGTTTACAATTAGTCCGATCCATAAATTCATAACACTATACTTTTTTCTACAATATCATTTAAAGTTGGGCAAAAATCATGAAAACTAGTGGCGGCGTTTAGTTGATATCTTATAGCTAATTATGTCTAAACAATCACCAATGTCATAACTACAAATCATCCGTCTCACATTTTCGATTTATCGACCGGTTTTTTAAATTATTATTTTTCAAATTAACACGTTAAATTCCTCATACAAAATTAGTATGGCCGCGCGGCATCAAATAAATATGGACGAAGACATTTCAAATAAAATATATGACACTTGTCACTTACGGACGGCGCACCCTTAACGACTGCTGATGCAGCCGGAACCGACGACTTTAAGTGCCTTCCAAAGCACGGAGGAGCTCGAGATTTGCTTTCAGCAATCGTGTTTACCACTGCGCCATCAAGCTTCTCGATCCATAGAGACATAGCTCAGCTGATTTTACTTACCCAAATACCGTTGCTCCAGGTCGCATCCAAGACCAGGGTGCCTCCATCTTGATAATCGAGGACAACAACGGCCACATATTTGGCGGCTACGCCCCCGTGCCGTGGGCGATCGGCCCCAATTTTGTCGGCAACGAGGACTCCTTCCTCTTCACACTGTCACCCAAGATGAGAGCGTATCCAGCCACTGGGTACAACCAGCACTTCCAGTACATCAATCATCATACGAAGACGCTGCCTAATGGCCTGGTGAGTTGCCCTCATCTATATTAATAAAAATCAATTGACATATGTACACACAGCTGCAGGTCAATCTACCCAAACCTGCAAATTTCTCCAATGAATATTGATCCTTATAATCAAACAATAAAGCTCAAAATTGATTGTAGAAAATAGACAGTTTTGGGTAGGTTGATCTGCCGCCGTGTGTACACGCACACGCACAACCGATCCGATCCGAACCCTTCGGAGAATCTAATAGGGCACGGGGACGCGCACTTTTAAGCGTGCGATGCCGTTTCCCTCTAGAAAACCTCCGAAGGTGATTCGTTTCACACGGCTTGAGGTACCCTTTACGTACCTCGCCGCCCCCAAAAAAGCCCGGTGACGCTGAAAATGCCGTTTGAGGCAATCAGCAATCTCTGTAACAAAAAAAAAGCACACTAGGTTAAAAGCGAGGCAACCCCAACGCAAGTATTTGAATTACTCTTTGGGGTTGTCTCACTACATATTATATATTTTATTGGGAAATAAAAGCTATTTTTTTTACACGTATTTCAGAGCATCATTTTAAAACGGCTCAACCGATTTAGCTGATTTTTTTGTGTTCGTAATTGTCAAGACAAGGATTGTATAAAAAAAAGATGATATCGTGGCGGGCCGCTCGTTTATAATATACTAGCTGTTCCGCGCCCCGACCCACCGCGTCGCATCGCCACGCCTGAATGCGCTAGTACTTCGTATTCGCTTAACGTTTTTGGGTTGTTAAATGGCCTATAGCCTTCCACATTTTTTTTTTCTCTGCTAGAAGCCGGTTTTCTCTGTAATTACGGTTACAAACCAAGTAATGACAGGGTGTGGTGCGTTGTCTGTATATACGTATATTATTATTATTCTCTTTATTAAAAACACATCTTAAGAATTTCTTTTTACAATATTTTATATAAAAACATATTTACAATATAAAATATTATAAAAAACTTAACCTAAGTTGCCACCGGCAGCGGGGATAGCTCCAAGCTATCGGTGGTTAGGGCGGCAGAGTGAGGAACCTCCTGACAATACGTGCCGTTTCAAGGAGTACTGCCTTTTGCATCTGACCCTTGACCCAACCTTTCAGCGAGAGTCTCTCTAGGTGTTGATCGAGGCTCTTGGCTAAAAGACCGTTTGCTGAAACGACTATCGGTACAATAATGGTAGAATCCACATCCCACATGGCGGCAACCTCGTGAGCCAAGTCAAGGTACTTACTGAGCTTGTCTTTCTCAGCTTTCACGAGGTTCTCATCATGAGGTATATTATAACTATATTGGTAGATTTTCTTCTCTCTTTCTGTTTAAGAAAGAGGTATATTATCTTCCTCTACGGGCTTTTACCAAGTATAGAAAGTTAAATGTGTTAGAATTATTGTCGTGTGTGCGAAAGTGAGTGTGAAAGCTTATAATTATCTATATTAATACGTGAAGCAAAAACTTTGTACCCCTTTTTTAAGAAAATTGCGCGGATGGAGGAGTATGAAATTTCGTACACTTATAGTTTATATAGAGAAGGTTATCCGATTGTTAATATATTTTTTATATTATGCATAACAATACATTAAATCAATAAAACAAACATTACACACACTACCACTTGACACACACGCATATGTATTTGACATACACGCATATATACTTTTCAAAAATTTCAAAAATGGAAGAGGAGCGGCCGAAATTTGTCAACGCCAATCCAAACTCATATTCTAACTTTTTAATTTTTCATTGCTTAGGATACAATCCGTGCAGCCTTAATAGAATTACGGTTGAGTTTCGACCACTGGGCGACCACTAGTTATTAATATTATATATACATACATACATACATGCCGCTAGATGCGAGCAGCACAAAACCGGTCGTTGTGGAGATCCTTGGGGGAGGCCTTTGTCCAGCAGTGGACGTCTTTTGGCTGAGATGATGATGATGATGATGATGATACATACATACATATTTACATACACACATACATACGTGTTTTCTAGTTACCTAATTGAGTGCGTTTCTTTTCGTTCCGTCACATAAAACATACATACAGCGCCCGTTTTAATTTTGTTTGTTTCAACTGTTCAACGAAGGAGTGTTTGTATTTTAAAAATAAAAATGTCTGTAATCTGAAATGATTACAGCCAATTCTTAACGAAGTTCTTAACCAACTTCAACTAAGGGAGTGCGTCTATCATAATATATCATATCCCGTTGCTTCCAGATAATGGGAGGTCAGTTCGAGTTTGGGGGCATATGGGTGAATGCGGACCCGTTCGGGGAGGGTTCCTCCGCCGAGTCGTGTAGTACCTTCCGCGGGTACAAGCGCCTGTCCAAGGACCCCATCTTCCACATCAGGAGCCTCGAGGTTTGGGGCGTAGGGGACAAGCCAGTGATCATTAAAGATGACGAGGTCAGTATATTTAGATAGTCAGTTCCTCAGAAGTCTTTAGCAGATCTTGTATCATAAGCAAAATTATATCCTTGTGACTCTCCAAGGACCCCAACTTCCACATCAAGCAAAGTCGGAGATTATCAAAGATGATAAGGTCAGTACACATAGATAGCCTGCTTCTCAGTTATCCTCGCTACATTTGAGAACAACATATCCTCGCGACTCTCCAAGGACACCAGCTTTCTTATCAGGAGTCTCGAGGTCTAGGTATGGGTAAAGTCAGAGATTTTCAAAGATGAGGTCAACAGAACAGTGAGAACAGCCAACTCTTCAGCAGTTGGGGATTCCACCTTCAGCAATAATTACTCGTCATACTCAATGTTCAATGTCGAACCCAGCCTTCCCGGGTCTCAGATAACCGGTCGATCCACTAGGCAACTGTTGACACCATTGTAACTTTTACATTCTGATCTTCCAGGACGAGCGCGACGTCAGCGTTCTGGACACCAACCCTGAAGCTAAAGCCATCCTGGACATGGCGGGCCGCACGCGGCACTCCGAGGGCATCCGCGAGCCGCCGCCGCTCTAGGCGCCACCACCACCACCGCCAGTCACCACTACCACCAACCACCACTTTGAGAGCTAGCTTCGAGAACAAGAACAAGTGTTCGGTTAGTTTAATTAATTCTGCGTCAGAGAGCAGCTCTATGCACCAATACCACCACCGCTACCAACGATCACTTTGAGAACCAGCTTCGAGGGTACACCACCACTAACTTCCATCGTGAAAGCTAGCTGCAAGAACAAGTGTTTGTAATCATATGAATGAAGACATCAGGAAGCAGCTCTAGGCACTAATACCACCACCAGTCACCACCACCACACTTTGAAAACCAGCTTCGAGGTTAACGCCATCAAAAACTACCATCGTGAAAGCTAGCTGCCAGAACAAGTGTTCGATTAGTGTAATCATATGAATGAAGACATCAGGGAGCAGCTCTAGGCACTAATACCACCACCAGTCACCACCCCACCACTTTGAGAACCAGCTTCGAGGTTAACACCACCAAAAATTACCATCGTGAAAGCTAGCTGCCAGAACAAGTGTTCGATTAGTGTAATCATATGAATGAAGATATCAGGAAGCAGCTCTAGACACTAATACCACCACCAGTCACCACCCCACCACTTTGAGAACCAGCTTCGAGGTTAACACCACCAAAAACTACCATCGTGAAAGCTAGCTGCCAGAACAAGTGTTCGATTAGTGTAATCATATGAATGAAGACATCAGGGAGCAGCTCTAGACACTAATACCACCACCAGTCACCACCACCACCAACCACCACTTTGAGAACCAGCTTCGAGGTTAACACCACGAAAAACTACCATCGTGAAAGCTAGCTTTTAAGAACAAGTGTTTGGTTAGTTGATTCATATGAATGAAAACAGAGAGCAGCACTAAGCATCAATACCACCACCACAGCTACCACTACCAATCGCCACCGTGACATCAAGCTTAAAAAAATCAAAATCATTTATTTATATAATCATCGTCATCATCATCTCAGCCAAAAGACGTCCACTGCTGGACAAAGGCCTCCCCCAAGGATATCCACAACGACCGGTTTTGTGCTGCTCGCATCCAACGGCTTCCCGCGACCTTCACCAGATCGTCGGTCCACCTTGTTGGAGGCCTGCCTACACTGCGCTTTCCGGTACGCGGTCGCCACTCAAGGACTATTCCGCCCCAGCGGCCATCAGTCCTGCGAGCAATGTGCCCTGCCCACTGCCACTTGAGCTTAGCAACTCTTCGGGCTATGTCGGTTACCTTAGTTCTTCTGCGGATCTCCTCATTTCTGGTTCGATCACGCAGAGAAACCCCGAGCATAGCTCTCTCTCCATTGCTCTTTGAGTGACCTTGAGCCTTTTTATGAAGCCCATAGTGAGCGACCACCTATATTACATACGACGCTATCTATATAATACGTGAAGCAAAAACTTTGTACACCTTTTTACGAAAATTGCGCGGACGGAGGAGTATGAAATTTCGCACAATTATAGTTTCATTTAACCTCGAGTGTTTCTACTGAGTTTAGGAATATGAGCATACAAAACAACATGTCTCTACACACCGAAAATACGACTTTAACTACCCGATAATTAGATCGATATTAGCTTAAAGTGTGGTGAACAGCCAGACGCTACATAGAACGCTTCTAGTTAGCTTAGAATTAGATTACTTAACTAAGCTTAGGGCCAAACCCTTATATGTGCGAGTGTTTGCATTTTATGCTATTTGTTATGTGACTTGTGTATATAAATTAAGAATAATTAAATAAAGTGACCTTATTTCGAGTTAGTATCTTGTTTCGAAAGTAAAAGCTTTTAATGTCATTTCTATATATGTATATATATATTCATATATTTTGGATTTGCACTGATCCTCTAAGTAGTTGATGAATGTTGATTATTAGCAGAATAAAATCCCTTATTTACTATTAGGCATATTTACAATAATTAAAAAAAAGATTATATGTAAATGTGTATGTTAGTTTTTATTACACAACACGTCGACGTTGTCGATAGTAGTACCCCGTGCTGCTGTCCGGAGTCACCGCTGCTGTACTATCTCGAACATTCCATCGCGCACAAAGAAATTTAGTGACGCGTTTCTTTGTCGCACTTTTGTTGCAAGATGGAATAGTCTACCAGCACACGTTTTCCCTCCTTCCTATGACATGGGGTTCAAACGAGGCGTGAAGAGGCACCTTGTGGGCCGCAGAGTGAGGGTAACTGATGCTGCTTTGTTTTCACGCTTCACCAGTTGTCCTCGTGTCTAGACTCCGTTTCCACTTAACATCAGGTGCAGTGCAGTCATTTGCCGTGCTAACTATATTAAAAAAAATCAATTTCTACCCAGTGGAACTGTGCAAAGACAACATAGACAGATATATAGATAACACACTTTATAGCTCAAACACAAACAACAACAAAAACGGTCTTATCGCTTAAAGCGATCTCTTCCAGACAACCTTACAACAACATAGCCTGGGCAACAAAAAAATCTGCACTTCCTACAGGTTTCGTACGTAATATTTGTACTTTCACATCATTTTATTATATAAATTTATACTTCAATATTTATCCAGATATTTTATATACATGTATAAATGTAAGTCAAATCAAAACCAAACTATATGCTTAACGATGCCCGTTACTTATTTAATTTTCACGCAATGCCTTAATACTACCCCCAGTTCCTTTGCAAAACAACGTAACGATTTCTATATCTTGAACTTTAAGTAGCTTACCTTAAGGTTGTTTTTAATTTAAGAGTTAGTTTTCATAATAATTGAGTGTAAACGCATTGTAATTCAGATTGTCATATTGATAAGTAGCTTTTGTAAAAGTGGTAATAGTATAGATCCTTGGGAGACACCGAAACGCTATAGTTTATGTTGTATGTAAGTTAGGAAGCAATCAATTTTGGAATATACAAGAAATTAATTTGTACCGAAGTTTAATTAATAAAACGGATAAAAGTTATATCATCACTTTATAAAATATAATACATTATGTTGCTTTTTCGAAAAGCACATCAGTGTCATTATGCGGGTTTTCAATATTTTAATGTAAGTACATGTACAGTTCACAGCAAAAGTAGATGATATTTTTCGTTAGTAGTTTGCTATGTAACAGCAGTTGAAATCTGTAGGCGCTAGTAATCAAGTTTCTCGATTCACCTTTAAAAATGTAATAATTTCCATTCTGATTTTATATTTTGTAACTTGATCAACCATAGTTACTTGTGCTGTTGCCTGTACATTCTTATTAAAAAAAGTTTTGTAATGTCAATTCATAGATATTCAGTTAACAGGTGAAATAATGTATTTTTAAATAATTTTGTCTCGTGGAAGTGTCTTGTTAAAAACTGTCTTGGAAATGATACGAGATAGTATCGGAAAAGTTCTAAAATAAAAAATATTCAATTGTTACCTAACATATCTTTTATACATATTATGAGATACTTAATATATATAGAGATTTGTTTTAATTAATAATTTAGTAGCATCTTTGTGATCGTAAGCTAGTCAAAGCTGTACATAGTTAACCAAATTATATATAAATGAAGTGCCAATGCCAACATTGCTAGATTTCTTAGTCTCTACTCTTTTACTTACATTACCGTTTACATTCGCACGAGTCAGTTTAAGACTTATATTCACCATACTTTTTTTAAAGATTCTGTTAATTGTTTTACGAACTGATTTTATAAATTGAATCTTATTGCAATTGTATAACGTTCAATGTAGTTAAAGTTAAAGAGGTACATAAAGGCAAAGGGCAAGGGGGAAATTTGAATCAGTCATTATACAGAATGTTTAGTTTAAAGGACATTAGAATATACAGTTCATAGAACCCAAGAAAATTTTAACATGCCTGAAAAGCACCTATATTAAGGTTAAGAGCGTTTACGCCGCACACTAGCGCCGCCAATGAAAAAAAAACATATCTAGTAATTAGAGATAGAAAATGTCTGACATGTTATGGTTTAGTTAAATATGGCGTTATAGTTAAAAGTGGCCGTAACGTCTTATTTAACTAAACCATAACATGTGAGGTGTTCATTAGGTGCCGTAAAATTGCTAAATTATTTCATTCAAATAGTTTGTTGAGCATAATTTGATTTTCTATCTCTAATTACTAGATTTTTTTTTTCATTAGTGGCGCTAGTGTGCGGCGTAAACGCTCTTAAGATGTTTGAGGGTGTTTGTTACTAAGTAAATTTGCAAAGGCCAAACCCTAGGTTCGGCTGATACATTGTTCTTGGTCGTCTACATCATGGTCCAAACGGAACAGAAGTCAAAAGAAGTCAGGGTTCATCATCATCATCATCATCATCTCAGCCAAAAGACGTGCACTGCTGGACAAAGGCCTCCCCCAAGGATATGAGGGATATTTGCCGTAATCGCCACGCTTGGCAGGCGGGTTGGCGATCGCAGTAGGTTGAGGGTAACCTCAGAGAGATGCTGCTGCCCATCCTCTGGAATGGTCCCTTAGTCGCCTTTTACGACACCCACGGGAAGAGATGGGGTGGTGCAATTCTTTATCCCCGGCACCACACAGGGGACCACCACCACCAGTCAGGGTTCATCATCATCATCATTAGCCTATATTAGTCCACTGCTGGACATAGGCCTCCCCTAAAGTCAGTCAGGGCAGTCAGGGTTAATCAAAACATAATGTAATCAAATAAAGGAGATGTTCGTTTTGGGCCCTTATTTTATTACAGTTTTGAGGTGATGCTTTTCTGATAGATCTACCTTCTGAGATGATGTTTCCAAAAAGAAAAAAAAATTAAAAAGACCCCAACATAATTTAAAAACTTGAAATCTTGTTTTCTTCATCAAGATTTTCTTATTATTTTTCGGTTCTTATGAAAGTTTTTTAGTGTTTATTATAATTGCTAAACTTATTTATACATTCTAAAAGGCATTTTAAGGTTTCAATGCAATTTCCTGAAAATGAAACCATGCGGTTGCAGGCTGTAATGGTTAGTACCATTGCACTACTAAATTTAAAAAATAAGTTATATTTTTTAAATACATACAATCATACATTGGAAAAGCGAAGTTGCCAAGGTAAAAAAAGTTAAGGGTTGCTATTTTATGAATTTTTATTAACTGACCTTTTAATAATACAATGTTTGGGTATGTTAAAAAATATATTAATACATGGAAAGGTTCCTTATTTTGTGCTCTTTTCATAAAATATAATTTCATCACTGTAAAAATTAGGGGGCCCAGCCTCCATACAAAAATGGAACATCTCCTTTGAGTTTTTGTAAATATGTA
Source organism: Eudonia lacustrata (assembly GCA_947562085.1). Lineage (NCBI taxonomy): Eukaryota > Metazoa > Arthropoda > Insecta > Lepidoptera > Crambidae > Eudonia > Eudonia lacustrata. The sequence continues at coordinate 5,734,975 of OX387328.1, forward strand.
TTACGGTGTTCTTTATGTTTGGTTGCATGGCTATGTTTCGAGATTATAAACCTATAACCGAACAACCTGATTGAAAACGGTTACGGTAAAATTACCAAATAGCTTTTAAACAATACAAGCTAGTTAGCAGATTACCACCTAGCTAAAAGATTCAACAGAATACTTGACTAAATGAATAGAGTATGGTGAACTAAGTCAATTGAACGGCTATTTAAGTAATAAACATTCATGCAAACATTCTTAAATATTTTTATAATATTATTGACTACAAATTAAAAGTTTTTTTTTGCTTACCAATTCCAATAAGTTAGAATATAAACTAGTTTATGAATAAAGTATAAATACAACAAAATGTATGTTCTTGGTGGCCAAAAGCCAATTTGATTATTTATTTATGATTTACGATGTATTTTTATTATATTTTTCTCTCTCACTCTTTACATCAATAATAAATAATATGTCTAGGAGTTTCTAAGTACTCATAGTTACCATATAACATACTATCGTTACATATATTTTAATAATACATTAATGTTTAATAAATTATTTATTTTTAATTTTTCTTTTGATTTATTCTTATTACATTTAAGTTAGAAAAGTATTTACTCATATTTTATAAATATTTTTTAAAGGCCGGCAACGCATCTGCGATTCCTTTGGTTTTGCGAGGGTCTATGGGCGGCGGTGATTGCTTCCCATCAGGTGACCCGCCTGCTCGTTTGCCTCCTTCCAATATAAAAAAAAATGCATTTTTTGTTCTATTTATTTCTTAACTTTCATATTATCATTCCTTTCGCTCATGTTTATAAAAACGGTTGCCTTCATTCATGTAATGCTTTAGCTAGTAATCTAAGATGTTAGTAAATATATAAAAACTTTTGTATGGCACTGCTACCTATATCTAAACGGGTATATGGGGGTCGACAGTATAACAAAAAAACAACTGTATAAATAATAGTATATATTGGGACTTTACCTATGAAATTGACGTTTTTTTTTCCCAGTCATTAATAAGTGTACTCGTATTAGTTCTAAAACTCAATACCGGTTGTTAATATTTATTAAACACATTTAATTAATACTATTTTACTTAGACTTCAGTATTAACAATGATTTTTAATTTGGAGTCTTTAAGGCCCGATTTTTTTTAAATTAACTTCTTTTTTTGCTGCCGGAATTGACTTTTTGTTTCATTGTAGCTTTGAACTTGTTTTTTTTGTTTTTAAGACTGCTATATTAAGCTAGTGAAATACACTGCCATACAATTTATTATAGTGTTAACATAAATAGATGTTAAAAAACGTTAGTATGAAACATTAAATGTTATAATTTTTTTTCATACAAAACGTCAATTTCATAGTTCATCATTAATGACCTCGCTCATTTCGCGCTCGAGCCCGGGCTTTACGCTTACAATTTAAGTTTATTGTTTTATAGTAAATGCACATCAGTTTCATTCTTATTTGCACGCAAACCTATCTTATAGGTATAACATTTCAATAAACATACTTGGTGATTTTAAGTCAATTTTTGTACTTTGTATTACGAATTTTTAATAGAACCATTTGTAATAAACGAAAGATTTAATGTACCTAGTAGTAATAATGTCTCACGGATAATTAATTGGTATAGTCGGGGAAATATAGTTAGCGAATTCATTTAAATCCGTTTAGTGCTAACTACGTATTTGTAAACACATTTTGAACTTTGAAACGAGACATTTATATGGCTTCCCGATCAGATCGACTTAATAATACTTTAATTTGTATTTTAGCAACGCCACTTATCGACCAACTTGTATACTACAGTTATTGTAAAATATAACCTTTTTTTGTTGTTTTTTGTACAGTGGATAACTCGTCGTCCGAGTACCACCGCGCTACCGATCCGATTCGAACCCATCGGAAAATCTAGTAGGGTCCGTTTTCCCTCTAGAAAACCCCGGACAGTGCTTCGTTTCACACGGCTTGAGGAACACTTTAAGTTTCACGCCGCCCCCAAAAAAGTCCGGTGGCGCTGAAAATGCCCAGTAGCAAACAGCAAATTCTCCAAAAAAAATTACAGCGCCCAGGGAGGCGAGGATGGTAATGTGGGTTTCTCCCCTCCAGCTTTCGCCTCCCTCCCTAGGCCTCAGGGTCTCGACAGGGAGTCGGGAAGAGAGGCCTATTTACCCACTAAATACCACTGTACTCATCCACTTCACGTGTCACTAGGATGACTGGGTCTACCAGTTTGGCAATCCCCAGTACTCATCCTAGCATTTGTATATGTATATACTTTTATGGCGGTGGGATCCTCAATGCAACAGTTTTAAACTTAAACGCATTGCATCGTTAATTTGTTGTGATTCTGTTTTCAATAAAAACATTTTATTATTAAAACGAATGTTAACTTTAAATCGATCTTATGATATCGATACTCGCTTAGCACTCTCTTAGCTTAGTGAGAATTCAAGTTCGGATTTTTATAGCATCTCTCTTTGCTGTAAGTAGTTTTTCCAACTCTTCACTGACTATACCACACAAGCACAATAAGATTCCTATATTGAAGTGTTCACTTTATATTATACAATACTAGTTTTATATAGTTATAATTAAGTAAAGTTCTAGCTGGTTTATAGATGATATGTTCAACGCTAGTTTAAAAAAATATTTTTTGCGTCATTGTTCACGAAATATAAATGTCCACATTAGAGCTATTTTATACGGATTTTTAAATGTCATTGAAGTACCTGGCGCCAACTCACCTCGGTTAAAATTTCGCCATACAAATTCTCGTTTTCATTGTGCCGTACAAAGCACTTGACCTTCATGGCGTGAGGCACTGGCTTTTACCTCTCATCATCATTTAGCGCCATCTTCTACTAAAGTTTGGAGTTAACCTTTTCACCGCCCAACTGTCCTGCACGCGATGTCCCGCTGTACGCCAACGTATAAATGTATTTTAATAAATTAGGTACAAAGAAGAATTTCTATAGAAGTGCCGGCGTGGGCGGCACGAAAATCTCGAACTTCTATAGAAGTTGTTGGCGGTAAAAAGGTTAAGTATACAAGATTTTCTGCGATCCCATATAGCTTGTTTTAATTGGCGATAACTAAGTTCAGTCCACTTTTTGATGTCCAGCCATCCTCTGCGACACAAAAAATGCTACAAACATTGATGTTATGGCGAAATATTTAGATAAGATGGAGGTAGCTAGCCAGGCGGACAAACAAGCCCTACCACCAATCAAATCAAGTACGCAAACATGTAGTTCCCGCTGGGAATTGAACCCTGGATCACTGACTAGACCACAGACGCGGCTATAAACTAATATGTCGACACCTGCAAGGAAAAACATTGTCACTCAAAGTTAGGTTATTTTGACTTAGTCATTATTTTTAACCTTTTTACCGCCAACAACTTCTATAGAAGCTCGAGATTTTTGTGCCGTCCATGCCAGCACTTCTATAGAAGTTCTTCTTTGTACCTACTTTATTAAAATACATTTATACGTTGGCGTACAGCGGGACATCGCGTGCAGGATAGTTGGGCGGTGAAAAGGTTAAATAAGTAAATTGCTTCAATATTTATTGAAGCAAATTGACTGTTTTGGGTAGTTTGATGAGCAGGCGTCTGTACGCTATCGCACCTATGATTATAGTACCATTTTTTTTATCTGTGCTAATAAATGCTATTGATTTATAATCTATGTTTTAATCTGTTAATATGCATCATCGATCACTACATATAGACAAAATTAATAATTTTAGAAAATAAAAAAACAACTTTTATCTCAACTTTTATACATGTTAAAGTTTTTTCTTCTTGATTGTATAGCATTATCCGATACCCATGTGAATTGTGTTGAATTATTGTATTGCTTAGTTGTATGTTCATGAAATTGTGGAATCATACGTTGTACAAATTGTATTTATTTAATTTGTTGTAATAATAAATATAAAAAAATACTGCATTTTGTATTGTACCTTTGTTTCTTTTAACTTTTTTACCAGCATTGGGTTTCATCTCAACGAAACAAAATTACGATACTATATCATAGTATAATAAACAGTTTTTTTTAAACTAAACTTAATTAAAGATGGTATTATAAATTTCTAAGCAAAGGGTATCAGTCTCAGCTAGGTGCTGAGCTAGGCTCAGCGCTGATTTTCAGTCTGGACCCTGGGGTGGATAAGTGATCGGATGGGATAAATATAGTACAATAGATGGATGCTTGGGAGGCCTGTGAGGTCATTGATTTGTGTTCATGTTGTCAAAAAAGTGTGAGGGTGAAAGTGGCTGAAGACTTTTACTCCCACGCTGGGTATCAAACCCAGGCCGATCCGGATTAAGTCATGTAAAGACTTTAGGGTCTTTTAGGGTCTTTAGCACTGCATGTTTCAGGCCCCTTCTGTCTAGAAAAAAAATATTTTTTTTAATAGGAGTTATTTATTTAAATGTTTAATAATTGATCAGGTTTTGTTATCATCTTAGCAAAGTTTGTTTAAATATTTGTTTTTCTTAGTTTTTTAATGTAAATATTCGTTCCAAAACTATACGTGGGCAAGGCGTATATTAAAACTGAACGTGAACACATTAGGTACCTACATGAAACGCCGATAGGTTATTTTAAGTTTAGACCAACAAAACTAATGAAAAAAAGCATAGACAACCCTTTTCCTTAAGAAATTTATCGCGCTACGAGCGCCAAAGACTTGATATGAAGTCAACGGACGCCGTTATGAAATGAATAGTGAAGTGCCTATTATAATATATCTCTAGCAAGTATATGCATGTTTTTTGTCTCTGATAATGGATACTCGTTTTTCTTACTAAAAATGTTCATAAAATAAAACAAACTACCATTATAATGTATCAGTGTTTATTTATATTTGTAAATTTAAATACAAACTTAAATTTACACATCTATTTTTTTATTATCGATATGACGTTACCGCCATCCTTGCTTTCGTACTATAGAATCTGTTATACATTTATACGTTGGCGTACAGCGGGACATCGCGTGTAGGATAGTTGGTCGGTGAAAAGGTTAAAATGTAGGAAAATACATTTTTTTTTCTGACCACGGGGCCCCTGAGCGACCCGTGGCAAATATCACCCATAGGCACGGGCCTACTTGGCCTTTACCTACGTTAATCTGGTACTGAACCCGGTACCTCCGTGTCAACCAGGATTGACAGAAGATACTACCTTTCATATATTTTGAAGAATAAGACTAGTTGTAAATAAAAATTCGTAATACAAATAATAATGTATACTTTAATCTTAACCCTTAATCGCACTTATTCCACGCTATCTTCACACCTCTTCCCCACAGAGAGGTCTATAGGACCCTCCTGGCAGTTTTCTTCCGAATAGTCTATCTGACTGTCGAGGATCTTCGATTCAGTGTGAGGTCTAATTATGCCATACAGAGGTACTGTTGATTTTTTTTCAATAAAAGCCGTCGTCTTTGTATGAGCTTCGACGCACTTCGTGTTGCGAGCGTGCATTCTGGAATAGAGAAGTATTTATTGGAAGATTTTAATGTAAGTTTAGTTGTTCTTACATAATTCTCAACAAAGAAAGAATTTAAAAAAAAAAATTCCGTAAAATAATATATACCTGTATACCTATTTACTTATGCAATAAGTTACCTTACAGGTTGAACACTGTAGAGAGGTACATGATTTATAACTCGCTTGATGTTAAGTGATGATGCCCAAGCATTAGAAAAAAGATTGACACGTTTTCGTTCAACGCCTCGGTAGCCGAGTGGCAAAGCACTCGGCACGACACCCAAAGGTTCCGGGTTCAATTCCCAGGTCTGAGTTTGTGATCAGTGATCACCAACGACCGCCCGACCGCCTAACCGATCGCTTTGGCCTTTGACTTCGTGTGTAGTTTATGGCGTCATCTTGTCGTTTCGTGCCGCCTATGAAAGCAATATCGAAAGCTATAGCCTTTAGCTTTTGTTATTGCTTTCATAGGCGGTGCGAGGTGGCAAGATGACGTTATAAACTATACGCGTAGTCAAAGCGGTCGGGGGGCTGATTTGGCAAGCGTAAGCGTGGTGATTAAGCCATTACCCATCAATTGTAGCGATGACTTGATTTCAATGATAGAGGCCTTTGCCCTAGAGCGCTATTCTCTAAGCAAAACAGCGTCGACCTCGACATTGAACTCGCTCATAACTTGCAAACGAATGTAGACTATTACTATTAAAAAGTAGGTTGAAATTAACACTGCAGCACTGAGACAAGTATATGCTATTTACTTCACTTTTTTCGTTTACGTTATCGTGATCGAATGCCCAAATAAAACTCCTTGGTTCAACTGACTTGTATTTGCGGCAGGCGTCCGTCCTATGCCGTTCCAAGTACCGCCGCTGACTGAACGCCTTGCCACACTCCGGGCAGCGCCACTGCCACGAGTGATGGCCGCGCGTGCGCTGGTGCGCGCGCAAGTTCGACCTGGATAACGGGCAAACGTGGAAATAATAGGTAATATCACCGGGAATGCTACCCATAGCAAAGCCTGAAGACCAAAGTTTTTAACCGTCTGCGACTGACGTGGCTCAATTTTTACAATTCTACTGAAGTTGTAGTACACGAGACACCATTCTGACAGCATATATTTGTATAGATTTAAATTATGCAGCTATTTAAATTACATTTATTAAATTCTTAGCATATACTTTTTAATTTAAAAAAAGACAAAGTGTTAAAAAAATCCACGGGCGGGATTCGAATCCGCACCCCATGACATGCCGGGTCAGGTGCACTGCCAACTAAGTATATGTAAATATCATACTTATCCTTTTTAATTAAAATTAACATTAAATAAAAAAGAATTCGTCTTTTCAAAGTTAAACACTGTTCATTGACTTCACACAAATCAGTCTTTTATCTAAGTACCAACTTAAATTGAATTTTGAGTTTGAATTTGAATTTAAAATGACTAAAAATTACCAAAATCAACTTTTTTAAAATTTAACTTTAGACATTTAAAATATTATCAATTATAATAATCAGTATAGAAAACGTGAGATATATTCATTGGTTTACCTAAAAATTAGACAGCTTCAAAATCACAGCTTTGTTTGACAATTTTCACATAGTGGCTTCACATACCTACTGAAGGCAAATTGGTTTCGAACAATCCCAGCACACTGACCGACGCGCGAGGTAACTGTAGTAAGGTACTGAGAGAGGCGACACTCAAATTAAAAATTAACGGTAATAAACTGGATTTTCTATTTGGCGGTGACTGTTGGACTACCACGTCAGTCGCAGATAGCGTTGCTAACTATTTTCAGGAAATTAAAGTAAATCTATCACTAACTAGTATAAATAAAAAGGATTTGAAGAAAAAATAAAGTATTTTCCAAAGGAGGTCACCAATAGCCCTACATTTGAGCCCATTTTATGTACCTCAGGTACATGTACACCAAAATGTAGAGAAAAATACGAGGATTCCAAAAATAATGTCGTTTTGGTGTGCTTTAAAAAAAAAATATTAAAAGTGTAAACTAATTGTAACGAAATTAATTTATATAGCAATATTGGATGTTCAATTGCGTTTGATGATGATGATGATGATGATTAAATCTATGAAACATCAATTCAAACAATAACTGATATGCACGTAATAAACATACAGGTTCATTAAAAATAATTTCACAATGATATTAAATAAAGAAAAAAATAATTAAGATTTGTGAAACATCTGCAACCTGTAGTAACAAAATGTCACATTAACACCATAAACAAGATTTGTGGACAAACGTTACGAAACGTCATTCCATTCGTTTCGGCGTTTCGGGGTGCTTCGTTGTTATTGGCGTTTTGTATCTATACTAATATTATAAAGCTGAAGAGTTTGTTTGTTTGTTTGTTTGTTTGTTTGTGTTGGATAGTCCATTTATCGAGGAAGGCTTTAGGCTATATAACATCACGCTGCGACCAATAGGAGCGAAGCATCAGTGAAAAATGTTGCAAAAACGGGAAAAGAGCCTAAAAAATTAAAAATGCTGCCGAAAGTCACTATTCCACGCGGACGAAGTCGCGAGCACAGCTAGTGTTGTTATAACTTGGCTCCTTCTGGTTTTACGTTATTTCCGAAATGACTCAAGTGACAACTTATGACAGGTGTCAAGTTGTCATTTTTTGATTATCAAAAAGCCTGTTTAATAAGCTTTAAAATGGCGTGCTTTTTCCAAACTAAAAATATCTATTTTCTCGTCTCCAAATATGCATATCTACAGAAAATATATGACTGGAATAGTATTCAAGGTATTATGTAATATTTTTTCCCGCAAAGTGTACCTCGGTACATTAATTGGGCGGTTTTTGGTGACCTCCTTTATTTATTTAAGCATTGCGTTTCGTTTCACTTCACCTGAGTCTGAGTATCAATTAGTAATAGTTCAAAAATTAAGTCCACAGGAATACTCCGTTCAAACGCACGCATTAGTCGGAAATAAAGTATTTTCCATACTTTATTTTTATTTAAAAGAATAAAGTATGGGGCTGGAAAATAACGTAGGATACGTTATTTTAAAGTATTGTTGGCAACCCTAGTCGCAGAGGGTTAACAGTGCGTCATCAATCATCATAGTGAGGGAAGACCCTGACCAGAGGCCCGACCGCCTAACCGATCGCTTTGACTTCGTGTGTGGTTTATGACGTCATCTTGTAATTTCGTGCCGCCTATGAAAGCAATATCGAAAGATATACGCCTTTAACTTTTGATATTGCTTTCATAGGTGGTGCGAGGTGGCAAGATGACGTCATAAACTATACGCGTAGTCAAAGCGATCGGTTAGGCGGTCGGAGGGCAGTTTAGCGACGATCCGCGAAGGGTGGTTGGCATATGAATACTGGGTGATTGCCAAACCGATCCCAGTCATCCTAGCGGCACGTGAAATATAGCGAGTTTTAGTGGGTAGGCCCCTATCCTCCCGAAGCCCTGTCGAGACCTTTGGCCTGGGCAGCGAGGCGGAAGCTAGAGAGAAGAAAAAAATTTACCCGCATAAACAAATTGACGACCTCCATAGTCTAGTGGCTCGCACGCCGTTTTCTAGTGTCGCCATCTCCAAGGTCCTGGGTTCTATTCCCGGTCGGGTCAATGTAGAAAAACGAACGATGTCTATATTACAGAAACACAAATGTTGAAAAAATTTCTACGAGCAGGATTTGAAACTGCACCCTTCTGACATACCGGGATTTTTATTGTCTCAGGTCTGGGTGGTTGTGGTACCGTCGTCGTTATTTCTGATTTCCATAACACAAGGGGGCTACTCTTATCTCTCTCGTCTTTGGAGTCAGAGCAATGTAGGCGATGTTGTCTAATATTTTTAATTAAATGAAAAAGGCAAACTAGGCTTAAATCGGATGTGATTGTGACATTGAGCCCAAGAGGGGGCTTAAGGGCGCGCCTTGGTAGAGGCATATGCCCAGCAGTGGACTACGGTCCTTCGCTGTGTGTCGCTATTCGCAAGTCAAAGTGACCTTTACCTACTTGAAATAAAGTCTACATTTACCTGTCAGCGAACGTCCTCCCGCAGTGGGGGTGCGTGCAGGGGAATGGTCTCTCTCCTGTGTGCAGACGCAGATGTCCTTTCAACACCCAGGGGCGGTCGAAGGCTTTGCCGCAGTAGATGCACGCGTGGCTAGGGCGGGCGACGATGCGCCGCGAGACCAGATCACGGCTCTTAGCGCATTCTATACAAATACGAATTAGTTAATATTATAATTGTGTATGTGTAATGTATTAGATACCTACCTACTGCGATCGCCAACCCGCCTGCCAAGCGTGGCGATTATGGCAAATACCCCCCATCTTGGGGGAGATCTTTGTCTAGCAGTGGACGTCTTTTGGCTGAGATAATGATGATGAGATGAATGTATTAGATGCCCTCAGACAAGCTCACGTCTTAAAAAAATGTTTTCTCTGCCCACTACCAGCACTAGATATGCTGGTAATACCTTTTTGTTTAGATCTTATTAAGATTATAACAAGAGTTTAAATTCTGTAGATGTTTTTAATTGTAGTATTTAACAGTTTAAAAATCAAATACATGAAATGAATTAATTCATTAATGAACTAATGTTATATTGTAACTTTTGCTATCACTTTAGTTTTTAGTTTTTTTTTAATATTTTTATAATAATAACATAGCTTTGTTCAATGAATGAGTGACAACGTGTATTTTAAATTATTGCTCTACAAGATAAAATTATATTAGAAAAAAACAACCAGTCTCAGGCAGCTCGAGTGGAAATCGAACCCACGACCTTTGGATAACCGGTCCGGCTCTGATCCTGAGCTGCCGAGGATATAGCATTGTGAATCAAAATTTAAAAATAATTAAAATTATTGCTCTAACTTGATCAAGGACTAGGGCCGGCGCTGATTACAAGAGAAGCTCTATAGCGCAGTATTTAACAAGGATTAGGATGGGTGACCAGAAATGTAGCACAAAAGGCCTAAATGGTGGTTTGTGGCCCGTTGTCCTTGTGCTGTTTTTACCCATAGGGAAGGTTCGTGCCTCAGCAGTGGGACTTAAATTGAGCTGGTGATTAGGACGTGGTGGTGATCATTTGTATTTGTAAATAATAAAGTAAACTAAAATGTTTTTGTTTTTGTATATATATATAATTTTTAACGCAAATTTTGTTGCGAACAAATTACAAAAACACAAATGTTGAAAAAAATTCCACGAGCAGGATTTGAACATGCACCCTTCTGACAACAGCGTAATTAGGAGAGCACCTGACCCGGTATGTCAGAATGGTGCAGGTTCAAATCCTGTTCGTGGATTTTTTTTTCAACATTTGTGTTTTTGTAAAGTAAACATTGTTTTAAGTCTCATATTGGGCATGGATTTTCTTGCCTTAATTGGCATACCTACCGACAGTCCATACCGACTCTGCAGAAAGTATGAAAAGATATGGGGAAGACTTTTGCCTGTAATGTCAAACATTTTGTAAAGATAGTTACCTGATTCCTTTAAAACCGGTTTGTCGGTCTCTTTAATGTCGACTTCAATGTTTTCTTTTTTAAACGACTCCTTGCAAGTGAGCAGTTCCTTGTCCAGCACGCTCCTAACGCTGGTCCGCATCAAACTCTTCAATTTCTCCGCAATCTTGTCGATCTCCGCGCCCCCTTTGTTGTAACACTTCAACGGTTCCCGGTTCTTGATCTCCTCAATTATCGGCGCCAACGGCTCCTTCCGGCTCTTCCGTTTCCTATCCGGAAGCTTCTGTTCATCAACCGAACCACAGACATCCGACTCTGTGGAGTTTTTCTTTTTTTGCGCGCGCGTTTTGTCACTGAACACTTTGCGTTCCGTTTTACCTTCAGTCGATCTCAAATTGTAGTTGGACTTGTCAAACTCTTTTTTGTTGTGGCAATTCTTTTTTAACTCCGGCGACGTCACAGGTCGCTCGCTCTCCGACGCGTAGTCATATGATTCCGTACTGAGGAAGTGTTCTAAGAACTGGCTCTTTTTCAGCAGTTGCAGGTAGAATCGTGTGGAGATTGGGACTTTGTCGTGGTAAATCGTCTCGTTGCTTTTCAACAGGTTCTTTTGGCGTTTCATGTTACCTTTGTAGTTGCGTGCCGGTTTCGGTTCCACTGAAAAGGGCGGGAAGTTAGTGACTCGAACTTATGAACCCAATGGCTTACACAATAAGACTTTTTCGAGCTCGCCTTTATTCAGCTCAACTTTTTTATTAAATATTCTACAACAGTGCTTTACTATCATCTCACCGCCTGCTGTAGGAGAAAGAACTGGCCTCGATTCTGCTATTTAGTGACTGACGATCGCGTGTTGGTGGCCAAAATTTTAACGATTGGTCTATGAGACAATGTCAAGATCAGGATACCGACACACTATTGAGACGTTATTAAGTTAGCAGACTTGTAGCACAGGTCCCGGGTGAAAGCGCGACGAGTTCTGCATTCCTATGATAACCTGGGTCGTTTACTTTCTGTTTAACACAACGGAGGCGCAGCGTTGGCCCTAAGAGCGATTGGAGCGATTGCAGCGGTCGCTTTAGGCGCTTGATGGCAAGGGGCTCCAAAATGCCAAATGCGAATAAACACAGCACCAGAGCTCGGATAGGTAATGTGAAAACTTAAACCAAAGTGCGCCAAAATACAATCTCTTTCTAGCGCTTGGTCATCATCTCACCTATACCTTATGGCTACGATAATGCAGAAGGTGAATGCGGGTTTACGGATGGGTGACCAAAAAAATATCACCTTCGTAATTGCTGTTGGTTCCAGTTGTTGTCGTTAGTTGGCGTTTAGATCCGCCAACCCTCATTAGGCCACCCTGGTGGGTTATGGCCTGATATCCTGATGTGCTTTATTGCTCAAGTATAGGCCTAAGTCAGCAGTGACAAGTTTATAGACGATGAAAACGATTCGTTGTCTTGAGCCAAGATATTTCGCAACTACTTTTATTTGACAGATATATTTACGACCACGATATCTCAATATATATTTACAAATTTATAATATAATTACGCCACATGGAAGCTAAGCTATTCACCTACCGCACTGTATGGTATGTGACTTGATATCTATTAAATAAAATCTACAAGTTCTTCGTTATGACAGAAGATTTTCAAAAGAATCTGCAACCGTACAAAGTACTTACGTTCAATGGAAAATATGCCGTAATCATGTATAAAACTGTGTTTAAGTTGTCGCACAGAGTTCAAGAAACACCTAGGCATTATTGTTTTGCTTAAATATAGTAAAGAAACCGTATATGTTTCGACAAATATCAGTTCAAAGTGAAATAAGTCATCACAGTACTGTAAGCCACTTGCTGTGAATTAGACAGTTTGAAAACAAAAACGGAACGCAGCTTAAGAGTTTTTATTTTAGGAATTCTTAATTTGAATGTCGCTTGCTGTCGCGGCCAGCGAGCACGGCGCGTGTTGTATACCATACTTTTTAAACTTTGTTTATGGGACTTTTCTGATGTGCAATGCGTGCGAGGGAATCAAGGAAGAGAAGCATTATGAATAAAATGTATTGCGTCTAAATGTCAAAACGATGCGAATGAATTTGACAGGAAACAGCAACGTCTTGGCGGGAAAGTTGTGTTCGGCGGGAAAGTTGTGTTCGCATGTTTGTTTTATTCGATAAGTTTCAAATAAATAAATCACTAATAAATTGCTCTAGTTTTAAATTGTTGTTTTGTGCCAGACTGATCGGTTAATACTTAACTAGTTAGGTAAAATAAAGATTTTTATACCGAATTAGTTGTAGAAAACATCTACAGAAGCGGGAATCAAACCTGCTTTTTTTGCAAGCGCAAATTCAACGTGTAAAAATTTGTCATCGACGTGAGAAAAAATATTTTTAAACAATTAAGTTTATCTGCGTGTTCGAATCCTTTCGTGGAAATTCTTTGAACACATTTTCAAATTACTTTTAAGGAACTTTTTTACAAGTACCTACCTATAAAATATTAATTTTTACTCTTTTTCGGTAAGTAGGTATCTATTATTGAGGAGCTCTATGGCGCCGTGGTAAACGCGCCGGTCAGCGAGTATTGATGTTAAGCAACTTTCGCAAAGGCCGGTCATCGGATGGGTGACCAAACATTTATCATCTCGAGCTCCTCCGTGCTACGAAAAGCACGTAATGCCGTTGGTCCCGGCTGCATCCGCACTGGGCCCGCGTGGTGGTTTATGGCCCGTTCTCCCTATCCGTCCATAGGGAAAGCTCATGCCCAGCTGTGGGGACATAAAATGAGATGATCAACATCAGGCGTCTGTAATACACCAATACAAAGCAAGGTTCTTCCGAAGCACGGAGGTGCTCGAGATGATAAACTTTTGGTCACCCATCCGATGACCGGCCTTTGCGACAGTTGCTTAGTTAGCCTCAGCAGTCAGCACTCGCAGACCGGGCGCATTAACCACTGCACCATCGAGCTCCTCCTACACATTAACCTACCACAAACTATATTATTTAATTAATTAATTTATTTATTTATTTGAAGCTTTTCAGTTTTGGACAGGTATGTACTAACAAATTTTAGTATTGTAACTATTTTATACTTACATCGCAAAATCCGAAACCCGTTTTACCCAAACCGGCAATCGAACCCACCCAAAATCCGAGCGATTCACCACCCGATCACCGAGCCGAGCCCGAAGCGCAATAAACAAACAGCGCGTAAAATTGCTACGGACACTTAATAATCGGATTTAGCCTGACCACGAGATAAGGGGACTGCAGAAAGACAGCTTCATACAGACAACCTGTCACGGATACGGAATCTCACAACAGCAGCGATACCAGTGGCGTTAGCCAAAGTAACATTAAGAAAACGATAAATAGGGTCTAACAATATCAATAAGCGAACGTTTAAGGGTGGATGCTCACCAAATTTGGTCCAAAACTACAAGCTCGTTACCGAGATAATTAACAAAACATTATCATAATTCACCAAAAAATACACCCTTTCCAAACCCGTACAGCTGTACTACACGCACACAGAGATAGCCATGTGTGTATGAATGTTATACAATGGTTTTTCAATTGTGTGCGTGTATCAATACACTATCTTTTTATTGACGCTTGCGTGCGTGATAGTAAAGATGCAGTGTGTTTCATGATGTGCATTATTTTAATTGATTTAGTTTGTTAGAAAACATAACTTTGAAAAATCACTATAAAACTGGAGCCCATTTTTTGTCATTGTAAGTATTCAGAATGATGTATAGATACTTCCCTTAAACGTTCGTTTATTGATTTTGTTAGACCCTGTATAAAATGTATGGGGATTGATTGACATAAGATTGACCACGTTAGCGTGGCTTATGTCAATCCCATAGGTTTTATTCTTTTCGAACTTCGCTATCGTTTTCTTAATGTTACTTTGGCTAAGCCTACAGAAGTATCAATTAACGTAAGAGACATTTTGGCCAAAATGAGTTTTATGTATATTAGGATTGAGAATTTTCCGCTCTATCGATTGGTATACTTACAATTGCTCTATCGTTCAAAAAATGTCCCTTACGTTAACCATTTTCAGGCAATCTAGAACGATTTTCGCAAAAATATTTGATTATTGGGTTGCTTTCAAAAAAGTGGCACCGCCAGGTTAAAATTACATATTTTTTAAATTTGGCGAAATATTTAATTTACTTTTAAAATATGTATTCTCAGTATTTTTCTTAAATTGAACCAGTTTGAGGGAATGGAATCATCACATAAATGTGGGAAATAGAGCTTATCATAAAATAACACAGGTTAAAGAGATACTGTACAGGTTAACGAGAAAATGCTACAGGTTAATGAAATGTCAAATAGGTTAGTGTAAGAAAACATTTAAAATATGTAAAGTCAGTCTTTATTAGGTATAATTAGTTTTCGTAAAAACATCACATATTTTGGAAAATAAATTGGAAAAATCGCTCATCCTACTTTCACCTTCGAATTTTTAATCTAGTGAAGGTAAAACTGTACATATTTATAGATAAGCTTTTAGCTTAGCTAATAACGATTCCTACGACATAAGTTTTACATCTATACAATACATAATTCTTAAGATATAGTCATTTCAATGACGCGCGGTGACACGCGGCATTTTCTCCGTAAAGCGCTCGACAATTGCTCGTTTCTTCGACGACGGTGGAAACCCAACGTGATCGAATTGCGAATGAAACTCGCACTTGGCACCCAGATCAATGTCAAGCTGCTTCGATAGAGTGTTATAGGAGTTACACGACCGTATTAACCATTATAACACAGAGGCGAAGCTCGAACGCGTTTGTGTGAAGTTTAACTTCTGCAATCTCCTTGTTGTGTGCTGCTGACGACGCGCGCGGTCGGAAAAGCTCCGTCGCGATCGCACGAAAATGAGAAGCGCGCGCGTCGCGACAGGGCTGCCAGTACAGAAAACATTATTTTTACCGTTCGTCTATTTTATGATCACTACATAGTATAAAACAAAGTCGCTTCCCGCTGTCTGTCTGCCCCTATGTATGTATGCTTAGATCTTTAAACTACGCAACGGATTTTGATGCGGTTTTTTTTAATAGATAGAGTGATTCAAGAGGAAGGTTTATATGTATAAAACATGCATACAATTGGACCCGTTAGGTGGCGCTGCGCTGCCATATGGTTCTGTAGGATACGGGTGTTCACTCAAGCGGACGAAGTCGCGGGCGGCCCGCTATTTATAAATGAAAACGAGAATGTGATGATACAAACCAAAACAAAGAATTTGGTAACAGATACAATTTTGTTTCTTACTTTGATTTACCGTTAAAAAAGGAAAAAACAAATAAATAGGTAATATATTTTAATGGACAAATTTTAAGGGGTTTTCAGGCAAATTTTATTATATAATAAAGAAAGCATTAGCGGTAAAATTTACAAAATTATCTGTCGTAATGGCACCAGTGCTCGACCCTAAGCCCAATGCTCGACATCAGTTTTCGTCGCCAAGAAATTGTATGGAATTTCATTGAAATTTTAATGGATGACCGCTAGGAAGCAGGTGGTCTAAGCTGTATTTATTTGTTGCTCAAAGTCAAAGTCAATTATTTTTTTATTATTTTTGTTACATGTTGTATGTTTAATTGTGTGTTTTATTATGTGATTCCAATAAATGTCTTTTATTCTTATTCTTATTCTTAAAGTCAAAGTCAAATATTTTCAAAGTATTTTTTTTTATTCAAATAAACTTTAGAAAAGTCCTTTTGAATCGTCCAAAAATTTTTTTACCTACTACCAATTCAGGACGTCTATTTTTAGCTGTGGAGAAGAATGGGCTCAAGTCAATACTCAGTTGATGACCCCTATTCTTACCAAAACAGGGTGTCGATCACTGGTAGGTACCTGTCGAACACTGGTTGCACTACCCTAGTTCAATAATAAAAAAATATATTTTTTGTCACTTTAACTTCCCGATAATAAAGGCAAAAAACCTTAGAGCATTAAAGCATCAAAAAAATGGATAATTTATTAATTGATTTTCATTTTCAAGTGATAAGTTCTAAGGATATTAAAAATATATAAATATGGGGGTAAAAAAATATATTTAAAAATTATTATGGTTATGGTAGGGAAAAAGTCATATTTCGCAAAGTGAACTTTGCATTTTAAACTTAATACTTAATTATTATACCTACCTATCCAATAAAAATTCAAGTTCAATATTATTCATTGCACGCCACATTGTTGAACCTATTTACTATAGTAATTATAGGTATGTATAGGTTATTTAATATTGCAAAGGTTTACTATTGTATCAATGGCAATGTATAGTATATTATATGTATGCTATAAACAGGACCTCGATTTAGCTATTTTGAGTACTCCATGACCAGGCTACCGACACACTATTAAGAAGTTATCAGCAGATTTGAGGTCTAGTAGTCCAGCCAGGATACATAAAACAACCATATTGTACAAAATCTCATCGAATTATCCGTGCTGGCATCCCTGAGGCGACGCGCGGGGCGGGCGTCGAGCGGGCAATCGGGCATCGATTATTCGGCGCCCGACCTCCGCGCAGGGCACACGTCGTCGCCGGCCGATCCGCGTTTGCCGCCCGAAACGATCGAGCCGGGCAATGTATTACTGGGCGTATCGGGCGCTCCCCCAGTGCATGTGGTACAGTGAATAGTGAATCTATGCGGTGACCGGCTGAGCACCCACCCCGGTGACGATGGGCAACTCCTGTAGCTCCGGGCAAGCCCATAAGGACAAGGACAATGTATCACAACACTCCGAAGAGTGAGTATGGATGTGGCGTGAAGGTCTGCCGATATTGTTCACAAATCGGCCGTAGAAGACGTCATACGCAACGCTTTATTTAAGTATGCACAATAGTGTGGTGCGATAGCGCGAGATAAGAGCACGAAATCATCAAAATAAATCGATAGGACACTGCTTGGTCGCAAGTTCAAGGGATCTTAAGTTGTGTTGCTCTGACTGAGATTAATACGCCGAATACTATTAGTTTTGCCAAACTAGAAAGATGTGTACTGAATACAACCTTTTAATTGAGATCTATTGAGGTTTGATGATGTTTGGAAATAATCAATAGACACATTCATTTTTGAAAACATCGCAGTAGTAATATACTTTGAAGGAACATATTTATGATACCTATATGTACCTATGTAATACACATTATTCATATTCATAATCAAACAACGTAGGTAGTAATCGTAGAAAACGTGCTTCAACAACAAACAAAACGTTCTATAGCTAGCTACAGACATTAAAAAAACATCTAACACTCAAAAGATGGTACAATTTACCTACAGGGAATTAATACTATTTAAACTTTCAAATTCTTTACCCTCCTTACCCCTAAGCATCCCCAAGTGATTTAAAAATATAAAATCTTTTTTGTTTAATTTGAATGACGATAACGCCCTCCCTTCGTCGGGCAAATCCACACACAACAACATGAAAGTTTTTAGTCTATAAGTTATAAGTATAGTAATGAGTATTTATAAATACCTATAGTTCGATTCCCTGTACTAGGCAGGATGAAAAGTTAAAGCTAGGTAAGTTGTTATACCTTAACTTCTTCACTTTAAAAACTGAAAATAACACATTTTTCTCAATCAAAACATTATTTTGCATTTTTTAAATCATTATAAAAATGTATTCAGACTTTTTTTAAAGTTCTTCAAACTGCTTGAGCCGGAAATAGAAGCGGAAAAACAATTAGAAGCTTTAGTTATTGTACTAAGGCGGCGACTAGACGTGTCGGTCGGAAAAGCGTTGTAGAGACGATCTTGACATTTTAGAAAGAGATTGGTATCAGACCTCCAAACACCGAATCGCATGGAGTCATTTAGAGGAATGTATCGAGTAAAGAAACCTTTGCCCAGAAGTTGGATGGTATGTGCTAAATAATAATAAACAATCAACAGACGATAAGATCTTTAGGATATATTAAGTCCGTAACTGAAGAGAGATCATGAAATCCAACAATAGACTGATAAGTTTTAAGGTTATAAAACTATTTGGATTTCTACCATGCTGATACCGCCATCTACTGCCTGGCAGCTTTCTATCAGGCAGACCGAAAGCATGTCTGCTGTAGTAGAGTGCGCCACGTCATACTTTACACATCACACTGCTGATCCTTTGAGCTATAGTATAAATATGAACAAAAAACTTATTATTCCAGAAAAAGATCAAAAAGAATTATAAGAATTTAATCCAAAGCAATCGCCGATCTGTGATCGCTTGTTGTCATTCGACTTGAACTTCCGGAGTATCGAGTAGGATAAGGACATACTTGCGTGATTCGTTGCAACTGCTTGGGAAACCGTAAGATTCTCGCCGCCCGTGGATCCAACTCCCATGCTGTAAAAGTTATCTACAGACAAATTCCTGATTAAGGACAGCAATTTCTTTCCAAACAATATCTTTTAGATAACAAAACATTGATCACAGCTTTAGATCTTTAAATAGCTGCTAAAATGAGTGTCTAGGTTCTAGGCATCTCTAGTGAATTCTTCCAGAATCATAATGTAGAACTACATGTGGAATACAACTTTAGAGAAGAGGAGCTGTGTTCAATGTTACACTTGATTCAAAAGTAGCCTCGTTTACCGTACCTACTTGCGGAAACCCAAATTCTGTTATTAATAAAAGTGGGCTTACCTACTTAGTTGGATCTGATTTAAAACTGATGATACCTCTGCCTGCTTTTAAGATTTTTGGTTTTCGAGAAATGTTCCTTATATCCGGCCCACGGCCAACTTTGCTTTGAAGTCAAATTCTTTGAATTTCACTGAAATTATTGTTGTTAAGTTCTTATTATAGAGATTGTTTGGAAGAATGATGATTGAAAATGTGAGACTTCGTCCTGCTTTCAAAGTGTTTATTTAAACTCGTAGCTAGTTAATTATTATTGCAAAAAATCAAGAATATGAGTATTTTTTCTTTATTTTTTTAACCCTATTCTTGGCATAGTGGATTATCTAAGCACTTAACTTACAAAAAATTTCGAGTAGTGAAAAAAGAACACATTTTATACGAAAAATATACAAAATTCCACAAAAAAAAATCTCCCAAGTAAACAAACTAAACTAAACTATTATAGTAACTCGCATTAGAGTACTTAGTTATTAATGGGATTCTTGTTAGCGTAGTAGCCAGTGTGCAACACAGTTTTCGCCAAAAAAAACATAAATTTTCATTAAAAAATTTACGGCAACACAGCTAGGGAGCAGGCCGTCTCAAATTAAACTCAGATTAAAGAAAAAAGAGTGAGTGAGTGAGTGGCGATCGCGTACCGGAAAGCGCAGTGTGGGCAGGCCTCCAACAAGGTGGACTGACGATTTGGTGAAGGTCGCGGGAAGCCGCTGGATGCGAGCAGCACGAAACCGGTCGTTGAGATCCTTGAGGGAGGCCTTTGTCCAGCAGTGGACGTCTTTTGGCTGAGATGATGATGATGATGATGATGATGAAAGAAAAAAGTATCGATCATTAGTGCCCGTCAAACACTGCCCTACCATGTTTTTCATCATCCCATATTTCAGCACAGTTTTTTATTTTATTTGTATAAAACCTACACAATAATTACAATGTTTGTTTGATCACATCATCAGCATCACAAAAACATAAGAAGTAATAAAAATAATAATAAGAAGTAAACAATCAATTAAAACAGTCGTATTAGATTAAGAACCAACATGTACTTCCAGAGGATGGGCAGCAGCATCTCTCTGAGGTTACCCTCAACCTACTGCGATCGCCAACCCGCCTGCCAAGCGTGGCGATTACGGCAAATACCCCTCATATCCTTGGGGGAGGCCTTTGTCCAGCAGTGGACGTCTTTTGGCTGAGATGATGATGATGATGATGATGTACTGAAATATACTATATAACTATAAAGCTAAAAGATGTGTTGTTACAATGCTTAAAATGAAAACTTAAACTCATATGGACTTAGCGCCTAGCTGCCCGCCGCATGATTTTCATGTCATTCATCGCTCGCCAGACGATTGCATGCGCCATGTATGATCATGATCATGGATGTCAGTTACATGCTAAGAATCCCGTTATTAACTACACATTGTTCAAGTGCTATTTCAGCGTATATACCTACCTATATACCACCAACAGTAGGCCATCAGCAATCTTTAAAAAAATACGAGTTTAGAGTCCAAAAGTGAGACTATTGATGATGTCTACTAATTTCAGTATAACAATGCTTAACGTATCATAACATCTGGCCGGCATCTGAAAGGAAGATAGAACATCTGACCGGTATCTGAAAGGAACCCTGGTTTGCACTGCCTCTCCAACCATTTCCGCCTTCATCGCAGGATAATTGGGTTACCGTATCGAAGTTTGCATCTACGTGATGAATAGGGTTGGCACTTGGCAGTTTATAAAAAATGTAAACTTTAACATTATGACGACCTCCTTGGTCGAGTGGCTTGCACACCGGTTTTCATGGTGTCGCCATCTCTGAGGTCCCGGGTTCGATCCCCGGTCGGATCAATTTAGAAATACCTGTTTTTCTAAATTATTTCGGGTCTGGGTGTTTCCTATGTATAGTAAATAAGTACCTATTTAAGTATATTAAGTATGTTTATCCGTTGTCTAGTTTACCATTTCTCGAGTTTCTTAAGGAAGCTTTTCTTGGGGCTAGATAATTGGTGTGAGTGTGGGAAACATTTTTTTTATAAAACATGTTTTTAAAAGGTACTCTTTAAAGTAGGGTAGTCGCATCAGTGATCGACACTTAAACAAATAAAAATAGGGGTCAGTAACTGACTTTTGACTTTAGCTACAATTGAATACACATCATCATCGCTTTCTAGTCGTCATCCAGTATAATTTCAATTAAATATTATTTTTAGGCGAATGAATTTTATGTCAAACACTGGATTGTTGGTGAAGATAGATAGGTGCCCTAGATACACTAGATACACTAGATACACTAGATAAACTAAGGAAAAAAAATGTTTTCCCCAAAAAGTCTTCTTCAAACTTTGAAAATAAAAGTACATAACATATAACTATGTACTTATTTTTTTTACGAACATTACTAGCATTGATACCTATAGAAACATTAATGAGGATATGATGTGACGCCTTAGGGATATATTGTCTTTTTCCAACAAAAGGACAGAAAAAATGGAAGAAAGGAAGAAATCAGTCGGAAACTCACTCGCCTTATCTGTGTCGATATAAGAACAATGTAATGACGTGTAGCAATAACGAGTTCCATTGTGTTATATAGTTAGAGGTAAGATAGGTTTCCTATTTCGGCCTTATAGAAAGAAACTTATTATTTGGTTGTTTACAAGCATGACGAAAATTAATATATTAATATACAATATGTCCGGACATGAAGTAGCGATAGTTTAAATACTTATGTAACAACTATTTTAAAACACAAATACACTCTAGAACTGGGTCCAACCCACTTACCCCTTAAATGGCAGACATTTTGTTATTTTTGTTGAAATATTCTCTGTGTGCACAATTGGTCTTACAGAGATAAAAATAGGCTTATTTGGAGGGCAACAATGTTATCTACTATCTGCATTATAATATATGGTGTTCACATTTCCATAACATTAAAAACCCGTTTAAGTTAAAAAATACATAAATAACTACGCAAATTAATAAATTATTGGGAAGTGAGTTGGACCCAATTCTAGAGTGTATTTATGTTTTAAAATAGAGTATTTAAAACTAGCTGTGCCCCGCGCTTTCACCCGCGTTCTATTAGTCATAGCGTGATGTAATATAACCTATAGCCTTCCTCAATAAATGGACTATTTGACACAAAAATAATTTTTCAATTCGAACCAGTAGTTCCTGAGATTACGAACTAAGTACAAAAAACAAGACCGATGGGAACGCGTGTAGCGATACGACTGGCGTCTGCGGCTACGGTATTTGCTACGCCAGCCGCTACGACTACGGGCTAAACTGCTGACCCAACGCTATGTCGCATCATATAAACGCGTCCGAGCAACGCACACATATAGACAACCTCTCACGGACACGGAATCTCGAAACAGCTCGGAACAGTCCGAGACTCCGAGAGATTCCGCGTCCGTCCGTCCATGGGAAGTTGTCTAGAGTGTGGTACGTATACAGCTTTCTTTCTTCTTATTTTGTAGCATTTATAGCATTGCAGAGTATGCCTAGGCGGTGGTGTTGTGTGGAACCATTGAATAAAACATAACCATAACCATTGTATTGTGGTTTGTACTCCGGTTTTCATGGTGTCGCCATCTCTGAGGTCCCGGGTTCGATCCCCGGTCGGGTCAATTTAGAAATTATTGTTTTTCTAAATTGTCTTGGGTCTAGGTGTTTTCTATGTGTAATAAGTATGTATTTAAGTATTTTAAGTATGTTTATCCGTTGTCTAGTAACCATTTAACGAGTTTCATAACGAAGCTTCTGTTGGGCTAGATAATTGGTGTGAGTTTAGGAAATATTATTTATTTAATAAGAAAGAGAGCAAAATATTTATAAAAAACTTACATAAAATGAATGTCACTTATCATCAGTTGGTTTAATTGCACTAAATATGAAAAAATTAAAATGAAAAATGCTTTTCTACTTCCAGATTAACTTAGACTATACTTACAATATACAGTAGTACTCAATCTTAACTTAATTTTTTTATTACGTCTAAAACTTATCTAGAAAGAAACAGGATATCCCAAACTAGGCTACGCTATATTGCTACGAACTGATGAACTGTTATGAAGCTTACCTTGTTTATTTTGTGCCTGCAGTTCCAGAGTTTAATCTTCGACTTTACTGACCTTTACAATTAGATATGATAAGATCATGAGAGATCTGACGGCCTCCGTAGCCGAGTGGCTTGCACGCTGGAATTAGGGCAGCGCTAACTCTGAGGTCCCAGGTTATTAAATTCCAACCAGTAATAAACCATAGACATAAAATTCTATCAAATTTATATTCCAACAGTCCCGGTCGGGTTAATGTCGAAAACGATCTTTTTGATATTGTGTCAGATCTGGGTGGTTATGGTACCGTCGTTTCTGATTTCCATAGAACGAGTGCTTTAGCTACTTACCTTGGGATCAGAACAATGTATGTGTTGTTGTCTTATATGTATTTATTATTTACTAGTGGGTCGCCCGCAAAGCTTCGCGTTTATTCAACAGATTTTTTAGGAATTTCGAAACCTATGACAGGTTCTTTATTTTTCTGCACATCTACGGCTGGAGCTCTTCAAAATGAGACCATAACCTATTTTTTATGTGCAGCTATCGTCCCATAATCACTAGGACAAAAATCGGCTTACGCTATTATTTTATAAGATATTTATGTAAAGAGTTTCCTCGTTACAAAATTAACAATAAACACAGATTAGGCATTGAACGTGCAGAGGACCACGTGGTAATGTCAACAACCTAATCACTGCTGTGTAACCTTCAAGTTCACAGCAGCTTATTTCTGGTAGAGTGAATTAAAATAGAATCTCTGCTCGAGTAGAACTTAGAATTTCAAGCTATTTCGAGATTTCACTATGGGGCCAAATAACTTATTGACAATTATATTTTTTTTTCCTTACCTTTTCACCGCCCAACTATCCTGCATGCGATGTCCCGCTGTACGCCAACGTATAAATGTATTTTAATAAAGTAGGTACAAAGAAGAACTTCTATAGAAGTGCTGGCGTGGACGGCACGAAAATCTCGAACTTCTATAGAAGTTGTTGGCGGTAAAAAGGTTAAATATTATAAAAAGAGACCTATGATTACGTTCCACCCAGGGCAATTTCGGCGAGTTGGATTGAGCCACGATAGCATAGTTGGTAGTGCACATGACCCGGCATGTCATGGGGTGTGGGTTCGAATCCCGCTCGTGGAATTTTTTCAACACATTGTCAATTTTCAAAAAAATATGTAGATAAAATACGTGGTGCCAACCCTAGTTCCTAAAGGTGTTCCGGTGGAGGAGATTGGCCTGCGCCGCCGGAACAGCTAGATATAGTGATTGTATCTACCTTGTGTTGACTGAAATATTCTTATATGTCAGCCCTACATAATGGTATCTATCTACAAAGGGGTAAAACTTTCGTCTTTTTGAGTGAAGGCTGAAGAAAGCTTTCTTATTTAGTTAGTTTTTAATTACATTTTTAATTACTTTTTTAGCATTATTTTTTAGGGTTCCGTACCCAAAGGGTAAAACGGGAACCCTATTACTAAGACTCCGCCGCCGTCCGTCCGTCTGTCTGTCTGTCCGTCTGTCACCAGGCTGTACCTCATGAACTCTTTCTATCCACATAATAAAATGGATTTGTGGGTACTCTTAGCTACGATAAGACTGAAATCCATTACACCCGATATTGGGTTAGTTGGATAGACAAATCATACACTTGTTTACATTCTTAATAAACATTATTAAACAAAATAAACAAACGTAATTACATACTTATTATTGATAATTAATAATAATAGACCCAAAGTATGGATGTTACTTGATTAACCTTTTCACCGCCCAACTATCCTGCACACGATGTCCCGCTGTACGCCAACGTATAAATGTATTTTAATAAAGTAGGTACAAAGAAGAACTTCTATAGAAGTGCTGGCGTGGGCGGCACGTAAATCTCGAACTTCTATAGAAGTTGTTGGCGGTAAAAAGGTTAATTTGTTTTTTAATTTTTAATTCTTTAGATTTTTTGATGTATCTAAGTACTTAGTTTAATAGTGTCACAGGAAGGAGCTAGTATACTTATAGCACGGGTGTTCCCAGTTTAAGTACTAGCTGCACGTATTAATGTTTATATCCTAGAATAAGTATAAAGTATCTAAAAATGTTTTGCAACAAGTGTTTTAAATTAATTTATTACTAATATTTACTACTACATGGAAGGCTCGTGCCCCGTAGTCAGTTAGCTTTAAGTAATCCTACCACCAAGTTTTCACTTATTTGATAAACCCAAGGACTATAAGTCCTTGATAAACCTTAAGCAACAGCAACTATATTTACCCCCTTATTCATAAAAAATATTTAAGCATTATTTAGTTAAATATTGTTTTGTCAACGTCACACAAACGTTATTTTAAATTTGAGAAAAAGGGACAAAACAAAAGCAAAACAATTAACTAATAAAATATTAACTTATATAAATTAATAAATAATGCTTTAATAGGAGTTTCACCCGAGTTCTTCCCGCAATAACACGTGTTGTGGTTGTGAGACTCCATTTTAATTTCTACCTACCTGTCTACCGTACATTGTACCCTTACTACTAATAATAGATAAAACACTTAGAAATTGGCTAAATGCTAAACGCGAAGCCATTAATTAAGATAATTCATTAATTAATGCTTAATTCCTCCCTCCTATGATATGGGGTCCTTCAAGAGAGGCGTGAAGAAGCACCTTGTGGGCCGGCAGAGTGAAGTTGACTGATGCTACGTTTGTTTCCACGCTGCACCAGTTGTCTTCGCGTCTGGACTTCATTTCCACTTAACATCAGGTGGGATGGAGTCATTTGCCGAGCTAAGTATAAAAAAAAAAAAATAGTTTTTATGAATAAGGGGGTTTCTACAACAAATATGTAATTAGACTAACAGAAAACTGAAATAGTTTACAGTAGACGATATATGACACAATATTCCCATGGATATTGCGTGACTGTGCGCGACACATTAACAATGCTAATTTTTAATTACGTGTGCCAAACGCGCCGCAGTAAGCGGACAGTGCCTCCACTTCATAATACCACGAAAAGGAGACTCAAAAAGTAAGTTTAATTTTTTTTTTTAAATATTAGAAGGAGGCAAACGAGCAGGCGGGTCACCTGATGGGAAGCAATCACTGCCGCCCATGGACACCCGCAAAACCAGAGGAATCGCAGATGCGTTGCCGGCCTTTAAAGAAGGAATAGGCTCGTTTCTTGATGATCCCTAAGTCGTAATGGTCCGGAAATACCGCCGCTGCGAGCTGGTTCCACAGCACTGTAGTTCGTGGTTAAAAATTACGTGAGAAACGCACAATAGTAGATCGCCATCCATCAAGATGGTGTGGATGGAAAGACAATCGATTGCGTGTAGTGCGGTGAAGGAAATCAGCGGCAGGGATCAAACCGAACAATTCCTCAGAGCCCTCCCATCGACAATTCGAGCAGCTCTGCGTTGAATGCGGTCAAATGGGAGGAGTTGGTACTGGGGCGCTCCAGCCCAAAGATGGGAACAGTATTCCATATGAGGCCTGACCTGTGCTTTGTAAAGCTGTAAGCGATGGGTCGGCGTGAAATACTGTCCCGCTCTATTGAGCACACCCACAGCTTTTTCGAAGCTAATTTAGCTTTACCTTCCAATTACCAATTTGGTATATACAAAAGTGATGTTCCTGTGTTTTGAATGTGTATATGTAATGATATCAAATAAAGATTTTTTCTATTTCTATTTCTATTTAAATAGACCGCGAAACTGAACGTTACTCGAAATATCGATGCCAAGGATTCCAATGGTCGATTTGGTATCAAGGGGAGCTCCTTCAAAGTTTAGAGATACGACGAAGGGACTAATATACTTATATACTAGGACTAATATACTTATACCGCGCCCGAACAACGCACCATATACCCTCTCGCGGACACGGAATCTCGAAAGCTCAAAACAGTCCGAACTCCGAGCGCAGCTGTGTTGCGAGCTTGCGAGATTCGCGTCCGTCCGTGGGAACTGGGAAGTTGTCTAGACTGCAAGGGTGGCCAACCTTTTCGGCAACTGGGCCAAACGGAAAGAGGATTTGGCACCGGCCCGCCGCCCTACCAAATTTTAAGTAGTTGAAAATGAAAATGTGAGAATTAAACACTAATTTGTTAGTTACTTTGATTTACAAAATATGTTAAGAGCGTTTACGCCTCACACTAGCGCCACTAATGAAAAAAAAAACATATCTGGTAATTAGAGATAGAAAATCAAATTATACTCAACAAACTATTTGAATGAAGTAATTTAGCTTTTTTACGGCACCTAATGAACACCTCACATATTATGTGTTGCAAATAAACAGGCATTTATTTTAGTTGGAAATAAAACTTTGATTTGTATTATGGACGAATCGATTATCGAGATTCAATTTGTTTAGTGACATAATGGCCCCATCACTAATTGTTCTTTTTTTTCTTTGTGGGTACACTTGTCTCGGGAAGGCAACAATGGCTGGTTGATAGGTTATCGTGTGTTGATAATTAAATAGATTTTATGTAGTAATAAGGGCATTTGGAGCCGTATTACTCTAATTAAGTGTATTGTGCAACCTGTGTTTTGTGTGTGTGTACGTCGTGAGCGAATCGCATCGGGAGTACAATTCGCCATCCCGTGTTCTGGATGTCGGCGTCTTTGCTGCTGGAGAAACAGGTATTTCCTCGGGGGAAAGTGCACTTGGGGTAGCCGTTGGGTGTGATTAGGGAACCCTCGAAGACCCGGAGTCGGATTCGGGCCCCATCGGACCATATGGATCCCGTTCTGGACGGCGGGAGCGGCATGGAACTGTGAGTGGATTTTTCGATTTTAATGTGTAACCTAATTCTGAGCAATAGCATAGTGTGTGTTGTGGGTTTCCGCAACATTTTGGTAGCAGAGCGTGGTTAATACCGGACCTCTAGGTTAATCGGTGTAATTTTGTGTATTTTTTTTAGTTCGTAATAGGTTAAGCTCATTTCGTGTAAAATCGCACTTCCGGGACAGGTGCGGTTGAATTGTAAGGTTGGTAGTACCGTTGTTTTCGTTCGTTCATTCATTTGGGCTGGGACATTTCTCGGAACGTTAATTGTTATTTAATTTCTTTCAATTGAAAGCATCGAGTCGATTCGGGATAATCGATTCCGTGTTTTCGTTGACTCGTTTTAATTTTGTGTTTAGGTTTATTTAGTTTAAATTATTTATAATGACAGCGTCACGGCAGGAGTTGGCTCAGCAGCTCCGGTGGTTCACCGGGCTGCTTGCATTAATAGATCGGCCTAACCGGGAGGACGCCTTGGAGACGCGTTCGAAAGAAATGCAGGCTCGTTTCTTGTTAGCCGAGCGGTCGGTAACCGCTCTATTGTCAACTGACCCGGTCGGGGAGAAGGAACTGGCCCTCCACGCCTAATATGTCAAGGATCTGGAGCACATCCAAGACATCTACGACGAGGTCCTTCAGCGGGTGAAGGACATCGAGCGACTGCGGGAGGGGAAGCCTGTTGCGCGCCCCGCTTCGCTCCACACCCCTGGACCCAGCGCCATGGGAAGATTGGGTGCCCTGGAGGTCCCGCATTTCACCGGATGTATGCGGGACTGGGCTGGATTCCGGAACATGTTTTTGGCCTTGGTGGATACTCGGAAGGATTTCACCAAGGCCGAAAAGCTGGCATATCTCCGTTCCTTCCTAGACGGAGAACCCAGACAGCTCGTACAGCATCTGGAGCTGCAGGATGCGAGCTACGACACCGCCATGCAGCTGCTGGAGAAGCGGTACGAGAAGCCGCGTCTTCAGGCGGACGCGCACGTGACCCATCTGCTGGGATTGCCGAGGGTCAACCATAGGGCTCAGCTGAGGGCGCAGCTGATCACCCCGCTCACCGTGTCCTTAAACGGGTTAAGGACGCTCGGACTGCCCGTCGACCATTGGTCCTTCCTTCTTCTGCACATCGTTCTGGCCAAGTTGTCGCAGGAGATGAGGGACAAGTTCGAGCGGAATCGACTGGTCCACAAGGATCTCGGCAGCGTTCTGCCCTCGATAGGGGAACTTCTGGAGTTCCTGGAAGAGGAGGCTGGCCTGCTGGAAAACCAGCTAGCCTCCCAGAAGGCTCCGACAAGTGCGCCGGCCCGCACTTCCGGAGTCTACGGCGCCCAGCCGCCACGCAACCCAGGGAAGGGTCGCGGCAGGCTGGTGGCTGCGGCCGCCATCAACCCCGGTTCTGGATGCCGGGTTTGCGGACAGCAGCACTTAGAACAGCCATGTCCAGCAATTCTCGGGCTGCCCACAAAAGAGCGCCGAAACCTCGTTCGGACAAGAGGATTGTGTTATGCCTGCCTGGGAGGACATAGGTATAATGAGTGTCCCCAGGCGAGGCCTTGCGATGTGTGCGGCGGACCGCACCATCGCTTACTGTGCACCCGTAGTGCTGAGGGCTCAGCACCGGTTCGGGAGAGGGGATCTCCCACGGGTGGCGGTTTGGGGCCGGGGTCAACTCCGCCTCCGGAAAGACGGAGTCCGCCACGGCCGCCACACTACAACCCCTCGTACACCCCGGCTCAGGTGAGTTGGGGACCGCCGGAACGGAGCCAGGTTCTGGCTACAACCCGGCACCCGGCGCGACCAACACCTGGAGTTGGTGCCTCTAAGGGCCACTGGGTACAGGTACCTCCGGACCCAACACCCGGATACTCGTACGCGTATCCTCCGCCGCCGTTACCGGAACAACAACGACGTGAGAACCGTCAACAGTTCTCACCGGTACTGCACGAGTACCCGAGGTTGGAATACCACCCACCCTATCACCGGTGTGGTAGGGCAGCTGGATACGCACCACCCCGGATGGTGGCCTGCACGCGTCCGACTTACTGGCCGAGTCATCACGGTTCGACAGGGTCGGCTGCTGGCTCTGACGCGTGACTAGCCTGTGGTCGGGCTACGTCGGAACCGAGGACGGTTCTTTTGCCCATCGCGCAGGTACGCGTTTGGGGACCTAGGGGGGACTTCGTCCGGATACGAGCCCTCCTAGACACTGGGGCACAGGGCTGCTTAATTACTACGAGGGTAGCGAGGCGCCTACGTCTGGAGTGCGCGCCTCCCTCAGTTCCGATTCGGGGAGTCGGAGATACAGAAGTGGGGGGTCTGTCCGGTCAGACCCACATTTCCTTCTCTCCTGTGCATTCCGCTTCGATACGGATTGCGGCGGCCGCGATCGTACTCGACAATCTGCTGGGTTGGCATCCACCGACAGACATTCCGCGGGACGCAATGCCTGACACATCAGGTCTCATGCTGGCAGACCCTCATTTCGAGGAGCCGGCTTCGGTGGACCTCATATTGGGAGCGGATGTACTGGGCTGGATCCTTTTAGGGCCTCAGCGGAGTCTGGGCCGCTCTTCGTTGGTAGCTATACCTACCATCTTTGGACACGTTTTAATGGGACCGGTTTTCAACCAGGAGACGCGGGATGTCTCACCTGTCGTCGCTACTACCTCCATCGCTAGGACGATGCAAAAATTCTGGGAACTGGAAGAGCCTCCCATGGTCTCCCGCCTGGATCCGGAGCATGTGGAGTGCGAAACCTTTTATAAGGATCACACACGCCGGATGGCGTCGGGTAGGATCGAAACTCGACTGCCCTTTATCGACTGTCCCCCTCTCTTGGGAAAATCGAGGGCGTTGGCAGAGAAACGACTCTTGTCCATGGAGCGTCGTATGTCTCGCGATCCGGTGCTTCGGGAAAAGTATATCGAGTTCATGCGAGAATACGAGGCCTTGGGGCATATGTCGCGGGCGACTGTCGACTGGACAACGACAGATCATTTTTTCTTGCCTCACCACGCGGTGTTGAAGGCCTCATCTGGAAAACTACGGTCTGTTTTTGACGGATGGACTGTTACGCGTTGGAGGTCGCCTCAAGGATGCCGACCTGCCCTTCGGTAGCCGTCATCCTCTGCTACTCCCCAAAGGAGGTTCTTTGGTAGAACTGGTGGTCTCGGATAGACACCTGAAAAACGCTCACGCGGGGTGTAATGCGTTACTGGCGATATTACAGAGGGAGTTCTGGATTTTGTCCTCTCGGAGAGTGGTTCGCAGCGTGTTGTTTGGGTGTGTGGCTTGTTATCGGGTGAAGGCCTCCACTATGCAGCCACAGATGGGGGATCTCCCTTCTGACCGGGTTTGTCAGACTGCTGGGCCGTTCGACGGGGTCGGTACGGATTTTGCTGGACCGTTTCTGGTGAAAACCACAGCCTATCGTAACAATGGGGTCACGAAAGCATACCTGTGCGTTTTTGTCTGCCTGGCCACTAAGGCCGTCCACCTGGAAGTGGTTTCGGCTCTGTCTACGGAAGCCTTTGTCGCCACGCTGGATCGTTTTGTTTCGCGACGGGGTTTACCTTCTCTCATTCGGTCCGACAACGGTACCAACTACAGAGGCACTGCCAACTACTTAAAAGATGTGAACGATTTTCTGGATAAAAATTGTAATAGCATAAGTCAAGCTCTCGCACAGCGGGGAATCACATGGCGATTTAGTGTGCCAGCCTGTCCCCACTGGGGCGGGATATTTGAAACCGCGGTAAAATCGGCAAAAACCCACTTGCGCCGGGTAGTCGGGGAAACTACCCTCACGTATGAGGAACTTACAACTGTGTTTTGTAAGGTTGAGGCGGTTCTCAACTCGCGTCCGCTTTGTCCACTCTCCTCTGACGCAAATGACATGGAAGTCCTGACCCCTGGTCATTTTTTGGTCGGTCAGCCACTCACTGCCCTGCCTGAGTATCCCTGGAAGGATGAACGCAGACACCGGATGTCTCGTTTTCAAATGATACAACAAATGAGTCAGGACTTGTGGCGTCGTTGGTCACTGGAGTATCTGCATTTATTGCAGCAGCGTGTAAAGTGGACAGACCGGACGTCGCCCCTTTCGGAGGGGGATCTGGTTTTATTAAAAGAGGCTAATTTGCCATCGTTATTTTGGAGACGAGGTCGCATTTTAAAGTTAATCTGGGGCGCGGACGGGACTCCGCGTGTGGCGCAAGTGTTGGTTGATGGATCGGTGCTAAATCGCGCAGTCGCGACCTTAGCTCGATTACCGGTTGACTAGTTTAAGATTTCAGGCTAGAAAGCGGTACTTCCGCTTTGGGTGGCGGGATGTTGCAAATAAACAGGCATTTATTTTTGTTGGAAATAAAACTTTGATTTGTATTATGGACGAATCGATTATCGAGATTCAATTTGTTTAGTGGCATAATGGCCCCATCACTAATTGTTCTTTTTTTTCTTTGTGGGTACACTTGTCTCGGGAAGGCAACAATGGCTGGTTTATAGGTTATCGTGTGTTGATAATTAAATAGATTTTATGTAGTAATAAGGGCATTTGGAGCCGTATTACTCTAATTAAGTGTATTGTGCAACCTGTGTTTTGTGTGTGTGTACGTCGTGAGCGAATCGCATCGGGAGTACAATTCGCCATCCCGTGTTCTGGATGTCGGCGTCTTTGCTGCTGGAGAAACAGGTATTTCCTCGGGGGAAAGTGCACTTGGGGTAGCCGTTGGGTGTGATTAGGGAACCCTCGAAGACCCGGAGTCGGATTCGGGCCCCATCGGACCATATGGATCCCGTTCTGGACGGCGGGAGCGGCATGGAACTGTGAGTGGATTTTTCGATTTTAATGTGTAACCTAATTCTGAGCAATAGCATAGTGTGTGTTGTGGGTTTCCGCAACATTATGGTTTAGTTAAATAAGACGTTACGGCTACTATTTAACTATAACGCCATATTTAACTAAACCATAACATGTCTGCCCCCTGACTATGAACTCTTATAGCATTATTATTGCAGTTGTGGAAAAGAGTGGCCAGTATATTAGCCGCTACATGCGTCTCGTTTTCACAACTGCAATAATACTGCTATAAGAGCTCGTGGTTACCCCCCAGGTGTTCATAAAAAAAATGTAAAAAAAACGTAAAAATGCTAAATTACTTCATTCAGATAGTTTGTTGAGCATAATTTGATTTTCTATCTCTAATTACTAGATATGTTTTTTTTTTCATTGGCGGCGATATTGTGCGGCGTAAACGCTCTTAATGAGATGTCGGACTTTGTTTGGCAGAACTGAGTGCATCAATGTTGATATCGACTGTGGTTGTTGATACACGTAAACAGTTTTCTAGGTAAACATCAGTTACCTATACGTTTGTATTGATTCTAAACGTGAAATAGAAGAAATTCGTGGTTTTATTGAACAAAAGCAAATTTTTGGGGACTTGGCTCCACGGGCTACAATATGTATACCAATGATCAATAACAATATGTATTACAAAAGTGCATTTGTTACAGGAATAAAAGTTTTTAATCACATAAGGGTAGAACTGAAACGATAAAACCTGGTTGATGGGAAAAGCCTTCTATAATTTAACAGAATATTTTGACCCATATTTCACGTAATGTTTAAACTTCTTTTTATATTGTTAATGTAAATTGCAATACCTGAAAAGGGTAATTAAGTTTATAAGCCACCTACAGTTTACCTAAAACAAGATCTTTATGTAATTTATGCAATAAATGTTGAAATGAAACTTTTACGGATCTACTCGCGTTTATTTTACACATTACTTATTTAATGTTTATCCTGACGTTTCAAACCCTTTGCAGGGTCCTTGGTCACAGGGAGACCACGGAAGACGTGTAAAATAAACGCGAGTAGATCTGTAAAAGTTTCATTTCAATGTGTAGTGTTCCCGTAAACTTTAAAAAACAATATGCAATAAATATATTTGTATTTGTAAAGAAGAAAATGACAATCCGTGCTAAATGACATCATTACCGCTAGTGTTTTTTTTTTTAAATAAAATTTGATGTAGACGTACTTTCAGTATTTAATTCAATTTAACCTTTTCACCGCCCAACTATCCTGCACGCGATGTCCCGCTGTACGCTAACGTATAAATGTATTTTAATAAAGTAGGTACAAAGAAGAACTTCTATAGAAGTGCTGGCGTGGACGGCACGATAATCTCGAACTTCTATAGAAGTTGTTGGCGGTAAAAAGGTTAATGAATAAAGTGTACAGAACTATTTTTAAACTGCCTAATTGCTTTGTCTTCATTCAGTTACTCCATACAAAATAAGGGGACCGCAGAAGTTAATCTTCATACAAAGTCGCTCGAGCTACGGACCATAGACAACCTCTCGCGGTCACGGAATCTCTCAACAGCCGCGCTCTGACTGTTCCGCAGGCTTATCATAAGTACTTCATACTATTACGAGTATTATATGGAGGAAAGCTTTGTATTTTTGTATGTTTGTAACAAATAAACTCACAAACTACTGGACCGATTTCAAAAATTCTTTCACCATTAGAATGCTACGTTAGCGCTGAGAAACAAAATTCAAAATTCAAACAATTCAAGCGTCAAATACTGCAGTCCCTTGAAGTAACGCCTAATAATTATTGAACAGTTGCAATAAATTGTATTTTTTCAAATTGTAATTTGTTGCAATAATATTTGCGTAAAATTATATATAAGTAGGTTATCATAAATTGTATTTGTTTTTTCGTTAATTGTATACTTGTTTTGAATAATTATAGTATTAAAATAGTATATTTTAGTCCACATTGCATGCCGTGGCAGCCTCTAAGTAAGATGACACTTAGCTTAAGTCCGTTTTTTGTACAAAAACAACTTTAATTTAATTCAGTGTTAATTTTGTTGGTTGTCCTATTAAATAAAATAAATAAACAAAGGCAATATTACAATACATATATATATATATATACAATAAAAAAAATGTCCACCCGTGCGACCGTTTTATTTTCCGTGCTTTGGAAGGCGCGTAAGTCCGTTGGTCTCGGCTACATTAGCAGTCGTTAACAACAACCAATCCGCACTGGGCCCGCGTGGTGGTTTATGGCCCGTTCTCTCTATACATCCATAGTGAAGGCTCGTGCCTAGGGTTGCCATCATCTTTTGGAAAAAATAAAGTATATTAGAGTCGCAGCAAAAAAAAATAAACAAGTGTTCTAGAAAAAATAAAAGTACCTTATTTATTTTATGTTTTAAATACATATTTATTACTGCTTCTCGCACAACTTATTAGTATTCTTTTTGTCCAACAGTCAAAAGTATAATGTTGTAAAAAACAGTTTAATACTGTTTTTAACAGCACAGTTGGCAACCCTACTCGTGCCCCAGCAGTGGGGATATAAAATGAGCTGGTGTTAATAATGATGAATAGTTTTAAATGTCAGCCATAATAAATTACTTTGAAAGTGTCTATGTTTCACTGTGGCGTGCAATAACTCATTCGTGACTCGCCAAATCAGCTAGCGTCTTGTCTCCTAATTGTCTCAATTGCGGCGACAGTAACGCGAGCACCGCGACACTCGATACATTGCCCACTAAACATGCACACAAGATCTGTAGGCCGATTCTACTAAATAACTGCAACTACACTGCAGCGTCGTGTGTGTCAAAATGAGCAAATTTTGACGTTTCGGTATTCTGTTATGCAGCGCTGCTGCCGTAGTGTTGCAGGGACGGAGAAGTAACGCAAATAGGTATTCCACTAACAAAACTGCACTACACCTGAACGTTAACTGCAAAATAATCGTATTGCATTAAAATATTTTGACATTTGTGTAGTAAAGACAGCAGTATTGGTGCAGTTTTTGTGCAGGTTTATTGAAGTAGATCGTGAGCAACCTTTGCACAGCGTATTATAAGCATTTTGAAAAGTTAAAGTTATTTTTTTTTTAATTTAAACGGTTTTATTAAAAATTGTACTAAAAGCTATAAAAAATGCTATTTACATATTTACGCAGGTTACGTGCGCTCAACGATTGAATTTTTTACCTGTACCTGTACCTAGGACCTACCGTATTATTTTTTAGCTTTTAAATAAAAATCGTTTAACTTAAAAATTGTTTTACTCATTTTTATTATTATAAGGTGACATTAGTCCTTTTAGTTTTATTGCAGGAAACGGTGTTTTATGTGCACAATAAAGTCCAAACCCGAGTCAGGAACCCTATACCACCTTTCGGCCTTATCATCATTTAACGTGAGGTGAGACGAAAGTCAAGTGTTTACCCACGACATAAAAAAACTCTTCCTGTAACAAAAGAAAATACTAACACGTCCATCGCTTTCTTTGTGATAAAGTTAATTTGCTTTTTTTTGAGTACGTAACTAAGTATCTTTTTGTTTACTTACTTTATTAATAAATAAATATATAAATGTTTCCCACACTCACACCAATTATCTAGCCCCAAGAAAAGCTTCCTTATGAAACTTGTTAAAATGGTTAACTAGACAACGGATAAACATACTTAATATACTTAAATACATACTTATTATACATAGGAAACACCCAGACCCGAAACAATTTAGAAAAACAGGTATTGGTTCTTTGTAATGGTAAGTGTTCATCTATGATAGAGAGGGCCTTTCCCAATATTGGATAAATAAAAGACAGGTTGAAAGAAATGCTCAACTACTTCCTAATTGTCTCAATTGCGGCGACAGCAACGCGAGTACTACAAAACGAGCGACGACGCCGCGCCGGCGCAACATACCTAACTACGTCTGATTGGCTCGTGGCC
The DNA here is from genome assembly GCA_947562085.1 of Eudonia lacustrata. Classification (NCBI taxonomy): domain Eukaryota; kingdom Metazoa; phylum Arthropoda; class Insecta; order Lepidoptera; family Crambidae; genus Eudonia; species Eudonia lacustrata. Next base: position 5,772,275 of record OX387328.1, read on the forward strand.
GACCTTCGCTTTCTTCGTAAATATAGGTTTTTTTAAAAGTAATAATAGGTAGGTCTAATTTAAGAAAAAAACAGCACCTAAACGTACCTACACGTATTAGTAGACTTCTTGGCGGGAAAGTGAAGAGTCATATCTACGGTTTTGTTTTATTAATACGATTTTTTTTGAGAGAAAAAAAATCTTATTAAAAGCCTTGGACGGCTTTTTCAGCTTCACCGGTCTTTTTTGGGGGTGGGCGGCGAGAAACTTAAGGGTGAACCCTTTAAGTATCTCGCCACCCCCAAAAAACAAATTACATTCGGAGGTTTTCTAGAGGGAACGGCATACTAAATTCTCCGAAGGGTTCGGATCGGCTCGATGTTTTAAACATTCACGAGTGTTGGTTATGAAACAAAACAGACTGACAGAATGCGTACGAGGTCTCAGTAAAGTACCACATCCGTACTGACACAGAAGGGGTTTGGACGGAATAACATTTAACATTTCTTTATTCACATCATATTCGAGTAGGTACCATCAAGCGACAAAGAAAATATTTAACAATATATTCATAACTTTGACAGTGACACTGGTTGAATGGGCAAACCGCACCAATCTTCTATCTATATTCGCACTACCAATACAATACTGGTGCAAGTCAAAACCTACTGACATTGGAAATTTTGTCGTATTGAAGAACAGTACAGTTCAATTTCAAATATCAGTATGTTTTGACTTGTACCAGTATTGTATTGGTAGTGCTATATAAAAATCATATATAAAAATCAATTGCTGTTCGTTTGTCTCACTAAAACTCGAGAATGGATGGACCGGTTTGGCTAATTTTGATTTTGAAACATTTGTGGAAGTTCAGGTTTAACGGTGAGAAACAAAAATAATAAGTAACGGAAAATAATAAAAACGACAATTTAATTTTCCAATACAAAATGTTCCTAGCTGTGAAACATTTGATGTCTTTTGTCTTTCTATAAATAAAAAATTGTCACTTGGTTGTCAAATATTTATAGGTGCGTTCAGAAATTTGTCTGTTTCATACTTCATAGATGTAGTATGAGCCGATCCGATCCGAACCCTTCGGAGACTCTGGGAGGGCACGGGGACGCGCACTTTTAAGTGTGCGATGCCGTACCCTCTAGAAATCCTCCGAAGGTGATTCGTTTCAACACGGCTTGAGGTACCCTTTACGTACCTCGCCGCCCCTAAAAAAAGCCCGGTGAAGCTGAAAATGCCGTCAGAGGCAATCAGCAATCTCTCTCAAAAAAAAAATATGACGTCTGATCTCTTTGCTCTGGAGTTTGTTTGTTTGTTTGATACGCTTTTAAGCGTAAACTATTTACAGATTTGTTTGTTTTGTTGTCATGGAAACTGTCGAAGCGATACGAAGTCTGCCGGGTCAGCTAGTCATATAAAGAAAAAGAAATGGCACTTATAAAGGTAGAGACTGACCGGAGCATGGTGCCGTAACATAACATATTCGATGCGCGCATTCGAATAATCATCGGGCGGTGCGAGTTATATTCGCCATTCGATCACGTTAACGTAAACGAGAATATATAATAATACTATAATTCTTTATCCCCGGCCCCGTGTGGTGCCGGGGATAAAGAATTGCACCACCCCATCTCTTCCCGTGGGTGTCGTAGAAGGCGACTATGGGACCATTCCAGAGGATGGGCAGCAGCGTCTCTCTGTGATTATTCTCACCCTACTGCGATCGCCAACCCGCCTGCCGAGCGTGGCGATTATGGCAAATTCCTCTCGAAATGATTTATCCTTGAGGGAGGCCTTTGTAAAGTAAAGTAAAGTACCCTAAACCGAAGAGCTTGTATGAAGAAAATAATGAAAGTGGACGAAGCGAAACAAGTATGTATGGATCGTAGCAAGTGGAAAAAAGTGGTCTCTGCCTACCCCTACGGGAAAGAGGCGTGATTATATGTATGTATGTATGTATGAGGCCTTTGTCCAGCAGTGGACGTCTTTTTGGTTGAGATGATGATGATGATGATGATGAAACTAGAATATGTACGGCAAAATGTTAAGAGGCCTATCACAAAATGCGCGCGCTCGCGCTTTCTCAGTACTACGAGCGGCCGACGCATCGCAAAAGTGGTATTTTGTGCAGTTGTAATTACATTTATGTGATGTTTAATAATTTTTTATCGTTCAAAAAAGTATATTAATTTGAAATCTTATAAACTAACGTTAATTCTGGTGTACATTTAACTTAATCGTATTAATGGAGTAAGGAGATATTTACAGCTAATTCTGAACGTTTTATGGCTTTGATTGGGATTTTTTGTAGAAATTCCATTCATATTTCGAAATTCCGAGGCCGCTACGAACTTAACCACTATATAAGAGATATTATTATATATTTTTCATTTCGTTTGCTTAGTACAGTAGTTCAATCCATGAGCTTGAAAATTGCCGTCAGCGTGTTTAATTGAAAACTAGCTTCGGAATTTATAGGCGAAAATTGCAGAAAGCGAGGCCGCTACGAATTATACTAATAACTATTCTCCACCATACAATAAGTCAAAATTGTCTAAGGGTTTCAGTTTCTCTGAACAAGAACGCCGAAATTTGGCATTTTACGCAAAAATCACGGTCAAATTAGGCGCTGCTAAAATGCCATACTAATTTTCGTTTTCGTAAACGTAATCGAATGAGTACGGATAGTAAACAAAATTCACCCTGAGCCGCTCGCCGCTCACTCCGCCCTGTAAAAGTCCGATGACGTTGTAAAGTCGACTGAGTGCAGTGGCCTTGAAGGGGCCAATATGGTTAATTTGGAGTGATGAGTGGATTACCCGTGAATGGGGGCCATTACGATGATACGCTCCAGTCAGTCGCCACCATTAGGCCGAAGCTACGTCCCGGGTGGCGTTGAGTGCATTGCAATGTACGCTTGAACGTCCGAATTATAAATAATGGATGTCGATGTGTGGTCGTCAGTCAGTAAATGGCTACGCGGTGTGAATCCTCAAGCACTTGACCTCAACTATAGTGGCAAGTGGGACATAACAGTTTGATTGATTATATTCGAGTATAATAATTAACTGTTTTTATTTATTTAATGTTAAACGTCCCGGTGGCCGAGTGTTAAAACGCTTGGCTCGCTATCCGAAGGTCTTGGGTTCGATTCCCAAAACCGGGCAAAGTGTGTTTCGGATTTTACGATGCATAGCCCGGGTTTGTGATCACCAACCCGCATTTGGCAAGCGTGGTGATTAAGCCATTACCCATCAATTGTAGCGATGACTTGATTTCAATAATGTAGCCCTATGCCCAGCAGTGGGACAGTTATAGGCTGTTTACTTTTTCACGTTTACTTTGTTTATTTATTTAATAGCGCACCGCACTAGGCCCGCCGCGTGGTGGTTTAAGTATGGCCCATGCTCTCTGGGTGTTTCCACCCATAGAGAAGGCTCGTGCCCCAGCAGTGGGGATATAAATGAGTCACATCTAAGGTCACATCTTGGTAAGGTGATAAGTTTTTACTAGCAAAATTTCTCAAAAGGCGTTACACTGATTTTAATCTCACGGCGGCGGTGCTGCTCATTTGTATTATAATTTTTGTACTTAGTTTGGGTGTGAAACTTAAATATTAATACGTGAAGCAAAAACTTTGTACCCCTTTTTTATGAAAATTGCGCGGACAGAGGAGCATGAAATTTCGCACACTTATAGTTAAAGAAAAAAAAAAAAAAAAAAAAACAAAGAGAAAGTTATCCGAATGTTAATTTTTTTTTTTAATTATGCATATAATTACATAAATTAAATAAAACAAACATTACACACACTACCATGTATTTGACACACACGCATATTATACTCTTTTCAAAAATTTCAAAAATGCAAGAGGAGCGGCCGAAATCTGTCAATGCCAATCCAAACTCACATTCTATCTTTTTAAATTTTTCATTGCTTAGGATACAATCCGTGCAGCCTTAATAAAATTACGGTCGAATTTCGACCACTGGGCGACCACTAGTTAATAAGTCAACTTATGTTAACAAAAGATCGTAGCAAATCAGAAAATAACATTGTTTTTTTGACAAATCTTTATTTATTTTTTATTTTCAACCAAAAACTTTACTTGTTGCTAGTTTTTATAGATTCATAAGTGTTGCGGAAACCCACAACACACACTATGCTACTGTTTAAAATTAGGTTACACCTTAAAATCTACAAAATCCACTCACAGTTCCATGCCGCTCCCGCCGTCCAGAACGGGATCCATATGGTCTGATGGGGCCGGAATCCGAGTCCGGGTCTTCTCGGGTTCCCTAATCACACCCAACGACTATCCCAAGTGCACTTTTCCCCCGAGGAAATACCTGCTTTCTCCAGCAGCGGAGACGCCGACATCCAAACACGGATGGCGAATTGTACTCCCGATACGATTCGCTTACGACGTACACACACACAAAACACAGGTTGCACAATACACTTAATTAGAGTAATACGGCTCCAAATGCCCTTATTACTGCTTAAAATCTATTTAATTATCAATACACGATAACCTATAAACCAGCCATTGTTGCCTTCCCGAGACAAGTGTACCAACAAAGAAAAAAAGAACAATTAGTGATGGGGCCATTATGCCACTAAATAAATTGAATCTCGATAATCGATTCCCAAATCGATCCGTCCATAATACAAATCAAAGTTTTATTTCCAACAAAAATAAATGCCTGTTTATTTGCAACATCCCGCCACCCAAAGGGACGTACCGCTTTCTAGCCTGAAATCTTAAACTAGTCAACCGGTAATCGAGCTAAGGTCGCGACTGCGCGATTTAGCACCGATCCATCAACCAACACTTGCGCCACACGCGGAGTCCCGTCCGCGCCCCAGATTAACTTTAAAATGCGACCTCGTCTCCAAAATAACGATGGCAAATTAGCCTCTTTTAATAAAACCAGATCCCCCTCCGAAGGGGGCGACGTCCGGTCTGTCCACTTTACACGCTGCTGCAATAAATGCAGATACTCCAGTGACCAACGACGCCACAAGTCCTGACTCATTTGTTGTATCATTTGAAAACGAGACATCCGGTGTCTGCGTTCGTCCTTCCAGGGATACTCAGGCAGGGCAGTGAGTGGCTGACCGACCAAAAAATGACCAGGGGTCAGGACTTCCATGTCATTTGCGTCAGAGGAGAGTGGACAAAGCGGACGCGAGTTGAGAACCGCCTCAACCTTACAAAACGCAGTTGTAAGTTCCTCATACGTGAGGGTAGTTTCTCCGACTACCTGGCGCAAGTGGGTTTTTGCCGATTTTACCGCGGCTTCAAATATCCCGCCCCAGTGGGGACAGGCTGGCACACTAAATCGCCATGTGATTCCCCGCTGTGCGAGAGCTTGACTTATGCTATTACAATTTTTATCCAGAAAATCGTTCACATCTTTTAAGTAGTTGGCAGTGCCTCTGTAGTTGGTACCGTTGTCGGACCGAATGAGAGAAGGTAAACCCCGTCGCGAAACAAAACGATCCAGCGTGGCGACAAAGGCTTCCGTAGACAGAGCCGAAACCACTTCCAGGTGGACGGCCTTAGTGGCCAGGCAGACAAAAACGCACAGGTATGCTTTCGTGACCCCATTGTTACGATAGGCTGTGGTTTTCACCAGAAACGGTCCAGCAAAATCCGTACCGACCCCGTCGAACGGCCTAGTAGTCTGACAAACCCGGTCAGAAGGGAGATCCCCCATCTGTGGCTGCATAGTGGAGGCCTTCACCCGATAACAAGCCACACACTTAAATAACACGCTGCGAACCACTCTCCGAGAGGACAAAATCCAGAACTCCCTCTGTAATATCGCCAGTAACGCATTACACCCCGCGTGAGCGTTTTTCAGGTGTCTATCCGAGACCACCAGTTCTACCAAAGGTCCTCCTTTGGGGAGTAGCAGAGGATGACGGCTACCGAAGGGCAGGTCGGCATTTTTGAGGCGACCTCCAACGCGTAACAGTCCATCCGCATCCAGAAATGGGTTGAGCCGAGAGATCGCTCCCTTGAGCTTTGCGCGACCGACGCGCAAAATCTTCAGTTCGTCCTCGAACCGGTCAGCTTGAACCGTATCAGGGCCAACAGTGAACTCCTGCGTTCCTCAGCACCCGCCACGGGTGATAACTGCCTCTTGTCTGGATTGCGGCAGTTATGTAGAAATCTCCGGATCCAGCAAGTTACACCTAGCAATTTGTCCAGTTTGCTGTCGATACGGCTCGATAGCCGTCAACCAATTCGGATCTGGCCTTGACTCGTTTGTTGTCACCAAAACTTTTATTCCAGGGAGCATCCCTAGAGAGCCATCGATCATGGTGACCGGCCATGATGACTCACCCTCCTTTAACCACTCTGGACCCCACCAGAGGGCATGCTGCACCAATTCCGGCGCGGTGCAGCCCGGAAGAGGCACAATCGGCAGGATTCCAGGGGCCGGGAACGTGCCTCCAACAAATTTCGATGCCCGAGTTCTGTACCTGAGATACCCGATTGGCCACAAACGTTTCCAATACGTGGGGTGCCCCGCGTAGCCATGCCAGAGCTACCTGACTGTCAGACCAGGCGTAGACATTCCGGATGTCCACTGTAGACGTCAGTTCCTTGTGCACGTGGCACAACAGTTTGGCCAATAGATGCGCCCCGCAAAGCTCCAGCTTCGGGATTGTCAGCCTAGTTTTGAGGGGAGCTACCTTGCTTTTAGCCAGAAGCAAGGAGACGGCGACTCGACCCTTCGAGTCCACCGTTCGCAGATACACCACTGCGGCATACCCTCGTTCTGACGCATCGCAGAAGCCATGTAGGCTTGCCCTGTATTTGCCCCGCGGCAAGATCCGCCGCGGCAACGCCACCTGATTGATCGCCTCGATCGTAGAGATCAGAGCGAGCCAAGTGTCGAGTGAGAGCCCTACCAGTGGCTCATCCCACGAGACTCCGAGTGTCCACAGTGTTTGCAATAAACGCTTCGCCATAAAAATGCACGGGCTGATCCATCCATTTGGATCAAACATCCGAGCGATGGTGGAAAGGACCGTCCTTTTCGACCAAACTCTTGTAGTTTCCAGTTCTACCCGGAATGTGAAAATATCGTGAACCGGCTGATATTTAATTTCCAAAACGGCGATAGAGTTTGGGACCCCTGCGTCCTCGAATAGCTGAGGATTCTGTTGGTGATCTTCCGGAATCCCAACCAGAAGCTGTGGCTCGTTTTCTCAACTCATAACCACCAGCCGCGAAAAGTCCGATCAGCTCATTCCTGATGATGAGCGCCTCCTCCAGAGAGACTGCCCCTGTGCAGATATCATCTACGAACACGTCACGTGTCAGTACAGCGGCTGCCCGGGGAAAGCGAGCCCGTTCCTGCTCCGCCAGTTCCAGCAGTGACCGGATGGCAATGAAGGGACTCGACTTCAGGCCGTACGTGTTGGTGTTGAGCTCGTAGACGGTGATGGGATCCTCCGAATGTTCCCTCCAGAGTATTAACTGAAACCTCCTGTCCGCAGGATGTATTACTGTTTGGCGGAACATCATCCGGATGTCCGCACCGATCACCACCTGGTGTCTTCGGAAATTTAAAATGATGTCGACAATGTCCCGATGTAACTTCGGACCAGAATGGAGACATTGGTTCAATGAAACTCCAGTCGACGACGGTGCCGATCCGTCAAAAACAGTCCGTAGTTTTCCAGATGAGGCCTTCAACACCGCGTGGTGAGGCAAGAAAAAATGATCTGTCGTTGTCCAGCCGACAGTCGCCCGCGACATATGCCCCAAGGCCTCGTATTCTCGCATGAACTCGATATACTTTTCCCGAAGTACCGGATCGCGAGACATACGACGCTCCATGGACAAGAGTCGTTTCTCTGCCAACGCCCTCGATTTTCCCAAGAGAGGGGGACAGTCGATAAAGGGCAGTCGAGTTTCGATCCTACCCGACGTCATCCGGCGTGTGTGATCCTTATAAAAGGTTTCGCACTCCACATGCTCCGGATCCAGACGGGAGACCATGGGAGGCTCTTCCAGTTCCCAGAATTTTTGCATCGTCCTAGCGATGGAGGTAGTAGCGACGACAGGTGAGACATCCCGCGTCTCCTGGTCGAAAACCGGTCCCATTAAAACGTGTCCAAAGATGGTAGGTATAGCTACCAACGAAGAGCGGCCCAGAATCCGCTGAGGCCCTAAAAGGATCCAGCCCAGTACATCCGCTCCCAATATGAGGTCCACCGGAGCCGGCTCCTCGAAATGAGGGTCTGCCAGCATGAGACCTGATGTGTCAGAAATTGTGTCCCGCGGAATGTCTGTCGGTGGATGCCAACCCAGCAGATTGTCGAGTACGATCGCGACCGCCGCAATCCGTATCGAAGCGGAATGCACAGGAGAGAAGAGAATGTGGGTCTAACCGGACAGACCCCCCACTTCTGTATCTCCGACTCCCCGAATCGGAACTGAGGGAGGCGCGCACTCCAGACGTAGGCGCCTCGCTACCCTCGTAGTAATTAAGCAGCCCTGTGCCCCAGTGTCTAGGAGGGCTCGTATCCGGACGAAGTCCCCCCTAGGTCCCCAAACGCGTACCTGCGCGATGGGCAAAAGAACCGTCCTCGGTTCCGACGTAGCCCGACCACAGGCTAGTCACGCGTCAGAGCCAGCAGCCGACCCTGTCGAACCGTGATGACTCGGCCAGTAAGTCGGACGCGTGCAGGCCACCATCCGGGGTGGTGCATATCCAGCTGCCCTACCATACCGGTGATAGGGTGGGTGGTATTCCAACCTCGGGTACTCGTGCAGTACCGGTGAGAACTGTTGACGGTTCTCATGTCGTTGTTGTTCCGGTAACGGCGGCGGAAGATACGCGTACGAGTATCCGGGTGTTGGGTCCGGAGGTGGGGCTCCCTGTACCCAGTGGCCCTTAGAGGCACCAACTCCTGGTGTTGGTCGCGCCGGGTGCCGGGTTGTAGCCAGAACCTGGCTCCGTTCCGGCGGTCCCCAACTCACCTGAGCCGGGGTGTACGAGGGGTTGTAGTGTGGCGGCCGTGGCGGACTCCGTCTTTCCGGAGGCGGAGTTGACCCCGGCCCCAAACCGCCACCCGTGGGAGATCCCCTCTCCCGAACCGGTGCTGAGCTGAGATAGTGCGGTCCGCCGCACACATCGCAAGGCCTCGCCTGGGGACACTCATTATACCTATGTCCTCCCAGGCAGGCATAACACAATCCTCGTGTCCGAACGAGGTTTCGGCGCTCTTTTGTGGGCAGCCCGAGAATTGCTGGACATAGCTGTTCCAAGTGCTGCTGTCCGCAAACCCGGCATCCAGAACCGGGGTTGATGGCGGCCGCAGCCACCACCCTGCCGCGACCCTTCCCTGGGTTGCGTGGCGGCTGGGCGCCGTAGACTCCGGAAGTGCGGGCCGGCGCACTTGTCGGAGCCTCCTGGGAGGCTAGCTGGTTTTCCAGCAGGCCAGCCTCCTCTTCCAGGAACTCCAGAAGTTCCCCTATCGAGAACAGAACGCTGCCGAGATCCTTGTGGACCAGTCGATTCCGCTCGAACTTGTCCCTCATCTCCTGCGACAACTTGGCCAGAACGATGTGCAGAAGAAGGAAGGATCACTGGTCGACGGGCAGTTCGAGCGTCCTTAACCCGTTTAAGGACACGGTGAGCGGGGTGATCAGCTGCGCCCTCAGCTGAGCCCTATGGTTGACCCTCGGCAATCCCAGCAGATGGGTCACGTGCGCGTCCGCCTAAAGACGCGGCTTCTCGTACCGCTTCTCCAGCAGCTGCATGGCGGTGTCGTAGCTCGCATCCTGCAGCTCCAGATGCTGTACGAGCTGTCTGGGTTCTCCGTCTAGGAAGGAACGGAGATATGCCAGCTTTTCGGCCTGGGTGAAATCCTTCCGAGTATCCACCAAGGCCAAAAACATGTTCCGGAATCCAGCCCAGTCCCGCATTCATCCGGTGAAATGCGGGACCTCCAGGGCACCCAATCTTCCCATGGCGCTGGGTCCAGGGGTGTGGAGCGAAGCGGGGCGCGCAACAGGCTTCCCCTCCCGCAGTCGCTCGATGTCCTTCACCCGCTGAAGGACCTCATCATATTGGGCGTGGAGGGCCAGCTCCTTCTCCCCGACCGGGTCGGTTGACAATAGAGCGGTTACCGACCGCTCGGCCAACAAGAAACGACCCTGCATTTCTTTCGAACGCGTCTCCAAGGCGTCCTCCCGGTTAGGCCGATCTATTAATGCAAGCAGCCCGGTGAACCACCGGAGCTGCTGAGCCAACTCCTGCCGTGACGCTGTCATTATAAATAACTTAAACTAAATAAACCTAAACACAAAATTAAAACGAGTCAACGAAAACACGGAATCGATTATCCCGAATCGACTCGATGCTTTCAATTGAAAGAAATTGAATAACAATTAACGTTCCGAGAAATGTCCCAGCCCAAATACAACGGTACTAGCAACCTTACAATTCAACCGCACCTGTCCCGGAAGTGCGATTTTACACGAAATGAGCTTAACCTATTACGAACTAACAAAATACACAAAATTACACCGATTAACCTAGAGGTCCGGTAGTAACCACGCTCCGCTACCAAAATGTTGCGGAAACCCACAACACACACTATGCTACTGTTTAAAATTAGGTTACACCTTAAAATCTACAAAATCCACTCACAGTTCCATGCCGCTCCCGCCGTCCAGAACGGGATCCATATGGTCTGATGGGGCCGGAATCCGAGTCCGGGTCTTCTCGGGTTCCCTAATCACACCCAACGACTATCCCAAGTGCACTTTTCCCCCGAGGAAATACCTGCTTTCTCCAGCAGCGGAGACGCCGACATCCAAACACGGATGGCGAATTGTACTCCCGATGCGATTCGCTTACGACGTACACACACACAAAACACAGGTTGCACAATACACTTAATTAGAGTAATACGGCTCCAAATGCCCTTATTACTGCTTAAAATCTATTTAATTATCAACACACGATAACCTATAAACCAGCCATTGTTGCCTTCCCGAGACAAGTGTACCAACAAAGAAAAAAAGAACAATTAGTGATGGGGCCATTATGCCACTAAATAAATTGAATCTCGATAATCGATTCCCAAATCGATCCGTCCATAATACAAATCAAAGTTTTATTTCCAACAAAAATAAATGCCTGTTTATTTGCAACAATAAGATACTACTAACATTCACATTTATAAAATATCTTTGGAGAAGGGGGACAGATCTCATACTAAAATGGTCATGAATACCGTCAAAAATTGGTATCGATACTTCTGTCAAACGAAGATACTGGTAAAAAATGTAACGGTAAGCTTGGTATCGTTACCTGGGTGACATTTTTACCGGTAAATTAACTAACTGCTCTACACGGATTGGCTAAAGCGCAATATTTAACGAAAAAAGTACTTAGCGATACTTTTCTAGATAACGTTACCTGCATTACCGGTACCAAATTACCTTTATAGAAGCAATAACCAAGCCCTGCTTCAGGCATTATGTTAGCATATTTCAAACAGCCTGTATATAAAAAGATATAAAAGATGTTATGATAGAGCGGCGCACCTCCATCAATATGACACTCGACTTATTCTATTTTAATATCTGCGCAAGTAATAATAAATGGTTCGTTTATTATTCTAAGAAATGGACACAGTAAAGTCGCGCGACGAGAGTTTTATGAGTGATCTAAGGCCAACATATACATATGAAAATCATATACCTATATTTACTCTTATGATACAGAATACTTTGTGCTTATAACTTTTTTGATTGTTTCACTAACAATTTTCAGCATTTTGCACACGTAAGCACCGAGGAGTTCAACGTGCTTCGTCTACGATTAATTAATGTATTTATTACACTTATGTCAACAGTATCACTTTCATACAGATATAATAATATCAACGCAAAATTATAACTATTCTTATATAATAATGTTAACAAACATACAAAATAAAATATAAAGTTAAAAATGTTGCTGAGAGTGAGCTTTCCGTGGGCATATTCAAGAACTTATTTATTGTCTTTGTTTGAAATAACTCTGAATAAACTCCAGTATTGAGTGTAATATTTTGTGCTAAATACTGCTTTTTTAGGTTTTAATATTAATTAAGCAGTGCGTCCTACCTAGTGTGTTATGTTATGACCAGTGATCGGAGTAGGTACAGCTATTTAGGTTCATTGACCGCATTGATGTTAATATGGATATTTCACGAGATTCCGACTAATACTCCGGGATTCGATTATTTGATTCTTGTATAAATATAAGAAATTGTTACATAAAAAAATATATGTGGTTCAATTAATCAAGTTTCTATCTTTTTATTCAACTATCCTTAAACCCGTCCTTATATTTATTGGAAGTGTATGCTTTCACATTCATTCGGGGAATATCCATATTATTCTAACATATGGCAAGTACATAAAATAGCTCTACCTACTCCGATCTATGGTTATGACATACAGAGCCGAGACGTGGACACTCACGGTACGACTAGTCCACAAATTTAAAGTCATGCACTCAGCTAGCTATGGAGAGAGCTATGCTAGGTGTTACTCTAAGGGATCGAATCCGGAACGAAGTAATTCGCCAGAGAACCAAAATTAGTACACATAAAAGTAAATTAGTGGTTTGTACACCGGTTTTCATGGTGTCGCCATCTCTGAGGTCCCGGGTTCGATCACCGGTCGAGTCAATTTAGAAATTGTTGTTTTTCTAAATTGTCTCGGGTCTGGGTGTTTTCTATGTATAATAAGTATGTATTTAAGTATGTGTATCCGTTGTCTAGTAACCATTTAACGAGTTTCACAACGAAGCTTCTCTTGGGCTAGATAATTGGGTTGAGTGTAGGAAAGTTTAAGTATTTATTTATTTATTTATGTACCGGCTGGGATTCTGTCCAAATTGCAGTGCTGGTAAATCTGACATAGCTCTTAGAATTAGCAAGCTGAAGTGGCAATGGGCTGGTCATATAAGCCGCAGGACCGATTGGGGTAGACGTGTTCTAGAGTGGAGACCGCGACTCGGCAGACGTAGTGTAGGACGCCCTCCGGCGCGGTGGAGCGACGATATACGCAAAGTGGCTGGCAGTGGTTGGATGAGAGTAGCCGAAGATCGGGCTCAGTCCCCAATGCATGCATCGGGCATGCATTGGGAGAGGCCTTTGTCCAGCAGTGAACGTCTTTTGGCAGAGAGGAGAAGATGAGATGAGGTACCTAGTACGTCTATATTTTATATTTTTTGTATTATATTTTTGACGACCTCCTTGGTCGAGTCGCTTGCACACCGGTCTTCATGGTGTCGCCATCTCTGAGGTCCCGGGTTCGATCCCCGGTCGGATCAATTTAGAAATAGCTGTTTTTCTAAATTGTTTCGGGTCTGGGAGTTTCCTATGTATAATAAGTATGTATTTAAGTATATTAAGTATGTTTATCCGTTGTCTAGTTAACTATTTCTTAAGTTTCTTAAGGAAACTTTTCTTGGGGCTAGATAATTGGTGTGAGTATGGGAAACATTTATTTATTTATTTATATCCGCTACCCTGCTTGAAGCAACGAAATCTACGTCAAAAAACATCCAATTTTGCTCACGCAACTGTGGTTGCATGGTGATACGGTCGCTTTAAACGTGTTTCAATTTGTTTGATTTATCTAAAACGTCAAGAAGCCGTTCTGCCGACATCGTAAAAGAAATTTTTATTTTAATCGCATTTTTCGCATTTTCGCTTTGAAATTCTGACACGGACAATGCGTATTCAATGGCTTAACTATACTTTATTTATTTATTTGGGAAAACATACAATACAATGAAGCATAAAGATATTACATAAAACAGTGCATAGATCAGTAAAGTTTCCACTAATTACTAAATCGTTTAAGTTAGATAAAACAGAATTTATATAAATATAACACTAAATTTAACCTCTAACAAATTTTAACCTTTAACAAAGACAAAAAAAAAAAGGAGAAATCCGTTAACAATTTTACTATTCTCTGCAACAACGTTTAAAAGTACTTATTAAACTAACTACATTACATAATGCTGAAGTATGGTGATAACCATTAAGAGCGTTTACGCCGCACACTAGCGCCGCCAATGAAAAAAAAAACATATCTAGTAATTAGAGATAGAAAATCAAATAGCGTTCTAGTTAAAAGTGGCCGTAACGTCTTATTTAACTAAACCATAACATGTGAGGTGTTCATTAGGTGCCGTATAAATGCTAAATTACTTCATTCAAATAGTTTGTTGAGCATAATTTGATTTTCTGTCTCTAACTACTAGATATCTTTTATTTTTCATTAGTGGCGCTAGTGTGCGGCGTAAACGCTCTTAACAAGCAAGACCGCATATTTGTCCTCATAGCCATAGCGTTAGCGTTAGCCTCGTTTAACTATTTTATTTTAACTTGATTACCACGAAACTACGTATAATATGTAATATTTTGACACTGGAATTGCAAAAGAAGATAAGTAAAATCGAAAAACGTTGTTTTCGATATGAAAAATATACCTTTAATTAATTTGATGAACTTCATAAAGCCTATTTCTCGTGATTCCGGCGAACTAGAGAATTGAGGTTTTTTTTTTAACTTAATGTTAAGATAGAACTCTGCAAGATGGGGGGTAGATTTCATAGGAGTACATAATTGTAAAAAAAAATGTAAAACCAAAGTCCATATACTTCATTGGTCAATCTCCTTTCGATTTCGTTATTTTTGACGACGAAAACTTTGTGGAGCACTGGGCTTAAAGTGTCCAACACTGGAACACTACCCTACTAGAAGACAAATGCGAGTGAAAACAAGTCGGTTCTGCACTGGCCTGAAATAGTTGAACTAAAATTGTATTGTAGTTATTAAGACTAGTGGTCGCCCAGTGGTCGAAATTCGACCGTAATTTTATTAAGGCTGCACGGATTGTATCCTAAGCAATGAAAAATTAAAAAAGATAGAATGTGAGTTTGGATTCGCATTGACAGATTAAGACTGCTCCTCTTCCATTTTTGAAATTTTTGAAAAGATTATATAAACGTGTGTGTCAAATACATGGTAGTGTGTGTACTGATTGTTTTATTGATTTAACGTATTTTTATGCTTAATTTAAAAAAATATTAACATTCGGATAACCTTCTTTATATAGACTCCGTAAAAAAAAGGGGTACAAAGTTCTGGCTTCACGTATTAATATATAGATAGTGACACCAGTGTAGTATTCGACAGGAACTAACAGTTTTATGTGCCTTTTCTGAGGCACGAAAGAGGTCAAGATAATTAATTTTGGTCATCCTCCGATGACCGGCTTTTGCGAAGTTGCTTGACTTGCTTAACTTTACTTTAAGTTGCTTAATTAATCATCATCATCATAATCAGCCCATATCAGTCCACTGCTGGACATAGGCCTCTCCCAATGCATGCCCGATAAAACATATCTAGTAATTAGAGACAGAAAATCAAATTATGCTCAACAAACTATTTGAATGAAGTAATTTAGCATTTATACGGCACCTAATGAACACCTCACATGTTATGGTTTAGTTAAATAAGACGTTACGGCCACTTTTAACTAGAACGCTATTTGATTTTCTATCTCTAATTACTAGATATGTTTTTTTTTTCATTGGCGGCGCTAGTGTGCGGCGTAAACGCTCTTAATGGTTATCACCATACTTCAGCATTATGTAATGTAGTTAGTTTAATAAGTACTTTTAAACGTTGTTGCAGAGAATAGTAAAATTGTTAACGGATTTCTCCTTTTTTTTTGTCTTTGTTAAAGGTTAAAATTTGTTAGAGGTTAAATTTAGTGTTATATTTATATAAATTCTGTTTTATCTAACTTAAACGATTTAGTAATTAGTGGAAACTTTACTGATCTATGCACTGTTTTATGTAATATCTTTATGCTTCATTGTATTGTATGTTTTCCCAAATAAATAAATAAAGTATAGTTAAGCCATTGAATACGCATTGTCCGTGTCAGAATTTCAAAGCGAAAATGCGAAAAATGCGATTAAAATAAAAATTTCTTTTACGATGTCGGCAGAACGGCTTCTTGACGTTTTAGATAAATCAAACAAATTGAAACACGTTTAAAGCGACCGTATCACCATGCAACCACAGTTGCGTGAGCAAAATTGGATGTTTTTTGACGTAGATTTCGTTGCTTCAAGCAGGGTAGCGGATATAAATAAATAAATAAATGTTTCCCATACTCACACCAATTATCTAGCTCCAAGAAAAGTTTCCTTAAGAAACTTAAGAAATAGTTAACTAGACAACGGATAAACATACTTAACATACTTAAATACATACTTATTATACATAGGAAACTCCCAGACCCGAAACAATTTAGAAAAACAGCTATTTCTAAATTGATCCGACCGGGGATCGAACCCGGGACCTCAGAGATGGCGACACCATGAAGACCGGTGTGCAAGCGACTCAACCAAGGAGGTCGTCAAAAATATAATACAAAAAATATAAAATATAGACGTACTAGGTACCTCATCTCATCTTCTCCTCTCTGCCAAAAGACGTTCACTGCTGGACAAAGGCCTCCCTCAAGGATCTACATTTCATGACCCTTTTTGCCGTAATCGCCACGCTTGGTAGGCGGGTTGGCGATCGCAATAGGTTGAGGGTAACCTCAGAGAGATGCTGCTGCCCATCCTCTGGAATGGTCCCTTAGTCGGCTTTTACAACACCCACGGGAAGAAATGGGGTGGTGCAATTCTTTATCCTTGGCACCACAAGGTCTAGGTACCTATATCGCTATATCCAATTGTCTATTAATAAAAAACTTATTTACATACAAAGATCTCGTGCGCTCATGGCACATAACATACTTATTGGATATAAACAACACGAAAAAAACGGAGTATTCATACGCGCTGGCTGGCTGTTAGCCAAAATACACGTTCCTCCATTCGTAACGTAACGTGGAATGATTAGATTGTGCGTATATAATGCTTTGTAGTTGCATAAATAAATGTTTCAATGGGGCAAAATAAATAATTAGCTGGTAAGTATGTTTTTTAATTTTCATAGGTAGGTAGAACACTTAGCTGTAAGTAGTTCAGCCTCAGAGTTCAGCTGCTTTCTGACAGCTTAGCTCTACCACAAAGTAAAGAAACGGAACAGAGACAAAGCTTCTAAGGAGCATACAAAATTCTTACCTATTTTAGTAGGGTTGGCAAAAGACAATTAAAAAAAAAAAAACAAAAAAAAAAACAAAAAAAAAAAAAAAAAAAAAAAAACAAACAAACAAACTTTTTATTTTTATTAAATTAAAGTTATGGAATGGAGTTCTATGTTGCATAAGTCCTACAAAATGTCGGTGAGAAAACAAACCCGGGACCCTCTGGGTCTGGTGATGGTGGTTAGAACCATGTCTTTCCTTGCCATACGTATCTAGTTTCGATAGACAACTAATGATAATAAATAAATAAACTTTCCTACACTCACACCAATTATCTAACCCAAGAGAAGCTTCGTTATCATCAGCACATTTTTTATGTCCCCTCTGCTGGGGCACGAGCCTTCCCTATGGATGGATAGGGAGAACGAGCCATAAACCACCACGCGGGCCCAGTGCGGATTGGTGGTTGTTACCGACTATGTAGCCGGGACCAACGGTTTTACGTGCCTTCCGAAGCACAGAGGAGCTCGAGATGATAAAATTTTGGTCACCCATCCGATGAACGGCCTTTGCGAAAGTTGCTTAACCTCAGCACTCGCAAACCGGGCGCGTTAACCACTGCGCCATCGAGCTTCGTTATGAAACTCGTTAAATGGTTATTAGACAACGGATATACATACTTAAAATACTTAAATACATACTTATTATACATAGATAAAAAACACTCGAGGCAATTTAGAAAAACAATAATTTCTAAATTGACCCGACCGGGGATCGAACCCGAGACCCCGGAGATGGCGACACCATGAAAACCGGTGTACAAACCACTCGACCAAGGAGGTCGTCCATTCAGATTTATTGTAGATTTATAGATTCATATTTATAAAAAAACGGCTGTTCATTATTTCTGTAAAATGTCAGAAATTTCGGGAAAAGTTCGCTAAACTGCGTCTTTTTTAATACCTCCGCTATAAGTAAACCAATCAACGGTTTCGCCTAGCCAAAGCACATAATACTATCTATTACATAGGTTACTAGGTATATCCATACGAATATACCTATATTATCTATGTACTCTTATGAATACTACATTAAGTATGATTACATTTTTAAAGGCCCTATCGTACACGAATTTTAATTTACTAATGGTTTTATATAATAGATGAGTAAGTATCAAAATGGACAATGAAAATAGCTATGATTAAAACAATGGACGTGCAGATATAGTATACATACATACAAGCTTTTAACTAAATTATACAATGTGCCAGAGTGCTGAAAACGAGTTTAATTGACCAGTCGATAATTTTTTTTTAAATATCTTATAGGCGGTAGTACTATTAGCTATTCTGTGTTATAGGTAAGGAGGATATGCCGGAACACAACAATACTATGAACATTGATTGGCGACATATTTAGATAAGATGGTAGTAGCTAGCCAGGCGAGCAAACAAGTCCTACCACCAACCAAACCGAGTACACCAACAGTTAAGTACCCCCTGAGAATCGAATCCGGGACCTCTGGGTCTAAACCGGTGGTCTTAACCATTAGACCACAGAGGCGATAAAAACGTAAATGAAAACGAGAATTTGTATGGCATTGAAATAGCGCCCCTTTGGCAAACGAGGTGAGCTAAAAGAGTGTTATACATAATAAAAAAGATAGATTCGTCACTATTAAGCGTCCTAAAGACGTCCCTAAAATCAAGAAGGCAATCATATCATTTTGACCTCTGTCGCTCTTGAAGGACATATTGCTTATGACATAATATTATTATTGATGTGTAACATCTTATACAATTTGTGGGAGTGATTTAGTGAAATGTGACGGAAGTTGGACGTAACAGTGTGACAGGAAGTCGGGGAAGCCATTTTATTAAAATCGATCTATGTACAAGACATATTAATATTATATGTGAGGTAGTGTTAATATAGATAGATGCCATCATAATTTCAACCTTATGTTGTTGCAATAGCATCGAAATCCAATAAAAAAATTATAATGCTATACCAGTCAAGAGGTTATTTCGGATAAATGAAAATCTATGGTTATGATATGTTATCTATGGTTTTTTTTTGGGACGAATATCTGTATCAATCACTGGGCCTAAAGTGTTGAATACTGGTGCCACCACAATCCAAACCAAGGCATTATAAGTAAGAAAATTGTTTAATAAATAAATGTCAGATCCAAAGAAACCAAAAAAAAAAGTAAGAAAAAAAATTAGTAATACTTACAGCATTGCCGCCAAAAAAAATAGAAAGTTTTTCTCCTGTAACCTGTCTTGTAAAATACGTAACCTTTATGGCCGGTTTTACACATTCAACAGAGACAAGGCCAGTTTACCGCTGTGGTCTATTGTTTAACCACCCCGGTCTCATACCCAGAGGTCGCGGCTTCGATTCCCAGCTGAAGGTTCCTTTGTACTCGATTTGGTTGGTGGTAGGGCTTGATTTAAATCCGCCTGGCTAGCTACCACCATCCTATCTGAGCAGGTAACATCAATGTTAGCAACATTATTGTGCTCCAACAGTTAGAGATAATAGCCAGCGTCAAAGTGTTGAGGATTCCTGGTAAAGTGCGCATACCTTCGGCATTAAGATGGAAATTTAATGCAAAACACAACAACGTGTTAATAAAAATAGCGCAGAACCTGAAATTAGTTTTTCAGAAACGAAACTAGAATCGACTAATAAATATTTTCAGCTACGCAGCTTATTAAATTTACTTAATTCTATAGTTTTTTCAGTTTAGCCGATGACGACGGCAACGTTGCACTCACAATTTGAATGCAATTCGCGCAATTATATCTCGCATAATTAATATAGAGTTGCAAGAAATACTTACATGAAGACAAAATAACCAATCAAATCTTCTTAAATTATCCGCAAAAAATAAATCAAATCATTTTAATAATTCTTTTACAATAAAATAAATTGGGCTGTCTGAGGTTTTGCACTATTTAATTAACACATTGTGTTTAATACTAATAGGTACTATTTTTAAGTATCGATATATCGATAAAAACCCCCTTGTACCCCTTTTTACGAAAATTGCGCGGATGGAGGAGTATGAAATTTCGCACACTTATAGTTTATATAAAGAAGCAGTACAGAATGTTAATATTTTTTTTTTAATTATGCACAAAAAATACATTAAATCAACAAAACAAACATTACACACACTACCATGTATTTGACACACACGCATAATGTATTTGACACGTACACGCATATTTATACTCTTTTCAAAAATTTTAAAAAATTGAAGTGGAGCGGCCGAAATCTGTCAATGCTAATCCAAAACTCACATTCTATATTTTTAATTTTTCATTGCCTAGGATACAATCCGTGCAGCCTTAATAAAATTACGGTTGAATTTCGACCACTGTTGGGCGATCACTAGTATTATTAATGCGGTCCCGTCCTGTTTCGCGCGATAGTGTACATCCACCATTATTTTTGCCCTAGTTGTGTGATGACGCGCTTCCTACGTCACGCTCTTGTTGTATGACGTCATCGCATCTTCAATCTAGCTCTCTGGTTGAAAAGGGTACTTTTATATAACAATAGTAGCAAGAAGGGGCTGTTGTCGATGGTTGCATAGGGCTTACTCGGTGGGTTATGGTCTAAAATCCCCATGACCTAATTGTTTCAAAAAAAGAAGAAAAAAAGAAAGAAAAGCATTTATTAACAACACACACATAGATAATACTTTTATTGTAACACTCTGAAACATAAACTTGAGCAAAAAATATAAATAATTCACAAAGTTTCAATTTGGCGGTATTGTCGCTTGCCAGAAGACACAGTGTGGGCAGGCCTCCAATAAGGTGGACCGACGATCTGGTGAAGGTCGCGGGAAGCCGCTGGATGCGAGCATCACAAAACCGGTCGTTGTGGAGATCCTTGGGGGAGGCCTTTGTCCAGCGTGGACGTCTTTTGGCTGAGATGATGATGATGATCGCTATAAAGCGATTTCTTCCAGACTACCAGTGGGATGGAGAGAGCTAATAACTGTAAGATCGGAGGTGACAAAACTCACACTAGACCCCCTGCTTAGAATAGAATATAATAGAATATAATAGAATAAAACTTTATTGCATTACTGTTACATTTTTGTTAGCTAGGTTACATTGCATTAAAGTAAGAACAGTTACCCTTAACGGGCATACAATAGAAAAAAACATATTCAACAATTAAATAATTTTAAATTAAACAATTTAACTCACATTTCATTATTATATATTGCAAACAAATTGATTATTCTTAATCATTATTATTATAATTATTAATTAATTCATTTATTTATTTAAATTTTAATTATGATTGTTAATTATAGTATTCATGCATGCCTAATCAATAAATTTACCGTACAGTACTTAGCTGTCGTACAGTATTAACATTTCAATGAAATTCTGTATTATTTTGTTGGCGATGAAAACAGGTGTCATTCTCTGGTGCCAAATTACGATACAAACATGTAACCCCCTTTCCCGCTTGGAATCGAAGCTGGGACCACATGAGTAGATATATCTGGGACCTCCGGGTCTGAGAACGGGTCTTAACATTACGAATACGACTGCCTGAGTTTTGTGTCCAACAATTAATCTGAGCCATGCCTTTCCTTGTCATACATTAGTTTCCATGAAGCTATAGATAGATGTTTTTTGCTTTCTTTTTTTTTTAGTTGATGGCTTCGTGTATTTATCGCATTTAGCCAGCGTCAAAGTAATTTTTCTTACAAGTAATATATATATAAATAAACAATATTTCTACCTGTATGGTGATGATGAACGTTAACAGAAATGAGAAGTGAGAAATGATATACCTCCCAACCCCTTGTGTTGTGACACAACTTTACTGTGGTAAAGATGTAGGTTTTACTAAGTCCTCACGCGGACTTCTTGAGAGAATTTGAAAAGTGACGTAGCACTGTTTTGTTTCATTCGCCAACACTCATGCATGCTCACGAACACTTAACGGTTAATAATCCAACATTATTTCACATTAATATTCGACATAACACAAATTTTAGAATCTATAAAAAAATCGCAGACATGACTCTTCACTTTCCCGCCAAGAAGTCCCGGTTGAAGAATAAATTGTCTATGACGCGTCGCCTACGTCACTATTGTCTACTCTTTTTATTGTCTAACGAGCGTTGCCGCCTTTGTTATCTATGATAATGTTTTCTGTTACCTACATTCATTACCATAAATCGAGCTCGACTTTACGCAACGATAACGAACGTCAAGACACATTTACAGAGGTCGGTTTTATGATCTCTTAGCAGGTGATCTCGAATTCCTGGTGGTCTAGAATTCAACAATAGCGACCATCCGATACCCAAACAGAATCATTTTACCAGCACACGTTTTCCCTCCTTCTTATAATATAGGGTCTTTCAAGAGAGGCGTGAAGAAGCATCTTGTGGGCCGGCAGAGTGAGGTTAACTGATGCTACGTTTGTTTCCACGCTGCACCAGTTATCTTCGCGTCGGGACTCCATTTCCACTTAACATCAGGTGGGATGGAGTCATTTGCGGAGCTAACTATAAAAAAAAATTAAATGTTTTTGTTTTATTTATATAATTTAACGCAAATTTTGTTGCGAACAAATTACAAAAACACAAATGTTGAAAAAAATGGAGAGCACCTGACTCGGTATGTCAGAAAGGTGCAGGTTCAAATCCTGCTCGTGGCATTTTTTTTTTTTTAACATTTGTGTTTATGTGAAAAAAAATTGTTAGGAGCTCAATGGCTTAGTGGTTAATGCGTCTGCGATTGCTAAGGTTAAGCAACTTGCGCAAAGGCCGGTCATCAAAGTCAAAGTCAAAATTTTTTATTCAAACAAACTTACGAAAAGTTCTTTTTAATCGTCCATACATTTTTTGCCTACCACCCATTCAGGATGGATGGGTGACCAAAAAATGATCATCTCGAGCTCCTCCGTGCTTCGGAAGGCACGTACAGCCGTTGGTTCCAACTGCACTAGCTTAACATCGTCGTTAACAACCACCACACAGCACTGGGCCCGCGTGGTGGTTTATGGCCCGTTCTAACTGTGGTGTTTCAATCTAAAAGGGAAGGCTCGAGTCCCAGCTGTGGGAACAAAATGTTCTGATTATGAAAAAATACACACGTTAAAAAAAATTAAGATTCAAGATTAATAAAGATTAAAGACTCTTCGATGTCTATGTTCTAAATTTGAAATACACCACGCAACGTCCGCTACGTGGCAAAACGGCGCAACTCCAAAAGTTTTAATAAACGAATTATGTATTTTAGTGTCCACGGGTTATGCTTGCAAGGTCGCGGCCGCCCCGGCCCCGAGTGCGGCTGCCTCGAATACAATAGGCTTATTGTAACTCTTAATTAGATGGACGACGTATGAGTAAGGTGGCCATAAGTCCCGATTTAAACAGGACAGACCATTATTGCAATAGCAGTCCTCCCGTCAAGCAGTTTTGTTTCCAAAAAGAGCAACCAGTTGTTAATTGTAAAATTACAACGCGACTGTTCTAGTTGCGATTGATAAATTGGTATTACGGGCACACATCGCACAATGATCGCTCGCTTAGTACATTTACGATTAAAATGTATGTAATAGTTTACATAGTTTTCTATGGGCCTCATAAAAAGTCTCAAGGTCACTCAAAGAGCAATGGAGAGGGCTATGCTCGGGGTTTCTCTGCGTGGTCGAATCAGAAATGAGGAGATCCGCAGAAGAACTAAGATAACCGATATAGCCCGAAGAGTTGCTAAGCTCAAGTGGCAGTGGGCAGGGCACATTGCTCGCAGGACTGATGGCCGCTGGGGCGGAATAGTCCATGAGTGGTGACCACGTACCGGAAAGCGCAGTGTGGGCAGGCCTCCAACAATGTGGACCGACGATCAGACGAAGGTCGCGGGAAGCCGCTGGATGTAAGCAGCACCAAACTGGTCGTTTTGGAGATCCTTGGGGGAGGCCTTTGTCCAGCAGTGGACGTCTTTTGGCTGAGATGATGAGTAGTTTACATACATTGTACGATTTGTGTCCGTAATACCAATTTCAACTTCAACTAGAGCAGTCGCGTTGCAATTGTTTATTCAACAACTGGTTGCTTTATTCGGCAATAAGCCTGCCAGTATGTCCGCCAACTTGGCAGAATAGAGACGGTAAAGACAACACAAAAATATTAATTAATTAATGTCCACATCCCCTTGCTCCGGAAAATCATATTTAATGTATTATTCAATCATATCATTGGTCCCGATTGTAACCATGTTACGTTATTGTTAAAACATACCAAACTGCATCACATACCCGAGCAATGCTATCCTGTTTATTTTATTTTAACGTAAGTATCTGTATCTTCGTTTGATGTCTGATGATGATGATGTTTGATGATGATGTTTGAGTCTTTATCGCTGAACTCTAATGTTCTGATAATGTCACCAAACTTGTCTGTTTTGGTTCCCGGTCCTACATCAGCCGCTCCTCAAACAATACATAAACCTAATGTAACTAAATTAGTAAGAAAAACAGTTATGTACTCAGATAAACTTGGTCAGGGCTTAGGGTTGCTTATGAATGCAAATCTTAACCATTCAATGACCAATATTTGTACTCCAGGTCAATCATTTAATGCTATAGTAAATAACATATCACAGGATACACTGAATAGTTCCACTAATGTTATTATATTGTGTGGTGACAGTTCACATACGAAGAAACGCGACATTATAAATAATTTTAATATTTTGATTAAACTGCAATCAGATACGAATTGCAGGTTAATAGTTAGTGCTTTTCCCTATTGTACAAATTTAACCTGGGAACAAAATAAGCGCATTTATGACTTAAATTTATTACTTTTTAATTTAATTTGTCGTCATAGTGACACTATTTTATATTTCGATATAAATAAATTTATTAAAAACTTTAGTTTGACGTCAGATGCTATGTATCTTTCTAAGAAATGTAGGACTCAGATAGCTAATTTGTTAGCTTTTAATATACATGATACAGTTATAGGTGGTATAACTAAGTCTTTTCATGATAATAACTTAATCATTAGTAGTTCTACTAATGCAACTTTTACATCTAGTAATAAGGTTACAACCTCAGGTTTAAACTGAGGTCTAAGACAAAAGTCAAGCCCACATCCATTACTATTATACATCAAAATATTCAGGGTTTGGCTGGCAAGGACTTAGAATTAGAATTATTAGCAAAAAGTCAGGTAATTCATGTATTTTGTATAACTGAGCATTGGCTAAAAAGTCATGACACATCGTTCCATGTAAATAACTTCCAACTAGCAAGCGCGTACGTGCGAAGCTCAGCTATTCACGGCGGTTCTCTAATATTAGTAAGAAGCAATATTAAATACAAAAATCGCAACGATATCGTAGACCTATCAGTGGAGCGTAACATTGAACTATCGTGTGTGGAGTTCAATAGTTTTGTAATAGTGTGTGTATACCGACCCCCCTCGGGCAATTTCAATATTTTTGAAACAGTAATGGAAGACGTACTTAGAAAATTAAAACTAAAAAAGAAATTTGTTTTAGTATGTGGAGATTTTAATATAAATATTTTAGAAAACACTCCAACGAGTGTTCGTCTTCTTGCCTTATTTAAATGTTTTAATCTTTTGAATCTATTTCTCGAACCCACTAGAATAACTTCACATTCGGCCACTTGTCTCGATAATATTTTTACAGACTATGACCCAGTTTCTAAGTCACTCATTAATAATCTTACGTCTGACCATTGCGGTTTGAAGGTGACCTATGATTTTGATATTAGGGATGAACCAATAATAGTGAACTGTAAACCAGTTACAAAAGAGCGAGTGGAGTGTTTCAAAAATAGTATAGCTTGTAAAATAGATGCATTGCCTTTTGTACAAGATGATCCAGATGTGCTTTATAGTAATCTTTTTAACTTAATCAAGACCGAATACAACCAGGTGTTTACACCAAAAACAATAAAAATTACTCATAAACTTAAGTTCTGTGACTGGGCCACGACTGGTATATATAAAAGTAGAAATAAATTGTATGATTTATATAGTTTAAAACAATATAACCAAAATGTTAATTTTACGGAATATGTAAAGAATTATTCGAAAATGTTTAAGAAAGTGTGCATAGTAGCAAAATCTAATTACATTAAAGAAAAAATTAAAAAGTCTAACAATAAAATCAAAGCCACTTGGGACATCATAAACCGTGAAACAGGCAAATTTAAACCACGGGATAATACTTTCACTTTAAAAGTAAACGACAACTTAGTCAATTCAGATTCACAAATTGCTAATATTTTTGATGATTTTTTTGTAAATATACCTGTAATAACAACATCAAATTTAGATTCATCACCGGAAGCTGCACAAACTTTACTCCAAAAATATGTACCAAAATGTAATCTTTCCTTTCATTTTAAATACATTGATTCAATGAATATTATTAAAACATTCAAATCACTTAAAATGAAAAACACGAGTGATTTGTGGGGTATATCTATTAAAGTAATTAAGAATATTATTTATTCTATTGCACCGTATCTTGCTGAAATTTTTAATAACTGTGTCGATAAGGGAATCTTTCCTGATCTTATGAAGTTTAGTAAAGTTATACCTTTATTCAAATCAGGAAACAAAGAAGACCCCAGTAACTATCGGCCCATTTCAATATTACCAGAGCTAAGTAAAATTTATGAAAAAATTATACTCGAACAGTTGATGTCATATTTTAACACAAACAACCTTTTACATAGTAAGCAATATGGTTTTACTAAGGGTCGTTCTACTACTGATGCAGGCGTTGCTCTAATAAAACATATATTTGATGCCTGGGAGAAGTCTCAAAATGCTCTTGGAGTTTTTTGCGACTTGTCCAAGGCTTTTGATTGCGTTGAGCACCGGACTCTGGTGTTGAAGCTACATTATTACGGTCTCGAAGATTTTGCACTAAATTTAATACAGTCATATCTCAGCTCTAGAACTCAAACTGTCGATATAAATGGTACTAAATCATCTGGTTCTCATGTAAAAATGGGAGTTCCACAAGGGTCGATTCTTGGTCCTTTTCTGTTCTTGATTTATATTAATGACTTACCATTCTTTGTAGAGAATTTCTGTGAAATTGTATTATTTGCAGATGATACTTCACTCATTTTTAATGTGACTAGGTGTAGGACTAATTATGAAAATGTAAATAAAGCTCTTTCAGAGGTACTCCATTGGTTTACTATTAATAATTTACAGCTTAATGCTAAGAAAACAAAATGTATTAAATTTATATTACCAAATGTCAGAAATGAACCAACCAATATTAGAATAAACGGTGATCAATTAGATTTGGTTGATTCTACAGTCTTTTTAGGCATTACCCTTGACTCAAAACTTCAATGGAATCCTCATATATCGAAATTGGCCGGTAAACTCAGTTCTGCTGCTTATGCCATTAGAAAAATTAGGCAGTTAACAGACGTTGAAACTGCTAGAACAGTTTATTTTAGTTATTTTCATAGTGTCATGTCGTATGGCGTCCTACTGTGGGGAACAGCGGCTGATATTGAAACTATATTCATTTTACAGAAACGAGCAATAAGAGCAATCTATAAACTAGGATCACGAACTTCCCTAAGAAATCTTTTTAAGGAGATTGATGTCCTGACAGTTGCATCTCAATATATTTATAATTGTATAGTTTTTGTACGTTGCAACATCAACTCCTTTACTAAACACGGTGACGTACACAATTTCAATACTAGAAATAAGACAAAACTTGTAATGCCACTGTTCAGGTTACAGAAGGTACTTGGTTCTTTCTTGGGGCAAGGTATACACTATTACAATAAAATACCAAATTCTGTACTAGATTTACCTTTAGATAAGTTTAAAAAACATGTGAAGTCTTTATTACTTATAAAAGGTTATTATACAGTCAAAGAATATTTAGATGATAAAACAGCCTGGTTATAATAAAAATCACATATTATATTTGAATCAATTTATTAAAATTATTTTTTATACTTTTTATACTGATATGACAGCCTTTATCAGCATTGTCCTACAGATAACAAACAGCGTTGCGTTAAATAGATCATTAAGTTTTTATTTAGAGTATCTTGAGTGTGTCATGCTCTCTTTACTGTCTCTGCGGTGGTGGCGTGTGCGTCGGGTCGTTACGTTCCCTAAAATATGGTTGAGCGAAGCGATGGCTGATTCATACGTCATGCTCGTGAACGGGTGCCGCCTGTGGAGGCTGGTCTGCTCTTGCATACTTATCTTATTTTTAGTATTATTAATTATAGTTTGACTTTGTTTTACCTAAACAATTTTTGACTTTTACTAGAGTACTGTAGTGGTGCTGTATGACATTGTGGAAATTGAAACTTTTACATAATTATCTGATGTAAATTTGTTAACTTACATTTTTTATTTTAACAGCATTGTCCTACAGATAACAAACAGCGTTGCGTTAAATACATCATTAAGTTTTTATTTAGAGTATCTTGAGTGTGTCATGCTCTCTTTACTGTCTCTGCGGTGGTGGCATGTGCGTCGGGTCGTTACGTTCCCTAAAATATGGTTGAGCGAAGCGATGGCTGATTCATATGTCATGCTCGTGAACGGGTGCCGCCTGTGGAGGCTGGTCTGCTCTTGCATACTTATCTTATTTTTAGTATTATTAATTATAGTTTGACTTTGTTTTACCTAAACAATTTTTGACTTTTACTAGAGTACTGTAGTGGTGCTGTATGACATTGTGGAAATTGAAACCTTTACATAATTATCTGATGTAAATTTGTTAACTTACATTTTTTATTTTGTTTTTTTACATGTTGTAATTGTCTTATATATATTTTTGTGTTTATTTGTAATGGAAAGTGTTCTGCTATGATAGGGCATTTTCCAATATTTTTGACGCTGTAAGGGAGAAAAGAGCTGGACACTTGCTGAGTTTCTTGCCGGTTCTTCTCAGTACAAGATCTCCCGCCCAGAGTAGATTTACGAACCGATGGCATAATGACATTCACAAGAGCTACTTGTAGCCTAAACTGAATAAATGATTTTGAATTTTGAATTTTGAATGATGTGTGTAAAGTTTTCTATTCTATTCTATTCTATGCATAGGAAAATACGAAACACTGTAAAAAAATATATTATTACAATGTCCCGTTTTAAGTAACAACAGAGTTGGTCACATCACATATGAGTTAACATTCGAGTGAGCATATCACACCGTCCGATAGGAAGTAACAATTTGCTATACGGTATTTATAAATTATAATACTCCTTCGTAGGGTTTTAAATACCGTTTAAAATTAGATAACGTTACCTTCATCATACGAAGATTACGTTAATAGCAAAGGTAACGTTATGCTTGGTATCGTTACCTGAGTGACATTTTTTACCAGTAAATTAACTAAACGTCTCTGTAGTCTAGTGGTTAAGACCACCGGTGTAGACCCAGAGGTCCCGGGTTCGATTCCTAGCGGGGGGCACATTGTGTACTCGGTTTGGTTGGTGGTAGGGCTGGTTTATCCGCCTGGCTAGCTACCATCGTCTTATTTAAATATGACGCCATAACATCAATATTTGCAGCATTGTTGTGTTTTGGCAGCTAGAGATAAGATAGCCAGTGCCTCAGTAAAATGAGGATCCCGGGTAAAGTGCGCTTCCACCATAGGCCTTATCGTCACTTAACACCAGGTGAGATGAAGCAGTGGCTTCATCTCACCTGGTGTTAAGTGACATTGATATATTTTACGACGATTTACGCGGATTGGATAAAGCGCATTAGGGAACGTATAAAAGTAACGTTACTGCATTAACGCTACCAATTTATCTCTAAAGAAATAACGTAACTTATACTTATAGTGTGAATTTGGTAACGGTATCAAGCCCTGCTACTCCGTGCTTCTGAAGGCACGTAAAGCCGTCGGTCCCGACTGCATTAGTAGTCGTTAACAACCACCGCATCGCACGACGCGGATTGGATAAAGCGCATTAGGGAACGTACAAAAGTAACATTACTTATCGATACTTATAGTGTGAATTTGGTAACGGTATCAAAGAGGAGCAGTCGTCCCTCCGTGCTTCTGAAGGCACGTAAAGCCGTCGGTCCCGGCTGCATTAGCAGTCGTTAATAACCACCGCACCGCACTAGTCCCGCGTGGTGGTAAACGGCCGTTCTCCCTGAGTGGTGTTTCCATCTAAAGGGAAGGCTTGTGTCCCAGCAGTGGGGACATAAAATGAACTGATCATGATTATAGATGTAGTCTAGAATGTTAGACAACCCTGCTATACACTACTTTAAAGTTTATACTGACACCCCCTACCAACCTTCCGGTTACAAAGTAGGTGTCAGACCTCCTTACGCAAGCGCAAGGGACCATCTACGTCAGGCCATAACGCCAGATCAGAACACGCCGGTACGCATCCTACATCCGGTACTTTTAAGACTAGTGTCTCAAGCTAGTCGCCCCGTGGACACGTATAGTCCACTACCTAATATCCAGATAGGTCACCGGAGCTGTAAGCTCGCTCACTTCTCGTTGCACTAAGAGAACAACTCGCAGAATGTTAGACAGTGAAGTTGAGTCACATGGCAGTTATTACCTCTTACATTTTAGGGCGACGGACGTTATGTTGCGCGGTGAGTGTGACAACACACGCTGTCAACCGGCACCGAAATAACTACACACAGAAATACGTGCGCGTACGCATTTATTTATATATCTAATCTGTATTTATACGCTTCGGTCCGCTGCATTGATCTTGGTGGGGCGTTCCTCGTTTGTAATTTAAATATTCGAATTACAGTTGCATGCTGGTTTGTTATTGTTCAGCCCGTAATGTGTTATTTGGTTACTAATTGGCAATTTTACAAAAGGCCTTAATTTTGGGCCTTTTCTAAATCGTCCATCATGTGCCGGTCGGTGACCTGATTTTGTTAATTTTCTTGTTAAGAAGAAGAGTAAAGGGTTGCACAAAAGATCCCGATGGGTCGAAGTGTTACTGGGAGAGGGAAACCTCAGCAGGCTCTACTAAGATAAGATAAGATCATAAGTCAACGTTTCGGAATATGACAGTATATTATGTACCCGAAGTGTTGAGAGAGGGAATCCTAAACAGGTCCTACTAAGACACCTAAGATTCGGAATAAGACAGTAAATTATGTACCTACATTCACATATGAGATCCTGAATTCGTCACATCATCGCGCCAATATGAATATCGCATGCTAGTAGTGGGTACCTACCAATCGATTCCATTCACTCGAATAATTTCGGTCAATCAACGGGTGCTAAAGGGGAGGTGCGGGGAGGGGGGGTTCTGGCACAGCATCAAAGTGCATCGGATGAACTCGTATCAGGTGTTAAGCTTTCCGTTGTATATTTACACCTATATAAATAGGGGGTCGTAGAATATAATAGAATAAAATACTTTATTGTACATATAAAAAAACACATACATTTTAACAAAGAAAATTAAAATTAAAATTGGAGTCGTACAAAGGGCGGCCTTATCACTAAAAGAGATATCTTTCAGGCAACCTAGGGGTGGAGAGGATTGATAATAAATAAGATGGAGGCGTTAAAAAAAAGTTTCGTGGCTGTATACTGCACGGAGAAATTTAGGTTGTCAATCCATTATGTTCGTTCTATATTATTATGCGATAGCGAGCAACGAGCAATATTATATTTGACTAGCGGCCGCTCGCGGTTTCACCCGCGTGGTTCCCGTTCCCGTAGGAATATCGGGATAAAAACTATTCTATGTGTTAATCCAGGTTTTAAACTGTATGTATGCTGAATTTCATCCAAATCCGTTCAGTAGTTTTTACGTGAAAGAGTAACAAACATCCATCCATACTTACAAACTTCCGTGTTTATAATATTAGTAGGATAAAAAATATTATGAGCGACTTTTTCGGAGAGAGTTTGCTGATTGGCATTTACAGACGGCATTTACAGCCTCACCGGGCTTTTTTGGGGGCGGCGACAAACATAAGGGTTCCTCTATCTATATATCTGTAAATTGTGTATTGTTATGTGATAACAAAAAAAAAATGTTTTTTCTTTCTTTTATTTCTTTTCTCAAGCCGTGTAAAACGAAGCACCGTCAGAGGTAGGGTTGCCAACTATTTTTTAAAAAGAAATTAAAGTAAATCTATCACTAACTATTATAAAAAAAGGATTTAACGAAAAAATTAAGTATTTTCCAAATTTATTTATTTAAGCGTTATGTTTCGTTTCACTTCACCTGAGTCTGAGTATCAATTAGTAGTTCAGAAATTAAGTCAACGGGAATATTTCGTTCAAACGCACGCATTAGTCGGAAATAAAGTACCTATTTTCCATACTTTATTTTTATTAAAAAGAATAAAGTATGGGGATTTTAAAGTATGGTTGACAACCCTAGTCAGAGGTTTTCTGAGAGAATATCATCGCGCACTAGTGTCCCCGTTCTCTACTAGATTCTCCTAGGTGTTCGGATCGGATCGGATATAAAATGCTGGTCTGCCGTACTGCATTGTATCAAAATAAGTATCCAAATAAAATAATTTAATTAATCTGTCTATTACAAATATTCATTAACTAGCTGACCCGGCGGACTTCGTACCGCTTTTACAGTATCTATGACAACAAAACAAACCAATCGTATTTCTATGTATTTATCATTAAGCAATTTTTTTCTTCTTCTAGCAATAAATATAGCCTATGTTACTCAGCGCTAATGTAGCATTCTAATGATAAAAGATTTTTTCAAATCGGTTCAGTAGTTTTTGAGTTTATTCGTTACAAACAAAAATACATTTATTTTTATACCTAGCACGGCAAATGACTCCATACCACCTGATGTTAAGTGGAAATGGAGTCCAGACGCGAAGACAACTGGTGCAGCATCAGTCAACCTCACTATGCCGGCCCACATCATAGGAAGGAGGGAAAACGTGTGCTGGTAGACTATTCCATCTTTTGGAGGTGCGACAAAGAAACGAGTCACCAAATTTCTTTGTGCGCTAAATACAACGCTTTCCTCTTTAAATATTTGTGTAAGTAGATAAGTATGCGCATGACACCTCCGTAGCCGCAGGCACACACAGACTTTGGGCGGCACAACTCTGAGGTCTCGGGTTCGATTCCCCGTCGGGTCAATGTCGAAAACGAACTTTTCGATATTGTGTTAAGTCTGGGTGGTTGTGGTACCGTCGTTGTACCTGATTTCCATAAAACGAGTGCTTTAGCTACTTACCTTGGGATCAAGACAATATATGAGATGTTGTCTAATATTTTATTTAAAAAAAACGTTAATTAAATATAGATGGTAGATAGATGGTGGTGATAGATGGTAGGCGTTTTGTTTCATTTTATTTTTCATAAATTCTATGCTACTTACAGTAGTATTATTCATACTAAGAAACATTTAGTTGGCAAGTAACTTTATTTTTTAATCCTTTAAGGTTTTAAGCAGTGTTACCGTATACAAATATAATTTTGGTCATAAATATTCAGACGATTCCAACCTTGTTGGGGATTGGAGGGATTCCAGTGAATTGTGCCGTCGGCGTCGCGGTTATGCTCCGAAGCTGCGCGCGATCTTTACAGAGCCCGGGACCTACGAAACTTTTGAGCTTTGAATTTTCGAATTTTGTCGAGCTCGATGACTATCTTGCAATTTAATTAAAGTGGCACCAGTTTTCAGCAGGATCCACTGATCGACTTTATTTTTCTTAAATCAAAATAATATCAGTAAGCAACTGGTTTTAATTTTTTTTTAAAGTACAGTAAAAAATATATATGCCTATAAAAAAAATTCAGTGCCTACGTCAGCCTTCCCGGTAGCATAATGGGCAATTGGTCAGTGCAGCCGCCCGGATTGCGGAAGACAGGTTCGGTTCCTGGCTGGGTCGGGTAGGCATTTAATTTTTTTCACTGATTTGTGTAAATATTTAAAACCAGTTGCTTACTAGGCACTCTGCCTGATGGGGATGATTTGGGGGAATTTTTTTATTTATAGTTAGAGTACCTAGTTATAGTTTATAGTTTTTTGTAAGTTTAATTTTAAGTAGTTTAATTATTATGTATATGTCTGTATATTTAATTCAGCTTCAGTGCAGCAATTAGCGCTTAAAAATAATAAAGTTAAATCAATTGAAATGAAACAACTTTTACGGATATTTTACACATTACTTATTTAATGTAGTCTCCCTATGACCACGGACCCTGCAAAGGGTTCAAAACGTCAGGATAAACATTAAATAAGTAATGTGTAAAATAAACGCGAGTAGATCCGTAAAAGTTGTTTCATTTCAATGTGTAGTGTTCGCGTAAACTTTAGAAAACAATATAAAATCAATCATCTTTAGCGACAATTAAATACAGACGACCTACTTTCTAGCTGTCATCTCGCTTTAAAAAAAAACTATGTTATTTTTTGGCGACGAAAACTGTGTCGAACACTGGGTTTATAGTGTGGGACACTGTGCCACTATCCTATATAAATAATATGCTGGTCCATCAAGAAAGTAAGCGTATCCTCAGATTTTCCACAAACCTCTTAACTTACTAACCACCGATGACGGAGACATGTTTTATTTCCGTCATATTTTTATATTCGTTGGCATAGCTGCGGTATTTCGGATTAAAAATAAAATTTGTCGTTTGCAGTCAGCTGCCGTCTTCGAATAAAATAAATTATAAGTATACTTTTAGTAAATAGTTCCAGGAATCTTCATACTTCTTCACGTAAAATAGATAGATAGGTACTGTAGTGATCGGGACTGCTCGGAGGCGCGGACCTACTGGCAGCCGTCGCGTTCTGCCTTCTTGTATTTAAAATACGACGACACGCGGTGTAAAACAAAAGAAGAGGACTTGGACATCAAACGCGGGAACGGCAACATTCTATTAATTATTATGTTCATGTTTTTCTGAATACCAATATAATAT
Organism: Eudonia lacustrata; assembly: GCA_947562085.1. NCBI lineage: Eukaryota > Metazoa > Arthropoda > Insecta > Lepidoptera > Crambidae > Eudonia > Eudonia lacustrata. Next base: position 5,807,382 of record OX387328.1, read on the forward strand.
TAATCAATTAAGGTGTCTCATTCTATCTTACGCCCCCAAATATAAAGAGACGCCTTGCGTTATAAATGAGGACCCCTCTGGTCCTTACACATGGTGGAGGCGTATTTACGTATTTTCTGTCTCATTCATTGTGTACCAAGAAATATGCTACAAATAATTTTCTTACGCGACTCTGTCAATGATATTAAATAAAATATATAAACCTTAACATTTTTGACTAGAGTCAAAGTACCTAATTTAATTGTTATCTAGTAACTATTTAGTTAAAGATCTTTGTACTTGCCTTATGCATAGAAAGTTTCATTAAAACTAGCTTTAGTTTAATAAAATTGGAACTTCAAAGTTTATATGAGATGATATTATAATGTAAGCTCATAACATAATATAAAGTTTTTGTAAATAGGATAATTTCAATACCTTAACAGGGTTCACGTTTTGGTTTCAAAAATTTTTTTGTACCACCTTTATACTACATGCGCCTTACAAATAAACAAAGAATTAACTTCAAATAGTTATTACATGTTTTGTTCCCGTCGTGTAGAAGTAATTTTCAATTAGTGTAAAAGAGACAAAACACGGAATAACTATATTCGAAGCTTAATTCTCTGTTTACTTGTTTTTTTATATAGGTATAAAAAAAAGGTACCCTTACTATTTGCCTTTTTTATGATTGCATACGGTGCGGTGGCGACATATTTAAAGAACAGCACATAACTTTCGCCGACACATGCATCATCATCATTATCATCAGCCATACTAGTACACTGCTGGACATAGGCCTCTCCAAGTGCACGCCACCGAGCACGATCCGCAGCCACTCTCGTCCAGCTCTTGCATGCATAACATTTTAGAATTAATGTATATAGTTTTTTTTTAATTTATTTAACTTAACTTAACACTATCATTAAAGTAATTCCCAATTCGATAACAAAGTAGAAAATTATAAATTACATTGAACACTTATAATATAAACATTCAGCTTAAAAAGAATCTGCTTTTATAGATTCAATAATATTTAAATTCAATAACACAAACTCAAAATATTATAATTTATCGTAAATGTAGAGAATCGTTAATTAGAAAATAATTGTACTATATTATGTTATTAACCTCAATGGACCTGGCTCACATTGTTGTACAGTGCCTTCACATGGGAATGGGCGTAACCCTGTGTGTGACCTGTTCTAATCGACCCTACTCGTGGGAACACTATGGAAAATAAAGAAAAATCTCTCAACCTGAAAAACCTCAAAACAGAATACTAGCCCAACAAGTTTTTTACAAATCTTTCTTTACTAGGACAAGAACTCTGTCACTGAACAATCTCGAAAACCTAACACCAGTTGATCCGGAAATTTGCACACTCACAACAACTAACAGGGAACAATGGACAAAAGTATCTGAAAGAAAAAGGCAACGTGAAAGTCCTGAAACAAATAAAGCCCAAAAACAAAAAAAACTCGATACCTACTGGCTGAGCCAACCTACACCAACTTCAAATAGATTCTCCGAGCTAGATAGTGATACGGAAGACACACAAACAAATGAAATCGTTGAAAAACCTGCTAAGGCTCCGCCCTTATATGTAGACCGAGTCAGTAATATTCAACCATTACTAAAAATGCTTGATGCGGTAGCTGCAGACAACTATGAACTGAAAGTTCTCCGTAATGAACAAGTAGAATACAACCTAAATCTACAGAACTATATACAAAAATAGTCAAAAACTTGCAAGAAAAAAATACAGAATTTTATACCTACAAGCCCAAACAGGATCGCTGTTTCAAAGTAGTCCTCAAAAACCTCCACACCACCACTGACATAGAAGAAATAAAAACTAAAAAAATAAAAGTAAATGGAATAAATATTTGGAATGCCAAACAAAGGAATACCAAAAAGCCATTACCAATATTCTTCATTGAAATAGAATCCAACAGCAAGAATAAGAATATCTATAACATGAAAAGTTTACTGCACTGTAGAGTCATTTTTGAACCTCCAAGACCTAAACGGGAAATGCCACAATGCGGCAATTGCCAACAATATGGGCATACAAAAAAATACTGTTTTAGGAAGCCCAAATGCATAAAATGTGCTGGAGACCATGCATCGTCCCAATGCGAACGTAAAGAAAGGTCGGACTCGGTCAAATGTATATTTGCGACGGTAACCATCCCGCAAACTATAAAGGCTGCTCAATATACAAGGAGCTCCAGAAATCCAAATATCCATATATAAATATGGTTGAGGACAACCAGCAAAACACCGACAGACAACAAACATCAAACATCAACTAGACAAGGTGGATAATGCTAGGCAACAAGACCAACCATCATATAAGCAAGCAATGAATCCTCGCACGCACCCGCTAGCAAGCAAAGTCCAAAGGAATCACCAAACGACCAACCAAACAACAATGAAATGAAAGAAATTATAAATACTATGACACAACTAATGCAACAATTAACTTCAGTAACAAATTTTCTAATGGAAATCATGACCAAACTAACACATTCAGTTCGTTAAAAATAGCCCTTTGGAACGCCAATGGGTTGTCACACCATGTCCTAGAAGTAGAGACATTCTTAAAAACAAATAAAATTGATATACTGCTGGTATCTGAAACACATTTTACGAAAAAAAATTACCTCAAAATCTTTAATTACAAATTCTACCAAACAATGCATCCGGATGGTACGGCACACGGGGGATCCGCCATTCTCATTAAGAATAACATCAGGCATCATGAAGTGGAACCATTTAAAACTCCAGAGATACAAGCCACAAGTGTTGTCGTCGAAGATTGGCGAGGACACTTGACTGTTACTGCACTGTATTCTCCTCCAAAACATGCGATCAAAAAAGAAGACTATGTCAATTTCTTCAAAACGCTAGGTCCAAGGTTTATAGCAGGTGGAGATTACAACTCCAAAAACACTCAATGGGGTTCCCGATTAACAACGCCCAAAGGGCGTCAATTACTAGCAGCCATAAATGATTAACACCTAGATACAATATCTAATGGAGAACCAACTTACTGGCCGACTGACCCAAAAAAAATCGCGGATCTGGTAGACTTCAGTGTCATAAAGGGGATCCCTACAGACTGCTTCAAATGTACTTCCCTTCAAGACCTTTCATCTGACCATAGTGTAGTTCTACTAGAAGTTTCCCAGGAATTCGCACATGTTAAACCTGCAGCAAGGTTACACGGACGTAAGACCAACTGGGATAAATTCCGCTCCATAGTAGAGTCCACTATTAAAATCAATCTGCCTCTTAAATCCGAAAAGGACATTATGACATCGGTTGAACACTTCAACGAGTGTGTCCAAAATGCTGCTTGGGATAGTACTCCTGCTACCACGAAATACACGAAACCAGACTGCTCAAAGCCCATTCGAGAACTAGTAGCTGAAAAAAGACAGGCTCGTAAATTATGGCAAACTACTAGATTCCCCAGAGACAAAACACGGCTGAACTACCTAACGGCTAAACTTAAACAGCTACTGCGCACTGAAAAGAATGAAAATGTACAGAACTACCTGCGTAATATGGATGCTACGGCTGCTAGTGACTACTCATTCTGGAAAGCAACCCAGAAACTCAAAAGACCCGTTGCCCCTAATCCTCCGATACGCAGGAAGGATGGTTCCTGGGCAAAAAGTGACGCAGAGAAAGGTGAAGCCTTTGCTTCTCATCTAGCAAATGTTTTCGTACCGAACACTGCCCAGAATACATCGAAAACCAACAGTGAAGAACTCATTAACTCCCTTAAGGAAACTTATCAACTCAACCTGCCAATAAAAAGAATTAGAATGCAAGAGGTTATGGAAACAATTAGAAATCTAAAGCAACATAAAGCTCCAGAATACGATTTAGTCACTGCAAAATTACTCCGCGAAATACCTGAAATTGCAATAAAATTTTTGACACACCTGTTTAACTGCATACTAATCAGAGGCATCTTCCCACCACAATGGAAGGTAGCACAAATCAAAATGATACTCAAACCTGGCAAAGCTCCTGAAGATGTGTCTTTCTATAGACCGATCAGTTTACTACCTATTCTTTCAAAAGTAATGGAAATACTTTTTTTTAAACGAATAAACTCAGTAATAACTGAAAATAAAATCATACCTGACCACCAATTCGGCTTTAGAAAAAATCACGGCACGATAGAACAGGTGCACAGATTGGTGGAAGAAATACATAAAGCTTTCGAAAACAAGAAATATTGTTGCGGGGCATTTCTGGATATTTCTCAGGCATTCGACAGAGTTTGGCACGAAGGCTTACTATACAAAATAAAAAACAAACTCCCGACAAACTATTACATATTCCTAAAATCATATCTTGCGGACAGGTTTTTCTATGTTAAGCAGGGAAAAGATACAACCGAACTCCACAGGGCTCACGCAGGAGTGCCACAAGGAAGTGTGCTGGGGCCGATTCTCTATCTGATTTTTACCTCAGATTTGCCCATGACAGACGGCGTCGTGATCGGCACGTTTGCTGACGATACTGCTGCATTAACTGCCCATGCTGAACCGGCACAAGCAAGTAACATGCTTCAACGCTCCCTGGACAACATCTCAGAATGGCTAACCACCTGGAGAATAAAAGCAAACGAGACAAAGTCGGTACAGGTGACCTTTACAACGCGACACGAAACATGTCCCCCTGTATCGCTTAACAGAACACAGATACCCCAAGCAAATGAAGCCAGATATCTTGGACTTTATTTGGATCGACGTCTTACCTGGAAAAAACATATATTCACAAAACGGAAAGCATTGGAAATCCAACTAAGGAAAATGTACTGGCTGCTCGGTGATAAATCACAGTTGTCCCTGGGAAACAAACTGCTATTATACAAATGTATTCTGAAACCAATCTGGACGTACGGAGTACAACTCTGGGGCACAGCCTCCAATTCAAACCTGGAAATACTACAAAGGTTCCAGTCCAAAATGCTGAGGATAATTACTAATGCTCCTTGGTTCATACTAACAAACAGCTACACCACGACCTTGACGTCAAAACAGTTCAGGAAGAGATCAAAAACTCATTGAAATCATACAGGAACAGACTAGACAATCACCCAAACATACTAGTTACGCACTTAATGAAAGGCAACGCGACTTTCAAGAGGCTAAAAAGAAAGTCCCCAAGAGACCTATAGGGAATATCATACATGAAGGGATCACGTCACTGGACTGACTGCCCAGCAAGACTATTTACAATTTCTTAACCTTTAGCTGAATGTTCATATGGAACAGATTGCAAGACAACAATAAAAAAAATAAAAAAATATTATGTTATTATTACTTATAGCACAATATAGATAATGTCATCATCATCATCATCATCTCAGCCAAAAGACGTCCACTGCTGGACAAAGGCCTCCCCCAAGGATATGAGGGGTATTTGCCGTAATCGCCACGCTTGGCAGGCGGGTTGGCGATCGCAGTAGGTTGAGGGTAACCTCAGAGAGATGCTGCTGCCCATCCCATCATAGATAATGTAACTCTAGTAAATTCAGGCATATGGCAAACAAAGAGATCGACCCTTTCTGCAACACTGTTAAGTGTGTGCAGGGTGCGTCGTGCGTGTCAGCGGCGCGAAAAAATAAATGAATGCAAAAAAAATATTAGATTTGATTATAATCAAAATATAATAAATAATTAAAGCGGGCTGCACTTGGCAGGGCCTCAACCGAGGTGCGAACTGCAGCACGTCGGCGGCCAAGTGGTGGCAGTTAAAGTAATGGATGGCGATTATCCGGGCGGATTGTAGGCGATGCAATAATGATATATCTCGGCGAGTTTACTGCGTCCGGCGTTATACGCTGCCGGCTATTAATAAGAATATGTTTTAAAAATATAAGGGTGCAATTTTTGTAAAAAATATTTTGATATACTTTTTTTTCTTTAGAAACAAAATCTGCAATTGGTATTCTAAGATGTAGTCTTCTGTCTTCTGAGCCATGATGCAAATTACATAATGAAACTACCTATTATACCTTCTAATCTATCTGGTCGGTCTTAACGAAAGACAATAACATAAAATATATCTCCTTTATCTTCTATCTATCTATTTAAATACTCGTATATAAAATTCTCGTGTCACATGTTAAAAAATTCAAAATTTCAAAATTCAAAATCATTTATTCAGTTTAGGCTACAAATAGCTCTTATGAACGTCATTTATGCCATCGGTTCGTAAGTCTATCTACTCTGGGCGGGAGATCTTGTACTGAGAAGAACCGGCAAGAAACTCAGCAAGTGTCCAGCTCTTTTCTCCCTTACAGCGTCATAAATATTGGAAAATGCCCTATCATAAAAGGACACTTTCCATCACAAATAAAAACACAAAATTTAAAGGACAGTCACAACATGTAAAAAAAAACACAAAAAAGAAAAATAATTAAAAATATTTAAGTTTGCAAAAACATCATTTACCAGTATAATTTTTTACAATGTCATACAGTACTAGTAAAAGTCAAAAACCTGTTTTAAGAAAAAAAACAAAGTTAAACTATAGTTAAAAATAATAAAAATAAGTACGCTAGAGTAGACCAGCCTCCACAGGCGGCACCCGTTCACGAGTATGACATATGAATCAGCCATCGCTTCACTCAACCATATTTTAGGGAATGTAACGACCCGACGCACATGCCACCACCGCAGAGACAATAAAGAGAGCATGACACACCCAAGCTACTCTAAAATCAAAACTAATTGAAATGTTCAACGCAAAGCTATTTGTTATCTGTAGGACACTGTTTATAGAGTTTATCATATCAGTATAATTTGTTATTATAAAAAGTAGTAAAGTATGCGTTTTCTATTATAGCCAGGCTGTTTTATCATCTAAATATTCTTTGACTGTATAATAACCTTTTTTAAGTAAAGAAGACTTTACATGTTTTTTAAACTTATCTAAAGGTAAATCTAGTACAGTATTTGGTATTTTATTGTAATAGTGTATACCTTGCCCCAAGAAAGAACCAAGCACCTTCTGTAACCTAAACAGTGGCATTACAAGTTTTGACTTACTTCTAGTATTAAAATTGTGTACGTCACCGTGTTTAGTAAATGAGTTGATATTGCAACGTACAAGAACTATACAATTATAAATAAATTGAGACGCCACTGTCAAGACACCAATTTCTTTAAAAAGATTTCTTAAAGAAGTTCGTGAACCTAGTCTATAGATTGTTCTTACTGCTCGTTTTTGTAAAATAAATATAGTTTTAATATCAGCTGCTGTTCCCCACAGTAAGAGGCCATACGACATAACACTATGGAAATAACTAAAGTAAACTGTTCTAGCAGTTTCAACGTCTGTTAACTGCCTTATTTTTCTAATGGCATAGGCAGCAGAACTGAGTTTGCCGGCCAATTTCGATATATTCCATTGAAGTTTTGAGTCAAGGGTTATACCTAAGAAAACTGTTGAGTCTACCAAATCTAATCGATCGCCGTTTATTCTTATATCGGTTGGTTTATTCTTGACATTTGGTAGTCTAAAATTAATACATTTTGTTTTTTTAGCGTTAAGCTGCAAATTATTAACAGTAAACCAACTGAGTACATCTGAAAGAGCTTTGTTTACATCGTCGTAATTATTCGTACACCTAGTTACATTAAAAATGAGTGAAGTATCATCTGCAAATAATACGATTTCACAGAAGTTCTCTACAAAGAATGGCAAGTCATTAATATAAATCAAAAACAGAAAAGGACCAAGAATGGAACCTTGTGGAACTCCCATTTTTACATGAGAGTTAGTTGCCATACTCTACCGAAACGGCTCGATCGATTTTTATGAAATTTTATATGTATATTCAGTAGGTCTGGCAATCGGTCGTAGTCTATTTTTTATAAGTGATAAGGGTGATGTTTAAGTAGTTTTCCAATACAAAATGATCCTCGCTGTGAAACATGCGATTTGTTTGTTTTGTTTACATAGAAACCGTCAAAGCGATACGAAGTCCGCTGGGTCAGCTATTTTTATATAAATAAAGAATATGATGTGCCTACACAATAAATGCGATGTACAAAAATCATTGCTAAATTGAATCATAAACTAAAATTTATTCAACTATTTAGTTGGAGTATGTACAATTTAAATTTAGAATTAACTTCAGTTCTCAAAACAAAAAAGCTTTAGTTATGCTCATGAAGCTGTAGATATATGATTAAGCTACTACGAGCTTTAATATAAAGGTAGAACGAACTCTTTCTCTACGCAACGAGACGGCGCGTAACTTAACTGTATAAACTGGCCACATGCAAAAAGAAAAACAAAGGGAGGCCATCATCGATTAAAAAAACAAACAAAAGGTTCGATATTCGAAAAGCTCACGCATCGTAAGTAGGTCGGGCGCGCGTCACGGCGGGCGGCTGACGTCACGCGGCGTGACGTCGTCGGCGCCCCTCCCCCAGTCACGCCTCGCTCGGGTGGTATGCACGGATCGCTCGAGCACTTGATATCGATTGCTAAACACTTGCACAAATCCTTTTTTTTAGTTTAACAACGTTTTTTTCGCATCATCTCATCAGCTTAGCCGAAATAATGTTTAATGTCTTTAGCTAAATTATTGGCATTTTTAGGCAAAAAAAACAAAATGGCAAATCTAAACTTAGACATTTTTTATTTGCTTGGGGAAATGCCTTACGCACTCTCCTTCGTCTTGGGAACTTTCAAGGGACTGGGGAAACCCCAAGGGTAAGATCTTTTGCATATTTATGTGGAAAGGATCGAAGGTAGACAACAGTCTAAGCTTGCAGACAAAATTACACATTACACATGGTATAACTAACTGTACCTAGCAAAGTCCACTAAATTGTCCTTACCCTTGTTTATCTTTGCTTAGTTTAGGTAAAGAAGTGACAAATGAAACGTAAAAATACAAAAGCAGCAAACAAATAGTTCAAGTAGTACCAACATTGAAATGCTTGCCAAATATTGGTTTGCCGAAGAAAAACACGCAAACATTTGTGACAGCTTGTGGCAAATTAATACACCAAGGTATTTTGACAAATAGGCTGGTCACTACTAGACACGGTTAAATTTAGAATACCGAAAACGATTATGAATAAAAATAATAGGCTATGCATCTTCGTAGTCTAGATATTTGGTCTAGGTTCGTAGTAGATAGTGTATAGAAATACCTCAGAAACATAACTGAAGCTGTTCTCAGAAAGAAAAAATTTAGTTTCTGTCGAAACGGCAGATGGTGAAAAGTTTTCCTTCGACTCTTCAAAGGAAAAACTACGTGACGTGATTTATGGCGAATTATGGCGTCGCTATTACGTTGCGTTGCCTAGATGGCGCTTAACACACTCTGCAAACAGGAAAGCAAAATTAAATGTATTTTTTGAAGATATATCTCAGTTTTCTTGTTATTTGGATTAATTAAATGTCTATAGTAAAACTGATGATATTATAGCATCATATAGAAAATTATGACCATTTGAAAATAGCAGACCTATAAAGAACCTATTGTGCTAGGACTTAGCATTAGCAGTATTACAGGATTATCTTCTATATGTCCTACTGACAACTACGACAAGTAAATAAATAAAATATACAAATCTACATGTAGCTACAGTGCTACGTGCTACGAATGATTCGTAGTCTGTCGTAGATTTACTAAAACCTCTTGTTACTTACCTGTGATTTCTTAAGCGGTAAATGCAAGGAGACTTTACTCCTAGATACACTCATGACTAGAGTAGTAGCACCCTCAGAACAATAACAGTTATAAGAAAAAGCTAGTGCGATTCGCTAATGCCGAACATAAAAGATAACTAAATAAAATTATGGATAAATAATAAATGGAAATAAATTACTTACATATTATTTATGAAAGTTTCCAAAATGGAAATTTTTGTAAATAAATAAATTATTGTACCAAAAATATATAAAACAAAATATATTTTTTTAAGTTTTTTTTTGGCTTGTGGGTTAGCATTTGGCTTTGTAAAGTGACTATAAGGCAGAGGTGAAAGCACACTTCACCCAGAATCCTCAATTACTAAGGCGCAGACAGATAACAACAATGCAAAATCAAATTTCAATGTCAATTTTTTTGACCTTACACATCTTAGACATGGCTTCGTTACGCAAACTCTTGTCTTGGTCAAGATTTTATACAGAGAAGCTGCAAGAAAAATTGCCAGTAATATTTCTTTCTTCGGCATTGTGTTACGGCAGAGAATTTTACGGGATGGTAGATACTTGGTCGCCCAATGTAACCACAGTGCCACAGAACAATTGAATTTCTATTGTGTCTGGTTTAAGAACAACTGAGTAGACTAAGAGGCAAGTGGTCTGTATTTGTTGCTGAAGACTAAACTTAGTTGCTGACTGCTATTTTTAACCGACTTCAAAATAGGAGGAGGTTACTCAATTCGACTCGTTTATTTTTTTAATGATTAAAGAAGTAAATGTCAATCACTGGTTCGTGTCGAACCTACTAACCAATGGATTTTTTTGTCCGAAATAAAATATTTTGAAGAATTTGATTTTTAAATTTGAAAACTGTCGTACACTGATAAATAGGGTGAAGCCACCAGTTTATGTAACAAAAACCCTATCCGATCCGTAAAGGTTAATAGGTATTGAAGTTCAGTTCTATATGCGTCATTTTTTTTAAATATTAAGTAAAAAAAATTTTACCCCCATAAAAAAATTGTTAAATGACAAAACTAAACTGGCAATACTTTTGTCGGCATAAAAAAATATGATTCATTCAAAATAAAAGAGTTATCGTAATTTAAAACGTAAATTTTTTGTACCGAAATTGCTCAAATTACCTACCCCAAAATTATGCTAATTTTATAAATGTGACCACACTTTCCATCAATGGCGAGCGGCGCCAAGCCAAAGATCCTACTTACCGAAGTGCCCACTTCGGTAGGTAGGAATTTCGGTACAAAAAACTTGCGTTTTAAATTACGATAACTCTTTTATTTTCATGAATAATATGTTTTTATATTTTTTTTTGTAATCCAGGTTATAAACTATCTGTATGCCGAATTTACGTGAAAGAGTAACAAACATCCATCCATACATACAAACTTTCGCGTTATTATATTAGTAGGATATTTTTTAAATTAAGGTTTTTCAATTTTCTTAGCATCTATTAACGTTAACACTATAAAAATTGTACGGCAGTGTGTTTGTTTTGCTAGCTAGATATAACAGATCTGTAAAAGAAAAAAAGCAAGTAGGCTTGTTTCAAGCCAAAGTTACAGAAACAAAAGTTCAATTTAGCAAACAAAAAAAGAAGTCAGTCGAAAAAAAAATATTATGCCTTATAGACACAAAATTAAAAATCATTGTTATTACTTAAGTAACATAGTCTTAATTAAATGTGTATAAAAATATTAACATCCGGTATTGAGTTTTGGAAGTAACACACTTATTAATGAGTTAAAAAAAACGTCAATTTCATAGGTAAGAACAAGCGACTAAATTTTTTTAAGTGTGATTATCCTAAAATTAAACTAGCGTTAAGTGAAATTAATTGGAATAATGTTTTTTTGCATGACGATATTAATAATAATGTTGAGTCTTTTTACGGTGAACTTAATAAAATTTTACAACAGTTTACCTCTAAATCGAGTGATAAGGGTAAGAACTTTCCTAATTGATTCAACAATGGTTTAAAACGTTGTGTTGGAGAAAAGCTTAAATTTCACAAGTTATTTAAGAAATACGGCAACCCGAGGGATTATGATGCCTTCGATCTCTTACGTAAGCGTAGTAAAAGGTTGATAAAAGATTGCCATAATACCTATATCAAATCATTAGAAGATTCCTTGCATGACAATATTAAACACTATTGGGGTTACGTCAATAATAAGAGACGCTCTAGCTTTTCCATTCCCCAGACGGTAAGACATGGTGATGTTGTTGCGACCGACCACAGGAGTGCTTGCGAGCTATTTTCTGATTATTTCAGTTCTGACTTCGAACAACCATCAAGCGATGTGACACATAATGTATCCCCTGGTAATGATATGCAATTTATGAAACACAATTATTCCATCAGCGGAGTTGTAGTAAATGAATCCGATGTTTTAGCTAAGTTAAAAAAACTGGATGTCAACAAAGGAGCTGGCCCGGATGGTCTTCCTCCAGTGTTTGTAAAACGTTGCTGTGATGAGCTGGTTGTCCCTCTTACGCTATTGTTTAATGCATCTTTACGCTCAGGTATCTTTCCGGATTACTGGAAGATTGCACACGTTGTTCCGGTTTTTAAATCGGGTGACAAGACTAAGTGTCAAAATTATCGCCCTATTAGTTTGTTGTCCTGCATTGCCAAGATACTTGAATCTATTGTTTATGATTTTCTTTACAATCATGTTAAACCATCAGTATCGCCTCTTCAACACGGATTTGTTAGTAATAAATCGACTACAACAAATTTGCTTGAATATAAAAACTATATTTGCTCTTCTTTTGCGTGCAACTCGCAAGTGGATGCAGTATATACTGATTTTTCCAAGGCATTTGACAAGGTTGACCATTTAATACTCTGCAGGAAACTTGAGATGTTTGGAGTTCACGGAGATCTGCTGCGTTGGCTAAAATCTTACCTCGAGCAAAGGAGTCAATTGGTTGCACTCAAGGGCATTGTCTCATCGCCGGTTGCGGTGACGTCTGGGGTTCCACAGGGACCATTACACAGGGACAAATGAGACCATTTGGGTCCCTTATTATTTATAGTGTTCATCAATGACTTGGTGGACCGCTTGAAGTGTCCATGTTTGTTGTATGCCGATGACCTAAAGATATACTCCAAAGTCACGAGTCTTAAGGATGCTATTAACCTCCAGCGGGACCTCGATTCGCTTTCTGACTGGTGTGTAAATAATAGAATGTTCCTTAATGTTGACAAGTGCTTTGTTATATCTTTCACAAGAAAGATTAATAAAATAAACTTTGAGTATGCTTTAGGAATCCACACATTGACACGCAACGTTACCGCAAAGGACTTAGGAATTATATTTGATGCAAAACTTTCTTTCCGTGATCATTACGAGTATATGTAGTACGTGTATAGAGCTTCCCGTAACATGGGATTTATATGCAGGACTACCAAGGCTTTCAAAAAACTTACAAGTTTTATTTATTTATATTGCGCAATTATTCGTAGTTTATTAGAGTACAATTCAGTCGTCTGGTCTCCATATTACGCTGTTCACGTTAATCGTATTGAGCAAATTCAAAAGCGCTGCCTCAGAATTGTTTCGTTTAGATATAACCTCATACGATCGCACAAGACGTACCAAGATCGGTTGATTAAATTCTCGTTGTCGACATTGGTAAATCGTCGTGAGCGTACTTATCCTTCTTTCTGCACAAAATTTTGCACAGTTTTGTAGATTCTCCTTACTTGCTTTCACTTATGCACCTTAATACTAACTATCGTTCACGTAATCCAAATACATTTGCGCTTAACGTATATCGTAATAACACTTCTTTTTACAATCCATTGGTTCGTATGTGTCGCCGGTATAATGAGCTCATTAAACAAAATGCTGACATTGATATCTTTTGTGGCAACTTAAGACGTTTTTTATTTAGCATCCGCAAACTATTTCCTTAATCCAGTTTGGCAATCTAAAAAGTTTCTTGTTTATTGTTTGTTATATCGTATCTTTAATAATTATAATCTGTAATTCTATTTGTTAATTTACTTGGTTTACTTTTCATGCCTATAATAATAATGATGATAATGATTAATAATTGAAAATTAATTCTATTTGGTAAATTTTAATTAAGTTTTAATTGTTTTAGTTCTGAAATTATTACTATGATGAATTATGTTAAATTTATTTATTGATTTTGATATTGTTTGTGTTGTGACGTTTATTACTTGTAACCATAGTTTATGTTACAGACGCATTTTATTGGGTTATAGTCTGTTCCAATTTTTTCAAGTTTCCTCAATATTATTGTATTTACTGACTGTAATCTGTTATGTGTTGTAATAAATAAATAAATAAAGGTAAAGTCCCAATATATTAAAAACAATGAACCTACCTCCAGCTCAAATGTGATAGCGTAGATGTTGGTGTTGTGGGCGCAGGTCGCCGCCGTACCGGGCGCGGCCGGATCCTGCCCCGGCGCCGCCGCCCGCGCCGGACCGGCAGCCGTCTCTCAAGGAGAAGAAGCCTTTACTGAAGGGGCCTAGGCCGGTCGCCTCCAGTGTCTCCGGTAAGTGTAGCAGCAAAAATATTTTTAGTTTATTCCTTACGGATAAGAACTTTTTCTATCTATATAAGAAGCTTTGCCTGAGGAACTCGAAGGAGCAGTGGTTAACGCGCCCGTCCTGCTAGTGTTGAGGTTAAGCCACTTTCGCAAAGGCCGGTCATCGGGATGCCATCCCCTCTAGAAATCTTCAAAGAATGTTTCGTTCTCATGGCTTGAGGAACCCTTTAAGTTTTTCGCAGCCCACAAACCGTGCTGTAAAAGCCACAGGCAGCTAACAGTTATCTGTTTCTAAACAAAAGCAGCTGCAAGACATGAGCTTTCTGTATAAGACGCGTGTTTTATTGCTCTGCGGATTTGTTTGATCTGTCTGACGACGACGACCGCCGTGCAAAATGACGTTTCTTTAAAGAGATGTATATAGAAATAGAAATAGTAATTCTTTATTGTATAACTGTACAATGTAGTTCTTATATATTAGAGTAACGGCCTGTCCCGGCTTCGCACGGGTGGACATTTTTTTGTTTTTTTTTTTATATAGCCTTTATTACTCAGCGCTAATATAGCATCCAAATGGTGAACGAGTTTTTTAAATCGGTCCAGTAGTTTTTGAGTTTATTCGTTGCAAACATACATACTTACAAAGGTTCTTATAGTATAGATAGTATCAACAGTTTATCCATTTCGGACGTACAATTGTTTTGCGAGTAATATCAGCATAGTATTCGTTACCTTAGGCTTAGCCAAAGTAACATTAAGAAAACGATAGCGAACTTCAAAAAGAATAAAATGTATGGGATTGACATAAGCCGCGCTAAATCACGTGGTCAATCTTATGTATCTAGTGAAGTATTATTTCTTAATGAAATTTATTTATTTATTTATTTAAATAGCTCAACTACATAATACAATTTAGTACATTGGACAACAGCAGGTATTATAAACTAGGTCTCACATTAAAATTTAATTTGACATGAAGAAAAAGATTATAAAATCACATTTCAGAGTTCAGGTTGTTCAGGATCCTTGATGAAGTGCGCTTCAACCTTCGGCCTTACAAATAAACAAAGAATAAGCTCCGAATAGTTATTCCGTGTTTTGTTCCTGTCATGTAAACGTCATTTCAAATTAGAGTAAAAGAGACAAAACACTGAATAACTATTCGGACTATTTGGTCTGTGATTCGGACCTTATTCTTTGTTTATTTGTAAGACCTATTTGTAAGGCGGTAAGGGTTTCAACGAAGTATAAAAATAAATCTTTAGATGACAATCACCTGTAACAGATTTGTAAGCACATTTATAGTTATTTCTATATTTTCACATACATCAGATAATTAACTCATTTATAAGTATAATTATCTGTATCTGTACCTATATGTAAATACAGGTATACTACAAACATTATTTAAAAACGATTATCGTAAAGCCCAAAAGCAATTAAATTTAATTGCTTAAAACATTTGCAGCAATTCTTTCGGACAAGTTTGCCAAATAGAATCACTAAGCTCACGGGTTTGTCAGCCCCAAAATAGATCCTGTGTTACAATTGTAAGTAGCTTAAATGTGGAGATTGCCAAAAATCATTTAGCGTTCTCAACCCTCACAGGATCTATTTTGGGGCTGACAAACCCGTGAGCTTAGTGATTCTATTTGGCAAACTTGTCCGAAAGAATTGCTGCAAATGTTTTTATTTTAAATTGATGTTATACTTACTGTTATTTTTTGTTTTAAAAGCTATTTAATTTAAACAGTATGTAGTAATTCCCAGTGTTTAATTTGTAAGCGTTACGTATGAATATTTTTAATAGTTTTTTTTTTTCTGCGGTAAATCACGCCACCAAAAGTAGTTAGTTGTATTTTTATTTTTTTATTTTTTTTATACCTAGCACGTCAAATGACTCCATACTACATACATACTACTACTACTACATACTACATGTCTTCGCGTCTGGACTCCATTTCCACTTAACATCAGGTAGTATGGACCAGCACCAGTGTGCAGCGTGAAAACAACACAGCATCAGTCAACTTCACTCTGCCGGCCATTTTGACATTTTTGGACTTTTGAACCCCCCCACATGAAAGGTTTCACATGCTTATTGGTAATTGGTAATAACAGTTTATGGACGCGCCACTTTACACGGTACACAAACCACAGTCCTTATTTTACTTAACTACCGTATTATTATTTTTGGTCCTTCGAGCAGGACCAGTTTATAACCAACTAGTTTATTTTGAGTAGCGTCGTGTAAAAACTGACTATAGTTTTATCGATGACAATGTACATAATATTTTTGTTATTATAATAAATTCCAGATTCCATCTCCCTATCGTCGCCGGTGGCATGCGTTTCCCCCCGCGAGGAGGTGGCGGGCCCCCCCATGCCCCCTAACGTGGGCTCCCTCCCGGAGGAGCACAAGGCCTGCCTGTTGGGCCGGCTGCCGGGCCAGCGGAGCAGGAGGAAGCGGGCCATGCTGATTTACGTGTGCGCTGCCGACTCGCAAGGTAAGACAGATGATCAGCTGGGATGAAGTCCCTGGAGAAATCGCTACGAAGCAAGCGGAATTAACATTAGGTCTCGACTCAACCCAGAAATCCCGAATCAACTAAGCGTCAATGTCAACGTTAGGAGAAGAAGAAAGAAAGAGTTCTTAATCGAAGAATGGTCTCTCATCTTCTTTTCTCGTGCAGTGGTACTGTGGTAGTTATGCCCTATATACAAACAAGTCCTGTTTAAAAAAGGATTAGACATACAATAATGTTCTGGCAATTCCTTCCATCATACCATACAGCCTTTTACCAGCTATAACTAAAAGTATGATTGTTAAAAGAACTTTTATAATAAAACTAGCTGACCCGGCGGACTTCGTACCGCTTTGACAGTTGCTATGACAACTAAACAAACAAATCGTATTTCTATTTATTTATCATTAAGCAATTTTTTTTTCTAGTAATAAATATAGCCTATGTTACTCAGCGCTAATGTAGCAATTTAATGGTGAAAGATTTCTTTAAATCGGTCCAGATGTTTTTGAGTTTATTCGTTACAAACAAAAATACAAAGATTTCCTCTTTATAATATTATTGATTAGTATAGAAAAGTAAGTAGGCAGGTAAAGTAAGACTGGCAGTGACAACAGTTTTCCACAGAAACCTGTGATCGATTTTATTTCTTTTAATCATTAAAGATAGGGATCACTAACTGATTTTTGACTTTAAAAACAATTGAATTGAATTGAAACAGTCCACCTGCTTCATATCTGTCATCTGGTAAAGTTTTAATTAAATTCTTTAAATCATCTTTTGGCAACGAAAACTGGTATTGAGCTGAGCTTTTATAATGGGGAGTGCTCTGAGGAATTGTACGGTTTGTCTATCCCTGCCGCTGATTTCCTTCACCGCACTACACGCAATCGACTGTCTTTCCATCCACACTATCTTGATGGATGGCGATCTACTACTGTGTGTTTCTCACGTAATTTTTTACCACGAACTACAGTGCTGTGGTATTTCCGGACCATTACGACTTAGGGATCTTCATGAAACGAGCCTATTCCTTCCTTAAAGGCCGGCAACGCATCTGTGATTCTTTTGGTTTTGCGGGTGTCCATGGACGGCGGTGATTGCTTCCCATCAGGTGTTCCCATCATTCAGCCTGCTCGTTTGCCTCCTTCTAATATTAAAAAAAAAGAGCTGAGCTGAGCTGGGTTACTATGGCGAACACTCTGGTGCCAATACGATTATCCTAAAGCCACGGTAGCAAAGTGTCAAAGTCCTAGGCAATTTTATATGATTACATTTTTTTTTTATAATATGTTAATTAAATCTGACGTCTTCCTATTTGGTAGTCGACTTTAGAGTTGACGGCCCGAGCAGTGGTACACTGCGAGTTGTGCTCTTAGTGCAACGAGAAGTGAGCGAGCTTACAGCTCCAGTGCCCTATCTGGATATTAGGTAGTGGACTATACGTGTCCACAGGGCAACTAGCTTGAGACACAGTCTTAAAAGTACCGGATGAAGGATGCGGGACCGGCGTGTTCTGATCTGGCGTTATGACCTGACGTAGATGGTCCCTTGTGCTTGCATAAGGATGTCTGACACCTAACTTTATAACCGTGAGGTTGGTGGGGGGTGTCAGTATAAACTTTAAAGTAGTGTATAGCAGGGTGTGACGTCTCCCTATGACCCTAGACCTGAATACAATATACCCTTTTCCAGACTGTTGTGCTGAAAAAGGCGCCCTCCAATGCGGAGCGGCGGCGAGGCTGCGAGCTCGTGCCCGGGGCAGGGGCTGGAGGGTGCACGTGGCTGACTTACACTGGAGATCCCCGCTGGAGCAGCAGCGGGACCATAGGTTCCCGGTCTTGTGCGTAGCTGAGTTAGCGCGTAAGTTTATATATGTATAGTCATCATATCATATTACCAGGTCGGCAGTCCAGCCTCATATCACCCTCACATCAACAACACATAATATGTTCGGACCCACTGCGGGGGCAAGAGCCTTCCCTATGGATGGAAAGGGAGAACGGGCTATAAACCACCACGCGGACCCAGTCAGTACTGATGGTTGTTAACGACGGCTAATGCAGCTGAGACCATCCAACTGCTTCACGTGCCTTCCGAAGCACGGAGGAGCTCATCTTATCTCACTCTTGAGCTTATGGTTCCTGGACTTCATTATGGCCCGTCCTCCCTATCCATCCGTAGGAAGGGCTGGTGCCCCAGCAGTTCGGACATATAATGAGCTGGTGATGACTACACCGTAACCGGATTTTCTTGACGGCAAGAAACTGACGGTTTCTCAAGCAATAGTGACCGGAACAATAGCAAAAGGTTTTTAGGGGAAAGCATCACGCAATCATGAAAATTCTTGGCTCCGAGCTCCGTTTAAAAACCTACATAGTGCATCCACGGTTTAATATAGGCCTTCCTTCATCTTTTCAGGTCAGGCAGAGCTGGGCGCAGTGGTACCGGTTCTCTTCCTGAACTCCGGTCTGGGCACGCCACTGCTGCCTCACACCCTGGAGTGCGCAGACTTCAAGGCAGCCCTGGAGGCGGCCGAGGATGAAAGCGACAAGGCTCTGCTCAACAAATGGTAAGGAAGCAGTTGCTCTTTGTGGCACTGACATAGTTCAAATGGGCCGGACTAAGTTTTGAGCTGACTAGGATTAGGAAGGGTGGGGGGTGAAGAGGCATGTCTACAAAATGTATGCTCTCGTTTACATGCTCCCTCTTCTTTTACAACATGGGGTCCTCAAAACGAGGTATAAAGCTCGAGGGTCGGCATGATGAGGATGGCTAGTCTGGCACACTCTGCTTCAGTTAATTCCATGAAGTTAGCATTGTATCGAGGATGCTGAATAAAATTTGTCTAAAATAATAAATATACAGTTGTAACATAATACAAATGGCATGGTATGACATAATGGCATTAATCCATTACCCATCAGTTCTAGCGATGACTTAATTTCAATGATGGAGATCTTTGCGCAGCAGTGGGACAGTTATAGGCTATTTACTTTAAGATATGGTCTACTATCATCTACACAGTGTAGTTAATCTACTATGATATCAGTTCCTTTTACTTAAGCTTCGTTCTCCCACCCCCAGGTATACCCTAGACGCGAGTACCACCCCACCTTGCTACCGGTTGGTTCGCGGGGCGCCGGCGCGCTGGAGACGAGAGATGGCAAAGACCTTGAACGTACTGGTCAGGACCTTGCCTCAAGAAGCTTGCGACGCGTACCTGACGACGGTGGTTGAACAGGTTAGTTTGACGTTTAAACAGACATTTTCGTAAGAGAAATTTATTTCTCTTCATCATCTCAGCCAAAAGACGTCCACTGCTGGACAAAGGCCTCCCCTAAGGATCTCTATAACGACCGGTTTTGTGCTGCTCGCATCCAGCGGCTTCCCGCGACCTTCACCAGATCGTCGGTCCACCTTATTTCTCTTATTTATTATTTATTTGTTGATTTGTTATTTGTTGAGGGTTGATTTGTTATTTGTTGAATGTTTTAGATCTAGGCCATCTGTCTAGATCTAAAACATTCTAGTTCAGACCCTGATCCTGAAAGTTTTCAACGCGTACTTGACTGGTGGACAGGTCAGTATGACGTTAGACTGGGCTTATGATATGTGCTTCTGCTTTCCAATGTATCCGGCTTTCTGCACCCCATAAAACATGGTGGTTTCCAACCGAACCAACCCCAACAGTTTATTAAGGCTTCGCCTCACGACTGCAGCGTAATACGATTTACATGAGCGGCTTGTAATGCATCATAAATATTCTGCGACCACTTAAAACGAAAACATATTAGGAAAACTTGTCCTTACATATTTATATACTTGTGTCTGTTTTATCAACGCCTCTGTATCTGCTAATAGTAGTTTATGCAACTGTCATATAATGAAGGGTATTAAAACACGAGTGTGAGTTTATGAAACGAGCGCAGCGAGTTTCATAATAGTAACGAGTGTTTTAATACCCGTGTTATATGCAGTTGCATACACTACTTTATCTTTACTAATGCAATTAGTCAAACAACAAGAGTAAAAGCTGACAATAGTTTATTTATAATAATAAATTGTTCAAATTTTGGATGGTACAATTTTGAAAGTTAATGTTAATTATTGATCCAGCAGCTGTAGCGGTCGCGGGGCAAGCAGTAGAGCTCGTAGACGGAGTTGGAATATTTATAATTACTTCATTCGTCTTGTTTTCTATACTGTTCAAGATCGTATTTGAGACTTGAATTTTATTCATTAAAGACTCATCAATGTAGCTTTCAGCCACAGTAGAAGACTTCCACCACCCGTGTCGTTTCATTGCGGTCAAATCACCACCGCTATCTATGAGAAGGGTCGCCGAGGTGCGCCGGAAGCAATGCCCCGTGTACAACGCTGGGTTAGGCAGATTCAAAAAACTTGCGATAGTTTTTCCCAGAGCACCAAATTTATTAATACCAGTTCTTTGATCGACGCACTTCCCCGATCTATAGCTCAAGAAAAAGGCAGGGTTTCGACAGGGGGTGGGTCGAAGTTCCATGTATTTTTTACATACGGCATAGCAGTTGCTCGTCACAACGAAAGAACGATCTATTTTCGTTTTTGTTTTCGAAACTTTCACCATGATTGTACTGTCGTCTATGTTAGAGACTTCATCGAACTGGATGTTGTATAGCTCTTGCCTTCGGCATGCCCCCATTATGCCGAAGATTAGTGCAACCTGTAACAATAAACGATATAATAAGCTTGAGGTACATAGCCAAGGCAAAAACTATGATTTATGAAGTAGTAAAGTGTAGGTACCTACTACCTAATTTATACACAAAGCGCTTAAACGGAGTGTCTAGATAACTTGCGTGTGTAGTACGTAAGTACTAGGTAGATTAAATAACAGAACTAAAATACACTTACCTTTTCAAAAAGATACAAAATATCTGGTGAATCTTTCAGGAACATCTTTATTTGACCTGATGTAAACGTCAAGGACTTTTTTTCCTTGTGTCCTTCTGAACTGCGTTTCAGGAACGCTATGACTTTTGAATACTTCGTGATATCAATATTGTTGTAGATACTCAGTGTGGACTTGAGCATAGAATATTTAGCCCACATAGAAGATGGCTTGAATTTGTCGGAGAGGTCTTTGAGATACACAAGAATGACATTTTCAGAAAATGATGTAGTTTTCTTTTCGATCTTCCATGCCAAAAAGTTATTATATTCTTTCTCATATAATTTTCTAGATTTTTCTGGCAAAAGATTGTGAGTTACTTTTGTTGCCAATTCTAGAATATCCGGAGGCGTACAAATATCATCGTCGCTGTCCATTTTTAACTTTTAATTTGTATTTTAAAAACAAAACACATTGCGAAACATTAAATTCACGCGTACGTGTATTATCACAGTGAACTTGCCGCCATTAAAATCTAACCAATGAGAGCGCAGCTGCGCGCGCAGGGCCAATCAGGAGCGAGCGCGCGCTGTTCTTTTTTTATTTAATTGGCACATAATCTTACCAAAGAGTTTTGTGTATGTAAGTTAAGTAGTTTCGACGAAGTTTTCACGTATAACCCAACTGTTTTCAAAAGCCAGCCTAATATCAAAATTTTATACAACTTGTATGAGGATTTTGACATAAGGCTCGCCAGGTTAATTGGTCGCGTTTTATTGATGTTATAATGAGATTTTACGATATCGATGTGGATATTATACCATCATGGGAAATTGCTTAAATTGAGTGTTTTGTTGTCTGCGCTATAACAGTAGTAATTATAAGTCAAGTATTGAAAACATAAGTAGAATGTTACAACATTAGTGTAGATAAATATATTTTTTCGTTAATTTCAGGAAGTCCAGCACACAGTTCTTCTACACGTGGAGGCGGCGCGGCGCTGCGTTTGGGTGTGGCGCGCGGGGGGCGCCGGCGGGGGCGCGGCGGCCTCGGCGGTCAGCGGGGGCGCGGGCGACGCCGGGGGCGCGGGGGCGGACTCCGAACCGCAGGAGCGGCCGCACCACGCCGAGCTGCAGCGAAGGCTGCACAACCTTCAGAAAGACCTCAAGGTATGACCTTAGCTTTTGCTAGATAGATAGTTAGATAGATAACACTTTTATTGCAACACTATAAAACATAAACATGAACAAAAAATAATAATTTACCAAGTTACAATTTGGCGGTCTTATCGCTTTCAAGCGATTTCTTCCAGACGACCAGTTGGATGGAGAGAGCTAATAAACTGTAAGATCAGAAGGTCTATTAAAACATACTAGAATAATGTGTATTTTAAAAATGAAGCAAAATAATATATTTCAAAATAATATTGCTAAGAAATATGGTTGGAGTTCAATCAAGGTAGGTAAGATTAGGTTACTTTTTACCTTCTTACCTAATCACAGTTAATGAAGCCAGAGTGTGGGGGATCTCCCGCCTGCATAGCACAGTTTTATTCCTTTGTCAGCTATCAGTAACTTACCAGATAGCTGTAAGCCATAAGCTGTAGCTGTAAGTTACTGATGTAACTTACGGTTTATTTTGTGTTTGAGAAAAACCAGACCCGTCAATATCCGTGCTTCATTCAAGGATACTAGTGATTTTTAAAGCAAGTTCCGTAGGTTCCGTGGATAATTCAATAGCAGGGAACCGCGATTAACTTATTTAATTCCACCTATTTTAAATAACAATGTCTTCCAATTATTCTAAGATATGGGTTTCATTTGTTATCACTCTATATTGGGTTTCCTTAAAATAATAAGAGTCTGGTGTACCATACCCAAAAGTTGTTTATGTAATCGCTGCTTTTTAAAACTGATCGATTGCTCCACAGTTGCACCTAAGCGAACGCAACATAATCCGCGCGAGCGTCCGCGGCCGGTCTGCGCCCGGCGGCGAGGACGAGTACACTGAAGGCGTGCGAGCAGCGCTGGCGGAGCGGCTGGATACACTGCTGGACTCACTCATAGCGGAGAGCGACGCGCCTGCCGGGTACAACGGAGTACCCACCTGGTGAGTGTCCTCATTACTAGCACCATTAGCAACGGCCGTAACAGTAGCAGCAGCACTGTGTCAGTACACTGAAGGCGTGCGAGCAGCGTTTGTGGAACGGCTGGATACCCTGCTGGACTCACTCATAGTGGAGAGCGACGCGCCGGCCGGGTACAACGGGGTACCCACCTGGTGAGTGCCATCATCATCATTAACAGCAGTAATCTTGGCAGTATCTACAAGCACATGTAAAGAGCGAGTGCGCCCGCCGGTTATAATGAAGTATATACTTGGTAAGTTGTCGTCAAGCTCATTTACGTTATGGCAGCAGAATATGCTCCTTAATGGACAGCAACTTTGAAACAACCAGATGGTGAGTATAAGCAGCAGCAGCAGCAGCAGCCCGTGTCAGTGCACGAAGGTTAGACACCCTGCTTGATTCACCTATAACGGAGAACAACCGGGTACCACGGAGTACCTCCCTGGTGAGTATCGTCATCATTTACAGCAGCATTAGCAACGGCAGTAAGAGTGCAAACAGCGCTGGCTGAAAGACTGGATACATTGCTGGACTCACTCATAGCGGAGAGCAACGCGCTCGGGCACAAAGGTGTTCCTACCTGGTAATTCAATATGAGCATGATATGCAGTAGCACCAGCAGCCCGAGGCCACCCACAGCTAGAAAAGCGGCTAAAGACACTGCAGGAAGATTCAGGATTCAGGGGACTGCAGGCAGAATGACACTGCGTTCATAGCCGGGTAAGTCAGCATGAGCATTACCAGCCCGTGACAACCCACACGTCTAGAGTTTAAATTTAAGAAGAATGGGGTCCCAACTGGTGAGGATCACAAAGTTCTAGTGGTTAGTCAAGCGCAATCAGGATATAATTTTTGTATTCTGATGTGCAGACGTGTGTATCAATAACAGGGATTAAGAGCTAGTTGAACACTGCATGAGTTCGAGTACGAGCAGGAAGGATCCCTTATGTGATTAATATGATCTTATCTTATCTTATCTTAGTGGGGCCTGCTGAGGTTTTCCTCTTGCAGTAACACTTCGACCCATCGGGGTCTTTTGTGCAACCCCATCCTTTCACTCTTCTTCCTATGTAAAGATAGATGCCATAAGTTTGGCCACGTCTTTAAGAACGAAGAGCCTGAAGTCCTCCGGTTTCAGATAGGCCGACCCTAGGAGTCCCATTCTTTTCATAGCCAGAGAGTGGCAGTCACACAGTAGGTGCTCCATTGACTCCGTTTCCTCTCCACATGCCCTACACAAGCTATTTGTTGATGCATCTAGCATTCTGTGAAGCATTTGTTTAGTGCCCTACTGTCAAGGCACCGATGGTTAATCGGGCCTGCCTTCTACTGCCTCCGCATATGAACTTACTCCGTCCTACTAAGACGTTTTTGCCTAGGAAGGATTTGGAGTGTTTCATACACGGCAGCTAATTAATATGATAGTGAGAGTTATTGTCACAGGTTCAGACATCTAAAATCCTGATTACCCAATTCCATTTTTCTGCCATTCTTATTCTTCTTAATCTTCTTATTCCAACCACTATCTTTATTTATTTATTTATTTATTTATTTATTGAGGACTTCCAACAAAACTTGTATCAATACATTAAATAAGAAAAAATAACAATCAAAACTTATAGCTAAACACAAATCTTACTTAAGGGTGCGCCGTCCATAAGTGACAAGTGTCATATGTTTTATTTGAAATGTCGTCGTCCATATTTATTTGATGCCGCGCGGCCATACTTATTTTGTATGGGGAATTTAAGGTGCTTAATCTATACTAATATTATAAAGCTGAAGAGTTTGTTTGTTTGTTTGTTTGTTTGTTTGTTTGTTTGTTTGAACGCGCTAATCTCAGGAACTACTGGTTCGAATTGAATAATTATTTTTGTGTTGGATAGTCCATTTATCGAGGAAGGCTTTAGGCTATATAACATCACGCTGCGACCAATAGGAGCGAAGCATCAGTGAAAAATGTTGCAAAAACGGGAAAAGAGCCTAAAAAATTAAAAATGCTGCCGAAAGTCACTATTCCACGCGGACGAAGTCGCGAGCACAGCTAGTAAAAAATAATTATTTAAATAACCACTTGATGAATCGAAAATGTAGTCTAGCAATTTGTAGTTTATCCATTGATGATTGTTTAGACAAAATCAGAGGTACAATAATTTAGATAAACTATAAGAAATCTACTAAACGCCGCCACTCGTTTTCATGATTTTTGCCCAACTTTAAATGATATTGTAGAAAAAACTATAGCGTGTTATGAATTTATGGTTCTGACAAATTGTAAACACGTTCCCTATGATACTAAATATATATTTTGTTCATTTAATACGATAGTATTTTCAATGATATCTACTTAACCGTAACTGCATTTTTGGCATTTTTTTGTCGGCGCACCCTTAAAGGAAGCCACAGCATGTACCATAATGCTAATAAAAGCTAATATAGCTAATAACCTAATATATGTATGAAAACAAATTAAATTTAAATACACTTGAAAAACAAGTAAATTATCATTGAAAATAAATTAAAAATTAAAATCATTGAAAAATAAATTAAAAGAACATTGAAAATTTAATTTTAAAAAAAACATTGAAATCTTAATTAAAAAACATATTGAGATTAAATTTCAAATTGAAATACAATAAAACATTTAAATACCTACATTATTAAAAATTACTATATGAAAACATTACTGTGTAAAAAAAAACTGTACTGTTTTAAAAAGTAATGACGACTGCCTCTTCCCCAGCCTATTCGATGAGATCAACGAGCACCTCGCCTTCTGCCAGAAGGCGGCGCAGTGCACCTCCAACCGGGAAGTCACGCTCAACGAGCTCAAGTCGTAAGTACATACTCTTACATACGATGTCGCTAAGTAGACAACATCAAACAATGGAGTGGACTTAGTTATCGCCAGCTAAAACAAGCTATAAGCGATCGCAGAAAATTTGGTGAACTGATCTCAAAACTTTAGTAAGAAGATAGCAAAACACAAATGTTGAAAAAAATTCCACGAGCAGGATTTGAACCTGCATCCTTCTGACATACCGGGTCAGATGCTCTCCCAATTGAGCTATCGTGGTTCTAACCAGCCCGCCGAAATTATTCAACACTATTTACTTTTACTTTGAAAGCCAAAGGCGCCCATTCAATTCAACAAAATTTGCGTTAAAAATTATATAAACATTTTAGGAAGATAGCACTTAATAATGATGATAAGTAGAGGCAAAGGAAGTTTAGGCCACCAGAGAGGTACTGTAGAGGTACCAGCAATACTCGAAAATTTACTGAGAGCGTCACTTGTATTTACCTTATTTTTAAACAGAATGTGTTCATTTGTGTGAGATTGTGCGCTATAAAACGTATGTTCAATTCGCATACTCACTTTAAATAATAATGCGGCAACCAGTTTTGTTTTCTTTACCCATAAACGTCCTACTACAGAAACTTTAAACAGAAGTAAATTAACCAAAAAGTTTAGTAAAAAAAAAGAGGTTAAGCAAGTTACCAATTAATTATGAGACGGCCAACACCTCAGTCTCCCTGTGACCACAGACCCTGCAAAGGGTTCAAAATGATACTATTAAACCAAATTGTAAAAAAATGCGGGTAGACCCGTAAAAGTAGTTCATTTTACCCATAAGAACTATCAATTTCCAGGTACATAACAGGTGACAGTAACGTACCACTGGCCTTGATCGGCGGCGCTGGCTGTGGCAAGGCCACCCTGGTGGCCCGCGCCGTCTGCCTCGCGCCATCCTGCCAGCAGGACCTGGCCGTCATCGTCAGGTATTTATCTTATCTTATCTTAGCGGGACCTCTCATCCCGCAGTGTTGTGTACGAGTACTGAACTGAACTGTATTGAACTTACTTTATAAAAACACGTTAGCTATCAAGACAAGTAAATCGAATGCCAGTAAGATCTGGCCGTCATAGTCAGGTATCTTCTCTTATCTTAGTGGAGTCTGACGAGGTTTCCCACACCCACTTCTTCACTTCTGCATTTCGACCTTCGATCTTCGATCATTTGTGCAACCCCATACTTTCACTCTAAAGATGTCTGCCATAAGTTTGGAAACTTCTTTGAGAGCGAAGAAGTTTGAGCCTCTGGTTTCAGATAAGCCGATCCCAGGAGTCCCATTTTTTTCTAAGTGAAGACCTTCATACAGTAATTTTGCATTACTGTTGCATAACAACTTTTTCAATAAATTTTTCTGTATGTTTACTTTGGTCCTACGAGCCGGATAAGGTGATAACATTCACAATGACTACAGTTTCTTATTACATATATTATAATCTACTCAGTACGTTTTCCATTTTGTTTTGGTCCTTCGAGCCGGATACAAAGTTAACATTGTCAATCTTTTTACAGGTTCGTAGGGCTGACGTCGCAGTCGTGCAGCTCGCACCAGCTGCTCAAGTCCATAGTGGACCAGTGCCACGTGCTGCACACAGGGACCGTCTACAGGGGGCGCAATGTAAGTCAAACACTGTTTTAAAACATTTTCAATCGTCCATTACTCGAAACAGATGTTACACACTCCTGCACATCTGATTATACTGACATATCTGTGCTTGACCGTAAAATATATATATTTTTTTTTTGTTAGAAATTTTACAAAAAATATTTGATCTTTTATTCTGCCAAACTGTAGTACAGTTTGTCGGCAGCGTTCTTGTGGAAACACGTTAACTACATACTAACTTAGAATAAAGAGGTATGAGACATAATATTAACTTATTAATAAACTAATTATATGTACTTATCTATTGACACAGTGTGTAGGTGTTTATCACACCCGAGAGCACACCCAAACCAAACAGATAGAAATTCATTCATAGCAATCATTCATTCCCACCATTCATCATCTCAGCCAAAAGACGTCCACTGCTGGACAAAGGCCTCCCCCAAGGATCTCCACAACGACCGGTTTTGTGCTGCTCGCATCCAGCGGCTTCCCGCGACCTTCACCAGATCGTCGATCCACCTTGTTGGAGGCCTGCCCACACTGCGCTTTCCGGTACGCGGTCGCCACTCCAGGACTCCGCCCCAGCGGCCATCAGTCCTGCGAGCAATGTGCCCTGCCCATTGCCACTTGAGCTTAGCAACTCTTCGGGCTATGTCGGTTACCTTTGTTCTTCTGCGGATCTCCTCATTTCTGATTCGATCACGCAGAGAAACCCCGAGCATAGCCCTCTCCTTGCTCTTTGAGTTCCCACCATTCATTACTATGTATTATTATTATGAGCCTGTAGTGTCCCACTGCAGGGCAAAGGCCTCCCTACCCTCTTTCCAACTTGTTCTATTTAAAGCAACAAGTGACCAATCTTTTAGAAAGGAGTCAAGGTCGTCCCGCCATCTCATTTTTGGTCTGCCGCGACGTCGTTTTCGGTTTTGTGGGACTCATTACTATATAAATGTAAATGTATGTGTGTATGCTATTTCATTAATATAGCTAATGGGTCAGTAGATAGTCCAGAGTTGTTATCTAAGATAGGTTTACGTTGCAATGAGCCGCGTTTGAGACAACGTGTCGAGGTGTTTGTGACGCCAGCGCATTCTAATTATAGGAGAAATTCATTTCTCCCTCGGACATCTACTGCAATAAATAAGTCTATTTTAGATTTTGACCTGTTTTGCACCAGCAGCACTTCTTTGAAGAGTATAGTAGCTAAAAAGTTCTTTATCTAAACTGTCCTGCACACCAAAAGTTACTGTGTTATTTAATTTTTAAGTGTTTAATCCTTTTTAAAATAAGTTAGTGATACAATATGTTCTTAGTTTTTATTTTTCTTGACTTATTGTTAGCATCGCCATATTTATTGTGTACTAGCTGTGCTCGCGACTTCGTCCGCGTGGAATAGTGACTTTCGGCAGCATTTTTAATTTTTTAGGCTCTTTTCCCGTTTTTGCAACATTTTTCACAGATGCTTCGCTCCTATTGGTCGCAGCGTGATTTTATATAGCCTAAAGCCTTCCTCGATAAATGGACTATCCAACACAAAAAGAATTATTCAATTCGAACCAGTAGTTCCTGAGATTAGCGCGTTCAAACAAACAAACAAACAAACAAACAAACTCTTCAGCTTTATAATATTAGTATAGATTATTTAGTTACTAGACTATTTTGCTGTAAGACTCCCGAACACAAATAAATAAATAAATAATAATAATATAAATTTATTTTAAAAAGCACCTCTCCCGCAGGACGTCCACTCCCTCTCGGCAGCGCTGCGCCGCTCGCTGGAGGCGCTGGGGCGCGCGCGGCCCACCCTGCTGGCCGTGGTGGGCGCGGACGCGCTGCGCGGCGCGCGCTGGCTGCCCGAGCGGCTGCCCGACAACGTGAAGATGATCGTCACCGTCACTGAGGGTGAGTTGCTAACTCAACTCACAAGAAAAAGGCAGTGTTTGAAAAAAATCCTCAAGCGGAACTCGCACTTGCACCCCATGACATGCCGGGACAGGTGCACTACCAACTAGGCTATCGTGGCTCAATCCAACTCGCCGAATTTAAACAACACTATTTTTCCTACCTACAATTTTTTTATTTTTTTTTTACTCTTACTTTGTACAAAACATGATCGGTAGCCTCTTGGATGCTCTCAAATAGGCGAGCCGACTCCAGTTCAACGCTGTGAGACCTATACAGACACGTGTAGATTCGGCACATACCTCCGTATTCCACGCGCGTCCAGTTTTTCGTTTTGTACCTTAAAAGGAAAAGATAGCGTGACGAGTTGGACGATCGGAGCTACGACATGGATTCTTTCAAAAGGGGGGAGAAGAGGTTTTTCTCAGGTCGGCTACACAAAAGCAACATTTCTGATGTTACAGATGTCCATAGGCGGCGGTGACCGCTCACCATCAGGCGGCCGCCTGCTCGTTTTCAGACTGACAATATAAAAATAAAAAATCAAATAAAATAATAGTTAATGTTTTGTAGAACTATTATGTAATGCTAAGAAGAATTCAAAAATTGGCATTGCCGACATTTTGCCATCTCTCAATGTATTACCTTTCTCCAACAGAAACCGATGAGCCCTCTAGTTCAGCCATCATGGCGGTCCTGTCCTCCGAGGACGGGCCCAAAGTCGTCCGCGCCCCACCCGTAGGCCCTGAGGAGGCGAAGGCAGTCCTCACAGCCTGCGCAGCCGCCTACAGCAAGACTAGCGCCGCCTCACCGCCTGAGGCAGCTGTTAAAGCGGTGCAGAAGTGCACCTTACCTCTTTACGCTAAGGTTGGTATTTAAATATTCCTTCCATACAACTAGCTTCCCGGCTTCCCAAGTAGCATTTTGCTTCTCTTTAATAGTACACATTTTGTTCACTGGTCATCTCTAAGCATTAATGTTATCCACACGTGGCTCAATGGCTGTATTAAAGTGAACAAAGCCACTTATACATGTTATAAGTCATGTATAGAAGTGTACAATTAGTCTTTTAAGTAACGATTGGTGTTATTATAGTATATCATTACTCTTCTAGTCAGTTTTAATTTTAAAAGCTGAATAAGAGCATTTTAAGAGGGGGGGAAATACGGCATTGACAAACCCAAATAGTCCGGCCAGGCGTTTGTGTTGTTGTAAATGAAACTCTAAAAGTATTATATTAGGGTATATCTATACAATACTTTTCGGGCCTTTTATAAGCCTCGTCGCAGTATCTGGGTACGGTATAACCGAAAAAATCAACCAGTTGTTAAATAAACAATAGCAACGTTACTGCTCTAGTTGCGGATGATAAATTGGTATGACAGATACCAATTGCTCAACGTATGTAAACTTTTACATATTTCAATCGCAAATGCACTAAGCGAACCGATCCGATCCGAACCCTTCGGAGACTCTGGAAGGGCACGGGGACGCGCACTTTTAAGTGTGCGATGCCGTACCCCTCTAGAAATCCTCTGAAGGTGTTTCGTTTCAACACGGCTTGAGGTACCCTTTACGTACCTCGCCGCCCCTAAAACAAGCCCGGTGAAGCTGGAAATGCCCCTCGGCAACCAGCAGTCTCTCTCCAAAAAAAAAAAAAAAAAACTAAGCGAGCGATCATTGAGCGATTTGTGTCCGTAATATCATTTTATCAACCGCAACTAGAGCAGCAGCTTTGCAATTATTATTTTTTTCCTTTTAGTTGATGGCTTCGTGCGATTAGCACATTTAGCCAGTGTCAAAGTAATCTTTCTTACAAGTAATATATAAATTCCTTCCAGTACATAATGATGATGAATGATAATAGAAATGAGAAGTGAGAAATGATATACCCCCCAACCCCTCGAGTATCTCAGCAAAGATGTGGGGCTTTACTAAGTCCTCAGGCGGACTTCTTGAGAGAATTTGAAAAGTGAAGTTGCACTGTTTTGTTTCATTTGCCAACACTCATGTGCACTTACGAACACTTAACGGTTAATAATCCACCATTATTTCACTTTCTTAATCGACATTTTTAGAAAATAAAACAAAACCACAGACACGACTCTTCACTTTCCCGCCAAGAAGTCCCGCTTTGCAATTGTACAATTAAAATCTTGTTTGTTTTTTTCGGTAATAAGGCTGCCGGCCACGCGTTGCTGTGGTATAGGTATAAACAATTTTGGATCTTTTTATTTCTAGCTATAAAGTGCTTCCTGGATCGAAAGCAGGCAGCGCCATCTGTTGAGCATGCAAAATGAAGATATTAGTTCCTAAAATGTCTGAAGTCAGACAGCGCCAATCGCCATCTTGCATATTGTTTGCAGAGGCAATCTTAGTAGAAATGGGTATTTTTACGTTACCTTTGTACGTTATGAGGAAAAACAAAGACAAACCTGTGGAAACGAAAGGAATGTTTATTACAAAGAGAACTAAAATTGTGCGTGCGAAAATGCAGACACAACACAACATTATTAAAATACTAGCTGACCCGGCAAACGTTGTTTTGCCATATAATATAATAATAAAAAATGTTTGGGGTGGACCACCCTTATTACTTGGGGTACGAAAAATAGATTACGACCGATTGTCAGACCTACCGAATATACATATAAAATTTCATAAAAAATTGATCGAGCCGTTTCGGAGGAGTATGGCAACTAACATGTGACACGAGAATTTTATATATATAGAGAAGATAGCTATAGACAGATTACTTACTTACTAACTTACTTCGCTGGCTTAGCGACCAGTAGTGGTTCTTCGGTTCCGACACAACAAGACGCCATTCTTCGCTATATTCTTATATCTACACAAAAGATAAATTAATAAAGTAATTCAAATTCCACAGATTCTAGCATGGCAAATATCCTTATCAGCGGAAACCTTCACGGAAAACTCAGAACCAGAGACCGCACCAGAACTGGTCATCTGCGAAGATCTGGAAGGTCAGCTCATCCAGATCCTGGTGACGACGGAGGCGGCTCTTGGCACGGAGAGGGTTAAAACCTGCTTGGCGCTGCTCACAGCTGCGAGGAGAGGGTTGGATGATACAGAGATATTAGACATGCTCGCTCATGAAGAGCTGTTCAGAAGCGAGGAGACTTACCGTGAGTTGAACATTTTGTCTCAAAATCTGGGAGAGTAGTTCTGTTAGAGCGTAGTTCGGTGCGGTTACCACACATTTCAATGTCACATTTTTTTAATAGCCTATTACTGTCCTACTGCTGGGCAAAAACCTCCATCATTGAAATCAAATCATCACTACAGCAATTGATGGGTAAAAGTTTAACCCCGTGATCACAAACCCGGGCATCGAACATTTCGAAACACTTTGTCCGACCTCGGAATTGAACCTTGGACCTTCGGGTATCGGACCGAGTGCTTTGCCAATCGGCCACCGTGGCGGCCGCGTATGCACACTAGAATAAACCAAGACACTGTTTCGTAAAACAAGAGTATGAAGAGCCTATTCACACGCGCTATACTCCAGGTCCAGACATGTAGCTGGGTGCTGTTTCGTGATCACCAACCCGCATTTGGCAAGCGCGGTGATTAGGCCAATACCCATCGATTGTAGTGAAGACTTGATTTATATTGTACCAAATAAAGATTTGGTTCTAAATTCCAAAGGGAGCCGCTGAATTTGGGGGGAGAACGGTATACCCATCCCTCCCCCAAAAGCTCAAAACTTGGAATCATATACTTTTTTAAATGAATTTAAATTTTGAGGAAAAATAAATTTAAAAAAATATTCTACCATGTTACCATTACTGTACCCCCTCCTTTAGGTGAAGAGGGATGAGGAGGACTGCTCCTCATTGTGACCTTTTAATATGAGTTTATAAGATTCTACAAGGTCAGTTGAAAATAAAACAAGGTTTTTGTGAAGATATTTTTGGTTCTATCTCTTCTCCACAGAGTCTTTACCACCCAGTCCGCAAAATTTTAAAATTGAGGTTATAAACCTACAAAAACGTCGTTTCTGGCGCTTCGCCGGCCGCTGCCGCTCGCTCGGCTCGCGCGTTTTGGTCACCATACTACCAGAGTGAACGAGAGTGCGGCAACAGTGCCGTGATCTTGAATTGACGTACGAGCTGTAGCTACCAGCTAGGGTTGAGTGAGCCACACATAGTTAATTTATTATTGTGTGAATTTGGGTGTCTTATATATTATAAATGAAACACACAATTTAGGTGTACACTATAAAATACTTATATCATTATAAAGTACAATCGTAATCAAATATTAATTAACAAATTGGACAAAGCAAAATATTTACGCCTCGCTCGGCCAGTTTTGAAAGCTGCGTTATTAAATTTAATAACGTAATATATACGCATGCCAATGTATAATTTTTTTTAATTATATTATTGGAAAGCATTTACATGGAGGTACATATTTAAGGTCGGACATATTATCAAAAATAGTTTTGGCTAGTTTTGAATACTTATGTAATACATTTTTCTATTTCCAATAAAGAAACAAGGTTTAAATAAGATCGGCAGCGCTCAGTGACATACTTGTTATTCTCCGTTACTACAGCAACATACGCTGCCCGATCCGCGTTTGCGATGACAGCCGCGTCATCGGGTACTCCTTTCCCATGCATTTTTCCGTGTGCTAATGTAGGTGAACTACGAGTTTGTGTGCGTGCGTTTCGGAGCGCTTGTGTGAAGTTGCCGCACTCTCGTTCACTCTGATACTACCCTAACCTACTCACCTCAAAATACCTCAAAATTCCGCGGCTCCCTTTGGAATACTGAGCCTATTGGCTTTGCATATGTAATGTATATCTTCCCGTGTCCCTAGTACCATGGGCCCCAGCGTCCCTGTTCTGGCCCCAGCTGGCCGCCCTGCTGTCCCCCTGGCTGCGCTGGGACGCGCGCGGGGCCACCCGGTGGCGGGACGCGGCGCTGGCCGGGGCTGCGAGGGACCGGTACCTGGCTGACTGTGAGCACACGGTGCGGCAGACGCTGATAGACTACTACCAGGTGAGACTGTGATGCTGTGCCGGCAAACGAACTTGTGGCCTGTTAGAAAACGGCCAGTTAGGCCGCGTCCTCGACGTCTGCGGTAACCGCGGCACGGCAACGCTCGGAATTGACGAACCGTCAAAAAAATCATTAAATATGGAGTTATGGCGGCTCCACCTACCGCATACGCCGCACATTAATCGACACGAAGCAAACACCTTCTCAACCGTGTCAACAGATGGCGCCACAAACGCATACCAACGACGTCGCCATACTACGACGATGAAATAGTATGGGAAGCCTGCATCGCGGTAGCAAAGTTTCACCATCTCCTTCGCTATATACAGGGTGGAAACTTTCAGCGGGGCAGTAAGGGGAAGTACCTTATCCGTTGCAGCTACACGAAAATGGTCTTAGGAGACTATCCATATTTTTTTATGGAATTTTGATCCCCATTCAAAGATTTTCAATAAAATGTACAGTTAGCAAGAAAATAGCCATTTTACACAAAAACATTTTTTGATGCCAATCGATTCTGTTTCTAATACTGATCAAAAACTTCTATGGGACCAACCATCGTTGGAGTACTCAAAAAGTCACAAATTGCAAAAAACTTTTCCCGTACATTTTGTATGAAAATTTTACGCAAAAGCTTTTTTAGTGACGGTTGAGATCTTTTTGTTGACTGAATAAAAAGATAAGTTTAAAAACAATTCAAATTTGGAACACGTTATTATTAAATAAAAAACAATCTTGACAGTTTGTTGCGTCAGAAAAGCTCTGAGTGTGTTGTGAATAACATCATCAAGTTATGTTAGGTAATAAAAAAAGAAAATTAATACGCCTTCTTTTTGATATGTGTGAAATTCTACGTGATCATTTGTCTTGTATTTCATTTTTTGTATTTCAGTTACACAAATTCTTTAGAAAATGTAAG
Organism: Eudonia lacustrata; assembly: GCA_947562085.1. NCBI lineage: Eukaryota > Metazoa > Arthropoda > Insecta > Lepidoptera > Crambidae > Eudonia > Eudonia lacustrata. Next base: position 5,843,461 of record OX387328.1, read on the forward strand.
GGAAAAGTTTTTTGCTACGACGATGAAATAGTATGGGAAGCCTGCATCGCGGTAGCAAAGTTTCACCATCTCCTTCGCTATATACAGGGTGGAAACTTTCAGCGGGGCAGTAAGGGGAAGTACCTTATCCGTTGCAGCTACACGAAAATGGTCTTAGGAGACTATCCATATTTTTTTATGGAATTTTGATCCCCATTCAAAGATTTTCAATAAAATGTACAGTTAGCAAGAAAATAGCCATTTTACACAAAAACATTTTTTGATGCCAATCGATTCTGTTTCTAATACTGATCAAAAACTTCTATGGGACCAACCATCGTTGGAGTACTCAAAAAGTCACAAATTGCAAAAAACTTTTCCCTTACATTTTCTAAAGAATTTGTGTAACTGAAATACAAAAAATGAAATACAAGACAAATGATCACGTAGAATTTCACACATATCAAAAAGAAGGCGTATTAATTTTCTTTTTTTATTACCTAACATAACTTGATGATGTTATTCACAACACACTCAGAGCTTTTCTGACGCAACAAACTGTCAAGATTGTTTTTTATTTAATAATAACGTGTTCCAAATTTGAATTGTTTTTAAACTTATCTTTTTATTCAGTCAACAAAAAGATCTCAACCGTCACTAAAAAAGCTTTTGCGTAAAATTTTCATACAAAATGTACGGGAAAAGTTTTTTGCAATTTGTGACTTTTTGAGTACTCCAACGATGGTTGGTCCCATAGAAGTTTTTGATCAGTATTAGAAACAGGATCGATTGGCATCAAAAAATGTTTTTGTGTAAAATGGCTATTTTCTTGCTAACTGTACATTTTTTTGAAAATCTTTGAATGGGGATCAAAATTCCATAAAAAAATATGGATAGTCTTCTAAGACCATTTTCGTGTAGCTGCAACGGATAAGGTACTTCCCCTTACTGCCCCGCTGAAAGTTTCCACCCTGTATAGCACCTCCAACCAACATTCGTTGGACCTCGGTCCCCGAGCTATACCACCCAGCTCGGAGGAAGATCTTCCCTTTGCCTTCCTCACTGTGGCATTCTACTCTGCCATCACCTCCCTACAGAGTTGTAATTATAATACTAACATAGCTTTTAAGTATTATTGTACTACTAATTACAAAATAGATGACAACGTCAGAAATAAAATCATTATTGTAAGTATGTTTTTTTTTTCAGCTATCAAGCCGATTTTCTCTGTAATTACGGGTACAAATCAAATAATGACAGGGTGTGGTAAAATGTCTGTTTATGGTGTTGGGTTATTTCAGAATCTTCCAGTTGCATGAAAGGAAGACCTTAACTATTTATGTTATTATCTTCTTCTTCATGCATTTATGTAGAGACCTGGGGATCTATTTTTGAATCGCACGTATGACATTGTGTTCGCATGATGCCGATTATCCGTATTTTTGAATCGTTCGTTTCCGGTGCTGCCAACATTATACGAAATGTTGGATGTTATCCGTTCGACGCAGAATTTAGAGAAAACCGGTAACAACCGCAATGAAAGCGGAACGTAATCTCAGTTTCTATTGGCTGTTAAAAAAAATCTTTGCTTTTTAATAGGAAAGACTATCAATGTCACAATACAAGAAAAAATGAAAAAACGTCTTCTGTTGTTAATGAACGAAAAGCTGTTTTGCTTGTACTATTTACTTATTTTGGCAGTTTCAAATTTTCAATAACACAAACAAACGAGTGACATGACATTGACCCAACGCATTGATTTTGACGGTTATTCTATCAATCGCTTTGTGTCGCTCGACTACAACGAGTGGGTGAGGGCACTCGTTGCGGTCGAGCGATTCAAAAATATGGAAAGTCACATGTCGAACGAAAATCAGTAGAAACCAAGCGCTTGACTCGAGGCGAAGGAATCAAGAATAGAGACCGCTCGCTCGTGAACTCTGGTGAAATGCAGTGCAGCGCGCGATATCTCTGTTCATTTTTGACCGTTGACTATGACTTACTTCGAAAAACGAACGTTCAATGAACTAGAAATTCGCTCGCAGCGTGCAACACGCTCATGCTCTGTAACTTATAAATCAATAAAAATAATATCAGCTTAATAACATTAAATATTTGTATTTACAGGGCTCATGGTATGCGGAGAATGACCCAAAAATGGCAGGAAGGCTCATATCACAGGAAAACAAGTTCTCAGAAGAATGGTATGTGTAATGCTTCTAAACAGTAGTTAGTTTCACCCGCGTTCTATTAGTCATAGCGTGATGTAATATAGCCTATAGCCGTCCTCAATAAATGGACTATAATCAACACAAAAATATTTTTTCAATTCGAAACAGTGGTTCCTGAGATTAGCGCGTTCAACCAAACAAACAAACAAACAAACTCTTCAGCTTTATAATATTTTTATTGTAGATTAAGTAAGATGTGCAAACGTGGTTTTACGCGAATGTAATACAGTGCCTGTATTGCTGTTATAATAATAGTAAACATGTCTTACTCAAAATAAAACAAACTACTCATCTCAGCCAAAAGACGTCCACTGCTGGACAAAGGCCTCCCCCAAGGATATGAGGGGTTTTGCCGTAATCGCCACGCTTGGCAGGCGGGTTGGCGATCGCAGTAGGTTGAGGGTAACCTCAGAGAGATGCTGCTGCCCATCCTCTGGAATGGTCCCTTAGTCGGCTTTTACGACACCCACGGGAAGAGATGGGGTGGTGCAATTCTTAATCCCCGGCACCACACAGGGCGTTCTTAATCCCCGGCACCACACAGGGCAACAACAAAACAAACTACATAAATATAAAAAAATAAAACCATGCATACATTTATCTTAATTTTCCTTGAACTGAATTGTAACCTCTTTTCAGTTACAACACAAGAAAACTAGACGAGCTACCGTACCAACACTACCACTTGTACAAAGATGATCCTGAAACCTTCGCCAACCAGATATACTTCACGCGTTTAGACTGGATCCACGATAAACTAGCCGCCACTGATTGCTGCCACTTCCTAGAAGACATCGCTCTAATACACTTAGACACTCTGCCGGAACACATAGAGATACTCAAGGAGGTGTTCGAAACTCATTCGTATGCTCTAGATTACGACCACAGACAATTCTACGGGCTTTTAAGAATGACCATGGAGAAAAGGAAAAGGGATGGTGTGGACACGAAAAGTAAAATAGTGCAGGAATGGATGAAGATCAGTTGGGATCCGCCGGTGCCTACTTTGTATCCGATGAATGATGAGTTTTATAAGATAAGCGAGATCAAAGACAAGCGGGACTTGTCTTCTGTGGAGGGCTTTGATAGTAAGACTTACGATTTGATTGTGCGTTTCGACACTAGAGGCAAGTTTGTTGCGACTGTTTCTACGGAACGCGAGGAAATATGCGTTTGGGATGTGACGAGGTAATTTTGTATAACAGCCAGTACCAACTGTTTTTGTTTTTGGTCCTTCGAGACCGATTTTTTTTTTAACCGACTTCAAAAAAAGGTGGAGGTTCTCATTTCATCGAAATATTTTTTTAGTTAACCAATTTACCAGCTTCTTTTTGTTTCGGTCCTTCGAATCAGAACCTTTCTTACCATTTTGGTTAACCAATTTACCAACTACTTTTGGTTTTGGTCCCTGGAGCCGGATTTTATACTATTTTTGTTTTGCAGATGTCAGATGGTTAGAAAGCTGGTGGGGGTGACTCATCCGATCAACCTGGTTCCGATTGACGAATACAGATGTGTAGTGCTCTGTAGGAGGGAGCTAAGGGTGTACGACTTGGATCAGGTATGTTTTTAATTCAATTATCATTTAGATGTAAATATGTCTTATAATTAGTAATAGTAATGGTGGTATACCTGTATAATTCCGAATATGGCAGATAGGACACAGGGCGTAGAACCCCAGAGGATTATAAACCTAGGTCCAGCTGATACATTTTTCTTGTTCGTCAACCTCATGGTCCAAACGAAACAGAAATCAAAACTCGTCAGAGTTGTATAAAAATAATGTAATAAAAAAAATTGAAATTTTGTATGGAAAAGTAAATCTTCATAAATACTATTTTGCATGTTACCACGGTGTTATTTATACTTGGTTGGCTATGTTTCGGGAGTATACATATATTACCAAACATCCTGTATAAGTAAATACTCGTATAAATTGTACTCAAATAGCTCTAAATGCCGAAACACATAAACACGACACGACGACGTCGCGTCACATGAGTAGACATAGTATGTATTCACATATCTACTCATGTGGTCGCGTCGTACCACGATGCGGCGTCTGCCTAGTATTTGACAGGCAATAAGGTTAATACTAGCCTGGCGCAACGCTTATTTTTGCGGTGCGACGTCGTATCGTGTTTATGTGTTTCGGCCCTAATACCTGATCCAAATAATGACGTAATGTTGTATTGGGTTAAAATTATAAAAATACCTTTATTCCCATATAGGGCAAGTTCCTAGTATCTCTGAAGGGAGTGATGAACCAGAAGATGCCTTTCTACGGTCTGCACGACGCGAAGCACCTGGTGGCGCTCTCCAGGAACCGGATGTACGTCAACCTTATGAACATCGAGACGGGTGAGACAGATCTTTACATCAAAATCAAAAAATCTAAATATTATAATTATTTACTACAAATCGTTTTTACAATTGTGTGTCTCTTCTGTTAAGTTTAAAAAAACCTGTTTAAGAAGAGACTCATAACTTTACTGTACCATAATCATATTTGTAGTAACATAGGTAGGTCTTATATATCTATAAAGTTGGAATAGAATAACGTAGTACATGCTTAATATATTGGGTCCTTACCTATGAAATTGACGTTTTTTTTCTCACTTATTAATAGGTGTATTACTTCTAAAAGTCAATACCAGTCGTTAATATTATTATACACCTTTAATTAGGACTATGTTACTTAGACTTCAGTTATAACAATGATTATTAACTTTGTGTCTTTATCTCCCAATTTTGTTTTTAAATTGACTTCTTTTTTTTCGCAAAATTGACCTTTTGTTTCATTGTAGCTTTGAAGGGACTTAATTTTTTTTATTTTTATTGTCTGCTATATTTAGCTAGTGAAACAAACACACTGCTCTACAATTTTTATAGTGTTAACTTATATAGATGCTAAGAAAATTAAAAAAAAAACGTTGCTATCGTGGCTGTGTCCAACTCACCGAAATTAATTGACGCTATCTATTCTTACTATGTAAGCCAAAGAAGCCCTATTCTATTCTATTGGTGGTTGTTAACGATTGGTAATGCAGCCAGGATGCACGGAAGGAGGCATTTCACTTGAGTGTTTTATTTTACTATGTATGTTGCTTTGATATTTTTGATACTGACTGTGAACTTGTCTGTTTCAGGCGACTGCGTGACGACATTTAAAGCTGGTGAGGACAGATTTCTCAACTCGCTGCTCGTGTCAGGAGACGGAAGGTGAACTACATTTTATATAATGTTTGTCTCTTAGGTCATGGTATGATTCAGCCAACAGTCTTTGAGGGTATTGCAACAATTAGGTATTTCTTAAATACAAATATTATATACCAAAAGTGATATTTTATGGCAACATTAAAAACAATCAGTTTTAAAATACGTTTGTACGTATCCAAAAATAAATTTAATGAGTAAAACAATACGCTACAACATTTTAAACGATGATCACATGCTTATGAGTGATTACCTAATTAACGGGATTCTCACCATATTTTTTATTATTGAGTACTTCATTTATGGTAAGAATCTTAATAGTTTTAGTCTAATCTAATAGTCTTCTATCTTAAATTTTGCATGCCAGCTTCTGGTAAATTGTGTGAAACCTTTTTTATCATAAGACCTTTTGTATATACCACATTTTATGCAAAATAATTTTTATTATTTATTTATTTATTACTTGTTGATTATATCAAGTAGGGCTTCCAATCCCGCAGCCTATATTCAATCTCGGTATTTGCGGGATCCCGCATATAAAAATTATGAGTAATTATTTATGGCAAATAAAACAAATTATGAATGAATCAACATAACTCTACTTTTATTTAAGTTTTACTATTAGCATGCGATCAATCAAATTATATAGAATAGAATAGAATAGAAATATCTTTATTGTCTTTCATTTCTTTGGTACAGTTTTGTCCCTTGTGAGGGGTGTGTGCTTAAGATTATTGTCCAGTGTAGAGCTAGATCTGAATCTTTATTTTATGCAATCAAATTACACGGTTTAACACAGTCGATTGATAGATTGACAGAACTAATTATTTAGTTTGATGATTTTGTCAGCATTCAATTGAAAATGTTTGCGAAGAAAACATAACATACCCAGTCCCGCAATATACGCGGTACCTATCCCGCGCCCGTAATCCCGCAACACGCGGGGACTGAAAAATGACGCTGGATCTCGGAATACCGAGATCTCGATATTGCGGGATTAGAAGCCCTATTATCAAGTACCTCTTCCTCCCCTCAGGGTGCTGGTATGCGGCGACGAGACCCAGAAGCCGTTCCCATTGCTGGTGTGGTCGCTGACGTCGCGCAAACTGCTCTACGACCTGCGCATCCCGCACCACGACTTCGTCACCTCCAAGGCCGCCATCACATACGAGGGTATCAAATGAAATTAAAATATTACTTATTGTACACCATATTTTAAAAGACTTAAAGTGGACAACCCCGCTACACCGACTTTAAAGTTTATACTGACACCCCCCACCAACCGTCAGGTCATAAAGTAGGTGTCAGACAACCTTGCGCAAGCACAAGGGACCATCTGCGTCAGGTCATAACGCCAGATCAGGACGCGCCGAAGCGCATTCTTTATCCGGAACTTTTAAGACTAGTGTCTCGAGCTTGTTGCCCCGTGGACACGTATAGTCCACTACCTAATATCCAGATAGGTTACCAGAGCTGTAAGCTCGCTCACTTCTCGTGGCACTAAGAGTACAACTCGCAGTTTCCACTGCTGCCACATAAAGAGGACAATACTAAAATCTTTATTATTGTACACCATATTAAAGAGGACAATATAAAAGCTGTGCAAATGTCGGCCTTATCGCTAAATGTGACGAAATCAGAAAACTCTCAAAAAAAAATATTGGTGTTCATTCCATTCGGTCTATAAAGGAGGCGCTCCTAACATAGTTTCGTGCTCTCAACACTATTTCGTGGATTTACCTTAAATTTTTTTCCAGGTTCATACGTATGCGTGGTGTCCCGCGAGCTAGAAGAGCCGAGCCCCAACTTCATCGTGGTGTACGACCTGCAGTCGGGCACGCTGTTCAAGAAGTGGAAGCCGGGCTGCGACACCGTGGCGCTCGCCATCAGCTCCGTCGACGGCTGCGTGGTCTCCGGGCTGGCAGATACCAGGATCCTGGTCTGGGACTTGGTCACAGGCAAGTTGCAGTTCTACTACAAGTACTAATATCTGAGTGGGAGCAAAAGAAGTTTGGGATCTGGTCACAGGCAAGTGTATCTCTTCCGATGATTGTTTATATCGGTGTATTTAGATCATCCTGGCTTTGCGGAGGGGATAGGAGTTTTTAGAAGGTATACTCTCATTTCCCTTCGAGGAGGGTACGCCCATTATCTCCTGCTCTAGCTGACAGCAGGATTCTGGTTTGGGACATGGTTACAGGCAAGTTGTGGCTCTGTTACAGGTATTATATGAGAGGGAGAAAGAAGATGCAGCTGTGTTTGGTTTATGTTAATCACCAGAATGACAATAAACTGGGGGAGGTGCGAAGATTAGGGCTGAGGCGGTAAGAAAAATTTCGAACAAACATTTTTTTACCTTTACTAGTCTAGTACAGACGCTTACATAATACATATTTTGATTCAAATCTTTTTGTCAAAATTTAATACAACACCATGAAAACAACCAAAAGCATATTTACTTGACTGTACCTAATCCCTAATAAGCTTGTTTTGGTATTCGTTTTGAAAGTGGTATTCGTTTGGAATACAAAATAAGTATGACAGTAAAATAATACCATCGGTATTAGTTTAAATTCAGTAATCGATATTATGAACATGACATATTATTATTATACGTGACATATTGTGTCTATCAAAGGACATTTTGATATGTCAAATGTCTTCTAATGAGTAGGTAAGTATTTACTGCATTCTCTTTATGATTTGTAAAAAAAATATACGTCATTGTTAATTCTATATTCTATTTTCTATATTGTAATATTGGTTTCAAAAGGTGAGATGTCAAATGTAACACATCATATGCGATTACTGTAAAGGCATGATTCCGAACTCCGCTGCACGCAGCAATTCTGCCGCAGCAGTGCTGCCCGCAGTACTACTGTTGCTGCCGCGACATTGCTGCGTAGCTCGGAATGTAATCTCATATAAACTTATAGAGAATATTGGGGACCAGTAGTGCAGCACTGCTGCGTGCAGCGGAGTTCGGAATCATACCTTAAGGCACAGAATATAAGGCTCGCTCGTTTTTTTTTTTTTTTTTTTGTTTTTTTGTAATTGTCATTATATACTTATGTGTTCAATTTTTAACGTAGCATGAGGAAGTACATAATTTATGCTGCGTATGCTATTTATGGATTACTGTCTAGTCTTACTATATTGTTAAATTCTCATGGCTGTGTATTGACTGTAATCTGTCAGTGTAGTTACCTATTTTATATAGGTACCTACTTAATTATTACTTACTCCGCTAGCTCAGTGACTCGCAGTGGATCTTGGCCTCCGACACAACAAGACGCCAATCTTTTCTACTTTCTACCCTCTCAGACCACTGGTCGATCTGGAGCCCTTGTAGGTCTGTCACAAGTTCATCTTTCCAGCGGTATCTAGGTCGCCCAACCGGCCGACCCCCGTCAGCTAGATTGCGTTGGCTTGGGCACGTGGAGAGAATGGGGGAAGATCGGGCAGTGACGAGAGCATACATGGGACCTATCTTCTTTATATTTATAAATCTTCTGTGCGTGTGTATGTCATTGAAGTCTTTCTAAAAAGCTGGACCGATTTATATGAAATTTTCTGTGTGTGTAGTAGATTACAATAAAATTGGACCCGGTAGGTGGCGCTGCTATAGGGGTCCATCATGGGATACGGGTGTTCTTAAGCGGACGAATGATTTGTTTGTTTTGTTGTCATGGAAACTGTCAAAGCGGTACGAAGCCCGCGCGCCGGTCAGTTAGTTTTAAATAAATAAATAAAATGTATTCGTATGTCCTGCAGGCAACTGCCGGCTGACGCTGCGCGGGCACGTGGCGGCGGTGTCGCTGCTGCGGCTGGCCAAGCCCGGCGGCGTGCTGCTGTCGGCGGCGCGCGCCGGCGACCTCTCCGTGCGGCTGTGGGACCTGCTCACGGGTAATACATACAACTTATGTTATCAAATTTGTGATATTTCATCTGTAAAGATGAATCTGCATAGCCATCGGTTGCAATGAAGGCACTTCCATAACTTACAATTTAAATACAATGCTGGCTACTTCCTCGATAACAGCTGTTCGCATCATCCTTGCCCGAAGAGATTTCATGTCATGTACCCCTCGGGCTGTCGTCACGGCACCGACTGTTCTGATTGCACCCTCGCTGGTTACATCTAATGAGGACGATCTCTCGAGGAGCTTGGTGGCGCAGTGGTTAACGCGCCCGGTCTGCGAGTGCTGAGGTTAAGCAACTTTCGCAAAAGCCGGTCATCGGATGGGTGACCAAAAATTTATCATCTCGAGCTCCTCCGTGCTTCGGAAGCCACGTAAAGCCGTTGGTCCCGGCTGCATAGCAGTCGTTAACAACCAACAATCCGCACTGGGCGCATGTGGTGGTTCATGGCCCGTTCTCCCTATCCATCCATTGGGAAGACTCATGCCCAGCAGTGGGTAAAATGAGCTGATGATGATGGTTAAAATGCATTGTCGAAATTCATTGTACGAGCATCCTGGCGCCTCCGGTTTATAAAGAAAAATGTCAAGGCTTCGTAACATCAGAGAATGGATCGGTATCAAAACCGTGGATCAGTTATTTAGACTAGCTCTACCTGCGTTTTTCGGGTTATTGTTGTGCCCAATCCGGGCCCATCACGTTCTATCTAACCAATATTGTAACAACTCATGTTTACTTATGGATAGGGCTGCCATCAGCAAAATTACGGACCCAGGACAAAAACTTCAAAAACCCAGGACATTTGGGTGAAATAAAGATATACCCCGAACTCCCTCGAAAAAACACAATAAAATAAAAACATAGTTATAAAGTCATATATTATTTATAGAAAATCAACTTAATCTACTAGGGGGGTCACGTCATGTCACGAGACTCAAGAGTGCGCGGATATATTTGCCGCACCGCATTTTTAACTATGAAATGCTGTAATTTATTGCTAATTGTTCCATTCTAACAAGTTAATCGGATTTCCCCTGACATAAAAAATGCCCGGGTTATTAGAACACACTTTTTAGAAACCACGCCCGGACGCTCCCCGGACGCCCTCCAAACTAGGACAAATCCGGGGAAACCCGGACGGATGGCAGCCCTACTTATGGAGAGCAATAACGATTTGAATTGATTTGAATTGAATTGAATTAGAAGTATTCATATATGGACATTTATTGGATTTTAAAGATTCGCGTTAAATATTTTTCACGCCTCGGTAGTCCTTTCCTCCACATAACAATCGGTTTTTTCGATTTAAAAACCACGTTATAACCACTCGAAAAATATATAGGTAATTACCCAACAATTCACCAATCCATTTTCTTCCAGGCAAACTAATAGCAGTGTACACCCCACCGGAGCGCATCACTTCCTGCGAAGTGTTACTAGGCGGTTCGGTGCTCGCGATGGCGCTCGAGAACTACAAGGAGATCTTGTGCGTGAAGTTGGAAGGCCCACTAGTGGACTCGGTGAGGGCTGGGCGCGAGTGTGAGCACGACGAGAACGGGTACGGAGACGAGGGTAGCGACGGTAAAACGTTCACCGTGAAGAGCGAAGCGTGCTGATAGTGGTAACACCGAGCGTTGTTCTAGTGGAAATGGGAATTGGAGAACGGCAATTTTTTTTTTAACATTGAAAGATGACAGGGAAACGTTTATTTGAACATAGACAAGAGATCAAAAATAAACAGAAAAAAACGGCTGCGTCTGTTGTTGGCCCCAACTGGCCTTTACAGTTTAACCGGTTTAGGGGTGGCGAGAAATTAAAAGTTTCTTATGCTGCAGATCACTGCATCTAGAATGATGATGTTCTATCAAGAACATCTTCAGAGGTATCGAGAGGGGATAGCATCACGCAAACGGGTCCGCGTCCGCTGCTAAATTCTTTGAGGAGGAGGATGTTGTGTGTTCGACTTTCCTTGGATGATACATAAAAGTTTTATTTTTTATAAAGATGATGTTGTTGTTTATGGATGCTGTTTACTACTTTTTCATTGTCTATGGATGATTATGAATCAGGCGTCACTTTCTATGGCATGCAAAAATTTTATTAAGTTATTTCAGCTCATAGTTACAACAGGCGTAATTTGATTTAGAAAGAAAACACGTAGTTTTGTTTGATACTGCATTGATACATTGATTGGATACGTTTCATGATAAATCATACAATTTAGAACTTTAAGTTAATCTTATTAAAGTTTATTAGATTGTGTGCTGTTTAATGTTACCTATTTACTTAAGCTGGTTGATAATGATGACTAATAATATTAATACAAAATTACTTATTTGAATTTAGAATCATGGTTTGTCAGTAGATAGAATATTGAATAGACGCGACCAAAAAGTTTCGACTTTAAAAAGGAAAAAATTAAAAATGTTCAAAGTGCCAATATTAAAATGTTTGATCAAGACCGGAGCAAAGTTTTAAATAATGCTAATAAACTCATTTAAGTTTGTTCAGTATTAAAACACAATTAACTATTTCAACGCCAATGTCTGAAATATCAGACAAATAATTTTCGTGCTCAGAAACAGATATCGTAGTGCCATGTGTGCTAGGTGTGTTCCAACCACCGCACCGCACTGTGCCCGCGTGGTGGTTTCTGGCCCGTTCCCCTTATCCGTTTTTAGGGAAGGCTCGTGCTGCAGCAGTGGGGATATAAAATGAGCTGATGATGATGATGATGACTCCAGTGTTACACACTTTAATACAATAGCTTAGTGTTCAACACAGTTTTCGTCGCTATAAAGTTATATAGTTTCATTGTATTTTACTAGATTACAGCTAAGTATGTGGTTTCACAAATCAGGTGATGACCCTTATAATGTAACTAGCTGTCTCCCGCAATTTCACCCGTGTTCTATTAGTCATAGCGTGATGTAATATAGCCTATAGCCTTCCTCATTAAATGGACTATTCAACACAAAAATATTTTTTCAATTCGAAGCAGTAGTTTCTGAGATTAGCACGTTCAACCAAACAAACAAACAAACAAACTCTTCAGCTTTATAATATTATTAAGTATAGTTGAGTAAAGGAAAACGAGTGAGAGAGAGAGATGATGGGAGACGTTCGTGCGGTGAAAAGAGTAGTAGAGGGTACATGGGACGCTCTACAGGGCGCCGTTCGATCGGCTGACCTCGATACCGATGGGCCGACCAAGTCACTAAGGATCTTGCAGAGCTAGACGTGCCCAATTGGTCCGAGTTGGCATAAAGAAGGAAAGAATGGCGGTACTCTTTTGTCGGAGGCCAAGACCCACTTCAGGTCCCTGAGCCGGAGCAGTAAGTAAGTAAGTAAAGAAAAACAGCGTCGATCACTGGTTACTGTCAAGCACTGGATGCCACTACCCCATATCTGTCAGATTTATAGATTAGGCACGTAAATGAGTTGTCTTGTATATCAGACTTGGCGTTGAAACGGTTAAGTCATTAGTGAGCGTGTCTCCTATTCCCATTTCCTTTTAAGTTTTTAGACAATTAGGTAAGTACTTATCTACTTAATATTAACCTATAATAACTAAGACAATTAAGGCCAAAAAACTTACAAAGGATGCAGAATTTTCATTGAGCATTCTCAAAATGAGAAATAATAAATGTTTATATAATTTGAGAAATAATACTAAGTAGACATGATATTTTGGGTACGGTCAGACAAACAATGCGTCTACAACCTAACAGTTGACATTTGAAAATCGTTGATAAACAAATCATCCCAACACATCTCTTTGGTCGATCTTAGTGAAAAAAATTCAAAGTAAATTTTTATTTTCGACATAGATAGACCATGCGAGATTTTTAACTATCAAACGAGTTACAGTTTGCATCAGTCAGAACTACAATTTGTATGGGATTGAATCAGCGTTTCCTTGCGACGAACGAAGAGATTGCAATTTTGCCATACAAATTTTCTTTATCGTTAACTTGATAATTGCCAAATGAAACTCGCATTGCACCCTGGTATTATTAACATGAAAATGTGTAGCGATTTAGAAATTCCAGCTCATTTTGTACAATGCTTAATGGACGTTTTAGAAATGCAAACAAAAGACGATATTTGACATATAAAAAACTGAATCGATTGTCAGGAAATGCCAAAATACCAACCGAAGGAAAATGTAAATTAAAGCTGTGTGTGGCAAAAACGCCACAGTCGAACAAGTATGAAATTTAAAAAAACATTAATGTTTTTGATCTATTACGCTTATTAAATACATTATTAAATTAATGAAATTATATTTAGTGAATTCTCTATATGTAATGTTGATGTTTAGACGTAATTTTGTGGGAAATAAAATAGTTTTTAAGCGATGATGATGTTAATGTAACTAAGTCGATTTTTGGAATGTATGGTTTGCGTTTTGTTTTTTTGAGTTTTTATTTATGCGTCTCGCTTTAGACTAAGGATAGCAAGCATTTCGTTTCGTTTTCCCTTTCTCCTTTAACCTAACCAAAGGTTACCTTTGATATTTTCTTGGAACAATCAAAGAATAACAACAACATGGTTGTTCGAAATGCAAACGTAAATTGAAAAGTTGTTGGAAAAAATAACACTTAAGTAGGTATATATAATCATTGAACATTTTTAAGGAAGAAAGTTTACTATGGTTCACAAAAGACCAAACCGATAGGTATAAGATTTTTTCCTTAAAAGCAGGCTTATCTTTACCTAACTTTAAAAAACTTTTTGGAAGCCAAACCAAGCTTCAAAATGATTAAAAATGAATATGAAGTGTTATTTGTTCAACAACAAAATTGAAACAACCAAATCAAATGTTACGCTTCTATACAGTTTAAGCTTAGTTTAAGCATATTTAATTTAAGTTTAATGTCTATCCGAATTCTATTCTATATTCATGTACTTACTTAAAATTAGTTATATATGCAGGCATAGTAACTATTAAAATGTAACCATATCTGTATAGAATTCATAAGCAATACAAATAGTTGTGGATTGATCACAACTATAGGTAAGAAAGGGCCGATTAAGTGTGATGAATAACTTAATTAACTATAGTTCAATGTATATTATTACATTATGTAAGTATATTTTATGTTAGGTATACCTACAATATTTATTTACATTTTAAAAACTACCAAACATCGTCAAAAAGCAATAAACGGTTTTTTTGCCATTTTGGAATCTAATTTGAATCTAATCTAATTTAAAGGTAAAACTACTTAAGTAATTATTGAACATTGATTAGGTATGTATTATTATGCGATGTACAGTCGACCGCGCATATACTTACAATTAAAAAAAATCTGACGCAAAAACAACCTAATTTACTTGTCTTAAATAAGTCAAGGCCCATTAAGGGCCAAGAAATAAGTAAATCTTATGATTAGGCTACCTATCTGACATAATAATATAGTAGAAATGAAACTGACTTATAAAAAGAGAAACATAATATATGCATCGGCTTTCATAACTATATTTGTGATCAATCATTGTATAAATCTTCCTTTAAAATGATTAGTTAAATGGCCGTGAGACACAGAATAAGCGAATCTCACAGGTACCAAAAAGTGTTATAATTACTGTAGAAATAAACATTTATGCCTTCAATATCTGTAGTTAGTCGTTACCATGGTATGATAAATACATACAGCGTCATCAAAGCACATTATAACGTTAGGGGCGGGAATTTTGAATCTCAATTCTCAACCGGTGATATCTAAATAAAAAAGTGCCATTAAATACACTATGAAATATGTTTCCGTATATTATTGTAATTTGAATTAAGATAAATACCGTTCAAGATTTTTCGGTGTCAAAAATAAGTTACCTGTGACTTTGAAGTAGAGAAAGGTGCACTCTTAATTGATTTCATATCGTGAGAATTAATTTTGGTGACGTCGGATAATTTAGACTTTTTTTTAGGATTATCTCATTTATTAACTATTTATTTAGTTTATTTTATTCTGTTGTCATTGAAATTAATATATCTACTTATATGGTATTGTTACAACAATACAAACTGTATGGTTAAAAATCGCCTCCCAAAAAGATACAAGTATGTATCAATGCAAGTCAAGATAGATTTTATTGACGACCTCCATAGCAGTAGTGGCTTGCACGCCAGACTTTAAGCGGCGCTAACTCTGAGGTCCCGGGTTCGATTCCCGGTCGGGTCAATGTCAAAAACGATCTTTTCTATATTGTGTCGGGTCTAGGTGGTTGTGGTACCGTCGTCGTTGTTTCTGATTTCCATAAAGTGAGTGCTTTATCTACATACCTTGGGATCAGAACAGTGTATGTGATGTTGTCTAATATATACAGTTTGTCCAGGGATGTAGTAATAAAACTTTAGGAGCAGTATCTGCAATATATTTCATCGACGAAAATACCCCTTATGGGGGGTCAATTCCAAAACCCCACAAAACTGCAGAGACTATTGGTTTTATTTTACCAAAACTCGCTTAACTCATAAAATTAACGGCGGTTTGAGTTCTACGTCGTGCAGGAGCTCGATTTTGGTGTTTTTTTAAAGGCAAAGGTGTAGGCTAGCTAGTGCAATAAAAACACGCTATCAAACAACTCCTTTTTTTAATTGCCGAAAGGAGAAAGTATTTTTTTTACAGTTTTTGTGCGCATTCGGGCACTTTATCAAAAAATAGTACTAAAACGAGACCATTGACATACCTTTTTTTTATAATCACTTAATAGTATTTGAGTTACATAAAAAATTGATGCAGCAATCACTATTCTCGGTCTAATAGTTTAAGAGCTATTGTTGTTTAAAAAGACCCCTTTGTCGCGAGTGCACGTGCAGGTAAGCGATCCTCGTCTTTTGTTGCGTTGTGTGAGCAGATACGGTTTTTTTTTAGGGAGTTAGAAAGAGACAACTATTCTGTCAATTGTATGTATTTATTTATTTTATTATTATTTTTATTTTTTTATTTTATTTTTATTTTATTTTATTTATTTATTTATGTATTTTTTTGGTATTTTCGTCGATGAAATATATTGCAGATACTGCTCCTAAAGTTTTATTACTACATCCCTGGACAAATTGTATATAAATTTACTATATAACTATATAAACGAAGGTAGTGGGTTCGTATCGTATGTATTCGTATTATATGTTACGTCCAACTTCCGTCACATTTCACGAAATCACTCCCACAAATTGTATAGAAGGCGAGAGGAAAGATGTTACACATTTATTTATTTTTTTATTTGGAGGCAAACGACCAGGCGGGTCACCTGATGGAAAGCAATCACCGCCGCCCATGGACACCCGCACAACCAAAGGAATCGCAGATGCGTTGCCGGCCTTTAAAAACACACATCAAAAAATCGGTTGTTTCTTAGGTATGCATTTTTGGAATGTTACAAAAATACCTACTTTAATTTAAATACGCCTGAACGTCATATTACCACAAACTATTATATTTCCTCAATCTCACTTTGAACTTTAAGTCTATGTATGGTTGTCTGATGTAAAATGAAATGAAAATAAATTTATTTGAGACAGAACAGTTCAAACATAAAAATAAAAATGGAAATAAAAGAAACATAGGAGTCCCAAAACGGTTCCGACTCAGCAAGATGCTAGCCTTGAGGTTAGCGCTGATCTTCCGTCGGAACCGGTTTAAGTGATGCTGCGATAGCAACACAACCGTAACACACAAAATAAAAAAAATAAAAATATAAAAACAAAATAGCAGCTGTACGTAGGTACCAAAAACAGAAGATTAAAAAATATAGGCTGTATATTCTAAACCTCTTCCTCTTACGGTGCAATAAAATAAAAAAACATTTAGTAACAAAAATTCATGAGTGCATGATATTATGCAAGGGGGGTAACCAGGAGCTTGCAGTGTTGCCAACTTAGCACTTTCGGTGCTAGATTTAGCACTATTTTCATGAGTCTAACACGAAACAACAGCATACAGCACCTAGCACTAAATCTAGCACTAAATAGTAGGTACTCATCCACTCAAACGTCAGGAGACACTTGGTTGTCAAAAAAGTATTTTGCATCTTACGTCAGGAGACACTTGAGTGCAAGGGCAAGTGATGAAAAAACGTTCTAAGTGATTCTAAAAAGCACCGTGGCGCCTTTGTCGTTCGTATTTAGGGACAGGGCACAAAATGTAGATGGTGTTACAGACGTTAGAACAACATCAAACGTACATATTTTTAATAGGTAAACTAAGGAGTAAATTTAACTTGCGACTCTTTAAATTCGATTATTCATATCCGAACAGGGCTTAAAATTTTTAACAAGACTTGCCATACATACGAAATTTCCCGAGATATTATAAAATAGGCAAAAAAGAATTGTACACATTTCAAATTAAAAAGTCGGCTGAAAGCCATCGTAAACAACCATCCACTTCAACAGCGGCAGTACAAGGAGAAGGAAACACGGCAGCGGATACAGATGACAGTGAAGATGACTGGATATAGATTTAAAATAATTATTACAGCTACATTTTGCTTATTTTTTTTTACATTATGTCATTTTATTAATTATAGATTATATTATTATATATTATTTTATTTTATTTCAAGTCCAAAAAAACTAGCACTATTTTTGAAAATCCATATTTATTTAGCACTTTTTTAGATGTCATTTAGCACCTATTTGTGGTAACGTGTTGGCAACCCTGGGAGCTCGTCAGTATTGTTGCAGTTGTGAAACGAGACGCGTGCAGCGGCGTTTTCACAACTGCAATAAGAGCTCCTAATGGTTACCCCACCTCTTTCTTGTGTTCTGTGGTTACCCCCCAGGGCGTCTGTACTATAACCTGCATAAATGAAGACGATAAAAAATTTACGGTTTAAAAAACATCTTTTGATATATCAAATTGAGCCTCAGTTCTGATGACGCTATATGTTAATAGCCATACAGTGGTACGCACGGTCCCTCACCATATACAATATTAATGATAAGAAGCATATTTTAATTGAGATTTCATATGTAACAAGATGCTGGTTCGTCATATATAATATAAACTTGTCCATAATGTATAGATGCGATATGCGCTCGTATTTCATGTAATAATAGTTGTAGGGTTTTACCGCTAGATGTCGACACTGTGGCGAGGTTATTGCATGGAATCGAGGCATAGACAATATTTTTTTAACTTTCTGTTGGTTTACTGGAGTTTGGTGGTAACTGTCTAACTTATATTTTATTTCAGTAAAATAAGTTTTATTGAATAAGTACAGCCCGTAGAATTAATGATTTTTTAGACAACAATGTTTTTTAGGCAAGATTTTTTAGAATATTTAGAATATTGTTTATTTTTTTCATTATTTAAATTGAACTTGTGCAAATGTGACTTACTAGTCATTTAAATTGTATTAGCCATAGACATAAGAGAGATGGACTGAGAAATACCCTCACAAAACTGACCGCTCTAGAAAGAATCAATGCGAGTGTGCCATAACCTATCTCTATTAATACAAAGAGTACAGAATTCATTAGCTCTTGCTAGACGACGTGGCAATCACTCAAGGAGCTCGATAGCGCAGTGGTTAACGCGACCGCTCTGCGATCGCTAAGTTAAGCAAGGCTGGTTATCGGATGGGTAACCATAAATGTATCATCTAGAGCTCCTCCGTGCTGCGGAAGGCACGTAAAGTTCTGGTCCCGGCTGTGTTAGCAGTCGTTAACACCACCAATCCGTACTGAGCCTGCGTGGTGGTTTAAGGCCCGTTCTCCCATATCAATCCTTAGGGATGGCTCTTACCCCAACAATGGGGACATAAAATGAGATGGCGATGAGGACAATCACAATTCTAGAAAGAGACAATTAGCCGAATGATCGCTTCGTCTCTCACAGTATTATCTCACTTATTTACTTCACAGCTGCATAGGGGAGACTAAGTCCACCTCTCTGTGTTTCTTACATAAGCGCAGACGCTACGCTATCCTACTTTGCCTTTATGTGGTAAAAGTAAGTGCAATAGTTTACTTTTTAAAAATCTTATAATCAATGTATTGAATTTTCTAGAAACAAATACAGCACAACTATGTAGGTATTAATTTCTTTGATTAGGTATTATTTATTTAGGTATTAATTTTGTTATTTCCTCAGATAGTTACCAATGTACCATCTCCATGGAAGCGTTGCATATTCTAAAATAAAATAGACGGAAATGAAATATTTTAATCATAATACATACATAATACGCAGGGTGTCCTAAATAGATCAACGATTTAATACGATCGATACCAAATTATGAAACAATCATATTGAGTGTTGTAAAAAAATCGATTTCGATAAATTATATCAGATTCATCGATTTAGGACACGTATATGTTTAGTGTACTTGCATAATTATAGAAATACATATAAACATAACCACGTAGCACTATGTACCAGAATTTATATAAACTAAAGTATCATCGTCGTATCTATTCATGAAAGCGTCTTACAAACCTATTTTAAAGTAGGTATTTTGTTATATTTTTAAGTTGCACTACAATATTAAATCTAGATTTGGTTAAATCGTGCTTCAAATGTCATTCTCTATTCTTATCTTTACCAACTTATATTTTTTTTAATTTTGGAAGTAAATTTAAGATACGATGTGTATATAATTTCTATTTTTTTAGCTATTAGTAAAAAAAAAAAACACAAATGTTGAAAAAAATTTCCACGAGCAGGGTTTGAACCTGCACCCTTCTGACGTACCGGGTCAGGTGCTCTTCCAATTGTGCTATCGTGGTTCTAACCAGCCCGCCGAAATTATTCAACACTATGTACTTTTTACTTTGAAAGCCAAAGGCGCCCATTCAATGTTAACAACTACCGTCATTAACATCCGATCATAATATTTTTACAAATACTAAAGATCAGTTAAGAAGTAGGCAAGCTATTTATAAATGTTTATATAATTTTTAACGCAAATTTTGTTGCGAACAAATTACAAAAATACAAATGTTGAAAAAAAATTTCCACGCGCAGGGTTTGAACCTGCATCCTTCTGACATACCGGGTCAGGTGCTCTTCCAATTGAGCTATCGTGGTTCTAACCAGCCTGCCGAAATTATTCAACACTATTTACTTTTTACTTTGAAAGCCAAAGGCGCCCATTCAATGTTAACAACTACCGTCATTAACATCCGATCATAATATTTTTACAAATACTAAAGATCAGTTAAGAAGTAGGCAAGCTATTTATAAATGTTTATATAATTTTTAACGCAAATTTTGTTGCGAACAAATTACAAAAACACAAATGTTGAAAAAAATTTCCACGAGCAGGGTTTGAACCTGCACCCTTCTGACATACCGGGTCAGGTGCTCTTCCAATTGAGCTATCGTGGTTCTAACCAGCCCGCCGAAATTATTCAACACTATTTACTTTTTACTTTGAAAGCCAAAGGCGTGTTTTTGTGTTTTTGTAATTTGTTCGCAACAAAATTTGCGTTAAAAATTATATAAACATTTAGCTATTAGTGTTTAATAACGTTGAGTATTTCAAGCACAGTGCTGAGTGCTTCATACTATAATATCGAATTAAAGGTAAACGCAAAAATGTGTGTATGTAGCGCCACCTAGTGCCGAACTGAAGTAACCAACATGTCACTAGATGGCGCTGCATCCCATACAAATTGTAATTTACTTAAATAATTTTATCAAATAGTAGAAAAAGGAATAATAGTAGATTTTTTTAACTTTATTAAATAGTAAAACTTACAAACTCGGCACTCGGCTTGCTTGCTCTTACGATTAGCAATATATTAAAGCAACTGCAACCGATGGATTTAAATATCTTCGAGAAGAAGAATAGACAACAATTTTTTGGACATCCATCCGGGTACGGTCGGTTACTCAACTCCATTTCCATCTTTTCTCTCGCTTTCGTCGAATGTGCGAATTATTTACGGTAGAGCGAGGTAACATGACCGGATTTTTTTAGCTTGAATTGTGGCCAACTGAACCTTCCTCTCCCAAAGTAGCCTAACTTTGCGATCTTAAATCTAGATTTAAGATCTTCAGTGCTTCTAATAGGCGTTTGACGTTTTAATGAATATATCACGACGGTTTGACAGTTTCTTGGGCACTTGTCTATGGCCAACTAACGGAGACTGTCTTTTCTTTTTTTAGTTCGACTGCCATTTTTGTACTTTACAGTAAACCTTAAGATAATTAGTGTTACGAAGTTAAGTAATATCCACGTTTGGGATGCACAGTAGACGGATGTAGCACAGATAATTTTTTTCGTTGTGAACATTTGCTTATTTATGATTACCAAAGCTAACTGTTTTATTCGACCAAAACAATCTAATATAGTTATTTAGGCTTATATATATGCGGGTCTTTTATGAAAATCGAAGTGTGAATTAACTTAAAACCTGTCTTTGTGATAATATATGCAAAACTATAGTAAACTCAAAGACAGACATTTAAGTTGCAAACCGAGCTCGTATTCAGAGCACAAATCGATTCAACTGACTTAGGTACTGTTGACATTGACAGTTACTATGTAGATCATAGTATTGATAGAAACTGTCAACAGTTAAGCTAAATTAGTATCTCCTTCGATTTTGATAATAAGACTCTATTACTCTAATAAAATAACTTGAGTGAACTGAGTATTAATGTCTTCTATGTGATTTGTTTAATGAAACTTTCGCTGCCATATTTACTATAATCTTTAATATTATATTTCCTTATTAATTTTTATCGTGGGCACAATATTTTTAAAAATGTCAATAAGGTGTAATTAAATGTTGTACTAAGCCTATAAAAGGGTTCTATGGGCGCAAAAAGTCTGCAAAACTGAATTCTAAAACCATTAAATTAAATCAAAGTACAAAACCAAAATCAAAATTGCAATGTTAAAAAAATTCCCACAAAATCATTAGGTACCAGTAAGATAATAATATTAATGCCGGCTACGCACTTTACGAATAATTTGCGCAATCTATGCTTACCCAAATTAAGATTTTTCTATGGGATGGATTTGCACAAATTCTTCGTCACACTTCTATAACGCCTATTTAGAACCAAAGGACTCTGTAAAGGCTTCCCACGCATTGCCCAATTTTAGTATTTAATTAAAACACGCTAAATAGACTTTTGAATGTACAGGCAATTAAGAGTAACACCCAAAAAATATATTTAAAAAATATGAGCATGATATTTAAGGCTAATATAAAGAAGCCAAGAGTTGAATAATTCGAATGTTGAGTGCGAATTTTCTTACTATTCAATAGAGTTAAAGAAAAATACAATTTGTTTATGATCTATACAGCGCCATCTAGTGGCACATTAGTTTCACAAAGTCGTCATAGAGTATGCACGATACCAAACAAAATGCAGCCGCCTAACATTTAAACTCAATCGAATAGTAAACCACTTGTTCTTCGTTTCTGTTCGCTCGCGACAACGTTTATTCTTTAGAGTGCGCAGGCGACGGAGTTTTGTTCGCGGACTTTCCTGTCCTTCAAAATAGAACGCTTACAACTTCATTGACTAAACGCACACGACGGACACAACGTTACAACTTCATGAAAGTCTATGAACAAAAGTATGACGTCTGCGCACTCCCTTAGTTGTCACTATAGCTAAAGGCTGTACTTCTCTCAAAAAACATTTAGAGATTTAAAATAGTTAGGTACTAAATAAATAAAAGTAACAATAAAATAACGCCCTAGACTACGCAGTTAATTTTGCTTAGCCAAACTAGCGCCCTAGACTACGCATCTAATATTGCTTAGCAAAACGTTTCCGCTGTCGCTGACGATTAGAAATTAAGTTAGTAATGCTGTGGTTCTACCATAACATAACTATTACAGACACACACAGACCATATAACCTGTGACTAATCGAGAACCTATCCCTCTTATTGCGATATAAAAAAGTTTGAACTGGTCCTATGAACCAGGGTATGGTCTGTGATTAATACAATACCTACTGTGACACTAACTTCTGAATAATCTCTGGTGTTACACTTAATACACTGTGAACTTTACTGGAATAGCACAAAATTTTATGCTACATGATAAACTTATAAGTTTTCTGCAACAACTTTATTAACCTTTTTACCGCCAACAACTTCTATAGAAGTTCTTCTTTGTACCTAGTTTATTAAAATAAATTTATACGTTGGCGTACAGCGGGACATCGCGTGCAGAATAGTTGGGCGGTGAAAAGGTTAATCGGGACCTACCATGACCTCTTATTGCGAAAAAGAGGTTCAACATTGGACTGGTCCTACGAACCGGGATAAAAGTTCATTGTAGGTGTACCCATTTCCTAATTTTTATCTAACTCTTAAGCTGAACATGCTATCTTTACGCACAAATTAATATTTTTATGCCTTAAATATTCATAAGTCTTTATGGCGTCGATATGCTTTCTTAACTGTTCTATAAAAACCTTGGAAAAATCTTAATTAGAACTTGTTAAGTAAAGCATTATACATGTAATGTAGTGATTTTATTAGTTAAATTATTTTAATTTTGGATTATCTTTTAATGTGTAAAAGCAGGCTGGTCCCTGTCTTACCTGATATTCTGTATGTTGAGTGTACTTTACAGTTATATGGATAGCGATCAATTTAAAAAAAATAAAAATTAAGTAATGTAAAATAATCGGTAAGGAGAATGGTGTAATCATTTGAATTGTTAAAATTATTTATGTATTCTGGAAAGTTACGAAATTACTTGATGTCCTGATTAAATTATTGGAAAATATTATGTTTGTTTCTTGTTCCCATCTAAGTAACTATAAAGGAAATAAACATGGACCCAATGCATACCCTTGCGGAGTTCTTTAGATACTGCTTAGTATCAATGTAAGTTCAATTCACATTGAAGTGGTAACAGTCGGCGGCACAGGTGCCAGCAGTTTCACTGTCAAACCATTTCAAGCTTAGCTTCTATTAAATAACGCATAGTATCGCTTGAACGAAGTCGCCCGCCATTGCTTATTGATGGGCCGCTTGTCTGCTTGTACCTCGCCGCCCTCAAAAAAGCCCGGTGAAGCTGAAAATGCCGTTTGAGGCCTTAGAGCATTCTAAGTTTCAAATGAATTAAGGAAGTTCACAAATGAGCACGTCGCCTTAAGTTTCTACCTAGCTAACTTCAGCGCATGGCGATTTTACGTGGGCATACTGAAAGTTTCTGGATCTGGCCACTTACAATAAAAGAATGAAAAAACAATTAAGGAATTCGAAAATGGAACTCTTTGTGCACATGTTACTTTTTTTTTGGGAGACTGTCATTTTCTTTTCAATCGTGACGTCATTTCAAAAATTGTGTGTCGCTATCTCAGAACAATAACTAATTATTATTCTGAGGTCGCTATATTGGCTTGGTCTCGCCTTAAAGAAAATTGTATATACTAGAAATAGAGACTTATCTTCGACGTCAAAATAGGTACTAAACAAGTAGCGCCGTCTGAATCTGTTAGTTGGTAAGGGTTGACATCAATACATATTACAATTAGATAGAATTAACAATGACATATATATTTTTACAAATCATAAAGAGAATGCAGTAAATACTCATTCCTCCCACTTCCCCTATAGAAGACATTTGACATAATTATCAAAATGACCTTTGATATTCAAATGACACAATATGTCAAATGACACAATATGTCACATATAATATTATTGTCATCATGTTCATAATATCGATTACTGAATTTACAAAATGGAGCGCGCTTGCGCGTTTCCTCGACTTCCTTTTTCACACTTCCGTCCCAATTCACGAAATCACTCGCACAATTTGCAATAAAGCGAGAGGAAAGATGTTACACATCAAAAAATGGTTGCTTCTTTTTTTGGAACATCAGGACATTACACTACAGTATCGCTTAAAGATCAAAGAAAAGTGACTACAAATTGGTACGTCAACACTTGCTTGCCCAGAGTCTTAGAAAAAGTTCGCGAAAAGCGTCCTCGAAGCAATGTTGTCTTTCACCACGATAATGCATCCTCACATTCCGCTAAGGTAAAAGAAGCCTATTTGAATTGAAGGCTTCAAATGTGGAACTGATGACGCATCCGCCTTACAGCCCGGACCTCGCACCCTGCGACTTCTTTTTGTTTCCAAAAAATAAAGACAAACTTAGAGGCACACGTTTTACGAGCCCTTACGAGCAAAAATGCATTAAAAGGAAATATATTTTGAAAATCAATAAATGTACCTATCGTAAGTCTTATATCTAGGTAGTCTTATTTATCAGAATCCAGAAACTTTCAGTATGCCCTAAGTATCTTACACTTTCAAAAGCTATTATATTCAAATATTTTGTCTTTTGCACACGCACACGCACAACACAAAAATACTAAAAAGTTAAAAATAAAATTAAAACAAAAAAAACTTTTTAAAAACAAGCTTTTATTACTTGTTAATAAAAATGGGAACTAAAAAGTTAAAAATAATTTAAACCTTTAATTAAAGGAGATGTTCTATTTTTGTATGGAGGCTGGGCCCCCTAATTCTTACAGTGATGAAATTATCCCGTTTTACCCTTTCGGTACGGAACCCTAAAAATTGATTGAAAGAGTAAGAAGGCTTTAGACGTTTATAATAATTAAAGTATTCACAGAAACATAATAATACTACACTATGATTGTCTATGTTTAGCAAGACTGGAAGAGGCCCTTTTTCTTCATTTCTTCGAACTCCTTCTCGGCGTCGTATGTCCTGGAAGAAGATTGAATTGGGTCAGTTCACAAGAATGTGGAGTTCTCCAGGGGACTGTAATTTAAACTACTTGTATCATCTTTATTATTTTAATGTTTGCATACACAATGCTTTATGTAGTTACAAGATACATTTTTATTACAAAAAACCAACCAGTCGCAGGAAGCTTGAGTGGGAGTCAAACCCTTGGATTACCGGTCCAACGCTGCGCTCTGACCGCTTGATCTTTAAAATACCGAATCTTCATCTTCATTTGTTTCCTTCTAGAACTTTTTTGATGTACTCCTTTTTCAACTCGGGTCACGTTGTGTGCTATAGAGCTGCCCGAGCAAGGAGACCCGATCACCACTATACTTTGTGATTAAGACTGTGACTGGTTGCTTTTTTCTAGTATTTTTTTATCTTGTAACTACTTGTAACCATCATCATCATCCTATATTAGTCCACAGCCGGACTGAGCGCGATCCGCGGCTACTCTCATCCAGCTCTTGCCAGTTACCTTGCAGAGGTTGTCGCTCCACCTAGTCCCAGGCCTAGTCTAACCACTTGTATAGCTGTTATCACCATAAGGTTT
Organism: Eudonia lacustrata; assembly: GCA_947562085.1. Lineage (NCBI taxonomy): Eukaryota > Metazoa > Arthropoda > Insecta > Lepidoptera > Crambidae > Eudonia > Eudonia lacustrata. The sequence continues at coordinate 5,870,063 of OX387328.1, forward strand.
ACAATGTTATGGCTTTGAATTGACTTATAAAAAACACTAGCTAAAGTTAATTTTGAATAGAAAAAAAAATATATATATTTTTTTAATTTTATCAATATTAATCTAAGAATCTGAATAGGGTCTCATATTTGAGCCGTTTGGGGTAAAGACATTAGGTCCACGGGGCCTGGGTGCTCACAAACTCTTTAAAGATATTTCTATAAAATTAGTAGAAACCACCCGGGACCCGTGTGGTGCCGGGGATAAAGAATTGCATCACCCCATCTCAACCCGTGGGTGTCGTAAAAGGCGACTAAGGGACCATTCCAGAGGATGGGCAGCAGCATCTCTCTGAGGTTACCTTCAACCTACTGCGATCGCCAACCCGCCTGCCAAGCGTGGCGATTATGGCAAATACCCCCCATGACATGCACACCAGCAAAAACCGGCCCCTAGTCCCCGGCGGCCCCGCTCGCCCTAGCTACGGTAGCGGCCAAGGCAGCGACGGGGCAGGGGGTGCTAAGAATCTCCGGCAGACCTGGCTACCGCCAACAACGAACTCTGGCCCTGGCAACATTTAACACGCGCACATTACGGACTGACGAGAAGATTTACGAACTGGAGGAAGAATTGAGCAAGATACGGTGGGACATAGTTGGATTATCTGAAATCCGAAGAGAGGGGGAGGACTCGATAATCCTCAAGTCCGGTAACTTGCTCTATTTCCGGGAGGGTGAACAACTGTCCCAAGGTGGTGTCGGGTTCATCGTCCACAAGTCCCTCGTGAACAACGTTGTCGAGACCGGGAGTGTGTCGCCTAGGGTAGCGTACCTTATACTCAGAATAACCAAACGGTATTCGTTGAAGGTCATACAGGTTTATGCTCCTACTACGACACACCCTGACGATGAGGTGGAAGCTACGTATGAGGACATCTCTAGAGCCATACAAGCCTCCAAAACTCATTACACCGTTGTCATGGGAGACTTTAACGCAAAACTGGGCAAACGAAGCGGCGATGAGATGAGAGTGGGACGATTTGGGGTTGGTAATCGGAACTCCCGGGGCCAACTGCTGGCGGACTTTCTTGAGAGGGAGGGCCTCTTTATGATGAACTCCTTTTTCAGGAAAGCTGAACACCGCAAGTGGACCTGGATGAGTTCCGATGGTGCAACAAAAAACGAGATTGACTTTATCATGTCGACGAGGAAGCAAATATTCAATGATGTCACTGTGATCAATGCGTTTAAAACTGGCAGCGATCACCGGTTGGTAAGAGGCACATTGAATATCAACGTTAAGCTGGAAAGACGTCGATTGATAAGGTCTACGCTCCGTCCTACACCCATCCAAATCCAAAACCCCGAAAGCTTTCAGCTCGAATTGCAGAATCGCTTCGAGCGCCTAAATAATTGTGAAAATGTGGACGAATACAGCAACAGGTTTGTGGAAACTGTCCAAACGGTTGGGTCCAAGTTCTTTAAAACCCACCGTGCAAAAGGAACCAAAAAGTTCTCAGACCATACCCTAAAACTAATGGAAGAGCGTCGCGCAATGGTTCTGCTTTCCTCAGGTGATGCGTCTCAGTTTCGGCGGCTAAATAGGCAGATCTCGAAGTCTATGACTCGCGACACGCGCCAATTTAATACTAACCGTATTAAAGAGGCCATTGAGCGGAACAAAGGCTCAAAAGTGTTCGCAAGAGATCTGGGTATTGGGCAGTGCCAACTGACGACGCTGAAAACCGATGACGGCAGAACTGTCACGACCAGGTCCGATGTTATGGGAGAGGTCGAGAAGTTCTATGGACAGCTTTACACATCCACACGGCCACCTGTACAAAGCTTAGCTAAAGACCCTAGAGCTAAGTTAACCCGGCACTATACCGAAGACATCCCGGACATCAGCCTATACGAGATTAGTATGGCTCTCAAACAGCTCAAAAATGGCAGGGCACCAGGTGCTGACGGAATTACGGCCGAGCTTCTGAAAGCAGGCGGAAGACCGGTACTCGTAGCTCTTCAGAAGCTATTTAATTCCGTGGTACTGGGGGGCAGAACGCCAGAGACGTGGCACGAAGGTATGGTGGTACTGTTCTTCAAAAAGGGCGACAAAACCCTGCTGAAGAACTACAGGCCCATCTCACTTCTAAGCCACGTCTACAAGCTGTTTTCGAGAGTCATAACGAATCGTCTCGCACGCAGGTTTGATGACTTCCAGCCTATCGAACAAGCCGGTTTCCGAAAAGGCTTCAGCACCATAGACCACATACATACGCTGCGGCAGGTTATACAGAAGACCGAAGAGTATAACCAGCCTCTTTGCTTAGCGTTTGTGGACTATGAAAAAGCCTTCGATTCGATTGAGACATGGGCCGTGCTACAGTCTCTCCAGCGGTGCCAAATTGACTATCGGTACATCGAAGTGTTGAGGTGTTTGTATGAAAGCGCCACTATGTCAGTCCGTCTTCAGGACCAGAGCTCGAAACCTATCCAGTTGCAGCGAGGAGTGAGACAGGGAGATGTGAGACAGGGAGATGTGATTTCTCCGAAACTGTTCACTGCTGCACTGGAAGATGTTTTCAAGCTTCTGGACTGGAAAGGACTCGGCATCAACGTCAACGGCGTATACATCACTCACCTTCGGTTTGCTGACGATATAGTGGTCATGGCTGAGACCCTGGAAGACCTCGGCGCAATGCTCGGTGACCTCAACAGAGTCTCTCAACAAGTGGGCCTTAAAATGAACATGGAGAAGACGAAAGTTATGTCGAACTCACGTGTCGTACCCACTCCTCTGAAGGTTGGGGACTCTGCCCTTGAAGTTGTGGACAATTATGTTTACCTGGGACAAACGGTCCAGCTAGGTAGGTCCAACTTCAGCAAAGAGGTCAATCGTCGAATCCAATTAGGCTGGGCAGCGTTCGGTAAGCTTCGAAATATCTTCTCGTCCGATATACCGCAGTGTCTCAAGACGAAAGTCTTTGACCAGTGTGTGTTGCCAGTGATGACATACGGGACTGAGACGTGGTCGCTCACTATGGGCCTCGTAAAAAGGCTCAAGGTCACTCAAAGAGCAATGGAGAGGGCTATGCTCGGGGTTTCTCTGCGTGATCGAATCAGAAATGAGGAGATCCGCAGAAGAACAAAGGTAACCGACATCGCCCGAAGAGTTGCTAAGCTCAAGTGGCAGTGGGCAGGTCACATTGCTCGCAGGACTGATGGCCGCTGGGGCGGGATAGTCCTGGAGTGGCGACCACGTACCGGAAAGCGCAGTGTGGGCAGGCCTCCAACAAGGTGGACCGACGATCTGGTGAAGGTCGCGGGAAGCCGCTGGATGCGAGCAGCACAAAACCGGTCGTTGTGGAGATCCTTGGGGGAGGCCTTTGTCCAGCAGTGGACGTCTTTTGGCTGAGATGACCCGGGACCCCAGAGCTAGCAGCTAATTGGGACAGCGTATAAGCATTGCTATCCATCGTGGCAATGCTGCTAGCTTACTGGGCACTCTACCTGATGATTTGGGGCAATTTTTTTATTTATAGTTAGTAGTAGTTAAAGTTTATAGTTTTTTATAAGTTTCATTTTAAGTAGTTTAGTTATTATCTTGTTCTTGTCTTTGTTTGTAAATAAAGTTGTTTCCTCAAAAAAAAAAACCAAATAATTTTAATACATAAATTCTGAAGTGCTGGTCAAAATATTTGTTCTTTATTATATTCAATTTCGTTTTATTTTAATAACCTACTAGGTGTTTCATTTAATGTATTGAAATGAGGACCTGAGAGTGCCTTGTAAGAAGAAAAAATAATAATCGAATGTGTAATTTTAAGTCGCTTTCATAGATTCTTTTGACACATACCTACATGGTATATTATATTTATTGCACAAATTTGCATTTACAATTATTATTATGTATAATATCCTCAGCATGTATCCTCATTGGTTGAAAGCTACAGGTCAAGTGTGCTTCTATCTTCAGACTAATCATCACCTAACATTAGGTGAGAAGAAGCTTAAGTGCTTTCCCATAGGAAATGAAAAGAATGTATGGTTTATGTATAACCTGTAGAATTCAGCATAACGCTTCTTGCGCTCGGTGCCAACAAACTGTTTGAAAGCAACGCCGGAGATGACGGCCAAGGTCAGGGATACGATCAGACTCCTCTTGATGCTGGCGTTCAGCAGACCACGCATCTGGGGCTTCGATACGGTCGACACAGCTTTGTCTGCCATCTGAATTAAGTTTTAAAAATAGCTTTATTTTTTTTTCATAGATGAGGTAAAATCAATCGAAAGACGATATGAAATTGCCACACTTCTATAATTTTTCTTAAATTTCAGATTTCAGAAAGTATTTACCGAAAGAGGAATTCTCGTATTAAATTAATCATATTCTATAACCTTTGTTAGTTACAGAAAATTATTAGTGTCAGCTGTTAAAAGTTATAAACGATTTTCAAATATCGAACATTAATTGGATAAGCGTATTTAGTGGAATTTAGATTAAAACAAAAAATGTATTTGAAGAAAACATACTTTTGGCGCATGATTACGAATATTAATAAGCTAGTAGGGCAGAAAATTCACATTTTCCGAATAGATTACACTATCTCCTGCATGGGCAGACTATGACAACCTGCTTACATAACATAACTGAATCAGACAAACAGTTGAACATTGTGTGATTCTGATAAATCAGGGATAGAAGGAACTTACATAATACGCTAACTAATATGAATATTTTGAAAATACTTACTTTTTATTTGAGGTTTTGAAAAATATACGTAGAAATCGATAAAAGCAAGTGAGACAAGAGTCACTCTGTTTTCAATTTCAATTAAATGTCAAATGTCACAAGTAAGCTCAGAGGAATAATATCATTGGTTGTAGACCATGTGATATTGTAAATTAACCAATCATAGCAACGTAAATGTTTTTCATGATCATTTTGCACAGTGTACGTTCCATTTCAGGCAGTATCGTTATTTATTTATTTATTTATTTATTTATGGAGTACACAACAGATGATAGTCAACATTAGAATAAAATATCATTTACAATAGAACAGTGCAAGACCGACATCCAGAAACGTGTACACACAGCTAATCATGCAGATGCGAAAACATTCGAGACAAAACATACAATAAATTTAAAATTAAATAGAAATGTATCACATGTTATGATGTTATGCAGTAAATTGAATTGAATAAATTTATATGCTTAATCTAATAACATTCAAAGTTGTATCAAAATAATAATAATTTAATAAATTGCAATGAGAAAAATAAAATAATAATAAACACTTATTTAAATAATATAGCCAAACAATTATCAAGAAATTATTTTTCTAACCTGTGTCCTAAAAATATTATGTTTTAACAGAGATAGATAGAGATTAGTTAAAGTGTAGATATCGAGCTGTTCGAATAAGGGCATTATTTCGTTATATTGACGGCACATTCTTACAATGGGGTTAAAAAACGATGTATTATTTTTAATATTAAACGTTAAACTTAATATTGCAATTAACAACCAAAGACGTAGCAAAAATTTTCTAGACAGAGTTTTTGTATAATGCTGCTTGTTCGCTGTTCGGATTATTTAAAAGGAATTCAATAAAATAAAACTCAAATATTACTCTAATATCTCACGGTGTACAGTCACGGGCAAAAATATGTAAACAATATTGTAACTCTTAATACAATGGAATAAGAGTCAAATGGTATATATATTGGTGCTCGTGACTACCCGTTTTATGACAAGGATAATGGTTCGCAAAATTCACTGAACACTCGTCTGTTTGTCTCGGTTATTTGAATTTGTCTGAAATTATCGTGACAGCAGCGTCTGGCTGGACCAGGGTCAGCATATCATCTATCTTTAACTTTGTGGGTGATCTACATCTTCATTAATGATTCCATTACAGTGAGTAGTCAGTATTGTGTTGTGTCCGATCTCTTCATGTGCAACTTGCACATAATGCTTTGGTAACCTGTAGATTTTTATTTTATTTGTTACGGGTAGCACTTGCCTTCATCCCACTTATTCACCTAATTAAGTGATGATAAGAGTTAAGGTAGGAGCGCCTTATAAGCGGACTTAATACAGGTCCCCCTACCAACCACAGATTACAAACATATGCCCACCGCTGGGAATCGAACCCGTGACCTCTGGATCAGAGACCGATGGCGATAACCACTAGACTACTGAGGCGATTTGTGTCAGTGTCTATGTGGTTACTCTCCTCACTGGCATATGGCACTAGCCTTACGAATACTGGACGAAGAGTGCATTAGTAGGGGGTACTACGAGTACTGTAGTAGGTACTAACAAAATTACCATTAACTATGCAGGAGATTGCTTAATAATATAAAAGAATATTATTATAATCTTTGCTATCATCCTAAGCTATGTAAGATATATTTAATAGTGTATTTAAATGACTATAATTATTCTTTTATATTAATAAGCAACAGCTCCTGCATAGTTAAGGTAGCCTGGTACTTTAAGTTGGAAATATTAAATCTAGTGCAATTAAAAATACAAATAGGTAATAAAAAAATACATACAAACCTACACAAAGCACTTAAGTAATTAACCAATAGGTACCAGTTTTTTCACCCGACAGATCAATCAGTTGTGTCTCAAAAGCACCCACGGCACAACAAAGGATTCGAGTTTTCATCAGTTGGCCCTGTGGTTGGCCCATAGGTTTTTTTTTTCCCAATGGACCAATCAATTGTGTAGAAGGGAATCAAAAGTGCCCACGGCTCAACCAGTTATGCATAGAAGTTGTGCCGTAGGTCCGGAAGGCTCTTAATGTACATACAAGCATGTAATTTAAATGAATATTTTCGAAGATAACAGATTTAAAATGCAGAGAAATAGCGGTTGCGTGTATCAAAATTGCACCCGTGCATAGCCGGGGCGGTTGTTAGTTTTGACTGAAGAGTAGTTAGCAGCTGGAACTACTACGGGTCCTGCTTTCAGTATTACCACAGAATAAATAATAGTACTTCGTATATTTACAGTTATTTATATCTTTGAATAGACATATCTTTTCTCTCGTGTTATGATATAAAAAGGAAAGCCAGTCCATTGGTGCACTGTTGATATTTTTTAAGATCCTGTCAAGGAAGAAGTAAAACAACAACATAATTTTATTCATTTATTAATAAACTAACTTTACAAATTTAATAATAGCTGAACAATAATATTCCTTATTTCTTTTCATTCATAATAATATGATAATAATTCACCGTGACTCATCGTACTTTATGAATATAATTATATGATTTAAAAAATAATCTAGAACGACAGTGAAAGCAACTTACAGAAAAAATAATGCACAATAAAAAAGGGATAGACGAAACTTCATAAAAATTGCCAGCAACAAAATATGTACAGGCATCCGTATGATTGTCCTAGTTCAAATCCCAGGGTCGAAACGACCCGCTAACAACACCAACTAGAAAAAATATTACAATAACATAAAGTTAAATTTTATTGTATCAATTCTTTTTATTTACCATTTCTGCGACCTATTTACAAGTTATATAATGTTTACATACCAAAACTATAAGCTATCTCATGTGTGGTGTAACCCCTATGCTATATTTATAGTATTAAAACTATTTTGTATTTCTCTTTTCTCATCAATATATAAATGTATAATGTAGATATTTTTATCGGCATAAATTACTATCATTACTTTGAAAATAAAACAAAAACAAGAGACTAAAATGATAACTATACACCCAATATACAGAGCTAGTTTTGAGAGTTCATTCACTATAGTTATATGATACAAGCTTGCAAGTCATACTTTTTATATTACAGAATAAGGCTTTTGCATTCCAACGGATCAGCTGAGGAGCGATCTCTAACAGCTGGCGCCACCTATGTACAACGCAACTCCCAAACATTGTCGAAAAAAAAACAAGTACTTAACGCGTAACATAATTATATTATTTTCCCCATCTATACATAGAAATTTACAAGAGATTTTGTTATCGGCCGGACCGATTTTCGTTTTAAACTTATAATTTTACAAACAACCGATATAAAAACAAATTGTTTTTCCTTTAAGTTTTGCCAACCGTACCGACCTAAAACTAGCACGTCACACAGCTCGTTCCACGGCACACAAATATTAGGGCACTATATTATCAGGCAATGTATCTCTTATCATAAAAAATTCTCAATACGCTATTCACACTACATACATACTAAGTTGATTTTGTATTGTAGCTCTATCACTGTCCGACCTACTAGAAGTATTGAACATTAAGGGAGACAAAAAATTAAAATAGGCTTTTATAAAAGGTACAAAATTGTGAACTAACAAGGGACCACGATTTAAATAGCTAGAAAAGTCGAAAAAATCTGTCGAAAATCTTTTATATTTTAGTAAACTAAGCTTCACATCCTCAAATTATTGCTCGAGTCTTACATAGCCTAAGACTTAGGAACCGCAAAGCATTACATGCAAAATAATACGTCGTGTCCACGTACCTATATCCGTTACATTATGTATTTATATATTGAATTTGATCATACAAAACATATATTGCAAGGTTAAATTTAGAAATTACCAATTATGTGACAGTATCAATTGTACTATTATACAATTATGCTATTTCTGAAACCTCACCGCCTCTATGGTCTAGTGGTAACACCCCAGTTTCAGACACAAAGTTCCCAGGTTCTATTCCCAGCGAGGCAAGTTAAGTTAGTAGTGCGGCTTGCTCTTAGTCTAACTGGCTAGCTTTTCTACTATTTCGCAACAACAATGTTAAAAGTATCGTTAATAGAAATATAGCATTTTCCTCAACGGTTAAGAATACCGGGCGAAATGCGTCCCACCTTAGACTTTTTCGTATCTTCCCATTGTAGGATATTATAAAATTTATGAACGTCGGACACGACACAACGCGAGCGATACTGGAACTACCGTACAGTAAAACTAAGCGTACTAAGTGACTGTATTAAAAAAGAAAAAGGTGATTAATAAATAATGTCTAAAATTCAATCAGTTATGTACAGTGCAAAAGAAAAAATGCTAGCCTAAAAATATACTTACAAACGATCACTGGTCGACAAAGACTAATTTAGTACACACAAATAAATTGTACAGACGGTTGCACATCAAACTATTCAAAACTGTCAAACTTCTTTAACAAAAGTTCAACCGTATGCCATAGACGATAAAGTTCAATGTCTTTTGAGGATATTTGGCAGTTCGTAGTAGTCTGATCCGCAGACGTGTGTACAAGTCAAATTCGACTTGCGAATGGAAATTAATGAAAATGTAGGGGGGGGGAGGGGGCATCAAATCAACACTTTAGTATACTGGAAGCCCAAACAGACAAACTTTGAAACGCTCAGTCACAATTATTATCTTTTCACTAAGAAATTATCCGTCAAGTAGTTTTCTAATTTAAAATTATTGGTCGTGATATCACTTACGCTAAGTTTAATCGTAATAGCAGCCAGCGTCGCGGCAACGGAGCGCCATTTTGAAAACTTAAAAGCGGCAACGTCGATCACATCTAGAGAACAGTAGGCTTAGCCAAAGTAACATTAAGAAAACAATAGCGAAGTTCGAAAAGAACAATTTTTTTTTAAATGTACGGGATTGACTTAAGCCGCGCTAAATCACGTGGTCAATCTTATGTCAATCCCATACATTTTATTCTTTTCGAACTTCGCTATCGTTTTCTTAATGTTACTTTGGCTACCGCCACTGATTAGTTTGAAAAATAAGATCAAAAAAACTGTCGCATTACCGAAAAGTCATACGTACACGGAGGCTTAAGACTATATAAAAACTAAATTTAAACTTTCAAAATGGCGTTACACGCGCCAAGACTAATTATACTACGACGCGGGCACCGCGACAACAAACGTACCGATCATGTGCAAAAAGGTATGAAAATATCTTTTTAAAACTTTTAGCATTTACTTCACATTATTATATCTCTCGGGTATTTATACTATTATTATAACGATGTGCCTAAGTCGAGTGCTCTTTTGTACAACAATGATACAATTCTATTAGCTAATAAACTAAGGCTTCCACGTTAACAGTGGCAACGAGACACGGAGACGTCTTAACATTACTTCACGATACTTATAATAATAGAAAAATCGATTGCTTTATAGTGATTGGTAACATGATTTGTTCACTAAATAAGTCATAAAAATAAAACGGCATTCCATTCCACCTGAGATAGGGCCGCAACACATAAACACGACACGACGTCGCGTCGTACCACGTTGCGTCTGTCTAGTATTTGACAGGCAATAAGGTTAATACTAGCCTGGCGCAACGCTTATTTTTGCGGTGCGACGTCGTATCGTGTTTATGTGTTTCGGCCCTTAGATACGATTGAAATAACGCAGCCGTTTGGTTATTTAAAAGTGTTCAAACGCATTACTTTGATATCGTCACCGGCAAGGAAAAACATTGTAACTCATGATCAGGTGATTTTGAGTTACAGTCATATTCTAAGTAAGAATAGGGCTGTAACTCAAATGCATTTAAAACTATAATATATTCCCTTGCAGGTGCCGATATATTGCGCCTCTGCCTACACGTGTAAAGCGTACAATTGAACATATTGTAAACAATTAACTGAGCCAGTACGTTTAACAGAAGGACGTCATTTTTGAATTATACAAAATGGTTTACATTCTTTAATAATTTTTTAAAGAATCATACTGAAACGTTTTAAACACTTCTCAATACGTTCATGATTAATCTTAAAATGCGAGCGGCCGTCGTAAATAATGTATTAACAATTTAGTCAAAAATAATTTATACACACAAATGGCATAATATTAATAAAAACGTGTTTACGATTTCACAGACAATTTACACTTCTCAATATTATTGCACTTTTCACACATTTTAAAATTCCAAAAAGACTTGAGATTCACACTGAAACATAACGCTTTGCAAGTAAGTCATAGCATTCAAAGAATCCTGCTTAAGCTATCCATGATTTGATAATGAATTTTATAATCTGCATTTACGTTACTTCGATTGTAAGTAAAAGTATTAGGAAATATTAGAATAACATCTGTGGTAATGATTTAGTCAAGAAGTAATTAGCAAGAAAATTGCTAAAAAAAAAGAAAGAACTAAAATCGAACATGTAAAAAACAAAATCATAGCATAAAAGTTTTTTTCAATAAAACCTTAACCCGTCCAGTGTACCGAATTGTACCCAAAAAGTTTGTATATCAATCTGTAGTATTAGCTTCTTTATCCAAAGGCCAATAAGGTCGACGTTTCAATGCTTGGTACAGTAACAAAAAAAATAACTTGCAATTAAATAAAAAGTCTCCGATTTACATACATGCCAGCAGCGTTCCTACCAGTCTAAGAATTATACTAACAATTCGCGTTTTACAGCAACGCTGGGGCGGACGAAGCGATGTCCGTTTCATTCACAAGTACGACATTATACAATCACCGACTGTAATACCAAATTTGACATCTGTAACTCGAGCTGACAAACTCTGTTATAAGGCCGTAGTCCCATTAAGAGCTATAACTAGTAGCTAGGAGCCATTTTGTAATTCAAAAGAGCTAAACTGCAATTTGATGTAAGTATGTACAAAGTTAAACAGAAATAGCAATATAATAGTTTACTAAATCTCGGGTCACTATATTAGCTACTAAAATTCCAGCTCAGCTATATATTGCCATTTCCGTCTAACCTAGTAGATCAAATTGCAGTTCAGCTATTCTTGAACAACAAAATAGCTCTTAGCTACTAGTAAATAGATCTCAATGGGACCGCGCTAACAGTGAACAAAGTAAGTAGGCTATATTAAGTTACCCAAGCTTCACGAGACATTAATACCAGCGAATTTAATACCGATATTTAGTGTACCGGTAATTATTTCGTAATTGGGTATATGACTGGTTAGTCCAGGGATTGGCAAACTTTTTCATTCGCGTGACAATATTTACTAACAAAATCTATGACGGACCAGGCTATTGAATTTTTTGCTGTATATTTTTTAATAAATAAATATATTTTTTGTGAAATAAAAATATTGATAGATATGCATTTTCTGAAAACACACGCACTTGATTTTTTGTTTGATGGTCGCGGGCCGGACTTCGACCATTCACGGGCCGGACTTTGATCATTCACGGGCTGGAGATAGCCCGCGGGCCGTAGTTTGCCCATCCCTGGGTTAGTCAATAGATAAACTTTTAGCTACTGTCAAAACGATTTAATTGTATGGGACTGGCGAACTATGACGTCACTATTGTGCTACTTCATTTGAGTGTTTATTAAAAACTGTTTAGATTACAGAAATTCATGCTTAGGTTAAAAATAAGGTTTAAGTTTTTAAAAACTGCTACGTGATGTCGTTTATACATTTAATGTTCTCGAATTAATTATTGTTGTTGTCATGTCAACTTCCCTATTGTTTTTAGGATTGTTGAAGTGAAATAGCTAAGCAGTTTTAATCTTAAAATGAGATATTTCGAAACTAAGAGTAATACCAGTATCAAATTGGGTGGTTTCAACAGATCCATGTTGTGTATGATCCATCTCGTAGTGGGTTTAGTTCATATAGTCTACCTATTACGATCAATGGTTATAATAATAATTACGGTGAAAAAGTAAATAGGGATGCAGGGGAGAATCGAGACAAAACATTGAAAAGGATATTAACTTTAAAGTCAGCATCTAAATGATAAGCATTCAAACTTACAGACATCTGAACATTTCACAATAATCAACCTTATCAATAAATCAACACTATGTATATGAAGGTGCACTTTCATAAGTTCTTAAACCTCAATCAAAAATGTACCCTACTATCATGGGATATAAGGTTGATTTTGTCAAATATACCGATAGTTAGATAGGTTTGGATGTTCTCATCTTTTTGACGCTGACTGTACAAATTTGAGTATAAAACAGTTGGGACATACGATTGTAAGGACAATTTTATTTTACAATCGTTTGTCGAACTACTTATTTTAATACTGAAACTTGATTTCTCTTTATTTCTCTATCCAGACAACACAATAATACATTGGTTAATAAATTTCCCAAAAACTTGGCTAACATACTTGAAACATCTGTAACTAATATTGTACAATGTTAAACTAATATAAATTGTATAGAGTCTATACAATTTATAGTAGTTTAACGTTGCGTCTATACTATAGACGCCTGCGCATCAAACTATCCAAAACTGTCAAATTTCTTCATTAAATGTTCAACCATATTCCTAAGACGTAGAGATCAAAGTCTTTTGAGGATGTATTACACTTTGTGGTATTTTCACGTGCAGGCGTGTGTACCCCCCACAAAAGACTGGGTTATTTTTACTTAACAATTTAGAGTTTTTATTGGCAACCTATAATATTCATTAAACATTCAACTCATTTTCAAAGTTTTGTCTTTAAGTGTAGGACCATACTATGCCGAACTACGCGACCGTAGTTCGGCGTTTTCGGCCTCAGAGGTTAAGGCTGTACGCTATAACGCAACGTAATTTCGGTATTATGTGTCGTCAGTAATTCAAATAGCATTGCAGGCGTAATCATGCCGAATTTCAGTCGCGTACCTTCGGCATAGTGTGCTTTTACACTAATAATCCCTGCATCTCTATTTAGCCTATTTTCCCTGTATTCTTTATTATTTATTTTCAAAGCCAGCTAGCTCGACTTAAAGACAATCAATGTTGGTAAGGACAAGTCGGTAATACCGCGAGTAAGGCATAGGTCGACACTTCATTCTCACTAGTACTTTGATTAGTGACGTCATAGAACATATCAAATGACATCGCAGCATCAAAAATAATATTTCTAATCAAAACTGTCGAAAAAGTGACGTTCAATAAATTACAATAATCAACTTTTCAATGAAGTTATTCAATGAAAAATTTTCTGATCTAATGATATCTCTAAAAACTATTTAATGGAAATAAAGAATAATACAATATAGTTTTCCAAAGAAAAATTATTAGTTTTAATAAAGGACAATTTAGAAAACAACATTGCACTATATTATTTTTATTAAAACAACTTTGTTTTATGACGTCACTATTCCCTAGAACTAGAACAACTCGAACATTACCCTCGGGCCTAGCGTACACTTGTGTCCTGCCTCCGGGGAGTCTCATTTGCCAAAACGTGTGTCTATGTACATTATTAACCTTACGTCATAACAACTTGTTCGGATCCATACACAATGCTTGAATGCTGACTCCAGGAAATCCAATGAGGCAACGCTTGAGCCCCATGGGCTAAGCTCGTAACGCGTGCTCGCAATTGTTTCACAAGTGCTTACAGCTGTCCCACAAGTGTTCGCACTCGGCCAAGTGTCCGTAGTTGTCCCACAAGTGCTTATAGCTGTCCCACAAGGGCTCGACATTGCACCACAAGTGCTTGCAGCCGTCACACAAGTGCCCGCAGCTGTCCCATAAGCACTCGCAGCTGTCCCACAAGTGCCTGTACCCGTCGCAGCGCACCTGAACCCGGCCGCACCGTACCTACTCCCGGCTGTAACGTAGCCGTACTTGCCCCACAAGGGCCTGTGCCCGGCCGTGGCGTGCCGGGCCGCAGCATGTGCTAGTCTTGCGGCAGCAGCAGCTGCCTGGGGGCGGGAGGCTCGTCCGCCGCTCGCCGTCGTCACTTGCCGTCGCGGGAGGCCCGCCGCCGGCGGACCGCGCCTGCTGTGGGCGGATCCCCCACTGTAGGGAGATAATGGTCATTTAATATGACTACTAACTTAAGACTTTGATAAATAATAGTACTAGTTAAAGGAACTGCAACAATAATGCATCCCGAAAGTAGCCTTGTTTGCTCATAACGTAGCCTAAGGTAGTACATAATTCACGCTGTGTATACTATTTATGGATTATTAGAGTAAATTATTAACGGGATTCTTACCATGTTTATTATATGTGATGTGATACCTATCCGATATTTCCCGTTAATAAATTACTCTAATGCAAGTGACTATGACAGTTTAAATAGTTATGGATTATTGTCTAGTCTTACTAAGTTGTTAAATTCTCAAGGCTGTGTATTGACTGTAATCTGTCTGTTTACCTTTTTTAAATAATTGTTTAAATACCTACCTTGTGCATTTATTTCTAATTGCTAAATGTGAACAAAAGTTGTACTTATACCTTAGTATCGACAATATCAGCCTTTTATGAACCTTAAATCTTAAACAAAGTTTAAGTAAGATTGCAAAATAGTTTTTCTATTTACCGTCATTGGTGAAAACGTAACTTAGTTTGAAATACCAACACGTATGTATTTGTAGTCATACTTCTCGTTCTACCTAGTACTATTACTGATAGAAGGCTTGAAAGCATATTGTCTACAGGATATTTTTTTTACCAGTGCGCAAATTTTCTAGAGCGACTCAGAATCGGTAAGTAAAAAACTTTCTCATAGTAACACGGGTTGAAAAATGTCAAAAAATTTTGGACTTGCCATACTTTAGCGAACACTTGATTAGCATGTCTTGTATGAAGAGTCTCAAAATTCTTGACATATTTCAACCCATGTTACTATGAGAAAGTTGTTGTTAACTTACCGATTGTGAGTCGCTCCAGAAAACTTGTGCACTGGTAAAAAAATTATCCTGTATGTATGTCTTTACAACTTAAAATTGACGATTTAATATGACTAACTTTACTATATGATGGAAGCATCTCTATTATTTCCCTATTTTAAT
The DNA here is from genome assembly GCA_947562085.1 of Eudonia lacustrata. Classification (NCBI taxonomy): domain Eukaryota; kingdom Metazoa; phylum Arthropoda; class Insecta; order Lepidoptera; family Crambidae; genus Eudonia; species Eudonia lacustrata. The sequence continues at coordinate 5,885,769 of OX387328.1, forward strand.
AAAGCATGTATTAGTATAGTTTTACATAACTCTAGAATTAGTATAAGGGATAAAGTTGAATGGAATGTCGGCCACACCGACAAAAGCGTTAAAAAGAAGCACATCAGAGCAGTCATAAATAAGAGGTAGCAGTGGCAAAAGAAACTAAATAAAATTAATCATTATACACTCATATATATTAAAAACCAATGAAAAATTACAACCTGCTCTGCCGGGCTAGTGGCACAGACAAATGAAAAAGATTGAAAGTTAAGACTTTCATTAATAGAGCAATATAATGATTTTCTTTCTGAATTAAAAAAAAACCTAAATTCGCTACATAATTCATACTATACTTTTTATTTAGTAAATGTTTCTAGATTTATTGTTTTCCAACCTCTACTAACAACACCTAGTAAAAGAGTCATTATCAGTGATCGGAGTAGGTAGAGCTATTTAGGTTCATTGACCGCAAACATTAATGTTAATATGGATATTCCACGAGATTCCGACTTATTAGTCGGAATTCGATCATTTGATTCTTGTATAAGAAATTATAATATAATATAAAATATAAGAAATTGTTACATAAAAAAATATATGTTGTTTAATTAATCAAGTTTCTATCTTTTTATTCAACTATCCTTAAACCCGTCCTTATATTTATAGGAAGTGTATGCTTTCACATTCATTCGGGGAATATCCATATTATTCTATCATATGGCAAGTACATAAGAAAGTCATACGAGGACCTACCCATAGCTAGGGATGGCAAAAACACCAGCCCAACGGAGTCGGTACGCATAATGGCCGAAAGCTTCTACCCGGAGGACACCGAATTGGGGGAGAACGAGTATCACAGAGAAGTGAGAAGGAGGGCAGCCGAAGCGAATGAGGGAAGCAAAGATGACCTTTGTGACCCTCCATTCGCCGAGGCTGAACTCCTTCAAGCGGTGAACTCGTTCAACCCCAAAAAGGCCCCGGGTAGTGATGGCTTTACGGCCGACATATGTGCAGCAGCTATAAAAACCGACTCCAATCTATCCCTAGCTATATTCAACAAATGCCTGGAGCTCTCCCACTTTCCAAAGCCCTGGAAGATAGCGACTATAATCCTGCTAAGAAAACCCAACAAAGAAGATTATACGCACCCCAAGTCATATAGACCAATAGGGCTCTTAGCAATTTTGGGCAAAATCCTTGAAAAGATACTGATTAAAAGAATAAGGTGGTATGTGCTGCCCAAGTTAAACCCTTGTCAGTATGGCTTTGTGCCACAGCGCAGTACCGAGGACTCCCTCTATGACATGGCCCAGCGGATCAGACAGAATCTGGAAGAGAAGAAGATAATGGCTCTGATCTCGCTGGACATAGAGGGGGCCTTCGATAATGCGTGGTGGCCCCAAATTATATGCCAATTAAAAGAAAAAGGATGTCCGGTGAATCTGCGAAGGCTTATAGGCAGCTACCTGGAGGACAGGAAGGTGACGGTGAAGTATGCGGGGGAACAGTACAGTAAGAGTACCAACAAGGGCTGCGTCCAAGGCTCTATTGGCGGGCCCTTGTTGTGGAATCTATTGCTGGACCCCCTGCTCAATGAGCTCACCGAAACCGACGTGTACTGCCAGGCCTTCGCAGACGACATCGTACTTATAATAGAGGGCAGCACTGCCGCTGAAATCACATGTAGGGCAAATTCCGTTCTCTCCCGTGTCCAGAAGTGGGGCGAGTCGAACAAGCTTAACTTTGCGCCACAAAAAACCAAGGCGATGGTGATAACTAGAAAGCTGAAGTTCGACACGCCCCGCCTGGAGATGGGGGGAACGCAAATAGAAATAGTAGATAGTATTAAAATATTAGGTCTCATTGTCGATAAAAAACTCCTCTTTAACGAACATATTAAATATATTAGCAAAAAAGCTATAGGAATTTATAAAGGAGTATGCAGAGCAGCGAGGGCTAACTGGGGACTGCACCCGGAGATTATTAAAACAATCTATAAGGCTGTTATCGAACCTGTGATCTTGTACGCAGCAAGCGTCTGGTCCAAGGAAGCAAAGAAGGCAGTCTCCCGGAAAGCCCTAGATGTGGTATTGAGAGGTTTTGCGCAAAAAGTAATTAAATGTAATAGGACAGTTTCCCTAAACGCTGCTTTAATACTGTCGGGGCTGCTTCCGCTGGACCTTCGGATCCAAGAAGCATCCCGGCTTTTTGAGGCAAAGCGCGGGAAACCCCAGGCAGTATTAAGTGGCAGGAGGGTTGAGCAGCGCGTACCATACACGGAGAACACCCACCCCAGTAGGATACTAAATTCAAAATTCACCCTATTGGAAAACGCGGAAGAGGATAGCGAGTTGGCAGAAGGCTTGATCAAGATCTACACGGACGGCAGCAAGCTGGAGGGGAAAGTCGGAGCCGCCCTGACCTGTTGGAAGGGGAAGGTCGAGATGTGTACCCGAAAATTCAGATTGGAGCCTTACTGTACGGTCTTCCAAGCCGAGTTATACGCTATCCTCCAAGCGACCGAAATTATCATTGGCAAAAAATTCGAAGAGGCGGCTATTCTGAGCGACTCGAGGTCGGCTCTCCAGACGCTGATGGATCCAGACTCCTCGCACCCAATTACGAAGGCGATACAGGGTAACCTGGAGTTCCTGAGAGACAACCAACAGCTAGTCTCTCTATACTGGATACGGGCCCACGTCGGAGTAGGAGGGAACGAGAGAGCGGATGAATTAGCGAAGGAAGCCGCCCTCAAACTGAAGACCAGAGCGGACTATGACTGCTGCCCCATCTCGTACGTTAAACGTCATTTACGGGCGGAAACGATCGAACAGTGGGACAGCAGGTATAGAACGGAAGCTACAGCCGCGACCACCAAGGTCTTTTTCCCGAATGGGGTGGACGCATACAACACCGTGAGGAAGATGTCTATCGACCGGCTTGCGTCGCAGGTCTTAACGGGCCATGGGGGATTCTGTGCATACCTGCACAGGTTTAAGTGCAGGGACAGCCCCTCATGTGCCTGTGACCCGACGGCGGAGGAAGACATCTTACATATTATACTCGAATGCCCAATACACATACACGATAGGTACACTCTGCAACAGAAAATCGACACGAAACTAAGTAAAGATACCCTAAAAGAAATAATGAGTATAAAGAAGGAAAGGAAACTTTTCATGGAATTTGCCAAGAAAGTTGTAAGCATTGTAATTAAAAGAAATAAAGACGACTAGCAATTAAAATGTTATTATAGAATAAGTATATGCTATATGCATTAAGGCAAGCAAGACCACATGTGTGGCAGGAATGTTTTTCTGGGGCAAGAAAATGTATTGTAAACAAAATAGTATATGAAGTGAAATATAAGATGTAACACAAAAAGAAATTAATATAAGAAACATTTAGATAATAAAAAAGTGTAATATAACAATAAGAAATGTAAAAGCTAAGAAAAGAAAAATGTATTAGATATAAGATAAATATTGTAAAGAAAAAGAAAAAGAAAAGAAAAGATAAAAGAAAAGATAAAAGAAAAAGAAAAGATAAAAGAAAAGTAGTTGAGCTCTTATAGCTCCAGTTTATTTAACCCCAAAAAAAAAGAAAGAAAAGAATATAAAAGAAACAAAAAGTCCTGCAAAAATAGCGGGGAGTAGCTGCAAAAAAAAAAAAAAAAAAAAAAAAAAATAAAAAAAAAAAAGTACATAAGATAGCTCTACCTACTCCGATCTATGGTCATTATTCAATACCTAGTTACAAAGAAAAAACATCAACTCACCCGCACTCCTGGTTTTCCGTCTAACCGGCGTAGTATTAGGCGGCGCCGGCGCTGGGGGCGCGGCATTCGCGGGCGGCACGTGCCGAACGGGCGCACCGTGCCGAACGGGCGCGCCGTGCCGAACCGAACGGCGCGTGCCCACGCCGTCCCCGCCCTTCCCGCGCACCCCCGGCGGCGGCGGCGGCACCACCTTAGCACCCTTCGGCGTCTTCCCGCGCACTTTACATATCAACGGCTCATCACTGTCACTGTCCGAGTCCTTCTTCCTTCCTTCTGGCTTTCCTGGCGTCGCGGGCGGCTTCTGCCCTTCTAAGCGACGCGGCTTTTTCTTCTGCCGGCCTGCTGGAGACAAGCCTTCTTCGCAACTAACGGTAGACGCACAAGAACTTTCAGACTCGCGTCGCTTCCGTTTCGCGGGAGGCGGTTTCGTTGGCGCCGGCTTCGGGCTTTGTTTATCGACTGAGCCAGCGCGTAAACAGTTCTTGTGTAAAGCCGGGGAATCGGCTCGAAGGCCGGGGCTTAGCCTCGGCGTGCGGGGCCCATCGGCCGGACTGCTCAGCTTACTGCTCGAGCGGGTTCGCACGCTACTGCGAGCCACCCTTTCCAACGCGGACGGCGAAGGGGACTCCGCCCTCTTTGGGTACTCCGCTGGGGGTATCTCTATGAGCAGCTGTTCTAGCAAACTCTTGTCCGGAAAGTCCGCTTTGAGAGGCAACCGCTCGATCTTCTCCAGTTTCTCGTCTGGTGTCGTATCCGGTTTGATGTCGCCGTTCTCCGCCGGCCTTTTCTCGTCTGTCTCCGGTTCGGGGGCGGTTATTTTTTCTTGGTTCGAGTAGGTGTATAAAGGGGGTGATACCCTACTCGGTAGCGGGTCGAAGTCTTCGTTCTCCTTCTTGGGGGAGGTTGGTTTGGCGTCGTCAGTCGGTGTGTTCGGCAGCGGGGGCTTGTCCTCGTCGCGGAGGATGGGCGTGGGCTCTCGCGCGTGGGCGTGGGCATGGGTGTGGGGATGGATGTGGGTGTGGGCCAAATCGCTAGGGCGGCGCGGCGCGCTGTCCCCGTTCACGTCGGCGTGCATTTTGGCGAGCTCCGCTTCAATGTCGCCGAGGTCGTCGATGTCCGGCGGCCCTGTGGAAGGTAAACGGGAGTCAGCTGACTGTGAAGGTGTTGTAATAACGGAGAGGTCTGTTGCTGCTCCGATATAGTTTGGTGACGAAAGTTAACTGATTGTGCTGGACTTCTAACAGTTTACAGAAGATCTCTATTTTGTTTTGATAGCTACTTAGTAACATTATGATTTTATTTTATGTAAACACAGTGGGGCCTGCTTAGGTTTTTTTTAATATCTAAATATTACTAATTTTAGTGCATATACATTTAAATACTGAATGATAGGCAGACAATTTTTCCCCAAAGAGATAATAAAGATTGTTATGGCAGCAGTTTTAGACAAAATGACTGTATACAAAAAAACATGATGTAAACAATTTTCCACAAGTGCTATTTTAACTTTCAGACAGCCATCCGGGTCCGGTACACCAATTAGGCTTATATTGACTTTATTCGACTCATTTAAATATATAAAAATACAACAAAAGAAAAAAATCTACTCATAACACTGTACCTGGTTCATATCTTGGCGTGCCAGCCATTTGCAACCTCTCCAACAGCTCATCGGAAGCTGGCGGCGCATCAATCACCCCTATGATCCTCTGCACAGACGTTGGACTCGTGGACCGGGGCATATCCAAACGCTCCTTCCGCTGGTCAGGCGGCGACTGGCTCGCCTGATTCGGCGACTTCTCCGACAAAGCGTCCATAGACTCAATCCCGGAGTCTTCGCCTTGCGCCTGCGACGGCGAGCGGCTACCGAACTTGTCGTCGGGTCGCTCGGGGCGCTCTGGCCGGTCGGGGCGGCGTTCGGCGACCAGTTTGCAGTAGCTCTTGTCTTTGGGTCGGTCTTTGCGGCGGGGCGAGCCGCCGCCGGTGCGTTGCGCGGGCGGCGACTCAACTCGTGGCGCTGGCACTATTGTACCGACGTTTGTCGAGCCGGGTGGGTCTGCAATAGTTGGATCAGTGAGTTTGTGAAAGCTTGACATGTTTAGTGTATTCTGTAAATGTGTAGTGGCATTTAGAGGATCGGGCGGGGTCGGCCAGCGCGCCGCCCGAAGCAGCGTATGTGCATGGCAGTGGGCTGTCGATCAGCTCGCACGACAGTCGCGGTTGCGTCGCGCTCGCGCGCATACTTGAAAAAAATTTTTTGGCTTTTCGAAACCCGCAATATCTTCTAAGCCTAAACGTCAATATAATCCGTATAAAAGATATTGCTGTATTTACGGATGTCTGAATAAAACGAATAGTGAATCAGAACTAACATTTTTTTATATTCAACACTATATTGAAAGGTAAGTCATTTTGTTGTATTTAACCCATAACGTGGGTTGCACGTCGGCCCAGAGTAGCGCAGGATCGAGATCGGATGGCACAAGCAAAGAGAGGCCTATGCCCAGCAGTGGGTCAGGAAGGGCTGATGATGATGATGATGATGATGAAACATTAACATAAATCTTAATCAATAAATTATTGATAGAATTTTGTTTTATTTGCCTAAAACTAAAACGTTTCAAAATAAATAATAATATTGTCTTTACCGTGGGAAGGTATGTCAATAGCGTGGGTAAGGTGTAGTAAGCACCTACTAAACTATTTCTTTTTACCTCTACAACCAAATATTCCCTTATATTTTAATATGTAACACAAATAATAAACAAAAAGGCAGGTAATTATGATTACGAGGTCAAGTAAGTTCACGATTGATATTTCTAGTCTATTTGAACAAAAACCTATTTTGACCCACCCAGATTTTGATGTTTTTCGAGTATTTGTATGTATATGTGTAAACGTTTGTAATGCTTAATCTACTTATTTATCTTAAAACGAATAAATCAACTAGGTACAAAACTAAACCTTCACAAGTGACAACCCCGTGCCGACGATCGCAGCTCGGACATAAAACTGGGGCGCGCAAAGAAAATTCACGGTTCGCGCGCGGTTATAAGTTTCAATTTTGCTTGCAGGCGGATAGCTGTAGGTGAATATAATTGTAGGCGCTTATCACTGAGCGAGCTGAATTTCTACTTTATTGCGTCGCCAAACGGTCGCGATTTTTTAAAATGTTTTTGCGGACTGATCCTTCTGTACCTGTACTATTAAGTATTATGTGCTAGAGCGTGATGCCGTGCCCTACTAGATTCTCCGAAGGGTTTGGATCGGATCGGGGAGCGGAACAACCCGAGGGCGCCTCTAAAGGCTCGGACCTCGGCTCGGGTTGACCGGGCCGTGGTCAGAGGAGAGAAGCGCCCAGGTAAATGTCTGTACCTGGTATAGAGCGCGTGTGAACCGGTTCGTCGTACCCTTGTTCTACGAGTACGGTGTCTTGGGCCTAAACTAGAGTGCATGTTTAGTGTATTCTGTAAATGTGTAGTGGCATTTAGAGGATCGGGCAGGGACTATTCGTACGAAAACATCCAAAGTGCGGCTGGCTTTATACCTAAAGTTTGGAGTGATACAGGCCTGGTCTCGTTTACGAGTAACATCGTACCCAAGTTCAATTTCCCGAATCCTGCGAGCGACTTTGCATTCGCACAAAACCCGCCATGCAGCGTGCACGCAGTGAAACGTCAGCAACGCAATCAGTGTGTGCGTTAAATTCGTACGTTCAAAATCGTATGTTTACGTCGTACGAGTAAAATTCGTACGAAAACGCATTGAAAGCAACAAATGTGAGAATTAGTTTAGAATACCTGCTGTTGTGAATGTATTGAATTGTATTCTGTAGTTGCGCCACTTAAATAAATAAGTTGGTATCCTCTGGCAAGAAACTAGCAGCGGGCTCGCGCCGACATACTCACTTGATACAGTATCAGATACATTACGTGCAATACCTCCAAGTGGGTAGCCTGCTTTACACGTGCGCCGACGCAGCATCAGGAGTCAAATATATATGGTAGATTGGAATTAAGTGTGGTTATTAAGCACAATTTACAATGTTCATTTGCGAGGAATATAACAGTACAAGTTAGCTACTGTAATATAAAAAACCTAATACCTATTGTACCAGCTGATAGCAATACCTATTGTTTCTCTGTACTTTCTATTTGGGCGGTTTCAACAATAAATGCACGTGTTTTTACATCGACCCATCTACAGTTTAATGTAGATATTTGAGAAAATAGGTATTTCAAAATCTATTTTATTCAAGATTTTTATATCTAAACTAACATATTCATGATAATGCCCGACCTCAAAATATCCGAATTACTGACTCAGATGAATATTGAACATATTATTGCAATATAAAGAAGTAGATCTCCCGCCCAGAGTAGATAGACTTACGAACGGATGGCATAAATAACGTTCATAAGAGCTATTAGTAGCCTAAACTGAATAAATGATTTTGAATTTTGAATTTTTTGAATTTTGCTTTACGACTACTGCGTCAAGCGGCAAACAGCGCGGGCGTTCGTGACATTTTTGTCTTATAATACATCATCTCCATGACGTATGGATGTAATAAAACAATCATACATGTACTCTGTACAAGTAAATTTGTACATAATTAGATAATAAAATATCTGAACATTTGACAGAAATCACCCTTACTATGAGACATAAGACGCGCTTTCCTCTCAGACGTCGCACATACACACACACTCACAAACTATCGTTACATACTTTCAATGATTTACAATACTTTGTGTCTTCCTCTTTATTCACGTTTTTTTGTTTTTTGTACAGCTTTTTGTATTGTCCTCTTATACAGCCTTATTTTTAGTTTATACGAAAATCGAAACACGGGTCAAATATTTTCATTTAAAGAATCAGTTTAAAAAAAATTAAAATAATATCTTGAAAACTCACGAAGTTACAAGCTTTTTGTGCTGTCCCGTTGTTTTTTAGTAGGGTATACTTTATTTGAGATTTTGTAAATAAATTTTGGTCAAAATGTAACATGGTATAAAAAATTGAAGCTTTGACAACAAAAAAAAACAAATCATTTGTCCGCTTAAGAACACCCGTATCCGGATACTACCGGGTCCAATTGTAAATTTAAACTAAAGCATTCTTGAATCTTCTTGAACACACACAGAAAATTTCATCCAAATCAGTCCAGCCATTTAGGAGTTCAGTAACATACACACGCACAGAAGATTTTTATATATAAAGACTAGCGATCCGGGCCCGGCTTCGCTAACTGTGTATAGTCGACCATGAAATTGCTTTATCACTTTTGACAAAAACATCCATTACAATAAAATTTCGCTAACGCTTGACAATGTCAATGATGACAATGTATCTGTCACTTGGTTTTTTAAACAAAAATAGAACTTGTTGTTTTATTATATGCAAAAAAATTCACTTCTAAGGTGGTAAAGCCATTTCATTGTCGACTATACATAAACAACCCTCGAAAGACGCTCTATCTATTAGAAAAAACCATATCAATATCCGTCCAGTGGTTCCTGAGATTAGCCAGTCCTAACAGACAAACACGAGTGACGGGGACACTCTTTTATACTATGTATAGATAATGATTGATGGTATATTGAAAACGCTCAACAGTTCGTATTGGTAGAAATTTGCATTGCAGCTAGCAGTGTTACCTGTAATATGGGGCAACTTTTATGCTCCTTGTATTTATATATGCATTCGCATAATTAATTTGATAGTCATTAGCACTGTTGATTACTTACTTACTAGCAATTCTTTTCTAGCACTGGATTTTAAACGGTTGTTTGGCAATAAGTGTACAATCCTGAATCATAACAGTGATAACATGCAAAATCATATTTACGTAGATTAACTTTTCTATAATAATAATAATAATAATAAAAGCCTTTATTCGCTGACCTTTAAATTTTACAAAATTTTATAATAAATGAATATTTAAACTTAAAAATATTGTTCTTAATTTAATAGTTGTTGTGGCATCGCCATCCTCTAATTGGTCAGGTTGTCCTTGACATAGGCCTCCTCTAGGCATTTCCACACTTCCCTGAATCCTGAATCATAACAGTGATAACATGCAAAATCATATTTACGTAGATTAACTTTTCTATACAAAAACACAACTTTATTTTATTACAATATTTTTGTTCAACTTTGTCATGTTGTTATTTTAACTTCTGTTTTTGATAGACAATAAAATTGACGACCAAGAGGACCTATGGTTGTCACTTTGAAAAAACCACCTCAATATCTCAGCATCTCCATTACCTACGTAACTTTTGTTTGTACTGTTTTCCTCTGCATTGTACTTAAAATGAAGAATTTCATCAGTCGTAATTTACATTATTTATATAGAATCATCCTAGGGGGTGAGCACTCTGGTGACCAGTAATATGGGTATCTTTTAAAGAAACCTATCTCGGGCACCAGTCTCTCACACTTTTGTTGGTAACATATTGTAATAGTAGATTTAAATATCAAATAAGCTGTAAACGTGTGAGAGAGAAATAAACACATTTTATTTAATGTTTGTGTTTTGTTTATATAATTTTTAACGCAAATTTTGTTGCAAACTAATTACAAAAACACAAATGTTGAAAAAATTTCCACGAACAGGATTTGAACCTGCACCCTTCTGACATACCGGGTCAGGCGCCCATTCAATGTCAACAACTACCGTCATTAACATCCAATCATAATATTTTTACAAATACTAAAAACTTGAATGGGCGCCTTTGGCTTTCAAAGTAAAAAAGTAAAGTGTTGAATAATTTCGGCGAGCTGGTTAGAACCACAATAGCTCAATTGGGAGAGCACCTGACCCTGTATGTCAGAAGGGTGTAGGTTCAAATCCTGCTTGTGGAAATTTTTTCAACATTTGTGTTTTTGACATTTTATTTATTTATTTTATTTTATTTATAGCTAATATGTTGCTTTTTAGGTATGTTCATAACATTCCGGGGTCCTTTTCTATGCACGGTAGCCTATCTGCCATATTCATGATTACACAACAGGTATTACCAAACAACCTGTAGTATTTCGGAAGCTGGCAAACTTCATCAACAGTGCTGTGACTCAAATCGCTTAACACTGTATGGGGAAGGGGGTAATGAATGTATATTTATTGAAACATGATGAGAAAATTATGTTTGGCGACCATGAAAGTGTTGGATAACTAGTAAATCTAAAACTTGACCTAGAGCTCAGATTATAGGCAACAAATATGTAACATTGTACAAGAGATACCAGCCTCCATTTATGTATGTCACAATACTATTGTAAATTATGTGGTAAATTACAATTTAGGAAATAAACAAGTAAAACATTAAACTATTGCATTTTTAATATAATTACTGATAGAACAGGTCGCACTTTTAATAGTAGCTACAAATGATTAATTTATAAAATAGTAAAGAATAAGATCGGCGCGACAAGGTAGGGAGAGGGTATGAATTAACAATTTGTCACATGAGATACTTTTTGAAAAATATATTTAATTTAATTTTAAATAATTACTCTATAAAACAATTTGATACTATCTAAGATTTAGAACAATTAAGTAAGCGCACCACGCGCCCATAACTTAAAAATATAAAGAGAACGTCCACAAAATAACGTGAACGGTTCATTTAAAAAAAATTCTTGTTAACAATATTCTCCATTAAATCGTTTATATAGGTACAGACCGTGCCGATGATAAAAAAAATAAAAGATTTACAAAACAATAGCATTGCAATGATTTCATTAAAAGTCAAGTCTGCAGAGTGCATATCTGATAAGAGTATATACATATCGACATTTACAAGTATTTACACATAATTTACAATAGGGTGTGGTAATGTATTGACTAATAGTACACACGCGTGCACATAAGACTGCCGCGAACTGTCAAACTTCCTCAATAGACTGCATCCCCCCTACAAAAAAAGAAAGAGTAAGCTTTGAACTAGTTATTCCGTGTTTTGTCTCTTTTACTCTAATCTGAAATGAAGTTTACATGACAGGAACAAAACATGGATTAACTATACCAAGCATATTCTTTGTTTATTTGTAAGGGGGTTAGTCTATGGTGTACGGTTGAGCATTCTTTGAAGAAATTTGTAAGTTTAGCCGCAGTGTTCGTGCAGGCGTGCGACCAATGGCTATGATCTGAGCTCTACTGCACGCATTGGTGTGGGTCGGGGCGCTCGAACTGATACGCACCTGGGCAGGGCGCGAGGCCGGCCTTCCGCTTCTTGTCGGGCAGCAGGCCGTTGGGCGCGACGGCACACTCGGCCGTCCGTTTGAGCTTGGCGTCCTCGTCCCCCCGTGTCCGTTCCAAGCACTTGAGCAGTAGGCTATCGAACTCCCCGCCCATAGTTTTCGCGCACTCACTGTCCGATTGCACCGTGTTCCCGTCACTATCACACTTCGCACTGTCCGCTTTGGGGGCGGGTAACTTCTTCTTCGGCTCGTGGTTCAGCTCTCTGTAGCCCTCGTTCTGCGCGTACTTTCCCTCCTTGTCTAGCAGGTCGTTCCTCCATTCTTTGTCTCGCTCTTTCTCGACGGTTTTCCCGTCTACGAGTAACTTCGACTTCTTTTTCTTGAGGCCGTCGCCGGGCGCACGGTTGTTGATCTTGTAGTCGTGCGACTTGGTGACTATGTGCGAGTTTTTGGATATCGTCTTCATGCGGTACACGACGTTGTCGCCCACCGCTATGATCTCCGGTTTTACCTCGCCCTCATAGTGGTTGTTCAGCTTGATGCTTTTGACTAAGTAGTCGTCAGTCTTGATTTCGGCGCCGTCCGACTTGGACGCTAAACTGTCGTCAGGATCCCTCCGATGGGTTTTGTCTTCCGTTTCTAGAGCTTTCCTGATTTTGATTTTTTTTGACTGCGCGTCGCCTAAACTGAACTTTTTCTTTTCTTTCTTTGAGTTTTTTATGACGGCGGAGTTCCTGCCCCGCAAACTTATGTGGAGGGGAGGGACCCTGAGTTCTCCTTCCGTGGGTTTGTCCCCCTTCGGCGGTTGGTTGACGAAGCTGACGTCTGCTTTGTACACCGGCTCGCTCTTATCCAACTTGAGGCGGAGTTTGATAGACTCTTTCTCGCCGGGGGACTTCGGCGCGTCGGGGGGCGCGGGTTTGGGCGGCGGCGGCCGCGGTAAGGCAACTTTGGTTTTCCCGTCTCTAACAATCTTCTCTTTCAACGTGACCGGCTTCTCTTTCGCACCCGCCGTCCTAGGCTTCCCTCCTTTCTGGGCGAGTTTATCTTCCCTCTCTTTCTTCAGCTTGTTTTTTAGCTTCAACTCCTCGTCCGCTTTCCTGGCGTCTTCCTCAGCGGTGGTGACCTTCGCGATGCCGAATACTTCAGCTTCCTCTTTGAGTTTGCACTGTGCCACTGTCACCTCCTCAGGTTTCTTATCCAGTTCTTTAGGAGGCGGGTCATCGTCCCTCATTAAAGTTTTAATCAGGTACTGCTTGTTCTGCTCCTCAATCTCTTGAGCAGTGGCTTGGGAGCCAACGGTGGCGGTAGCTCGTACCGGAAGCCTCATTGGCGGAGGCATAGACGTCTGCGAAGACCCTGGCTTCTCCTGAACACTTGACGCCGAAGAATACGTATTCGGTGGTGATTTGAAGACCGCATTAAACTTCGTTTGTGGAACCGGCGGGGGTGGCATGAAGGTCGTTTCACTTTGCGTAAAAGTTTCCTTCACCTCGTTCTGAGCCTCGTACGGTCCGTTGAAGGTTGGCGCTATATCTTCCGTTTGTTCTGGATCTTTGTCGTACAGTTTTGAGGTTTCCAGGTCGGAGATGGCTGATAGGGCAGAGTCCAGGTTGAGGTCTGCGGATAGGGTAGGCAGCAGTTGGTCCAGATCGCTGTCGGGGAGATCGGGTAAGTCTAGCGTGTCCCGGTACGGTTCGTTCCAGTCCGGTTGTGAGGCGGCCCGTTGGGTCGCGATGTACTGCTGCTGGAACCACTGGAACTCCTGCGGAAATATTGGTGGTGTTACAATTTTGAACTGTTGGAAGTGATATTAAGGGGATTTATTGGTGGTAATAAGAATAATTTATTTCTGGAATTATAGTTACTCATATGGGTATCAACAGGTGATATAACAATTTTGATTGAATGCTGGGAACAGTAGTAGATCTGCAGGGATTCGTTGATGACGATGTTACAATTCTAAATTCACTACTGGAATTATTTGAACTTCTGTAACCACCACCATTGACGCATTACAATACTGAGTTGACTACTGGAACTACAGGGTAATTCGCGGCCCCCCCGTAATAACGTTGCCAGGTGTCCCGATTTACGTGAGACGTCCCGATTTTCAGGGGTCTGGTGACAGGTCCCTTTTGTGATTTGCCCCTGATCGGGACGCCAAATGTCCCGATTTTTCACTAACCTCCTTAGTGTGTACTAGGGCATCGAACCCGGGTTTACCCGACCCGAAAATACCCGGGTATTTCGGGTTTTTTGGGTCGGAAGAAAACCCGGGTTTAGAAAATCAAAAACCGGGTTTTCGGGTTTTTTGAGCTTTTCTACAATCGTTTAGTAATTGTCCGTATCATAAGTATATTTACGCATCTTCGAAAGGGTCTCCTACGTAGTTTCGAAAGCCAATGTTGCGACGCACGCTGTTGCGAATTTTTTTTCCACTGCCTCATAGGTTCGAAAGCATAAGAGAGATAGGACTCGAATGATGTATAAAATAATGTTTATAATAGTATTTAGCAGATTTTTAGTTAATAAGAGAAGAACTGATTATTACTGAAGGACATAAATTTAAAAAAATATTGTGATTCCAATCTGATAGCAACTGATTCCAATAAGTTAGCAACTGAGACGAATTTATTGTTAATGTTAATAAAAGAGGTAGGGATCAAAAATAGTCTTCAGCATATTACAATTTTAATTATTAGCAGTAGAACTGACTATTACCAAAAGACTAAATTAATAAAGATTTTTTCTATTTCTATTTCTATATAAATAATTTGATCTGCGTAAGTCTGTAATTAAAAATAATTACTTCTATATACATCTTTTCTATTTTTATATTTGTTTTGAACAAATACTCATTGTCTTAAATACTTTTTAATATTAAAAATATTTTTGTGATTTTGAAAGTACTGTTTTATATACATAAATCCTTCCCTTGTTTTATATACTCGTATTTGACTTAGCAAATCCATATTAAAATACCGTTTCTTTAGATTAAAAAAAAAAATTAACAAGACCGAAAAAGCTCGAAAAACCAGGTTACCCGGGTAGATATTATGTAGAAGTTTATCTAATATTAGTTTCAAATTAAACTGGTAAAATATGTTTTTGCAGACTTAAATATTTTATTTAGTTATTTTTTATTTTTTTGTGTTTTTTTACATGTTGTGATTGTCCTTTACATGTTGTGTTTTTATTTGTGATGGAAAGTGTCCTTTTATGATAGGGCATTTTTCAATATTTATGACGCTGTAAGGGAGAAAAGAGCTGGACACTTGCTGAGTTTCTTGCCGGTTCTTCTCAGTACAAGATCTCCCGCCCAAAGTAGATTGACTTACGAACCGATGGCATAAAATGACGTTCATAAGAGCTATTTGTAGCCTAAACTGAATAAATGATTTTGAATTTTGAATTGTTTTCATCATATCATGACGACTCACAAGAACCTGCATTTTTTTAGCATATTGTATCTGTCCCGTTTTGAAATCCCAAACCCCGATATTCGTATCTGGTTATCAAAGATCAGTTACGAACGTGGACTAAAGGATTATTTTTACCTTTTGTCCCAAAATTTTACACACTGGACCTGGCAACACCTTAAAGTTAACAAGTTACAAAAATGTTTGATCCATACCTGGAACCTCGATCTCGTCTTCTGGTCCATAGAGGTGGTGGAAGGCGGCAACAACACTTTCAAGTCCTCAGGCGAGAACCTCGCAGAGGGCTGGGGGTGCGGGGGGTGTTGGGGGTGTTGGGGATGCTGCGGGGGGTGTTGGGGGTGTTGGGGAGGCGGGGGAGGTCGCGCCCGCAGCTCGTGGCGGTAGGGCGGCGGCGGCTCGGGCCCGAAGGCGGAGGACGGGAAGCGAGCCCGACCTACTACGGTAGCATTTGGAGCTGCCGCTCGATATGTCACCTGGAAAAGGAAAGTTTCGGGTCAAATACGTACATATTAACAAACATACATACATACATACATGTATAAATCTGACAGTCTATCTTGACCTAGGTAATTCATTTTTCATTATTATTAATTAAGTAAATGTAAGTAGGTACTTATTTACACTCCAAAATAATTTTAGACAAAATAATGGTGATTTTATAAGTAAAAGTGATCTCCAGCTAGTTCATTTAAACTTTTGTATGGACAAAATAGATTTCAGTTGAAAAGTATCTTTTTATCATATCGGCGCACCATGGATTACACAAAGTTACAGCATGGTAAGAAAAACCACAATAAACAATTAAACATTTAAAAAATTATTACATAGAAAATAAAGCATGGAGCCTATTCATGCAGCAACATCTATAATTAACTAGTGGTCGCCCAGTGGTCGAAATTCGACCGTAGGTTTTAAAACCTGTTTTATATTTCGGCTCAATGACTAGTACCCATGGCCATGAAAATTTAAAAAAAAACATATTAAATTGTATTTCAAATTAACAGATTTTAACTTTGACTATTGCCAAATCGTACACTTCTCCGTGCGTGCAATGCGCTTTAAAAGGAGTACAATGCTTTTTTTCACAGAATAATATACAGATTTGTAATACCTACTTAGATAAATAAAGGACAATATCTTTTTAGTATGGGGCTTGGTACTAAAATCAAAGCTCTTTGAACCAAAGAAACTTATATAAAAATCGGAAGACTAAATTATCTACAACATACAAACCAAAATTTAAAGATATCCGTTTTTTATTATATATTTAAACAGGAATAAGTATTTTTTTTCAAATAGCAACATTCAATTAACGTCAACAACACTTTCGAGTGAAAAAATCTCCGTTATATTTTTGCTCTCAGTGCTGAGTCTCTAGCGCTTTTGACCACTGGGTAACCACAAATTCTAAGCAATTTAACATTTTGGAAATGGCTTTGAGTTTTTATAATGAATAGCAATAGGTTAGTAATTATTTCCAGGAGAAGTGATGCCAATGTAGAGAAATTAATTGTCACCGGCAAAATGGAAGGAAGAAAAGCTTGCGGACACCTCTGTGCATAATGCTCTGCACGTCGCCGGCAACCGGTCCAGATGGCGCTCTATCATCAAGCGTCACATACATGGTGAAGGAGGTCACGACCCTCAATAATGAGGACAAAGATGCACGGAGGAGGACGGAGTTAAACCTACCTGCGTCTGCTGCTGCGGTTGCGTATGTTGCGTCTGTGGATGCTGCTGTTGTTGTTGTTGTTGTTGTTGTTGTATCTGTTGTTGGGGCGGGGCCCGCGCGGGGGGGAACGTCCTCCGCACGAAGGGCTGCGGGGGACGCGGCGCGGGGGGCGCGGGCCCACCGGGGGGGCCGGGAGCGCCGGGGGGACGCGGACCCCGGTACTCGAGCTGCGCGCGTCCCGCTGCTAACTCTACCTGCTGAGGTGGTGGTGTAAGCTATAGTTTGTAGTCTGAGAGTTGATAAACCAGTGGTGCAGGATTGTGCCTGACTAGCCGCGCTCACCTTAGTGCAGTTTTGGTTCAACAAAACCAGGGGTGTGAGGCTGCCTTTCCACAATAGATGTGCGAGAAAAATCTACCAGTAGGATTGCTTAATATTGGTAGATTTGTCCCATATACACGAAGACTTTTTATTGGTGATCAATCAGGACCGACTAGGTAAATGATGGCCATTGCAATAATAATAGTAGTTACATATTTTCTCTTTATAAATTTAATTTTTAATTTTTAATAAGGTAACCAAAATTAATTAGATAGATAGATAGATAGATAGATAGATAACGTCTTTATTTGGACACTATAGACACACACAATATACAATCGTAAATAAAAAAAACAACAATTACACTAAACATAATTTCATAAGGTAAGGTATAAGGTCTATTGTAATTACTAACAATCTATGGAATTATTCTGAAATAAATACTTATTATTATTATTATTATAACACAAGTATTAAAAATACAAAAATGTGTGTGTGCCGCAGCATCTCAAAAGGGTCGTTGCTCAGCGTGGTATTCACTCGCATAGCTAGTGAATCGCTGATTTTCAGCAACAACCAGGAGTGACCACAAGGACGGTGCCCGTAACAATTATCAGTAAAGTGCCCATGAGCGTAGCCTTGACCGTGTTGTAAAAAAATATTAAAATTTGTAAATAAAGATTTTTAATGTATAAGCTGTGCAGTGTATATTATGTTTATAATTGACATTAAATTGGATAAGGGTATAATAATATATAAGTAAAATGCAAAGTAAAATAAAAAATAAATAAAAAAATTAATAAATAACTAAAATATATATATATATATATATATAATAAGTGTGCTACCTAGTTCGCATTTGTTACCACGCCACCTACAAAAATCGTTTAGGAATACCTAACTTCTGTTCGGCGAGCAGATGAGACTTAAGTTGTTTTTTAAAAGAGAACTTAAAATGCAACCGCCTTATTGGGGGAGGGATGTTGTTCCAACACTTAGTTGCATGATACCGAAAACTTCCAGTGAAGGCAACAGTCCGATGTTGTTGAACCCTAAGTGGCGGACCTAGGTGCATGATCAAAATATTTTACAGAGCTGTTAAAATTCAATTTTGAAAATAAATATTCTGGACTTTTAAAGCGAGTAATATCAAACAATAGAGATGCTAAATGTAGGTTCCTGCGCGCTTCCATGTTCAGTATTGACTCGTTATTAAGAAAGGGAGAAACGTGACTACGTGGGGGAATATTAAAGCAAAACCTAAAACAAGCATTTTGTACACGTTGAATCAAACGTTGTGATTTATACAGTAGACGAGGCCCATAAACAAGATCTGCATAATTAAGCCTTGATAATACCAATGCCTCAACAACATTAATGCGTGCAGGTTGACTCAACAGATTACGTATTTTGTAGAGCACTTTTAGCCTAAAAAAACATTGTCTAGCCAGCTTCTCAATGTGGTCCACAAAACGCAACTCACTGTCGAGATTAACTCCCAGATTCTTAGTCATATCCACGCGATCAATATTTATCCCAAGAATAGAGACAACCGGAGACTTGGCTGCAATTTTCCGTATTTGGGTCTTTGTCCCAAGTACCATAAACTTAGATTTATTAGGATTAAGAACCAGACCACTCCTCCCACACCAATCAGTTACACCTTTCAAATCTTCATTAAGCAGTTCCACCGCTTGCGGAATTTTATTAGGGTGTTCAGATATATATAACTGGAGGTCATCTGCGTACAGACGATATTGGCTATGTTTTGGAATCCTAGCAAGATCAGCACTGAAAATAATAAAAAGGAGAGGTCCGAGGATTGAACCCTGAGGCACGCCACGTTCAACCAGCCGTGGTACAGTTACAATTAGAATGTATGGTCTTCCTACATTTTTATGAAGTGAAGATTAAAGTTATTTTTTTATGTTGTCTGCCATTTGACAGTTTAC
The DNA here is from genome assembly GCA_947562085.1 of Eudonia lacustrata. Classification (NCBI taxonomy): domain Eukaryota; kingdom Metazoa; phylum Arthropoda; class Insecta; order Lepidoptera; family Crambidae; genus Eudonia; species Eudonia lacustrata. The sequence continues at coordinate 5,905,125 of OX387328.1, forward strand.
TACTAATAACATGAAAAACTTTAAGGGCCTTACAAATAAACAAAGAATAAGGTCCGAATAGTTATTCCGTGTTTTGTCTCTTTTACTCTAATTTGAAATGACGTTTACATGACAGGAACAAAACACGGAATAACTATTCGGACTTTATTCTCTATTTATTTGTAAGGGGGTTAATCTTCAATGAGGTTTGCTATCATCGTTGTACCTGTACTTATAAAGAGGTTTTATTTGTACCAAGGAGGAGTATGATTTTAATATTCAAAGTTATTAACTTTAACACAAAAAAAATGGAACGCTGACATGTAAGTTTTATTATTATTGCAATGGCCATTATTTACTTAGTCGGAATCAGTAGGTCCTGATCACCGAAGAAAGTCTTCGTGTAGAGATAAATATTTCCTAGCACACCGCTTAGCTACCTCGCCCAACTCTGGTGGAAAAGCAGGCCGCGCTTTTACATTCGCGACTAGTAAATAAAGAGTGTAATGCACAACAAGATTCTCTTAAGACGAGGTGTCTTTATTTTAATCATAGTAAGTAAGTACAAATATTATAATTAAAAGAAGTTAAAAAATATATATTATATAGACATTTACACATAATTTTTACAAATAAAAAAGGGACTCCAAATCGCTGCCAAGCGGGAGAGTGCCCAGGACGCTAGCGGCGTTGCCTCTTTGGATGACCAAACTTAGGCGTTGGCCAAAATACGCGCCAGCTCGAGGGTCACCAGTGGTCTCTATAAGTCGAGCGGAAATTTGTTGGAAAAGTTTAAGTTTAGTTTAATAAAGAGTTAAACTTTTTTATCAATAAATAATATGATTACGTATGTATTTACGAAACACTGGACACAAAAAAATAAAATAATATAACCTGTGTAAAAATTCAAAGCAGGTAGTTTCCTTTTTTGACTGGAAAACACTTGATAAAATAAATATTCTGTACTTTTTTTTAAAATATCGATAAATACACAAAACAACACTACCACTCCACTAACCTGTCCATCATCGAGCCTATCCAATTTAGCAGGATGCTGCGGCTTCGGCCTCGGCTGCGGCGCGGGCGCATCGTTCTGCAGCAGGTTCACCAACAGGGGGGAGGACATCGCCACCGTGGGGGGTGGAGGCGGGGGCGTTGGGGGCGGGGGCTTCGCCTGCGCGGGGTAGGGGGGCGGGGGCCCCGCGAACGCGGACGTCGACGGACGCGCGAATATGCCGTCGGGGGGCGGTCGGATCGCGCTGGTGCCGATACCTGGTGGAAGCATATCTGCATATAAATAGGTGGAGTAATATTTTTGTGCCTACATATTAAAACAATTTTCGCGAATGGTTGAACGTCAGATTTGGTGTAGTTAAAGTTTATTTTATACTAGTGGACCCGGCGGACTTCGTACCGCTTTGACAGTTTCCATCAAGTGATTAAACTCTCTTTGGTTTCCATGACAACAAAAGAAACAAATCATTTTGTATTGGAAAATTAAATTGTCGTTTTTAGTATATTTATGATGGGATTCCCGTGGGAATATCTGGATAAAAACTATCCTATGTGTTAATCCAGGTTATAAACTATCTGTATGCCGAATTTCATCCAAATCCATCCATCCGTTGCAGCGTGAAGAAGGAACAAATATACGAACATACACACAAACTTTCGCATTTATAATATTAGTAGGATAAACTAATTATACCAAACATAAACTTGTTCTTCCTTTCTTTTCATATGAAAGAACATTTATTTTGAAGCACACAAGACAACTTTATTTCAAATGGTGATAGGTTAGTTTTATTTGCAATGTATAAATATATGAAACTAAAGGTCTTCATTTGTAAATGTGTTTATCTTTCTGTGAGTTTGTGGCATTGAAAGTTTTGGTTTTTAGCGAGAAAATTAAGTACAATGGTGCAACAAGCGACACCAATACAACACAGAAAATGGCAAAATAATGATTCACTAACATAGTTTATAGTTTAAATTTTAAACAGCTAACAAAAAAAAAATATTAGACATGCCTTTGTAGCCTAAATTTTGTTTTTTTATATTTTCCGTACCATGAATCTACGACAGTCGAGTAAAGAGTAAAAACTCACCAAGCGTGTTCTCCTTGCGATGTATCACCCTCGCCTGCGTCATACTGCCGAACGGGTACTCGCACCGATCGCTGGTCGGCGTGGGAATGTTCTGCGGTATCTTGCCGTCCATTGGGCAGACTGTGTTCGGCGATTTGAAGTTGTCGCGTGCCGGGGGCGGGGGCTCCGTGCTCGTCGAGGCGGAGGCGCCGTCCGCTTCGGTAATAAGACGGCCGATGGTGCCGAGACTGGAGAGGAGCTCGGCGTTTGGTTGCGGCCGGCTGGCGTTGCTGGTGCTAGCGTCTGTAATGGGTAGGTCAATGTTAATAGATTGATTCTAACTTAATTTGGGTTACAAATATACACTAGGGCTACAATTATATATTTGGGCTACAAATTTGCTTAGGCTACAAGTATAAGTTTAAGCTAGGGCCACTAGGGAAGGTCCTTCACTATCGGAGTCATATGACTCCTCATATACAAATGATTACAAAGAGAGCATGGGTATGCGCCACATCAGGTTTTTTGCCATATTATTAATGTTTTGTGTATTATATGTACGTGTAGTGGCAATTCTTGCCGGTTCTTCTCAGTACAAGGTAGACACCCTGTGTATACTTACGAACGGATGGCATAGTGACATTCATATAAGCTAATTTGTAGCCTAACTGACTAAATGATATTGAATTTTAAGAATCCGAAAGAATGCAGTGACTCACCGTCCTCTGTATGTATCCTGAGCTCGGCGCCGTGCTGCAGCCGCAGCGAGACCGCCGCGTCGCCGTCCAACTGCACCGACAGTATGCCGAGCGCGTGGAGCTGGGGCGCGCCCGCCGCCGCCAGCGCCCGCAACCGTTGGGCGGCGGCGCGGGGAACCGACAGCGTTACGCGCACCGAGTTCCACGGCTCCACCTGGTAAACAGAAACGAGTAGGTTAATAAACTCAGTCTTTTTTTTTTTTTTTTTTTATGTTGAAAGGAGGCAAACGAGCAGGCGGGTCACCTGATGGAAAGTAATCACCGCCGCCCATAGACACCCGCAAAACCAAAGTTATCGCAGATGCGTTGCCAACCTTGGAAAGGAGTTGGATCTTGAGGAGGGAGTAGGAATTGGGAGGGGGGAGGGGTGAGAGATGGGCCTGATGAGAAGTCATTTTTTTTATAGAATAGAACATACACTCCTTAAAATAAAATTAACAGTTTAAGGACTACAAAGGGTTACAAAGGGCGGCCTTATCACTAAAATCGATATCTTCCAGGCAACCCTAAAGATGGAGAGGATCGATATAAATAAACTTTAAGATAAGTGCTTTTGAACCTTCTTTACCTACTACACATTCAGGGGCCCGACCGCCTAACCGATAGCTTTGACTTTGTGTGTGGTTTATGACGTCATCTTGTCGTTTCGTGCCGCCTATGAAAGCAATATCGAAAGCTATAGCCTTTAGCTTTTGATATTGCTTTCATAGGCGGTGCGAGGTGGCAAGATGACGTCATAGACTATACGCGTAGTCAAAGCGATCGGTTAGGCGGTCGAGGCGCTGGTCGTCTATTTTGCAGCTGTGGAGAAGAATGAACGCAAGAAATAGCACAGCTAAAATAGAACTAATTTTTTTTTAAAGTATGTTGTTTGTTAACAAATTACACAATATTATAATTTAATACATTTTCAATGAACAACTTTCAAGAGCCTTTCAAGAGAAATATAAAATCGATTTGAAACTTTATTTTTATACTAAGAGAATTACTAATAAAAAAAATAAAAGTTTGGACCAGGGGCCAGGGGGGCGATAAGAGAAAATCCAAATTATTAAAATAAAACAAAAACCCGACTGCTAAAACAACTATATAAAATATAACTGCAAAGAGCAAAAACTGAAAAGCAAAAAAACTATTTCTACGATCCCAGAATTCAATTTGAGCAATGTTGAATGCAATGTGAAATTTTCTAAATACATTGAATAATGATAGTTGTCGCAGGCGCGTGGACAATCATCAACCAAAGAGAGTGCGGATTAAATTAAGCTAGTCACAACCGCTTGGTATTTAGAAATATTTCACGTTGCATTCAACATTGCTCAAATTGAATTCTGGGATTGTAGAGCTTGTTTTTTTCTTTTCAGTTTTTGACGTCTAGTACTTTTGACTGACAAGTTCTTTGAGTTTTTTTAAACATGGGAATAAAATCTGCTAATTTTACCAAAAACAAAGCACTATAAAACATTGCTGTACCTAAATGAAAATACTAAATCTATGGAAAAATTGGCCATAACCTTTAAATTCCGTAATTTTTATCGTATGGTCGATCTTCTACAGTTTTTTGAGGTCCATGTTTTTTTTTATATTTTCTTTATAGCCTATGTCACTCCCACAGTCAAAACAAATCTAACGACACCTCTTAAGTTAAAATCCACCATGCCGTTTGAGCTGCAGGGCGTGTCAAAGAAACAGACAGACAGACATACAGACATACATACATACATACATACCTACACTCGAAAAATCTAACGACACCTCATATGTTAAAATCCACCTGTAGGGCGTGCCAAAGAAACAGATATACATACATACATACATACATACACTCGAAAAACATAACCCTCCTTCTGACGCAGTCGGGTAAAAAGAAACACTTGCGATTGATATCATATTATATCACAATTAGTCACCGGTTCAAAAATCGCCCCCAAGGCATAACAACCACATTATTTCACATAAAATCCACATATCTTTACGTTCTTCTGTTTATTTAAATAGCAATAACTTAGTGGATATTGATTTTGATGTATGGTCGACCATGAAATTGCTTAATCACTTTTGACAAAAACTTCCATTACATTACTATTTCGCTAAGGCTCATTGTCAATAATGACAACATACCTACTGTCACTTGGTCTTTTAAACAAAAATAGAACTTGTTATATTAGATGCAAACAAAATTCACTTCTAAGGTGGTAAAGCAATTTCATTGTCGACTATACATGTAACGGCATACATACAACTGAAAATATATTTTCTAGATCCAACGCGAACCGGTTAACCACAAAGTCTTCTGTACACAACCGTATACTCTCTTTCCTCTCCCTTAAGCCGGTAAGCACTGAGCAAGAGTGAAGGGACTGATATAAAAAGTGAAAAGTAGTACCATTTCTATTACGAAATTGAAAGTGCGAATTGCATTGCCAATTGCATTGCAATGGATGCAATTAGAAAACCAGTCGTAAATGGTGTAAACTATTAAACAATGTTAAGGTGTCTGTCCATTGCTACGTACGTACAGACGTAGACGCCTGAACATCGGACTAACTAAAACTGTCAAATGCCTTCAATAAATGTTCAACCATATGACTAAGACATAAAGTTCAAAATCTATTGAGGAAATTTAAGGTGGACGCAGACCAGCCTCTTGACCGCCTAACCGATCGCTTTGACTACGCGTATAGTTTATGACGTTATCTTGCCACCTCGCACCGCCTATGAAAGCAATCTCAAAAGCTAAGGTTATAGCTTTCGATATTGCTTTCATAGGCGGCACGAAACGACAAGATGACGTCATAAACCACACACGAAGTCAAAGCGATCGGTTAGGCGGCCGGGCCTCTGGCCGCACCGCACGCGCCGCAGTCGCCGCATTCGAATTCTTTATATGAAATTCTGTGCAACCTTGCACACCCACACGCGCCGCAGTCGCACACTTGCACAGAATTTCATATAAGAATGCGAATGATGCGAATGAGGCGACTGCAGCGACTGCGGCGCGTGCGGTGCGGCCAGGTCTGCGTTCACCTCCAACAGATTGATTGATTTGTAGTAGTCTGATGTGCAAGTGTGTGTACGTAAGTGAGTACCGAACCGAACAGAAAACACCACGAACACGCACATCCAACGCGAACATTAAGTACATACATAGACAATTCATTCATAAAAACTATTTAAGTAAGCATTTTTTAGTTACATTTTGTTTCGTCAACGTCACACAAACGTCATTTTGTATTTGACAAAAAGAGACAAAATAATAATTATCTAAATAATGCTTAAATAGTTTTTATGAATAAGGGGGTTAATGTTCAATGTTCGATGTTCGGTAATACGCAAACGTGCAAAGTGCAAATGCATGCAAAGTTGTTTGTTGCATGTTACGTAACAAAATTATTAACCTATGCTCGCCTTAATAGGAGCGTGTCAGTCACTAACAAAAACTTTCCGAACACTTCTACGCCCACTGTATTTACAGCCTTCTGAACTCGTACATAAAGTCGCATATATAACATCATGTGGCAAGCTACGGTGTCGGAACGGTGTGGGAACGTTGTGGTAACGTTGCGGGAACGTGTGGAAAGGTTATGATAGTTGTTGTACTAATGCCGGTTTTCTGGAGTAAATCCGTCACTTTATATGGCGCAAGAGTAACCAAAAATGTTAGGGGCCATCGTCGGTGAAAATGAGCATAATGAAACCAAACTTTTAAATGTGGTGGAATCAGGTCAGCCAGCAGCAGCTTTAACTTATACAGCAACTGACATGTTGCATACTGCACTCACTTATGCATTGTTTATATACGTATACTTACAGCATACAATGCCAAGAAAAATAAATTTTCATCACGCACTGTTTGCATCCCTGTTGCTTGTATGCAGATCGACAGAGAACTTTGTTTCACGGTTGTAAGCGCTTTAAGGCACCACTAGGAAAAAATACATCAACTTTCAGTTCAGTTCAGTCAGAAAGTTGTAGAAGTATGACAAGACCAACGAATCTGAAATTTTGATATAGATAACTTCATGTTTTTGTCTTTAAAACCCTTGCTCAAAAACACGATTGTGCAATTTTGGCTTGATCGTAATACTTTACGAAAACACCTCTAAAAAATCATTAATGCTATAATTACAATGAAATTACTTAATCTATATGTTTTAAAACCACTTAAATGTATTGGTAACATCAATATTCGTAATTTAGTTGCTGCATATTTTGATAACTAAAACCAGTAATTTTATAAAAATATTTTTTTAGATTCGGCGGTGTTTGCGGTCTCAATTGTCGCAGGCGCTACGTATAACCGAATCTAAAAAAAATATGTATAAATTACTGATTTTAGTTATCAAAATATGCAGCAACAAAATGACGAATATTGATGTTATACCTATATATATTTGAGTGATTTTAAAACATATACCTAGTAATTTCATTGTAATGAATGATTTTTTAGAGGTGTTTTCGTAAAGAACTACGATCGAGTCAAAATCTATATCAAAATTTCAGATTCGTTGGTCTTGTCATACCCCTACAACTTTCGAAGAAAGTTGATGTAATTTTTCCAAGTGTCGCCTTAAGCAATCCTGTGCACACGCCTGCACATCATACTACTACAAACTGTCAAATTCCCCAAATATACTTTGAGCATTATGTCTATTGCATATGGTTGAACATTGAATGAAGAAAGGAGATGTTTCAATCTGGGCCGAGTCTATGTACAGTACTTCAAAAAATAGGAAAAAATACAAGGATTCTCAGAAAAATAAAAATAAAATTATTTCTCTGGTAATTTTTTGGTTCATAAATGTTGTTATGACGAATTTAGACCATATTTAAAACATAACACGTTCAAAAACAGAAATAAAGATTAACTTTTTAAGTTCTAAGTGATCGAATCCGATCGCAGCGAACTTCCGTCAAACCCCAAGCGATCGAATTCTATCGCGCTCACCAATCAACATTAGACCTTAAAACGTACATTTAGAGCCTACTTTTGTATGAAGAAGTTTAGCCATAAACAAACTAGGATAGGAGATGTGGCGGGCGGCGACGTTTTATAACGGCGGCGGCAGTGCTATGACGCGTTCTGTCAAAGCGTAGCAGAAGCCAGACTAAACAGTGGCCGTCCGTCAGTAGTGGACTGTATATAGGGTTGACTCTTCTAAAGTTCGAGCTGGCTGGGACAAGGATGCCGTGATGCCAGACAGGTCCAAAAACTGCTAAAAACTAGCCGCAAAAACTTCCAGTACCATCTTTTAAATAAAACTCTTCAATAAAAATATTTGGTTTTATTTCTATCGAGCGATTCCAATATAATGCTTATCGGCGTGGATTCTACCGATTCCAGTATCGCGTCGCGTATGAAACTAGACTATTATTATTTTCTATCGGCTTGGATTCTACCGATCGCTGCGAACATTTAAATGAGACTGACTGACTGACTGACTAGACACTTTATAATTCAGTACTCTCGGCGTGGATTCTACCGATCGCTGCGAGCATTCAAATGAGACTGACTGACTGACTGATTGACTAAACAATTTTATAATTCAGTACTCTCGGCGTGGATTCTACCGATCGCTGCGAACATTTAAATCAGACTGACTCGACCACAGAAAAGTCCCGCGTATTTATAGGTCCGCGAACATATACCTATCTCTCTCTAACCTATTACCGTCTCTTTCACTCTGAGAGTCTACACGTTTCTCGAAAGTTCGATGGCGTGTTTGGACTTTTCTATGATCGGTTGACCTTACAAAGAATGTTCTATACATTTCTACAACTTTCTAGAAACTTCCATGGAAAGTTTCGTTATTTTAACAATTTAAACTTATTCCTTGGTACCATAATGTAACAATAAACTCATAAATACTATTTTACCGTAAATCTAACTTATTTTATACGTTAAATACGACGCGTCGCTAACAGCCTCCCCCGCAGTGCGAAGCTCTCCATCTTGAGGTTGCGACGTCGTTGTTACGGGAACCAGGATGCGCATTCACCTTTGCTGGCGGCGTGACAATATTATCTTCTCGGATTCTCTTTCACGGTTGCCTTTGATTACCTGCAACACGCGGGCTGTGCCCTTCGCTTTGCGTGTCCCGCTAGAGAATCCTATTGGAGCCGGTCTGTGCGGCTCGACCACTGCAACAGTAATTTGGCAGTTCTTTTTATCCCTGGTGCTCGCGCCGTCCTTTTTCTCGTTGTCGTTCAAATCAGGATCCTTACACCATTTTGCTATAGGGTCATATCTTCTCATGGCAACATCAGCAAGGTTCAGGAAACCGGACTTCGCTACTCTTCTGGCTTCGCTTGCCGTTGCGAATCTCTGCAGGTAAGGATTTACTTGTATCCTTTTCACTGCTGCTGGGTATTCTTTCTTAAACTCCTCTGCGTTCTTTTTCAGGCTTTTCCATATGAATTTGCCTTTTCTAAAAACCTTTCGTATTGATGGTACCGTTTCCGAGAATCCATTTTCTTTATGATTATCATAGGACTCCTTGACCTTTCTGTAGGAATCCTTGACCGTTTGTACATTCTGGTCAGCGTCATTGCTTGGACGGCGTGACTTTACCAATCTGCTGTGGTTGACACACTTGACTGGAACGCTATCTCTGGTGTCACGACCGTGGAGAACCCAGCCCAGCCCGGTGAGCGAGGCGACTGGCTCGGAGACTTTACCCTTCTTTAGTTTTCGTGTAACTATAAGTCCCCAGTTGTCTTGCCCAATCAATAGTTGTGACTCTTCTTTATCGTAGACTAGCTGGTTCTCGATCTTTCGCAGATGCTCGAAACTTCTAATTGTTTTGCTGCGTACACCTTGTTGGGACAGCCTTAAATTGTCAATTGTTCTTAATTCAATTGACCTCTTGTCCCGTCGGTGAGCGCCTCTTATCTTGACCTGCACTATCTGTGAGTCGCTTTTCCGAATTCCTTTGCCTCCAACTGTCTCGATGGTGAGTGCTTCTGTCTTTCCTTGCACTCCGATCTTCCTGGCGACGGTAGAGTCCAGCAGCGATATGGTCGACCCCTCATCTAGCAACGCCAGAACTCGGGTCGAAGCCTTCGGACCATAGATCTCTACTGGTATCATCTTTAGATAAATTTTCCCGTCGCTGTTGGTGTACACGGAGGTGACCACTTCTTCTGCTAGTTCCTTAGTGCAGCGCGAGTTGCAGCGTGGCTTGCTACTGTTGCAAACAATCGGTGAATGTCCCTCAGAGTGAAGGCTTATGTGGTGCCATCTTGAACACTTTTTACAAGTTGGCGCCTTGCAGGTTTGTCTTGCATGTCGGCATCGAAGACATTTGAAACAAATCTTCGCTTTCTTTGCCAATTGCCATTTTGTACCCGTGTCCGCTTCCTTATACTTGCCGCATTCATAGATCCAGTGCTCTTCTTGGCATTCGGGGCACGTCATGCTATCCCGACTTTTCGGTGTTTCTTTATTTTGCATGACGTGGACTGTCTTTTTAAAAGTACTCCTTTTAGGCTCCCAAGATGCTTCTGGAGCGTACTGCTGACGGGTCTTCTTCATCTCCCAAGACACTTCAGGTGGAGCAAAGTCCCCACACATGTCAGCTTCTACCTCTAAGAAGTCGTTTATGACCATAAGTTCCGGTCTCTCTTCATCCCGGTGACTTCGGTAGTAGATGAACCATCGATACCGCATTGAAGACGGCATTTTTTCAATAAGCGTCTTCATTGTTTCGGGTGAGCTCAAATATTGTACCTTTCCAAGCGCTTTGATGGTGGCAACGGAGTTCCGAACGTGGCTGGCGAATGTACATATGTCATTAGGATTCTCAGTGACCCTCGGAAGTTCTTTTAGTTTCTCCAACTCGGACAGTGCCAGCGCTCCCGGTCGTCCAAAACGCGCAGCTAGCCCCTTCATAACCTCTGCTGGATCCTCCGCAGTAAACTCCCTCTTGGCGAGTTGCATCTTTGCTTCGACTTCAGCTCGCCTTCTCGAAGAATTAACTGAGCGCGTATCGAACCTTTCCTGCTGCACTTCTTTGTGTCGCGGCGCTGCGTTTGGCTCGACTAAAGAGGAAGACGCCATATGTGCGTCTTCGAGCATGCGAGCAATACGCTTCTTCTCCATTCCTCGATACGTGCCATCATCTCTTCATGTTGCTGTATCTGGCCAGCTAAGAAGTGCCTGGGCGGGGCGTAAGGCAATCCCCTTCAGGTCTAACAATGTTGCAGCGTGCTGTATCCCCTCTACCGGCTTGCACGGTGACAGGTACGGTGTAATCTCCCATAAGGCGAACGGGTGATACTCCTCCTTTAGTGCGAGTGGCTGGTACGGTGTGGTTCTCTCCAGGGCGTGATGAGGATACTCCTCCAGTGGGGCGCGGTGGTGTCCTCTTTGTCATCGTAGACTGGCTTGCCGACGTCTCTGTTGTGGACGGTTCTGCAGCAGCTCTTGATCTCGACGTTTCCGATCTGGTGATGGGCATCTTGTTTTCCAAGATCCGGCTCGAAGGACCAAAAATTGTGGCGGGCGGCGACGTTTTATAACGGCGGCGGCAGTGCTATGACGCGTTCTGTCACAGCGTAGCAGAAGCCAGACTAAACAGTGGCCGTCCGTCAGTAGTGGACTGTATATAGGGTTGACTCTTCTAAAGTTCGAGCTGGCTGGGACAAGGATGCCGTGATGCCAGACAGGTCCAAAAACTGCTAAAAACTAGCCGCAAAAACTTCCAGTACCATCTTTTAAATAAAACTCTTCAATAAAAATATTTGGTTTTATTTCTATCGAGCGATTCCAATATAATGCTTATCGGCGTGGATTCTACCGATTCCAGTATCGCGTCGCGTATGAAACTAAACTATTATTATTTTCTATCGGCTTGGATTCTACCGATCGCTGCGAACATTTAAATGAGACTGACTGACTGACTGACTAAACACTTTATAATTCAGTACTCTCGGCGTGGATTCTACCGATCGCTGCGAGCATTCAAATGAGACTGACTGACTGACTGACTAAACACTTTATAATTCAGTACTCTCGGCGTGGATTCTACCGATCGCTGCGAACATTTAAATCAGACTGACTCGACCACAGAAAAGTCCCGCGTATTTATAGGTCCGCGAACATATACCTATCTCTCTCTAACCTATTGCCGTCTCTTTCACTCTGAGAGTCTACGCGTTTCTCGAAAGTTCGATGGCGTGTTTGGACTTTTCTATGATCGGTTGACCTTACAAAGAATGTTCTATACATTTCTACAACTTTCTAGAAACTTCCATGGAAAGTTTCGTTATTTTAACAATTTAAACTTATTCCTTGGTACCATAATGTAACAATAAACTCATAAATACTATTTTACCGTAAATCTAACTTATTTTATACGTTAAATACGACGCGTCGCTAACAGGAGAGTTTCGAGTTATTGAGACAAAACATGGAAATAAGCCGTGATTAGGACGTCAAACTCATATGGTCAAAATGACATTGATTGACGTTCGCCATTGTTGAATTTGAAATGTCACTTAGTATTTTAAAATGCTTTGAACCACAAAATAAAGCTAAATTATGAAAAATTAATGTTTGTAATTGATTATTTATTTTATTTCTTTGATTTATTTTACCTGTACAAAAACTTAACCCAGTGTCCATACAGACTTGAAACATCTTCTTTGACAGTTTCGGATAGGTTTATGTGCAGGCATCTGTACCGTGGCTACCGATTTGTGTCAGTACCTTGTTAACTTTGAGTGTGTGCGGACTCGGCTCGGCCAGCAGCGTCCGCAGCTCGCGCAGCAGTCGACGCAGGCGCTCGGGGAAGCGGGGGTCGCGCAGGTCGCCCTCGCACGTCACCACGACCCCGCACGACCCGCCGCCCGCCGAGCCTATCCCATCGCTGTCCGCTGCCATGCTGTCAAAGGGGAAAAATAAACTATTTATTTATCATCATCCATCACACTTATACAGAAAATACAAAAACAGACAATTTATATAAAATTTGTAATTTCTAAATATTAGTTTTTTTTATTTTTTATTGTGGCACGCCAAAATGGCTTCACCCTGCCTGATGTAAAGCAGCCAGTGAAGCCCAAGAAGTGAAAGCGTTCATCACAGCGCTACCACGCTATGCCGAATGCTCACACTATGGCGGCCTGCATAAATCCTTTTTCACGCCCCGCTTATATAACCCGGGAGAGAAAGAGGAGGGAAACACGTGTGCGGGAAGCGCGTATCTTGTGAACACATTTAATTTTGTGAAATTACTTATTATATTTGTTTTTTATAGGTTTTATCGACGTTTTCCTGTATGTCTTATCAGAGCTGCACCTATAAGATTTAAGTTTCGATGAAATGTCACTCCTATAGAAATTTGTCGTGTTTTTTGAGTCTTATTATCTGCGAGAAATCCTTTTCAATTATTTGAGATCATTTAGACTCCGAAAGTTCTCTAAAGCGCTGGACACACAGAAAGACGTAAGACGCAGACGGGGCGCGGACAATAATAACAGTAATTCAGTTGTTGTGCTTTTTATATATTATTAACTATGACTGGAACGCACCCGCAACGTAGCATTGAGAATTTCAGAACGAAACGCATTCACGTCGTTCGTTGCTCACACGTCACGGCAAATAAACGTCAAATTCTTGGCAGTATTGGGCTTAAGTTTCCTTAGCCTTTCCCGAAAGGGATAAATTCAAAAAACAACAATAAACGTCACTTTAAATTTGTTAATGAATGCCGCCGACCGTTGAAAAAAGTTTAATATATTTATTTGATATTTATAAAATTTTCAAAATACAGTGAAAAAATTAAACGCCTACCTTATTACCTATACCTATTAGCACTCTAAAAATTACAAAAGCAGTGACAAGATTCAGCGTCTACGTCAGCCTTCCCGGTAGCATAGCGGTCAGTGCAGCCGCCCGGATTGCGGAAGACCCAGGTTCGATTCCTGGCTGGGTCGGGTAGGCGTTTAATTTTTTCACTGTATTTTGAAAATTTTATAAATATTTAATTTAGCTACAGTGCAGCAATTAGCACTTGAAAAAGTAAAAATATTTATTTGAATAAATTGTTTGATTTTAACCCAACTAATTGGCTCAACCAATGCCAATTTCTGAATTTAAGCACGAAAATTGAATTTAAACAAATCGAGAGCATGTTGGATCCTTTAAATTTAGTCACTTAATTAAATATTAATGTCAACAATTTGTATTCAGAAATAATTATGGTTAATGAAATTATTTAAAAATACTGCTGAAAAATGGCAAAAGCTTTTTAAAAACTCAGATACAAATTTAACAAATGCATATATAATTATTTTCTTTTTACTTTCCAAAACTACAACTTCCGCTTTTACCATAAAGTTAATATACCAACGGAATAGCGCAACAAAGGGCTGAGCGAGCGAGATGTCACCAGCAGCAACGCTGTGTGATAATAACCCTCCTGACGCAGTCGGGTAAAAAGGTATGCGTGATGCGACGTAACAGAACGGGAAGAACTGTTTTTGGCAACTGTTTGACAGTTTGTCAGCACTCATCCGCACGCTGAGAATTTGAACTCTGTGAATTTTTCTGATTTTATGTGAAATCGTGGATATTTTTGAGAAAAAGTGCTTTAAAAACATGGTGACTTATTCAGTGATTGATTAATCCCGAAAAACGTTTATTTCACATGTAGATTATTCCAAATCGATACCTGATCTAGGATTTATTTTTGCCACTGCGCTACGAATTTTAAGAACTGTGATAATTCTCTTCTATAAACATTTATTTATGTAAGAAGCAAATTTCGAATACACTTATGCAGAATTTACGAATATTTTGTGTAAAAAATAATTTTCGTTTTACACTAGGGCTGCATCAAGTTATCGATATTTCGTGTCCACTGTATATCACGCGGTACACGAATATGTATTACTGTTGTTAAAATACCTATGACGTTTAGATATGAATCACTTGGGAATGTAATTCCATCAAAGATACTTAGCCGGTCCATAGGTATCAGTTTTCGACTGTTAGAATAGGTACTATCATTAGTAACTAAAGAAATTTGATAGGACGGTTCTAGATATCATTCGTCATATTGATTTGGGAAATCATTTTGTTTCTTTGGTTGTCCATTCATTCGATCAAGATCCACTTAAGAGCGTTTACGCCGCACACTAGCGCCACTAATGAAAAAAAAATCATATCTAGTAATTAGAGATAGAAAATCAAATTATGCTCAACAAACTATTTGAATGAAGTAATTTAGCAATTTTACGTCACCTAATGAACACCTCAAATGTTATGGTTTAGTTAAATACGACGTTACGGCCACTTTTAACTATAACGCCATATTTAACTAAACCATAACATGACAGGTGTTCATTAGGTGACGTAAAAATGCTAAATTACTTCATTCAGATAGTTTGTTAAGCATAATTTGATTTTCTATCTCTAATTACTAGATATGTTTTTTTTTCATTGGCGGCGCTAGTGTGCGGCGTAAACGCTCTTAATAGTCACAGATACCTTATCATTAAATGTATCATTGAAATATATTTGCCTGTAAGATTGAGGTACGAAACGAAATTGAAAAATGTATCAAAGCTAACTTTGAGAAATTACTTAAACAAAATAATACTTTTCCAAGGGCAATGAGATATGTTAAATAAATTATTTCAAATATCTTCTGAGCGTTTTTTAAAGAATCGTAGTTTCAGTCATGCGAAATCCCATCCCATCCTATTATAGTTCTGTTAATACTGTTCCTAATTAACATTATCGATATCGATATTAATGTTAAAAGCGACATGACATACATCACTGACACGCATTCATTAACAATTTTACAAACATAAATGTCATCCTATTTCGGTTTCGTTTGACAGCTTGTGTTTGTTGCTCTATTCCGTTGGTATATTAACCTTTTGGCTTTTACGGTAATTTAATTAAAAACGAATTGTTAATTTATTTTAAAATGGATTTAAATTGCTCAGATTCCTATAATCATTTTTTAAATAATAAGATTTTGTTAACCAATGCTAACTGCCATACTCAGAGACATCTATTAAATTTTAATGTCAATTAAGTCTCTTGCTGTCACTATTTTATGTATAGTGCTAAAAAGAGAAGGAAAGACATTTAATTGTAATTAAACTTAATTGACGTCTCTGAGTACGGCAGTAAGACTAATAACAAATACACATAGAAAAATAAATAATTACTTACTAAAAATAAATGTGTACCTACTATATTTTTTGCAATGCTTTGAAAAAAATACTATTTTACCTTCAAAAAAAGGTGGCAACCCTACGGCGCCCAGCGTCACGTCCGTGCCTCGTCTTTTCTATGTTTTAAAAAGTCGCGACGGCGCCGGCGCAGCGACCCGTTTGCGCCCCGTCTGCGCGCCGCCCGCGTCTTACGTCTTTCCTGTGTGTCGAGCGCCTAAGGCGGTCCCTGTCAGCAGGACGCGAACGTGTCCCAATATCTTACTGGATTGCTTGGGGCGTTTGAGTCTGTCTACCTACTTGGGTAGTTCTTGATGTACTTCAAGAACTACCCAAGTAGGTAGACAGTGTCATGGGGGAAGAGCAACATATCCAGACACAAATTCACACCCGAATGATCCCGTGGGGTCCCAACTTCGCGGGTACCTATGTGGGGTTAGCCTGATATTATGGCCGACCCACACAAAACCTAATGCACGAGTCTACCGTTTGGGAGGGATCCAAAGGACTCCAATGAGTCAAAAGTTAATTTTTAGATAACATTGTTGGTTACAAAATTTATAAGGTTTTATATGTTTAGCTGTTGATACATTTTGTAATTGTTTGTTTTTCCAAATAAATAATAAAAAAGGGTGGCCTCTTAGGACATGACATCCAAAAAGTGTTTTACAAGCTTTTAAATCAGGACACTAGCGATGGGTAGCTCGCGAGCGAGTTGTTAAAAAGAGCTAGCTCACCTATTCTAGCTCAACGTATATCTAGCTCACTCTCGTTAAATTCATATCAGTAGATATTCATTTTAGCTCAGTGTTTCATCGGAATATATCGGAATCGAGCGGCTTGATAGACAAAGAGAGACATATGCGTTTCGAATGACGCGTATGAGCGATAGAAAGAGATGTACACAAACAAACACTGCAGTGCCTATTAGATTGGATGAGTAGAATTTTTGCGCGCGAGTGCAATATTATTATTTGGTATTGTTACCTTCCTTATGTCTGTAAAGATGTGCCCCGAAATATAGCAATTTTTTCTTGTTTCTTAAAATTTATTAACTAGGTAGGTACAACAATTAAAATTCATAAAGTTAGTGTTGAAAATAAACAACGAATTGTGACTACTACACTTTCAAAAAGCTAAATTAAACTAGGAATTAGGTATTAACTACTTATTACTTTAATCATTCTGTAGGTGTCTCACTCAAAAGTGTCAGTCGAGCGAGTCTGATCTGTACATATATAAACGACTCAAGAGTCTTCTATCTTCATGAACTACACTGAGCTAAATGAGCTACTGAGCTAGAAGAGATATATAGCTCTTGACTGGGTAAAGAGCTATATAGCTCTTATCTCTTCAAAGAGCTAAATTTCTCATGACTACAGGACACTGTATAAAACTGCTATATGATGTTTGATCACAGAATTACAAGCAATCTCAAAGCCAAAAATAAGCTACACATAAACCTCAAAATTATTATAAATAATAGCAGTAACTGATTTATTTTATAGACTAAAGTTTTTTGAATTGACATCTCAACAAAAGTCAGGAAATATAACATTCTTTGTAACTTATCACTATTATTATAAAGAATTTTATGAAACTTTGTGGTGTAGAACAAAATCTGGTAATATGCGAAATGCACTTCTGGCCATCCGCTTATATGGTAATTTGCGTTTCTGGTACTATGTCTCTGAAGGGTAGTTACTAAAAGAGTCACATAGTATCACTAATAATAAGTGTCACATAGTGTCACTAATAAGTGGTCAAAGGAGCCTTTGTCTGTCCTAATCATAAAGTTATTATACCAACAGAATACAGCAACAAACACGAGCTGTCAAACGAAACCGAAATAGGATGACATTTGTGTGTGTATAATTGTACTGTATTGTATATTATTGTATTGTAATAAGTACTTTAACGACAGTAATACATATTCGTACCATATCATAACCGCGTGATAGACAGTGGACACGAAATATCGATAACTTGATGCAGCCCTAGTGTAAAACGAAAATTATTTCTTCACACAAAATATTCGTAAATTCTGCATTATGTGTATTCGATCTTTGCTTCTTACATAAATAAATGTTTATAAAGAGTATTATTACACTTAGTGCTTAAAATTCGAAGCGCATTGGCAAAAATAAATCCTAGATCAAGGGGTGTTGATTTAGAATAATTTACTTGTGAAATTAACATTTTTCGGGGATATTGGTCTTCCTTTTATTTCTGATGCTATGTTATTTGGCAAAAAATAATTCTTATGATGAAGCCTTCCGATTGGTATGATAAAACTACAGCTGTGTTTTTTTTCTCATGTACCGGGTTCGATTCCCGGTTCAACCAAGCAATTATTTAAAAATGTATGAATGCAATTTAAATTATTTTTAAAATAAAATAAAGTCTTCTCTCAGTAAAATGTTCCATCTCTAATAATTAAGGTACTTTCCCTCCATGTGGCATGGCCGTGGGACTCCCTGTATAAGAGATAACATTATATTTTTTTTATTTCATTTGTTTAGAACAGTAGTTCAATCTAGGAGCTCAAAAAAGTGCCTTCGCGCATTTTATTAAAATCTTTCGCTGCTATTTTGGGTTTCATTAAAAAGTTAAGCAAAATTTAATAAACAATGCCCTTTTTTTTAGTTTGGACTTTGACATAACTTCTTATAAATTGACACTTATTAGTGCCACTATCCAGCTAGTGCAATAACACTGAATCTGAAATCAGAATAATGGGAATCTGTTTCATACATTGTATATTGCAAAATCAACTAATTCTACTAATGGTTAAGGGTTTTTAAGAATTTTGAGACAATAAAATACAATTTATTTATAGAAACAGAATACACTGCTTAAATCAAGGATCCCAGTCCTAGGGTCAGCAAGGCTCAGATTTCTGTATGCCTTTTAGTCAAGGGTTCCTAAAGGAATAGATCTGTTGCCATTGGACTTTGTTTTTTGCCACTTCTATCAATTTAAAATACCAATATCAGTGACTCACAGCACATTAAGTCTTTAATTCACTATTCATATTACTTTCAGATTTTGACATGCATTATACCAGTTTGAAAAATTAACCCTGCCAGAAAGCAATTACATTACATTATGCCAAACTCTGTTGTGGTTTAAGCACCATTTCAATGGGTAAACTCGTCATAAAGTGAATTTTATCATATTTTTATAACTTCAATACATCTTTATGACAAGTTTACAATAACTCAATTTAATATGTGTGAAAATAGGCAGTGTGTTTAGCAGGTATAAGCAGGGAGCCAATAGTCTGAACTCTGAATTATCTACTTCTATAAAAAAACCTAGCTAAGGGTTCTGTAGTCATGGTAAATCATTAACTAATTAAATAAAAAAAATTATGACTTTTATAATTAATTTTTAATTAGTGTGTATATACTTGAAGTGGCCTATATCCAGCAGCGGACTAATGTAGTCTGATGGTGATGACGATGATACTGAATTTCGTATTGGTATTATAAGAAAAGGGGTAGGTACTTAAAAATAATGTTAAGGTAAGTTGCAGCTTTGTTTTAATTTTCCTGCAAAATATACTAACCTTGCTTGTAGTAACAATTATTTTAGTGTTTTGGGTAAAGAACTTTTAACAGTTATGTTACTATACATCCAAGAGTACTTTCAAGATTAAAAATTCTTAAATGCTAAATTAATTTTTTACCAAAAATCAGATCAAATTGTTCTCCTCTCGTCATTCAATTGCAGTGCCTGTTAAGGGTTTTAAAACACGTTTTGTAACACTTATGGTTGGCAATAATATATTGAGTACAGTTAATATGAGGAATATACACAATAATAGCTTTTTATTATACTTTTGTTTCAAGGTTTGATTTATATTTATTATTAATAATGAAAAATAATATAATAAATATAATACATACATACCTAATCTATTTATTTATTTATTTTATTTATTTCAAGTTTATGTACACACATAAGAGGGTAACAAAATAAGCTTTTTTTTTACCTACCTCTCTAAATATAGTATCATAGTTATCTTTCAAAACAGTTCCTTAAATAGGTATTTACTATTTTTATAATTATAAATATTTTTGAACATTTGCTACGTGTGTGAAAATACATAAATTGATAAATTGTATAATTTGTTTTAGGTTAAAGACTGGTAAGTACCTCTATCATAAATAAAGGGTAACTGATATTACTTGATTCTCACCTGTTAATTGCTTTCTATTACCAAATACTTCTTTTCTAATAAACATTACCTTTATTTTCCATTAGATTTTTTTTAATATTTATTATTATTTATTAACTTGTTACCCATTGTAACTAACCATAATGTGATCAATGTTATCTTTTAATAAAATTATTATTATTATTTAGGGCAACCCAGATAATCTATCACATTATTTTTGTGTATTGCAAACCACTCCTTTCAAATGTTTTGATAACATGTGAAACATTTTATCAAAACGATCAGGGGAAAACAAATAGGTATAGTATTGGAAATCTTTCTTTTTTTTCCGATAACTACCTAACTTATTTTTACGAATAGTATAATTGTGGAGTACTTGTAATAAATTTTTACGTCTGCTAGTGTACCAATAGAGATCAGTAATTTATCACTGTATCTCAAATTATACTGAATTGACGTACAGACTTCCGCACATCAACCTATACAAAACTGTCAAATTTTCTCAGTACATAAAATGTTTATATAATTTTTAACACAAATTTTGTTACAAACAAATTACAAAAACACAAATCAGAAAATCCAAATCCTCAAAATTCTAAAAAATTCAAATCCTGCTTGTGGAAATTTTTTCAACATTTGTTTTTTTTTTCTTCAGTACATTTTTAACCGTATACTGGTCTGTTAACTAAAGCTGGCACGTTCAACACATTTACACGTTGCACTTGTGTAGTGTCTGTGAATAAGCACGGGGTGTGACGTTGCACTGCATACACATCATGAAAAGTCTATCCGTCTCCCTCGCGCTCAGTGAAGCATAAGAGTATGAAGGAAGCAGTTATTGCTTTGCTTTTGCTACTGTTCATAAATACAGAGTGGTATTTTTTACATTCGTTCGTTAGCATCAATCACGTTTAAATCGTCAAAGATTATTGTCATTTTTGTTTATCTATTTTAAGGTTAGATTAAAATGTCTTCTCAAAGAATTGGTTCCGGCACAACAATAACAGGACAATCTCAAGGTGAAAAAAAAAGAAAGAAGATTTAATTTACGATTCTGACTAGAAATAATTAATGTAATAAAATATAATTTTTCAAGTTTTTTTAAAAATTTTATTTACAACCATACTACTTTACTCAACCTACAACTTACAAGCTTATATAACTTATAAAATCAGAGATAAAAATTTTCAATCAAGATAAATTAATTTCTAAACATGCTGTATACCTTTAATGGGTCATGTTTATGGGATTTTTATACATATTTTTTTAATGATCTATGTAATACCAACATGTGGCAATAAATGATATGAATATGAATATGAATATAGTGAATTTGCATTAGTGCGAGTACCGTGAACATGCCAGTGTTAACAGACCTGTACCTTAGTCACAAAGATCAAAGTCTAAGCTTTGAGGAGCATTTATAAAATTAATAAAATACAGTAAAAAAATTAAACGCCTACCCAACCCAGCCATGAATCACCTTAGGTCTTCCGCAATCCGGGCGGCTGCACTGACCGCTATGCTCCCGGAAAGGCTGACTTAAGCGCTGAATTGCTTTTTATTTTTTTGAGTGGCACAGTGCGCCATCTATCCAACGGTCACTGCAACCGTTGGCTATGCAGATTCATTTTTACAGATAAAATACCACAAATTTGATAACACAATGCTATAGTAAATTTTACTTTTTATTTTTAAGTACATATATTGAGGAAATTTGTCAGTTCATGGTAGGTTGATCTGATGTGTGTCTGTACATATATCAATGATGGCATTTTCATACATGATTATTCACATTTTATGTTTTGTAAGTATGGTGTTCTATACAATCCCAAGACAAAACACATATTTTTATGTATACAAGCAATAAGATTAACTAATTATTCATTATATTCATAAGTGCTAATAATCAATTGATTGGGTGCACACATTCACCCCCTTATTCATAAAGACTATTTAAGCATTATTTAGTTAAATAATGTTTTGACAACACACAAACGTCATTTTGAATTTGAGAATCTTTTTCTCAAATTCAAGACAAAACAATGATTAACAAAATAATGCTTAAATAGTTTTTATGAATAAGGAGGTTAATGATTAAACCAACAAAATCAATTTTCGTGTATCAATATTGATTTTTACTTATTCTTATTATGTATCACATAACTTATCCATAAGCTTTGCCTCTTTTATATTTATATAACACCTACGTCAGATACCAAACTTATTAAGCTATCTTGTCACATTCTAAAACTTTTGCAGAATTGGTTGCAAATCATTAAAGTAATAAGTTAATGACAAAATAAAGTGCTAAAAAGTTAATTGGGATATCATTAACAACAATATTTTCCTTAGATTTGTGATATAAGCAAATTCCAATTATGAATCATCATTATGATTGTAGGTTGCCATAAATGTAATTAAATATCACAATATGGAAAGATTTGGGGGTTTTGCATGGCAGTGAGACAGTTATGACCTTTTGTAAATAAATACAAACAATGCTACTTCTTGTGGATTACAACCAAAAAAAACTGTTCAAACCAATTGTTTACAATAGAATTTACAAAACAAATAGCAGTGAGAACTACACATTAAAATTTTGCTAAACTAGTTTTCGTGTTACAAATGTGTAACAAAAAGGATACGCTAGTAATATGGAGCATCCGCGGGCCTAACATTTTTTTCAAGCACGGAATATTTCCTTGATCAACATGTTACGGCAAGGTCGAAGTTTCGAAAACATAGTGGCGTGTTACACAATCTTTTTAACCTAATCTCGGTAAATAGAACTGTGGATATAATCAGTGTTCCTGAGCCGTAACCCCCACGAAACGGCCGCGCTGGCCAGCCGATGGCCCATCATCAACCAATGTGTCCATTTTGTTACGAACACCGCATGATAATTACACCCCACAAAATGTAAATAAACCAAAAAAAAAGACCACTCACCTCTCATACAATGTCACATTCCGCTCAATTCCACAAAAGTTTTATTTCCTCGTGTCCCAAATCATCCTGGAAATTCAATCGCGACATTACAATCCAGCTCGGACGCAAGGCAATATCGGTCCTATGGTCAGTCTCCACTACTCCAATAACATATGATACAACACTATTGTCTCGCCCCAATTATGCCTGCGGATCAGTCTGACACTAATTTTTGACTTTTCACTCTGGATCACACGACTAGAAACACTAGAATTTCACCACAAATCTTATTAACTGATTTATGTTCCAGTGACGCAAAGCTCATATATCGTGAAGAGCAGCAGCCATTTTGAAATGTACGGGGAGTGCAGTCACGGCATGGAACATTAGCAGATTGCGGCCGCTCTTGTTTGTCGCTAGTCTCAAAACGTGGCGCAATAGTTAAAAAACTTTATGCAGTTTCCATTTTCACACTTTATAACACAAAACTTCGCGCCATCTTCTTATTGAAACTATCCAAAACAACTTATGAGACGTCCGATAATTCCAGCTTACCCCATTTGCATGACACACATAAAATACCAAAAAAAACACTCAAAACACTTGAAATTGTACTTAAAACGCGTCGCGGCGAATCATAAGAAGGTAAAGCATCGCATCAATATAATTGTTCAGTAGAAAAATCGCTAAAAAGAGTGGTATATAATTTACAAATAGTTAATTCGGTACGAACAATAACAACGGCCGCCATTTGCAATTTTCAACTTGACATGCGCACTGACTCGGGTAGGCAGTGCATGATACAACTTTTGAAGGAGGTTAATAATAAAGTAAACTATGCCTATCAAGTTTTTATCATAGTAATAAAAATATAATGAATTATTTTAGGATACACAGGGAAAAAAGCTTCATTTATTTTATTTATAAAAAAGCAAATCTTACATTGTAAAATTTTAAGTTTATTATGAAACAGTCCTCACTACAAAGTTACATACAATTTTATTTCTGCTCTACTGGAGCCGTCGTGTGATTGGTAGTTAACGTAATCTTCATGTTTAATAAAATACATACGCGATTATTATTGGTTGCCGCCAAGTAACGTGAGGACATAAATAACTTCCTGTTTTTGATAGGCTGTATGATTTTTATCCCATTTATAAAAATGACTTACAATATAAAAATATTTGGTTTTACATTTAAAAAAGCATATTATTTGTATGATGACGACTTCAATACGAAAAGCTAAGCCATCATGTGGCTATTTGCCTATTTTGTACTTTTCAAATTATATAAAATAGCATAACGAATAGCCCAGCACGCTAAGGCAAGCTTCGTAGTACAGACGCCTGCACATCAACCTATCCAAAACTGTCAAAGGAGATGTTCCATTTTTGTATGGAGGCTGGGCTCCCTAATTCATACAGTGACTATATTATATTTTATAAAAAAAAAACCACAAAATAAGAAACCTTACCATGTATTAAGAGCGTTTACGCCGCACACTAGCGCCGCCAATGAAAAAAAAAACATATCTAGTAATTAGAGATAGAAAATCAAATTATGCTCAACAAACTACCTGAATGAAGTAATTTAGCATTTTTACGTCACCAATAATGAACACCTGACATGTTGAATGATAATAATGATGATGATAATATGGTTTAGTTAAATATGGCGTTATAGTTAAAAGTGGCCGTAACGTCTTATTTAACTAAACCATAACATGTGAGGTGTTCATTAGGTGACGTAAAAATGCTAAATTACTTCATTCAAGTAGTTAGTTGAGCATAATTTGATTTTGTATCTCTAATTACTAGATATGTTTTTTTTTCATTAGTGGCGCTAGTGTGTGGCGTAAACGCTCTTAATATATTTTTTAAACATACCCAAACACTCAGAATAATAACTAAAGCTTATTTATTGTTCTGAGCACAAACTTCATAAATTAGCCACCCTAAACTTTTTCTACCTTGGCAATTTCGCTTTTCTAATATCTTGACCTCATTAGTGTTCTGAGATCTTGACAACTTCGTGAAATGAACTGTCAGTGTCAGATGTCAAATCATATTTTTAAATTAGTAATGCAATGGTACTATCCATCACAGCCAGCAAATTGCATTGAAACCTTAAAATACCTTTTAGAATGTATAAATAAGTTCAGCAATATACAAATAAACACTTAAAACTTTCATAAGAACCCAAAAATAATAAGAAAAGCTTGATGAAGAAAACAAGATTACAAGTTTTTAATAAATATTTTTTAAATTATGTTAGGGCCTCAGAATAATAACTTAGCTTTAGATAGATAGATAGATAGATAAACACTTTATTGCTTACACAAATATACTCAAAACAAATAACAAGAAATTTTAAAATAATAGTAGGCAAAGGCTTTAGTTAGCTTTAGTTATTGTTCCTCCAACATCTCCTTTCTTCGATAAATATTCAACCATAAGCTAACATCAACCTATAATCAGCAAGCTTTAAAATCAATAAGTCTATTGAAGGAAGGGGTTTGAGTAATTTTGTATGGAGAAGTGGATTTTTTATTTTTATTAATTCAATAGCGCCATAAAATATACTTCAACATAAAAATAAACGCAAAGTCGGAAACCTCATAGTTTGTGAAAAATTGCTCAAATAAAATACGAAAATGTATGAAAAAAAATTTTTGCTTGTCGCGCCTCCATTAGAATTTGATAGGACCATATCACAACATTTCCCAGTATTGGGCAGTTTTTGAAATATCGACTCTTGTTTGCTTTCCTGTTTATGTGTAAATGTGGAATTGGAATTTCAGTAATGAATTGTGTGTTGATATGTACCATTTCTGTCTTTTTGAGAATCTGTCTTTTTGAGAATCTGTCCTTATGCGAATCTGTCTTTTTGCGAATCTGTCCTTATGCGAACAAACGATATTTTCATTCAGTTTTTTAGGGAATCAAGATAGTTAGAAAAGAACAAAGGGGCAAATTATGTTACAAGAGCAACATACATACTGAATAAAATATTTTTTTTAATAAGAAATAGCTCAATATCTGCCCATGATAGACTTACTCTGTTTAATAATTTTTTGCTTAATGGGATAAGATCTTCAACATGAATTAATTTTTTTTTACAGTTTCGCTGTCCAAAAATTAAAACAATAGATAATCAATTGTTATGTATCACATGTGACTCATGGGACAGGGAACCTGTTAAGTGACATCGCCAGAAAAAACACCCCCAAATTACTCATACTCCTTTGACAGTTGTGGTCGCAGTTTTTTTATGGGGATCTATTATGGTTGGTTTATTTACATATAACTTAACTTGAAAAAAAAAATGAAACAGAAAAATAATTAGAAAATTAAAAACTAAAGACCTATAAATAAAAGATGGTTGGTTGGTATCCATTTTTCCTATTCATCATGTTAAATAACGATGATTAATTAAATAAATCTTATTTAACATATATTTATCTGCGTCGTCGGTAGCTGAATGAATAGATGTTGGGGTTGAATGCGAGAAATCGTGGTTCAATCTCTATCTCTCTAACTCCGTTAGACTACCTACTAATGTGACCAGTGCCTAAAAAAAAATCACACTATTTTTTAGGTGCGATAATTAATAATAATTCATAGGTAAATAATAATATTAAAATAATGTAATGTATTTAATTTTTAGTAATGTATCATAATACATATTTTTATTTTTAAGAAGGTTTACTTGTTATCTGGTAAGGATTCTTTAGGAACAGATTGGAATAAACCTTTCCTGGCCATTTCATCAGCCCAGTCCTCAAATTCAGCTTTTCTGAAAATAAAAACAGTATCAAAGTAGATTACAGAATATTTTGCGACCATCGCGATAATTTTTTAATTAATTAATTTTTGTTATAGTATATCATTATCAAGATTTTTTTAAAGTGAGTTCAGCTACCTCTGCTGTGGTATTTAGAAAGGCTTAGCACAACCACAAGGATCTACACTGACACTGAACCCTTTTATAAAATAATTATACTTATTTGCTTTGATTTTAATTTTGTTGACTTTTCTGTTAAAATTCTTTATTTTGTTGTATTTATTTGATGTATTGCATTTTCAATTAAAATTGAATAACCTTTATCTTCTAACCCAAAAATACAGAAGTAATTAAAGTATTTTTAATATTCCATGCATTTAATATACTTTTCAGATGTATTCCTCCTACCAAATCTGTTTCTTTTACATTCTATGTTGCTTTTTATAACTTTGAAAGTGGTAATCAAAGAGGAAAATGGCAATATTATGATAACATCTGTGGTTATGTGCAAAAGTACAAAGCGCTCAGAGCCATAAAAAAAATTGTCATTTTGTTGAAATGAATAGATAGGTACTCGTGATGGGACTCGAATCGAAAATTAAAACTCGAATCGATTCGAATCACTGTTAAAATATTGGAGTCATGATTCGAGTTGACCCTAGATCTTTCGCAATACATACTCATAAAAACAACACGTCTTATTTTAGCCCTCTGGTAAGAATGTGCCGTTGTTATAATGAAATGACGCATAGTAGTAGTAGCAAAGACATTGATATTTATAACACCAGTTTCTCACGATACAAAAAGTTTGTATCGGACGTCTATAAAAATGAGGAATTATGCCCATGTCTACAGATTCTCATTTCTACAGATTCCAATTCTCTTCTTCTCCTTAAGGAGAAAAGATTTGGAACAATGATTATGAGTTTAAACTCATAATCATTGTTCCAAATTATTTGCGTTACTAACTATTATTGTATTGATGGTAATCTGTCTGTGTAAATAAATAAAACACTAATAACTGAGTTTTTCATAATAAAAATGTTCAAAAAATCATTACTTTACTATTCTTCTAAAATAATATTTTTCTTTACGAGAACAAGTTAGTTTAAAAGGAAAAAAAAGTAGACAATTCCGCGCAATAAAGATTCGAATCGACGAAAGTGAATCGAATCAACTCACCGATTCGAATCAAGCGATGATTCGATTCAAAATAAATCACATTCGTTCGATAGAGTTTTTACCGCCATCGCCATGAGCCCTCCTTGAGCCCATGCCCATGCCATGATCATGACTGCAGACTGACTCGAATCAAATATGATTCGAGTCCATAGAGAAAAGTAATAATTTCGAATCGAGTCCCATCGCTAGATTCGCTAGTAAGAACGTACTAGGCTTGTGCTTAATCGGACACTTTTCGGTTTCGTACTGTACTAGTACAGTCCGAGTAAAGTACTAGTACACCTTATTAGTACTAATAGTACCTAACAGTACACGGAAATAAAGTCGTTACCTATTTATATCGCTGACCTCTATTATAAGTATACTGTAATGTATAATATGATAGAGGTCAGTGCGCTATCCTCTATAGACTCACTGCTGTTTTAATCTATTTTAGCACTGTTATCTTATCAGCCAGCTAAATAGCTTTAAAACTTTTTTTGCCAAAAGTAGCCACTTTTTTCAAATCATTTTAAAATTATTTAAGTGTATGTTTGAACTGGGTAAAGCTATTCAATAAATATTAGACGTTATTACGCACAGACTCAAATACTCAATTACGTCAGGGCGCTTTAACAAAGCGCGATCACTCGCTCACACTCTTAGATTAATAATAATTATTATTCTAAGCTCACACTACACACTAGCTGGTTTTTGGACAATTTCAGTAATCTTAGTGCTAAATACAGCTGAGCAAGATTTTCTATTAATAAAACGCACGGTCGGCGTAAGCGATTGATTTGCTATCTCGCATAGATTTGTTAGATGCATTTTCCGATATTTTTATTTTCTTGTATAAAAATTTCCGATCGTCATTTTTCACTGTAGACAATTTTCCGAACGCCTTATTTCCCATAGACATATTTTTCGATATGTTTATTTTCTTGTATAATTATTTCCGAACGCCTTCATTCCTTGTAATTTTTTTTAACACACGCAAAATTTCGTTGTCATTAATTTTACTAGGGGCAAAATTTCTTATTCGCTTTTTATGTTCACAATAAGTATAATTTAAGTTAAGTTTGATATATTGTGTGAGATATGCGTGAACTGCTTCTATTTTTTATCAATTTTATATATTAAGTTTAATTCTGAATTGGATTTTGATATACATATGCTTAAAAAATAACGTCGTTGATTTTTATTAACTTTTTTTTACAGGTTGGTTGGGGGTTGGTCACTGATTGGTAAAATTTCGTATTATAGCCTTAATCATTTCCTATCGAGAAAAATAACCATAAAAATCCATAAAAAATTGCAAACAGGGTCACAAGCGAATAAGAAGTTTTGCCCCAAGTAAAATTAATGACTACGAAATTTTGCGTATGTTAAAAAAAATTACAGGGAAAGAAGGCGTTCGGAAATAATTATACAAGAAAATAAATATATCGGAAAATATGTCTATAGGAAATAAGGCGTTCGGAAAATTGTCTACAGTAAAAAATTACGATCGGAAATTTTTATACAAGAAAATAAAAATATCGGAAAATGCATCTAACAAATCCTCACATAATGTGTGTGTATTCGATAGCGATTGCAACAAATATCTCGCTTTCTCGTACATACATACAGTACGTTTGTTCCTTCGCTCTCGGACATTCGGAGTAATTCGGACAAGCAACATTAAGTACTCGAGTCGAGTGTAGCGACTAGCGGGAGACGGTGTACTAATAGTCCGACTGTCCGATTAAGAGCTTGCGTTCGGTAACGTTTCTTTTCGTACAGTGCCGAGTATCGTTACCTATTAGTACTTAGTACGCGTACTACACAACACTAGAACGTACCTATCTGTCTGTATTGTATGTATTCATTTGGTAATTTGGAGACTGAATATTGGAATGGATTTATGTATGAAGCAGTTTTACTTACAATTTTATGAATTTAAACTTTTTACACCAACAGATATTAATGAAACGTAATTAAAGTAAACGTCAATTCTACTCCCGTGCTATCATCTGTGCATCCATTCAAGAGGTAAGCTAAGCTAACTTGAAACTTCAATATACTTAAACTAAAGTTGTAATTGTTACTATCTATAATTGGTAAAGTAAGAGGTTTAATTTGAGTGATTTCAAAATGCAGTTAAGCTTTTGAAATAAAATATGACAATTCCACTTTTCCTTTTATAATAACTAGTTATTTCAATAACAAATATAGCACATCAGTAATAATTATCTAGTCTCAAGCTAAGTAGGGCTCCTATATCCTCCAGCAAGAGGTAAACTTAAGCGATTTTTTCTACAAATCATTTACTGTAAATGTAGCTAGAACTTTTTTATAGGTTCATGCTAGGATGTGGATGAAACTGCCTGCTAGAATTTGAGAGTTCATCGGTAGAATTTTTCAAACACCAGCTAAAAGGTCATTCACTGGCTTACTTAATGGCAAATCATAATTCGTGTTAGTTTTGAAGGGTTAGGGTGTAGCAAAGAGGGTGCAGGACTTGAAAAAATTTTGTGTAGAGTAGTAAATACACTAACTTTTTTTTTACATAAACGCTTTTGGTGCAGTGCTGCTCGTCGTGGCATAGTTGGCAGTGCACCTGGCCCGGCATGTCATGGGGTGCGGGTTCGAATCCCGCTCGTGGAATTTTTTCAACACTTTGTCTTTTTTCAAAATGGGAAATTACTTTACAATATTACAAGTTTAAATCGGTTGATGGCATAAAAAAATTACTGGTTGTCTGGAAGAAATCGGTCTATAGCGACAAGACCGCCAAACTACTAACTGTAACTATTAAAAATTATTTATATGTAGAGGTACATTATTCATTTTTATTTTGTTGCAATAAAAGAATTATCTATCCATCTATCTATTTATGACCAAATGCGAATAGTATAAGACGCATCTTACCCGTGGGAATCCCAAACAAACTATAGTTAGTACAGTACTAACGCATAAAATTCTCGGTATCTCGTTTGACGCGGCGTTTCCACAAACGCATAATACATGAATCCACCCACAAACGCCAGCACTATGGCCTGCGTCATCTTGCTGGTGGTCTGCGACCAGTGCAGCCCCCGCATGATTGGTTTTACGCGGCAGGGGGGTGCGGGGGGCGCCGGAGGGCACACTTGCACGCACGGGTTCGGTGTGGGCGGAGGGCAACTCATGATGCTAAAACAATTATGTTATGATAAAATACTTAGTGACTTACAAATAAATAAAGTATAAGCTCCAAATAGTTATTCCGGGTTTTGTCTCTTTGAAACTAATTTGAAATGACGTTTACATGACAGGAAGAAAAGACGTAATAACTATTTGGAGCTTATTTTAGTAGGGGTAATCTTCCATTGGAATGGGAAATTAATTTGACGTAACACAATAATTTGTTTCCAGAAACCACCATCAATGAAAGATGGCGCAAAGTTCGCACGGCGGCAGCCACCGGCGGAGTCGGGAGCACGAGGGCGTCCCTACCAGGTATTTAGTTTCATTACAAATCATCATCATCGTCACCAGCTCATTTTATGTCCCCACTGCTGGGGACTTCTGCCCCACCTTCCCTATGGATGGATATGGAGAGCAGACCTAAAACTACCACGCGGGCTCAGTACGGATTGTTATTTATTTATTTTATTTTAAACTTTTGCAACAAAACATAATAAACATAATTGTTAGTTGTTAACGACTGCTAATGCAAGCGGGACCAACTGCTTAATGTGCCTTCTTCCGAAGCTCAGAGGAGCTCGAGATTGCCACTCGACCACCGAGGCGTATCAATATCATTGTAATATACATAATAATATTTATTATTTTTATTTTTACTTTAAAAGCCTGGCAAACGGTAGCGCATAATCCTGAAGGCCTTTGTCCAACAATTGAATAATACAGAGTAACTGTAACTGTATTATATTATATTATTTGTAGGTACACCAACACAGACTGGGAAGCCAAAGAGGCGCTTTACCAGCGAGAGCTGGACGAGGCGCGCGCTCGGGCCACACAGATGGAAAAAACCATGCGTTGGTGGTCGGACTGTACCGCCAACTGGCGCGAAAAGTGGAGCAAGGTCCGCACGGAACGCAACAAGGCCAGGGACGAAGCGAAACAATTCAAGAGCAGAGCCGACACGTATGCCAAAGAACTGCTATTGTTAAAAGCTGAGAAACACGAAACAGAACAGCAGTTGGCAGAAGCAAAGCAAGATAATGAGAAGCTACTTACCATAGGCGAGAGTAGGGTGCTCTCTGGCGATTTGACGACTGACGAGGGCGTAGAATTACGCAAGAAAAACTCAGGATACACATTGATCAACGACCTGCCTTCTGTAAGACAGAGAGCGTCTCTGGACTCCCACAAATTCTCCAATGTCGACAATGTTTTGACAAACAAATTGGCAGAGTTACGACTACGGTTGGACGAGACTTGTAAAACTTTGCAGACTGAGAAGGACACGAAAGCGATCTTATTAGCTAAAGTTGAAATGCTAACAGCTGAATTGCATAACACGAAAATTGAACTGACCCATGGTGATAGGACTTTGGGCTCAACAGATTCTAGTCATAGCGAGGTGGAGAGACTGCAGAACGAGCTCCAAGATGAGATTGCAGCTAAGCAAGTGTTGGAGGAGAAGATAGCTGAACTGAGAATGGAGATTGAAAGGCTCAAGTCGGAGAATACGGTGCAATGGAGCAAACGAGAGCTCTTAGAGACGGAGAACATAGCTATTCTTAGAGAAAACAAGAAGCTTTATAGTCAAGTTTGCGAGCTGAGAGAACAGATACATAAGCTGAATAGGATATCTGACGGTAGTGTGTACGGTGTACCGTTTGTAAGTGATAGTTCTAAGTTGGACTCTAATATATTGTATGTGCGAAAGTCTAGCGTGAGTCCAAGATCGCACGACTCGAGTAACGGGTCGTCCGAGGCGAATCTAGCGCAGTCTGACGCAAAAACTAATACTTCGGGCGAGGACGACGAACTAGCTATAGTGGAGAGAAGTGAAAATCATTGATACTTACGAAAAATCCCTTGAAACTAGTTAAGATAATCTTCTGTTGTTTTATAAGACAGCAAAATTCAGTTCTGATGTGAGTGATATTTGACTGATGTCAGTTACTAAAAAAGAAAAGTATGAAAACCTCTTTGCATGTTACTAAGGTTAGTTTAGACGAAATTGATGCTTCGAAGTTTAAGTACTTAGGTCACATTGAGAAGTTTTTAACTTTTTCAATTCCTGGCATTTTCTTAGTGGATTCATGAAAGCAACTGTTCTTATTCAGTGATCTACCACAAACTTTACCCCTCAAAACAAAAACAAATAGTGCACCTAAACATAGACAGATGACAAACCGTTACAAAATTTACAGTCACTTTTTTATCACCGTCCAAACCGTCTGAGATGGCTCCCATGATACAAACGAACAACTCTTACTATTGGACCAACTTCCTAACTCGAAAATAAAATTCAGCTGTTCCATAGATTTTGGCTGAATGAATATTGATGTTTTGTATGGAACAGCTGAATTTTTTTTTCGAGTTATGGAGTTGGTTCAATAGTAAGAGTTGCTCGTTTGTATCACGGGAGTCATCTCAGAAGGTTTGTACAGTAATAAAAAAAGTGAACCTGTATAGAAAGGACGGGGTTGCTTTAGTAATCGGCGGCAACAACCCGCTATACACTACTTTAAAGTTTATACTGACACCCCCTACCAACCTTCCGGTTACAAAGTAGGTGTCAGAATAACCTTGCGCAAGCACAAGGGACCATCTACGTCAGGTCATAACGCCAGATCAGAACACGCCGGTACGCATCCTTCATCCAGTACTTTTAAGACTAGTGTCTCAAGCTAGTCGCCCCGTGGACACGTATAGTCCACTACCTAATATCCAGATAGGTCACCGGAGCTGTAAGCTCGCTCACTTCTCGTTGCACTAAGAGCACAACTCGCAGTGTACCACTGCTTGGGCCGTCAGCTCTAAAGCCAACTACCAAATGTCCAAAGTAATCGGCGGCAGTCGTAGAGGGTACGGGAGGGGGGAGGGGGTAGGGGTGTGCCCCTCTTAAAGGGGGAAGACGCGGAAACCCATAGTTTTTTATCTGCCATTTCTTATCAAGTAATCAATCACTACAAAAAACCTTTGACTTAAGTAGTTGTTTTTTTTTCTACTTTTTTTTTATCTTTACGCTCCCTCCTTTCGTTTGGCCCTCGCTACGCTGCGCTTCGTTTGGGAAAAAAAAAATAACCTTGACCTATCCAACAACACAAAATACCCAACAGATTGCATAAGTTTTTTTTTTTTTTTTTTTTTACGCTCCTCCTTTAAAATTAACTTAACCTATCCAACAGCACAGAATAGCCAACAGATTAACTTCAAACTCGTGTAAAAAAATACCACTCATCTCCGCGGGGGGGTCGATTGAACCCCAATAAATACCAACCCGTATCAATTCCTAATTCCTGCCGCCGATTACTAAAGCCAACCCGAAAGGACTGTCTCTTCGGTCTAGTAGTTAATACCACCGGCACCAGTCTCTAACTCCGGTTTAGTTGGTGATAGTAGACAATAATTACCACGTACGGACGTTACCACCATCTTATCTAAATATGTCGCCAAAACATCAATGTTGGTAGCATTGTTGTGCGCCGGCAGTTAGAGATAGATAGCCGGGTGTCTCAGTAGTTGAGGATTCTGGGTGAAGTGCGCTTCCAGCTCCCGCCTTAACATCACTTAATATCAGCTGATATGAAACCTAGTTGTGTAAAAAAAGTCCTAACTAATATTTGGTAATTAAATTATACATTACTCAGCAGCTGCTGCATAAATTATATATACTAAATTAGAAAACAACTAATTCATGTTACTAAACAACTATGGAAATGTATAGCAATATTATAAATAACACCATTATAAATAGTTTAATCAACTTGTTGTTGTATTGTAGCAATAACTGTGACGCTTAAATTCGTACGTAGTTGGTGCTTTTACAACAACAAAAATAAATTTGTGGTTTGCCGAATATTAATGTGTTATATAATGGTGGTTATTAAAGAGGGAAAAGAAAGAACATATTTATTAACGATCACACAAAGATATACAATAAAATGAGGAACATTATAACAATGATAACGAAATAACATTAATAAAATTTGTGTGTGAAGGCCAACTAGGACCCTACCTCAGGTTGTGCTGTTACGGTGCTAAACTACCACCATGACAAAGACACTGGTATTCTGACAGGGCCTAATTAATTAATTAATTTATTTATTTATTAAAGTTCATGAAAATGCATGAGTTTTGTGGGAGGGGAGGTAAATGATACAAAACTGCAACATTACTTTTCAAAATCTCTCTAAAAACACAGAGTAGGACCAGAGAGGACACTCCGCAAAAACATTTAACTAAATAGCGATTCCAGCCGCGACAGAATAAAGCTCAATTCAGTTACCACCAATCCACCACAACAACCCTGGTATTCTGACAAGACCAAATTAATTACCTATTTAAAAGTTCGTGAAGATGCACGAGTCTTGTGGGAAACAACACTGATAAGGATACAAAACAGTGCAACATTACTTTAAAATTCTCTCTAGAAGCACAGAGTAGGACTACAGAGGTAGGGCACTCCGCAAAAACATTTATTTAACCTTTTCACCGCCCAACTATCCTGCACGCGATGTCCCGCTGTACGCCAACGTATAAATGTATTTTAATAAAGTAGGTACAAAGAAGAACTTTTATAGAAGTGCTGGCGTGGACGGCACGAAAATCCCGAACTTCTATAGAAGTTGTTGGCGGTAAAAAGGTTAAATGCGATTCTAGTTGCGCCAAAATAAAGTTCAATTCAGATCGCAGACCGCAAGGCTCGAGGTGTGATTTCTTAGTCACACCACACCTCGAGCCGGTTGCGACAGCGACGAACCGTATCTGTAGGCCGATTCTACTAGATAACTGCAACTACACTGCAGCGTCGCGTGTGTCAAAATGAACAAATTTTGACGTTTCGGTATTCTGTTATGCAGCGCTGCTGCCGTAGTGTTGCATGGACGGAGAAGTAACGCAAATAGGTATTCCACTAACAAAACTGCACTACACCTGCACGTTTACTGCAAAATAATCGTATTCCATTAAAATATTTTGACATTTGTGTAGTAATGACAGCAGTATTGGTGCAGTTTTTGTGCAGGTTTATTGAAGTAGATCGTGAGCAACTTTCGCACAGCGTATTATAAGCATTTTACGTATTTAGCGTATCGTAACTTTAGTTTTATTGCAGGATTCGTGCAGCTGTAGTGTAGTAGTCGCGCAGTTGTAGTGTAGTTGTGGTGCAGAAATTTTTAATAGAATACGTCTATTTTCACGGCACTGCTCCTACACGCGACAAATGACAGGCGTAAACGTGCAGTTGCAGTTTTTTAATAGAATTGACCTACTGTAGGCCGATTCTACTAAATAACTGCAACTACACTGCAGCGTCGCGTGTGTCAAAATGAGCAAATTTTGACGTTTCGGTATTCTGTTATGCAGCGCTGCTGCCGTAGTGTTGCAGGGACGGAGAAGTAACGCAAATAGGTATTCCACTAACAAAACTGCACTACACCTGCACGTTTACTGCAAAATAATCGTATTCCATTAAAATATTTTGACATTTGTGTAGTAATGACAGCAGTATTGGTGCAGTTTTTGTGCAGGTTTATTGAAGTAGATCGTGAGCAACT
This sequence comes from Eudonia lacustrata, assembly GCA_947562085.1. NCBI lineage: Eukaryota > Metazoa > Arthropoda > Insecta > Lepidoptera > Crambidae > Eudonia > Eudonia lacustrata. The sequence continues at coordinate 5,941,921 of OX387328.1, forward strand.
TTTGCATAGCGTATTATAAGCATTTTACGTATTTAGCGTATTGTAACATTAGTTCTTTTAGTTTTATTGCAGGATTCGTGCAGCTGTAGTGTAGTAGTCGCGCAGTTGTAGTGTAGTTGTGGTGCAGAGAATTTTAATAGAATGCGTCTATTTCCACGGCACTACTCCTACACGCGGCAATTGACAGGCGTAAACGTGCAGTTGCAGTTTTCTAATAGAATTGACCTCCTGTTATAACAGGCCCGCTTGTATCGCCATAACTAAAAAAGTGCGGAGTGAGACAGGCCTGGCACCTATCACATTAACACTTAATTTAATTTGACATATAATTTATCCTACATTGAACTATTATTAAGAGGGTTACAAATAAGAATAATTACCTACATTGCGATTTATTATTAAACCTGAAATAATATCTAAACTTATATTAATCTTTTATCTCCCAATGACTCCAGAAATTCAATTTTTCTATTGCTCCATAATGGATATGGAGCAATAGAACAATTGAATTTCTATTGTGTCTGGTTTTATGGATAACGAGAGGTTAACAAAGATAATAGACTCAAGTCATGAGACCCATGCTCAGGAAATATTTTTTCTTTTCGGACTTTTTTTACAGTCTAAAATTCGTCGGCTGAGTAGGTACCACCGCACCCAGGGAGGTTATGTGGGGTTCTCCCCTCCAGCTCCCGCCTCCCTGCACGGGCCTGAGTGTTTCGGGAGGGGTCTTTCCCACTAAAAACCACTGTACAGCGGCTAAGCTCTTCGGCCTAAAACTACACTGCTGGTACTAGCAAGTGTTGCCACTCGTCAAAAGTCACGTTGTTTAGATGTTTTAGCAAGTTGAATATTGTGATAGTCTAGATTTAGTAATAGGATTCTGTAAGATGATTAACAGTTCAAAATGAGTACTGGCTAGAAATAGAAAACTTATTTTAGTACTGAAATGTAGATTCCGAACTACTAAATACCACATTTAGAAAATACAATGACTAGAGAACATTATGTTAATTTTTTAACAAGTTATGAGCTGATATTATGACGAATCAATAATAACGATTTTAAATTAAAGAGTATTATCTTATAAATAATAGCAGATCTAAGTCTACTTTAAACAATTCATGTTAATTTGATTTAAATTATTGTTGTGTGCAATTAATACAAATGTTGGATCTAAGGAAGATTTCCAAACAGATTAATAACAAAAAAAGAAGTATTTGCAAATGTGTTGACTACCTACCAGATTTGTTCATTAAAAGGAGATGTTCCATTTTTGTATGGAGGCTGGGCCCCCTAATTCTTACAGTGATGAAATTATATTTTATGAAAAGAGCAAAAAGTAATTAATTTTTCCATGTATTAATATATTATATTATATTATTATATTATATAGTGGAGTCAAGACGTAAAATTGTCATTGAGCTGGACGAGGAATTAGACCGCATTTATAAATGGGGCTCTGATAACCTCGTCCAGTTCAATGCCAAAAAGACACAGGTCTGCGCTGTCACTGCCAAAAAGTCCGCATTTCTCCCCCAGCCCTCCTTCCAGAGCAACCTATTACCCATCCAGACTGGTCTCAGTCTCTTAGGTATGGACATACACAGTGACCTCAACCCGAAGAGCTATATTGAGAGCATCATAACCACAGCCTCACGTAAACTCGGAATCCTGAACAAAGTGAAGCGGTTCTTCACGCCTGAGCAACGTTGTCTTTTGTATAAGACTCAAGTGCGCTCCTGCGTGGAGTATTGCTCTCATCTTTGGGACGGATCCGCCAAGTACTTGCTCGAAGCTCTTGACAGGTTGCAGAGACGTGCTGTCCGTATTATCGGTAACGATGACGTTACAACCAGCCTGGAGCCGTTACAGCTACGTAGGGACATTGCTTCCCTTAGTGCTTTCTACCGCCTTTACCACGGTGAATGCTCTGAGGAGCTCTTTAACCTCATTCCTCCCTCTCCATTCCTTTCCAGATCGACGCGTGCAGGTCTGAGAAGCCACCCTCATACCGTGCTGACCATCAAGACACGTACCAAAAAGTTTGGACAATCGTTCCTTTGCTGAACTGCCCGTATGTGGAATGCGCTTCCCGCACACGTGTTTCCCTCCTCTTTCTCTCCCGGGTTATTTAAGCGGGGCGTGAAAAAGCATTTATGCAGGCCGCCATAGTGTGAGCGTTCGGCATAGCGTGGTAGCGCTGTGATGAACGCTTTCACTTGGGCTTCACTGGCTGCTTTTCATCAGGCAGGGCGAAGCCATTATGGCGTGTCACAATAAAAATAAAAAAAAATAAAAAATTTTTAAACATACCCAAACATTGTATTATTTAATAAAAAAGGTCAGTAGGCCGATTCTACTAAATAACTGCAACTACACTGCAGCGTCGCGTGTGTCAAAATGAGCAAATTTTGACGTTTCGGTATTCTGTTATGCAGCGCTGCTGCCGTAGTGTTGCAGGGACGGAGAAGTAACGCAAATAGGTATTCCACTAACAAAACTGCACTACACCTGCACGTTTACTGCAAAATAATCGTATTCCATTAAAATATTTTGACATTTGTGTAGTAATGACAGCAGTATTGGTGCAGTTTTTGTGCAGGTTTATTAAAGTAGATCGTGAGCAACTTTTGCACAGCGTATTATAAGCATTTTACGTATTTAGCGAATTGTGACATTAGTTCTTTTAGTTTTATTGCAGGATTCGTGCAGCTGTAGTGTAGTAGACGCGCAGTTGTAGTGTAGTTGTGGTGCAGAGAATTTTAATAGAATACGTCTATTTCCACGGCACTACTCCTACACGCGACAAATGACAGGCGTAAACGTGCAGTTGCAGTTTTCTAATAGAATTGACCTCCAGATAATAAAAATTCATAAAATAGCAACCCTAAATTTTTACTACCTTGGCAACTTCGCTTTTCTAATGTAAATGTATGTATTTAAAAATATAACTTATTTTTTAAATTAGTAATGCAATGGTACTATCTACTACAGCCAGCAACAGCTTGGTTTCATTTTCAGGAAATTGCATTGAAACCTTAAAATACCATTTAGAATGTATAAATAAGTTTAGCAACATATAATAAACACTTAAAACTTTCATTAGAACCCAAAAATAATAAGAAAAGCTTGATGAAGAAAACAAGATTTCAAGTTTTTAAATATTTTTTAAATTATGTTGGGGGGGTTTTTATATTTTTTTTCTTTTTGGAAACATCATCTCAGAAGGCAGATCTATCAGAAAAGCATCACTTCAAAACTGTAATAAATTAATGGCCCAAAAACGAACATCTCCTTTGTATATTTTACTATGCATTTATACAGTCTGTCCGGATATGAACTAGCGATATTTTAAATACTTTTAAAATACAAATACACTCTAGAATTGGGTCCAACCCACTTCCCCTTAGATGGCAGACGTTAAGTTTTTTTGGTGAAAAATTCTCTGTGTGCACAATTTGGTCTAACATAGATAAAAATAGGCTTTTTCGGAGGGCAACAATATTATCTACTATCTGCATTATAATTTATGGTGTTCACATTTCCCTCTTAATTATTATTCTGAGACATTTCCCATTTAAAAAAATGTGTAAGTTAAAAATGTACATAAAAAACTATGCAAATTAGTAAATTATTGGGAAGTGGATTTCTAGAGTCTAGAGTGTATTTGTGTTTTAAAATAGTTGTTAAATAATTATTTAAAATATCGCTAGTTCATGTCCGGACAGACTGTATTTTGGGGTACTTCACCCTTATCCTACAAATTAACTATAATGCGATATTCCGACGCAAATAATTGTATATTTTTTATAGATTAGAATTATTTATTGCTTGACTTGCCTTTCTTATACATTAATATGTAAAACGATGGATAATTTTTAGTCTTATATTAAAATACAATAATGTGAAAAGAAGCGATTATTCCAATATAATATGAACTAAAATGATGACTGATTTTATTTTCTTATACTTAATTGTAAAAAAACTTGAATGTGTCTTTACTATGTTGCAGAAATAAGTGTGTTTAAGTATATTGTATCAATGGTTAAGTAATTAATAAGAATATTATTATTCTTTACATAAATCAATGGAAAATTAATCTCTTTAACAACACTACACTTTTAAGAAAAACATTGTTAATTAGAAAATAAGTAGGTACTTACTTAGTATTTTCTAAATAAAATCAATAATATAAATATCCATATTAACACATTCACTGCCCAATATACGGCGCCGCCCGTGGAGACAAAAGTTAAGTGATCAACATTTTTTTTTCTAGTTATTAAAAAAAATAGGAGTCTCAGTAACTGATTTTAGTCTGTAGCAACAATTAAATACAGACTACTTACTTCCTAGCTGTTACAACGTAAAATTTAAATGAAAATCTATGTATGTAGTTTTTTTGGCGACGATAACTATTGAACACTGGTCTGATGCCACTATCTTACTCTAAATTAATCTAAACCTATTTCTGCAATGTAATTTAACAAAAAGTACCTATTTCTTAAGTATTATATTGTAAATAAAAATATTGGTGTATTACATTGTAATGTTTTATTTAAAAAACTTTTATACAGGATATTTTTTTTACCAGTGCGCAAATTTTCTGGAGCGACTCGAATCGGTAAGTAAACATATTCCTCAATAGTAGAATGAGTTGAAATATGTCAAAAATTTTAAGACTCTTCATACAAATCAGGCTAGTCAAGTTTTCGTTAAAGTATGAGAAGTCCAAATAAAGGAATATATTTGGAGCTCCTCCGTGCTTCGGAAGGCAGTCCCGGCTGCATTAGCAGTCGTTAACTGGGCTTAATACCGTTACCAAATTCCCACTTTATGTACCGGTAAATAACGTTTCTATAAAGTGGGAATTTGGTAACGGTATCGAGCCTAATTAACGACTGCTAATGCAGCCGGGATGTACCTTCCGAAGCACGGAGGAGCTCCAAATATATTTTTAGTCACCCATACGATGACCGTTGACCGGTCTTTTTGAAAGTGCTTAACTGAATCGATCGAACTCCTCGACAGTAAATTCACTTGGGTCTAATTCAATTATCAAAAAATTCATAACCTACATGAAAAAAGTAAAAACTCATTTTGTTTTATGCATTTATTATTAAAATACACAATACCTATCACATGCTATAATATGCAGTTATAATAAATTTAAACTTATCTTAATTTGCACTATGCTTATTTTAAGGAATAACTTATACAAGAGAGCGAGTTTGAACGACATCGGTTATTTCAAAATTTTAAAGCAAATAAAAGATATGCGTTTTTGTATTAGGTCTTTATATTTTGTTTATTTAGGTACCGTTCAAGGATTTTCAGTAAAAATTGTGACTGCAAATACATATTAGTACTCGTCATATAGGCACTTCAACAAATCGCATCCTTGGTTAAAAGTATTATAAACTATTGACGCTTCAAGCGCTCTGCCATATATCCAGAAGTTTTGGGTTAAATTGCCAAGACGGGCAAAGTATGTTTCAGATTAGAGTTTGTGATAACAAACTCGCATTTGGCAAGCGTAGTGATTAACCCTATGGGCAGAGCATGTTTAAATTTTTCATTGGTTGTCGACCTTATGTTAAGGTAATAAAGTTAAAATTGTGGTGTCCAATATATCGACAGAGCCATATTAACCTTTTCACCGCCCAACTATCCTGCACGCGATGTCCCGCTGTACGCCAACGTATAAATGTATTTTAAAAAGTAGGTACAAAGAAGAACTTCTATAGAAGTGCTGGCGTGGACGGCACGAAAATCTCGAACTTCTATAGAAGTTGTTGGCGGTAAAAAGGTTAAGGGTTAAGCCAATATCCATCAACAGGGATGTTGACAGTAACAACAAATAATTCCAGAACATTATACAAATAAATAAAATCTCGTAACAATACTCTAAAACATTGACCTATTTTTTATTTGACCTAACCATGAATTTCTGTAACCTAAAAAGTTATAAACATTGAATTGACGGAACAATATAGTGACGTCATAGTTCCCATACTATTTCTGTTAAAAATTAGTTTTGACAGTTGCTCAACATTTAGTCCGACCAAGTGTTTGTATGTTGTTGTAAATAAAACTCTAAAAGTATTACATTAGGGTACATCTATAAAATACTTTTAGGGGTGTTATAACACCCTGTCGGAGCAGGTGGGTTAACCCACCGCTTCCCACTACTGTCCCACGTTAACGTGGGACAGTATAAAGAACATCTACTTACTTAAATTAATGAGATTACTTGCTTCTTATCTTAAGGCGACGCATTGGAAATTTACGTGGCGGGATCTTGATTTTTCCCAACAATTACAAAACATATGAAAGTGACACTTGATGACATGATTATTCATTTAGTTGAATTCATTTTGCTAGTTGCAGAAACACGATTTGACAACTTTTATAACAGAGAAAAAAATATCAAAGTAACCTCTTTTAACCCTTTGAACGCCAACCTTTAAAAATGAATAACACCAACGTACGCCGAACACTATTCTAAGGAGATAGACAGATCCAAGGACTAGTGTTGTTCTACACTTATCGATAAGGTAGACGTAAGGACATAAAAATGCAAAGTAAACTTTGCAGTAAATTAAAAAAATATATAACGGATGTTAACTACATTCATTAAAAAAATAGACAATTAAAATTAACCAGTGCTCATAATGAAAACACTTAAGAAACAAATTTAAAAGGTTATCCTTTAAATGGTTGATACCCATCCCTAGTGGTGGATTAATCCGTCAACGGCGTGTGGTGATGGAAATTATCTCTATTTTTGTTTTAATTATTTTTTAACATGGGGGTGCAAAACTGTTTATCGAAAAATTAAAAAAAAAATTACCGAATTTGTACAATTTTATTTCTGTACCTAAGTGTAAATGTACAGTCACCGTTATACCGACTTACCCTGATCTGTCAAATTTCCTAAACCAATTTTAAACTTGATGTCCCACATATTGAGTTCAAATCCAATTCAGGAATTTTGACAGATTTAAGAAGGTCGATGTGACGCAGCGTGTACACATGTAGGTAAATCAAGTTAAAGTAAAAAAAAATCATTCAAATATACTTAAGAAAAGTGCTTTTGAATCGTCCAAACATTTTTACCTACTACCCTTCAGGACGTTTATTTTTTAGCTGTAGAGAAGAATGGGCGCAAGAAACTGACTAATAAATTTACAATTCAAAACTTTTAAGAGCCCGGAATTACAAATAGTGATTGTAAAATGAATACGGTTGTGATTTAGTCTATTATTCTTGATACTTATCATTTTTATTTGCCATTATTTAATCATCATTTAAGTACATAAGCAAAATTAACTTAACCTACTTACATTCTCGTGAGGGAATAAATATAAGATTATTTATTATAAGAGAATAAACGCATGCATTCACATCTCTATTCAACGGATTAATCCGTCACCGGCGTCATAGTGGCTGGAAAAGTACGCTATTTTTACTTGGCTAGTAAAAACATTTTCACTCAGTGAAAACGTATTCATTTTTGTATCTTTTCTAATAAAAAACAAATGTATGAAAGATACTGTATACGTGCATACATAATTAAAACAATCATGTATGTTGCAATGTTTAATTAACCGTTAAACTTCAAGACGGAAATATACGTCGGAGGCGTCAAAATATCCACCCTCGTCTGCGGATATATCCGTCAACGGCGTTCAAAGGGTTAAAACATAGATTTGCATTTTACCGATTTAATTTTATTTAAGCATCTAAATTTTCTTAGTAGATAAGTCTTAACACACACTTAAATATGCTAGTTCATTTTTTTTAAATAATTTGTAGTTTTAATTTGAAGGAAAAAAAAAACAGTTTTTCTTATGGTACGGGGCGCAAACGCTCCGTATTAGATTAATTGTTTAGCGATGCGTCGCCTTAATGGCTCCGCACACTGGACGACTTGTCGCTGCGTCTAGTCGCGTTGTGCACGCGCACACACGACGACAGTTGTGAGCGTCAGTTTTGCGACTCCCCCTACTAACTTGTCGTCGCGACTCTGCGACTGACGCCAAGTGTGCGGGGCTTTGAACAAAATATATGAAAATTGTCGGTCGCAGCCTGTTATCGCGTCTAGTCGCCGACCTGTCGCAGTCGCGTGTCGCCTAGTGTGTGGAGCCATTTAATTTTACATCTTTTATAGCCATTCCATAACCGCCTGTGTGGTCTAGTGGTAACTTATATATTTAAAAAAAGTTAAAACTTATACAAAGATTTGGTTTGCGACCTCAATCGTCCAAGTTTTTTCTCTCCTTTGGTAGTTTTTTCAGCGGTTTCCTCAAAGTTGGCAACATTCAACATACCCTGCTTTTTAAACTTGGATTTTAAACTTGCCCTCTTCAGATCTCTCCTCTCCGGCCTTTTCAGTTTAAATGGGTCGTGTTTCTCAACGTTATCTCCACTTAATTTGCATATCTCTGCCATGTCAATGGTACAAGGAGCTACTGTATCATCGGGGCAACTTTCCATTCTCTTGAAAGTGATTTCGCTCAACTTCCTCAATATAGTCTTGCTGTTCTCAGGTTTTTTTACAGTTTGTGCTTCAACATCGTTAAATTTATCGATAATTTCAATTTCGAACGTGTTGCCTTCCTCCTCGGTTCTTATGAAGACCGGCAGCGATTCTATTGCTATGTCTAACTCGCTCTCCGTGACTAAAGTTTCATCGTTTTTTGCTTTATCAAAATTGTCGAGGACGAAATCGAGAGACATATCGTTGGTCAAATCGTTAGTGACATCATTAATCACATCGTTAGCCACATCTTTAGTCAAATCATTAGTTACATTGTTAGACACATCATTAGTCACATCGTTAGCCACATCTTTAGTCAAATCGTTGGTCAAATCGTTAGTGACATCATTAATCACATCGTTAGCCACATCTTTAGTCAAATCGTTAGTCAAATCGTTAGTGACATCATTAATCACATCGTTAGCCACATCTTTAGTCAAATCATTAGTTACATCGTTAGTTACATCGTTAGACACATCATTAGTCACATCGTTAGACATATCGCTAGAATCTTTGCGTTCATTATCAACAGTTTTTTCAACGCTGTCATCTGAATTTGGCATAAAAATGTTCGCTTGGAGTTGGGAAGCGCGACTACGTTTTTGTCTTCTATGTACAATGCTGCCGGATTTGCGCTTAAACAGTGACGTCGTCGGTGGTTTCTTGGGACTGCCCTGCTTGCCGGGTTTCGATTTGAACCCGCATATACCCTTCTCAATCCGTTTCACGAGTGGCCTGAGGAATAAAATGTGCAATATTAAAATTATCGTTTATGTTTTTTTTATATTTGGATTGTAATGAGTACTAAGCTACTCCCGGACCCACCGCGTCGCATCGCGTTGCCCGAACGCGCTAGTACAGACGCCTGCACTTCAACCTGTTTAAAACTGTCAATTTTCTTCAATACATTTTCAACCATATACTTAAGGCATAAAGTTCAAAGCCTATTAAAAAAATTGACAGTAGTTCGTTCAAAATTTGACAGTAGTAGTAGTTTGTATTCGCCTAGAGTTTTTTTCTGACTTTTTTTGCTCAGCTCTTAAAGGTCATAGCGTGATGTCAATTAGCCTATAGCCGTTCACCAAAAATTGAACTATAAAATGCAAAAATATTTTTTCAAATCCCACTGGTAGTGAACTCTTCAGCTTTATTATATTAGTTTAGTATAGATGAAAGGAACGAGGAAGCAAATATTCAATGATGTCACTGCGATCAATGCGTTTAAAACTGGCAGCGATCACCGGTTGGTAAGAGGTACATTGAATATATAATAAAGCTGGAAAGACGTCGATTGGTAAGGTCTACGCTCCTCCATGCATCCTTACCGTCGATTGGTAAGGATGCGTGGAGGCGGAAGAAACGCCACAACACGTGCTTATGGAGTGCAGGAGTGTGGCAGACGAACGGGCACGGTTTCTCCAAACACCCAGAACGCTTGCGGAAGCCTGCAGCAGCCTGAAAAGGCTGCAAGCCTTCTGGGATAATCTGGGTTGGTTGGAGTAGGCAGAGGTACAATACGTACAATGGCCAAATCGAATGGCTAAGTGCGGACACAGCCCAGTATAACTAAACTAAGGTCTACGATCCGTCCTGCACCCATCAAATCCAAAACCCCGAAAGCTTTCAGCTCGAATTGCAGAATCGCTTCGAGAGCCTAAATGATTGCGAAAATGTGGACGAATACAGCAACAGGTTTGTGGAAACTGTCCAAACGGTTGGGTCTAAGTTCTTTAACACCCACCGTGCAAAAGGAACCAAAAAGTTCTCAGACCATCACCACCCTAAAACTAATGGCAGAGCGGCGCGCAATGGTTCTGCTTTCCTCAGGTGATGCGTCTCAGTTTCGGCGGCTAAATAGGCAGATCTCGAAGTCTATGACTCGCGACACGCGCCAATTTAATACTAACCGTATTAAAGAGGCCATTGATCGGAACAAAGGCTCAAAAGTATTCGCAAGAGATCTGGGTATTGGGCAGTGCCAACTGACGACGCTGAAAACCGATGATGGCAGAACTGTCACGACCAGGTCCGATGTTATGGGAGAGGTCGAGAAGTTCTATGGACAGCTTTACACATCCACACGGCCACCTGTACAAAGCTTAGCTAAAGACCCTAGAGCTAAGTTAACCCGGCACTATACCGAAGACATCCCGGACATCAGCTTATAAGAGATTAGTATGGCTCTCAAACAGCTCAAAAACGGCAGGGCACCAGGTGCTGATGGAATTACGGCCGAGCTTCTGAAAGCAGGCGGAAGACCGGTACTCGTAGCTCTTCAGAAGCTATTTAATTCCGTCGTACTAGGGGGCAAAACGCCAGAGACGTGGCACGAAGGTATAGTGGTACTGTTCTTCAAAAAGGGCGACAAAACCCTGCTGAAGAACTACAGGCCCATCCCACTTCTAAGCCACGTCTACAAGCTGTTTTCGAGAGTCATAACGAATCGTCTCGCACGCAGGTTTGATGACTTCCAGCCTATCGAACAAGCCGGTTTCCGAAAAGGCTTCAGCACCATAGACCACATACATACGCTGCGGCAGGTTATAAAGAAGACCGAAGAGTATAACCAGCCTCTTTGCTTAGCGTTTGTGGACTATGAAAAAGCCTTCGATTCGATTGAAACATGGGCCGTGCTACAGTCTCTCCAGCGGTGCCAAATTGACTATCGGTATATCGAAGTGTTGAGGTGTTTGTATGAAAGCGCCACTATGTCAGTCCGTCTTCAGGACCAGAGCTCAAAACCGTTTTTTTTTTTTATATTAGAAGGAGGCAAACGAGCAGGCGGGTCACCTGATGGAAAGCAATCACCGCCGCCCATGGACACCCGCAAAACCAGAGGAATCACAGATGCGTTGCCGGCCGGCGTTGCAGCAAGGAGTGAGACAGGGAGATGTGATTTCTCCGAAACTGTTCACTGCTGCACTGGAAGATGTTCTCAAGCTTCTGGATTGGAAAGGACTCGGCATCAACGTCAACGGCGTATACATCACTCACCTTCGGTTTGCTGACGTTATAGTGGTCATGGCTGAGACCCTGGAAGACCTCGGCGCAATGCTCGGTGACCTCAACAGAGTCTCTCAACAAGTGGGTCTTAAAATGAACATGGAGAAGACGAAAGTTATGTCGAACTCACGTATCGTACCCACTCCTCTGAAGGTTGGGGACTCTGCCCTTGAAGTTGTGAACGATTATGTTTACCTGGGACAAACGGTCAATGGCTAGGTAGGTTCAACTTCAGCAAAGAGGTCAATCGTCGAATCCAATTAGGCTGGGCAGCGTTCGGTAAGCTAAGAAATATTTTCTCGTCTGATATACCGCAGTGTCTCAAGACGAAAGTCTTTGGCCAGTGTGTGTTGCCAGTGATGACATACGGAACTGAGTCGTGGTCGCTCACTATGGGCATCATAGAAAGGCTCAAGGTCACTCAAAAAGCAATGGAGAGGGCTAAGGGAGGGAGTTGCTCGGGGTTTCTCTGCGTAATCGAATCAGAAATGAGGAGATCCGCAGAAGAACAAAGGTAACCGACATAGCCCGAAGAGTTGCTAAGCTCAAGTGGCAGTGGGCACATTGCTCGCAAGACTGATGGCCGGTGGGGCGGGATAGTCCTGGAGTGGCGACCGCGTACCGGAAAGCGCAGTGTGGGCAGGCCTCCAACAAGGTGGACAGACGATCTGGTGAAGGTCGCGGGAAGCCGCTGGATGTGAGCACCACAAAACCGGTCGTTGTGGAGATCCATGGGGGAGGCCTTTGTCCAGCAGTGGACGTCTTTTGGCTGAGATGATGATGATAGATGAAAGGCGAATGGCTGGTGAAACGGTTTTAAAGAAGTTACTTTACAAGCGAATCTTGACTTGCTAACCTAACGCTATGACAGAAATAAAAATATCAAAATATCAGAAATTGCGAATAATGTGAGCAAATTGTGGAGATGATAATGCATAAAAAAACATTAGAATCAACAGAGGGTTGTGTGTGACGGTAGTTGAATAAATAAGATGTTAGTGAGTGAAGACTAGTTAAAAAAGTATGGCTATATATGTCTACTAACCAATTAGCGTTAAACTTTTAACATTTTATTAATTAAAACGTTACTTGTTTATTAATAGTATAGATAGACAATGTATGTAGAAGTTTGACCGACAGCGTCAAACTTCCACAAACTTGACAAAGTTGGTATGTTAATATATAAAATCCAGCTTGAAGGACCAACTATTAATGTTACATAGTAGCTAGCTCACTTGTTAGCCGTGTCGGCCGTGTGCAAGAACTTGACGCCGTCGACCTTCGTTCGCATCGCCTTCTCCTTGATCGCCTGAACCGTGTTGTAGTGCTCCGTTATTTTTTCCTTCGCTTCTGTGAATAATAATAATAAATAATGAAATAATTTATTGCCTCAAGAAATTACAATTAAAAAAAACACATAAAAAAGTAACACAAAGTCAGAGGCAAAAGGGAATGGCTTAGCATTCACTGAGATTTTCTCAGCGCTGGTTTTCAGCTGTTCCCCCTTTCCCTGAGATGAAGAGCGGGAAATATTGTACAGGAGGAGAACATTATTTTAAAAAACTGTAAAAGTGTGTGTGTGGTATGGGTGTGGGTGAGGGTGTTGGTGAGGGTGTGTGTGGGTGTGTGTGTGTGTGTGTGTGTGTGTGTGTGTGTGTGTGTGTGTGTGTGTGTGTGTGTGTGTGTGTGTGGGTGTGTGGGTGTGTGTGTGTGTGTGTGTGTGTGTGGGTGGGGGTGGGTGGGTGTGGGTGTGGGTGTGGGTGTGGGTGTGGGTGTGGGTGAGGGTGTGGGTGTGTGGGTGTGGGTGTGGGTGTGGGTGTGGGTGTGTGGGTGCGTGCGTGCGTGCGTAGGCACAGCTGATAGGTACATTAAATTCAAATTCATTAGGCACAATAAAAAACTGTGTTTTTTATTATAAAAGGAGGCAAACGAGCAGGCGGGTCACCTGATGGAAAGTAATCACTAAAGTAATCGCAGATGCGTTGCCGACCTTGAGGAAGGAGTTGCATCTTGGGCGAGCCGGCCCATTTCGTGCTGCAACGCAGCGTGGCTCTACCACTCAGAATTTAAAAATAAAGAAGAAGTTTAAAAATAAAGTACAATAATCTCACCTTCGTTGTCATCAATAAATCCGTTAATAATCTTTTTAAGCGATAAGTCCAGACCTCTTGCGAATCCCTCATCAACATACTGTAGGTCTCTACTGTTCGCGACTGTAAAAGAGATAACAAGTTAAAAAATCATTTATTACCCAATATTGTTTTTTAAGGGTTAGCACTTGTCTGTCATCATACCTGATCTTAAGCGATGATAAGGTCATAGGTGGAAACGCACTGAGGCACTGGCTATCTTATCTCTATCTTCCAGGACTCTATAATGCTACAAACATTGATGTTATGGCGACATATTAAGATAAGATGGTGGTATCTAGCTAGGCGGGCAAACAAATTCTACCACCAATCAAACCGAGGACACAAACATGTACCTTCCCCTGGGAATCGAACCCGGGACCTCTGGGTTTAAGGCCGGTAGTCTTAACAGATAGACCACAGAGGCGGTTTTAACTCATTATCATCTATATTAATATTATAAAGCTGATGAGTTTGTTTGTTTGAACGCGCTAATCTCAGGAACTACTGGTTCGAATTGAAATTTTTTTTTGTGTTGGATAGTCCATTTTTCGAAAATTGCGCGGACGGAGGAGTATGACATTTCGCACACTCATAGTTTATATAGAGAAGGTTGTCCGAATTTTAATATTTTTTTAAAATTATGCATAAAAATAAATTAAATCAATAAAACAAACATTACACACACTACCATGTATTTGACACACACTCTTTTCAAAAATTTCAAAAATGGAATAGGAGCGGCCGTCATCTATCAATGCCAATCCTAACCGAAATTCACATTCTATCTTTTTAATTTTTCATTGCTTAAGATACAATGCGTGCCGCCTTAATAAAATTATGGTCGAATTTCGACCACTGGCCGACCACTAGTATTAGTAAATAGCCTATAACTGTCCCAGTGTTGGGCAAAGGCCTCCATCATTGAAATCAAGTCACTACAACGCACTACCAATACAATACTGGTGCAAGTCAAAACATACTGATATTTGAAATTGAACTGTACTGTTCTTCAATACGACAAAATTTCCAATGTCAGTATGTTTTGACTTGCACCAGTATTGTATTGGTAGTGATTGATGGGTAATGGCTTAATCACCACGCTAGACAAATGTGGGTTGATGATCACAAACCCGGGCTATGCTCCGAATAAATCCGAAACACACTTTGCCCGACCTGGGAATTGAACCCGGGACCTTTGGGCGTCGGGCCGTGCGCTTTGCCACTCGGCCACCGAGGCGTTTATATATAAAGTGCCTTACAAATAAACAAAGAATAAGGTCCGAATCGTTATTCCGTGTTTTGTCTATTTCACACTAATTTGAAATGACGTTTACATGACAGGAACAAAACACGGAATAACTATTCGGACCACAGACATAGATCTAAAATAGACGAGGCAAGTATCGCAATTTGTATGAAAACCGAGCGTGCCACTTTTTCTCTACTTTCTACTCTTTCTTCTCTACTATGACGTCAACGCTAATAGTGATGGGAAATCTCCTTCTGTGCTAATGCTAAGTCGATCAACTAAAGACTACTGCGTTGTGACATTTATGTATTTTAAATGTAAGTACGTAATGGATCTCTATCGATCTGTAACATAATTGTCAAAAAAAATAAAAATTGAAAATGTTTAGGTATGTAGATACTTATAAAAATACTGAAACACTAACTTCATTAGTTGTGGTTTTCCATATATCAATTGCTGGATGTGCTGTTTTAGTCAATAGTCGACGCTTTTTCCCTTCAATAAAGCTGGCTTCATTAAAGTGTTTTGAACAAATAGTACTGTATTTGGTTGGGAACCAATCTTTATTTCCCGTCGCCTCAATCCATTTTTCTTTTAAATTAGGATCATTCGGGAAACTAAAAAAACGAAAGGTTAATGCACGGTAATATATTATATTACCGTGGTTAATGTTATTTCAAAACAAAAGTATAATAAGTAAGAAATAAGTGTTTTAAGATATTTATTGTGCAACGAATTATCATTCCTCTGTTTTAAATTTCGATTATAATTTATAGTCGAGAAATGTGTTTTAAAGAGTGGACATCCCTAAACGCTTAAAAATTACCAAAGCTACGCGTAGCGCGGCATACGATACTTACGCTGCTTCGATATTCATTGCGTATTAACGCAGTACGTTACATCTACCGCGCCAAGTAAAACCCGACATCTATTACGAATTATGCGGCATACACTCGTTTGTACATTTTGTGGTTTTGAAATTAATTTATTAACAAAATTATTGATTTTAATAAGAATTAAGCTTAATTTCATTATAAAATTACTTAACGGTGGAAGGAAACCGCTCCGTTTACTCGGTTGCTCACAGATGTGGTGTTTTTGCAGTTTTTAATGGCGCAATTAGGCATTTTTCAAATTTTAAATTGTGTTCCAACGGTCTGTGACTGTGTTAGCGGTCGGACGCGGACTGTCTGCGCGAGAGCCGTACATAAGTGTTTTTGGCTTATGCTGAGCACGCAAAGTAGATGCACTTGCGTCGTCTATTTAGATCTATGTCTGCGATTCGGACCTTATTCTTTGTATATTTGTAAGGTACCTATAATATTAGTTAGGATTATATTTTGAGATAGTTTGAGATGTGGGACGTTATTGGTTAATTCAATGTATTAACCTTTTCACCGCCCAACTATCCTGCACGCGATGTCCCGCTGTACGTCAACGTATAAATGTATTTTAATAAAGTAGGTACAAAGAAGATCTTCTATAGAAGTGCTGGCGTGGACGGCACGAAAATCTTGAACTTCTATAGAAGTTGTTGGCGGTAAAAAGGTTAAATTAATATTGTATGATTTTGTAACGACATACTTTTTTTTGTAAATGTCGTTATTTCTATTAAAGCTGTGGAGTTTCTTGCGCCCATTCTTCGCCACAGCTAAAAAATAGATGTCCTGAATAGGTGGAAAAAAATGTATGGACGATTCAAAAGCATTTTACTTAGGTTTATTTAAATAAAAAAATTGACTTTAACTTCCACTGTTGGATAAAGGCCTCCCCCAAGGATCTCCACAACGACAGGTTTTGTGGTGCTCGCATCCAGCGGCTTCCCGCGACCTTTACCAGATCTTCGGTCCACCTTGCTGAAGGCCTGCCCACACTACGCTTTCCGGTACGCGGTCGCCACTCGAGGACTGACTTTGAATTATGTAAATAAATTAAATATATCACCTCCTAGAGCTTTCTTGGACTCGCTGTACCGGCGCGTGATGCTGCCGAGCTCCCGGATGATGTCCAGCTCCTCGTTCTGGCGGTAGAACACGCCTTTAGGACGGACGCCGAGACGGTCTATGCCGGTTAAGCCTAAAGAAACATTATAAAACACTTAATTAAAAAGACCATTTTCCTATACCACATGACATGTCATGACATGTCCCCTGTGTGGTGCCGGGGATAAAGAATTGCACCACCCCATCTCTTCCCGTGGGTGTCGTAAAAGCCGACTAAGAGACCATTGCAGAGGATGGGCAGCAGCATCTCTCTGAGGTTATGGTCTTAGGTTATCAGTCGAGTGTCGCGCGCGCGCACGTCGGCGTTCGGGACGCTCGCATTGTATATAGCACAGTGCCTACTTATTCTATGATAGCGCTCGCAATTTTTTTTTTTTTTAAATGTACAAAAATCGAAATCATGACAAAAGATATTGTGTGGCGTTCGGGTGTTTAAATTCGAATAGAAAGCTACCGGATTTATCTTTTTTTCGCTTCTCAAAGATGCTGAAAGGTAAGTTTGCCATGTAATTAATAATTCTTAATGTACCTAACCTACCACTACTACTGCTCAGAATGCGTAGATATCTAGCTAGACAAAACTGTAGGATAAAAACTTCACACAAAGCGAGTCCAGCTTATGTGTAATAGTATGCTAAATCGTCTTATGATAAAGTAGGTGTGAAAATATTGTATTAAAATAAGTATTTATTAATTTTATACTAATTAGGTAGGTATATTTGAAATGTTATTTTTTTTATAAAGGTAGAATAACAGTATAGGCTACATAGGTACCTACATACTTAATTACAAATAAGTATATTAATTATTCTTCACTAGACAGCAACCCTACAGCGTAAGAAGAGATAAGAGGCACGCGATAGAAAGAGACAAAACTTGTGGGTGTATAAAATTGCAAGTACGTAGTGCTGTGCGAGCTGAATTCCACTGTATCGCGTCGTAGCAAGACTCGCATTTATTTCAATCATCTTGCGGAGTGATTCTTCTGTACCCTGGTACTATTAGTAACTAACTGTTATTCTGTGACTATACGCGCGTGCTAGCTACTTCCACCTAGTGTGCGAGTTACAATACTTGTAATAGTCGGAGGATCGGGATGTATCGTGCGTATTTGTGTGTTCGAACGAAAACGCAGCAGATGATGCTTACGGGCAGAAGCGATTTGTTTAAGGCGACGCACCGCTAAACAATAAATCTCATACGTTTTGATACGAGCGTTTGCGCCCCGTACCATAAGAAAAACTGTTTTTTTTCCTTCAAATTAAAACTACAAATTATTTAAAAAAAATGAACTACAATTTTGAAGTGTGTGTTAAGACTAATCTATTAAGAAAATTAAGATGCTTAAATCGGTCTGGTTAGCCTGTAAAATGTGAATCTATGTTTTAAAAGAGGTTACTTTGATATTTTTTCTCTGTTATAAAAGTTGACAAATCGTGTTTCAGCAACTAACAAAATGTAGTCAATTAAATGAAAAATCATGTCATCAAATATCACTTTCATATGTTTTGTAATTGTAATGTAAATGTAATTGGGAAAAATCAAGATCCCCGCCACGTAAATTTCCAATGTGTCGCCTTAATTAATTATACGGCCATGGCTAATTAACATAAAATGAATTAAGTATTAAATTCAGACATAATTATGAATATATTATCCCTAAATTAATGAAACAAAAGTATACAATAAAAATAGGACAAAACAATAAAAATAGTAACAATTTTATTTATTTATTTATTTATTAAGACACAATTGTAACACCTTAATAGCCCAAGGCGATGTTATAATGAAAAAATTAAATAAAAAAAAAAAAGTAAGATACAAATAAACAAAAACAAAAAATAAACAAATATACAATACATCTAACAATAATATTAATATTTAATTAACAATACAACTAACATGTATATATCACATACTACATAAACCTTTGGACGCAAAAACAATTTGTGCCATTTCCATGAGTTTCGGCAGGCTATGGCGAAACACATCTATATTGCTCTCCGAAAGCAAATTAATGAGGCGAATGGCGTGTGACATAGGGGCGAACTTAAGCAGGTTGGATTTAGGCGCAGGTCGGCTGAGCAACGCCGGCCGGCGGCGTGCGACCGCGTAGTTATTGGGCGCGCGCAGCCGCAGCTCCGCAAGTACCTCCGGATGGTGTAGGAGTCCGCGAAATACACTCACTACGTACTTTACCAGGGCCACTTCCCTTCTAACCGACAGTAAACAGTACCTGACCATACCCAACACGAACAGACTCGGGTACATCAACGGGAAGTAAGGGTACACTGCATACTCTTTCAATTAAAGAAAGCGTGCAAATTTATTTTGAATCTTCTCAATCATCAGCCTTTATTTAGCTTCATGGGGATTCTATATGAAGGCGTTAGTTTCTAAATGGCTCCGCACTAAAGCATTATACAGAATAGGGTATTTGACTACAATGAAAATATTGATCAAACAGTTGTTAACATGTTGTAACAGTAAACATGTTTTTAAACTAATTTAGCCAGCACAAAATTTTAAAATGATTGACCACGTGATCAAAAACGCACGGGATGACGCTGAATCTGGAGTGACGTCACCAGCTTGTTTACAGTAAATGTCAATCAAAGTATTGTACGTTTAATTTGACAGCTAAAAGTTTGCTTACAAGCAGGTGACGTCACGACATCACGTGACCTGCAATCAGGATTTTGGCGGCTATTTTATTAATTTGAATTTTAATGACGATTTTCATAAAAAATAAAGAAATTCATAACGAATTAATCAAATTGCAAATATATTATGCTATAATGAACCATTAGACATATTTTTCTAAAACCTGTCAAATACCCCATTTTAACAATATAAGTTTTAAAATTCTTACTTTGTCGTATAATAAAACCTAAATTTTTAAAGGATCTAGCGCAAATGGCAACAATGTGGTGACGAAACGTTAAATCGGGTACCATGTCGAGGCCCAACTCGCGGCACCACCGCGCCCCCGACTTCGTACTGATACTGCAAAGGCGCGCGGGCCCGACTGTAGCTCTTCACGCAGCACTTAGCCAAATTAAAACATAGCTTGTTAGATTCACTCCAACGGACGACCCTCCCAATGCCCCGCTGAAGCCGCTCACAATCTGAAGTATCCGCTATGGTCAGGAATACTTCAACCTTTTTACCGCCAACAACTTCTATAGAAGTTCCGAGATTTTCGTGCCGTCCACGCCAGCACTTCTATAGAAGTTATTCTTTGTACCTACTTTATTAAAATATATTTATACGTTGGCGTACAGCGGGACATCGCGTGCAGGATAGTTGGGCGGTGAAATGGTTAAGGTCGTCCGCGAAAAGCAAACATTTTGCTTCCTTTAGTACATCCGGGAGATCGTTAATCATGATGACGAACTCGCGGGGCCCAAGGTTACTCCCTTGACTTACCCCCGAAAACGTGTCATACGATCTCGATTCGTATCCCGCATAAACTCGCTCGACGTACTGTCGACGCTCACCCAGATAGCTAGCGAAAAATTCGAGCAGTTGTGGAGTAAATCCTATTGCGGAAAATTTCGACAGAAGTATGTCATTATCGACCGCATCGAAGGCTTTTCGGAAGTCGAAGTACGCAGAGTCCACCTGCCCCCCAGCGTCCACCACCGGAGCTTGGTGCGTCACGAATGACAGCAGGTTACTCCCCGTACTGCGACCCGGCCGGAAGCCGTGCTGCACGTGACTCAGTTTTCTACTCACTTGCGTATAGATACATCTATGCAAGACAGACTCAAACACCTTGGCGAACGCCGACAGCACTGCAACCGGCCAGTATCCGCTCACATCTGACCCGGCCCCCGCCTTAGGTACCGGGATAACTCTAGTTGTTTTCCATACGTCCGGATATTTACCTTCTCCTAAACACAAGTTAATTATGTTTCCAGCTTCATTCTTAGCGATATATAACATAGTGTAGAATCGTTGCCACGCTACAGCCTTCTACACGTTATTTAAAAGTATTATTTAATTTAAAAATAAGTCACTCAACTGACTACTCGAGTCAATATCCCCACTACCCCCACTACTGACAGCACCGGATTGAGTGGCTCGCTTCCGAGCTTGCGCTCGAGACAGGCGGCAAACAAGTTCGATGCAGGGCTAAATCGGTTAGCAGCGTACAGAGCGCCTCAAGCGCCCAGGACGCAACCGCCACCGCCGCCGCCCCGCCGGACCCGCTCGCCGCCACCTGCGCCGCCGCCTCCCAGGAACCACCAACACTATCTCCGCTAGACTCTCATCAGTCTGAGGTACAGTACGCTGGTCGATTAACTCGTTACACTCATAAGTGGGTAAAGTGATTTTGATTTTTTTTTTAATTTCGCCATTTTTTTGCACTGCCACTTGAGAGGTTATGAAACGCTTAAAAATCACAGAAACTATTAAGAAATGCATGTCATTAAAATCGTGCAAACTGCGCGAATTTGCAAGACTACTTGGGTTGTCAATATCTGCCTGCCCCTGTATCGATTATTCTTGGCTGTATACTAAACTTTTTGAACGTCACAAATATCTATGTTTAATTAACAATAAAAAATTATAATTCCAGATGAACTTAAGAATGATTTATTATGGTGGGTAGAACGCGTAAAATACGACGTTTCAAGATTTCGGTTCAATAACTTTTGTAAAGAAATATTTTCGGATGCGTCATCGTCCGGCTGGGGCGCATTTTGCGACCCAAAGGAATCTTACGGTTATTGGACAGATAACGAATCAAAACAAATATAAATGAATTAGAACTATGAGCTGCTTTTTTCGTATTAAAAATATTTGCCAAAAATTTAAGAGATTGTAAAGTTTTATTAAGGATTGATAATGTTACCGCAATATCGTGCCTAAATAGAATGGGTAAGTTTGGCAATGGTGCGAAAAGCGTAGAATATTTATTTTCGCTTCTTACATCAATATAAAAGACAATTATAATGCTGACAGATTATCTCGCACAAAATTTTGTGATACAGAATGGGAGTTGGCAGAATATAATATGCATTCCTAGAAATAAAACACAAGTTGGGCAATCCAAATGTAGACTTGTTTGCCACTCGTCGAAATACTAAACGTCACTTGTTTCTTGGAAGATCGACCCTGGCGCATGGGCCTTAGACGCTTTTACGATATCCGGGCAAAAAATATTTTTCTATGCTTTTCCACCATTTTCCCTCATTTAAAAACATTCAAAAAATTACTAACGAGAAGGCAGAAGGCATTATTGTCGTACCTTATTGGCCAACACAACCTTAGTTTCCACTTTTTCAAAGATTAATTGTACCTTATAAAATGATTACATTTGATCCTAACATTAACCTTTTAATCTCCCCTTTCAGACAACCACACAACCTGCATCGCAGCCTGCGGTTGGTTGCCGCGAGATTATCAGGCAAGCTTTATTAAGACGACGCATTGGTAATTTACGTGGCGGGGATCTTGATATTTCTCAACAATTACAAAACATATGAAAGTGATATTTGATAACATGATTTTTCATTTAATTGACTTCATTTTGCTAGTTGCAGAAACACGACTTTTCAACTTTTATAACAGAGAAAAAAAATCAAAGTAACCTCTTTTTAAACATAGATTCACATTTTACAGGTTAACCAGACCGATTTAAGCATCAAAATTCTCTTAGTAGATTAGTCTTAACACACACTTCAAAATTGTAGTTAATTTTTTTTAAATAATTTGTAGTTTTAATTTGAAGGAAAAAAAAACAGTTTTTCTTACGGTACGGGGCGCAAACGCTCGTATCAAAACGTATGAGATTTATTGTTTAGCGATGCGTCGCCTTAAGCAAATCATTATCGGTCAGATTCGCCGAAATAATGCTTTCTTCCTTATCCGATAATACATATAAGCAATATGATTGTGCTATAAAGAAATGGATAAGTTATTGTAAATTACATCATTATGATTATACAACAGCATCAGTACCAATTATAATACATTTTTTAACTGAAATTTTCGATTCTGGTTCACAATATGGGTCTATAAATAGTTATAAGTCTGCTTTATCATTATTGATTGGAAATAAAATCATAAATGATGACAGAATTAAAAGGTTCTTGAAAGGGGTTTTTAGGTTAAGACCAACAAAATCTAAATATGATTTTATATGGGACCCAAGTACGGCATTGAATTTTTTAAGTCAAAAGTGGCCCGATGAAAATCTTAACCTAGAAAACCTTTCAAAAAAGACTCTGACTCTGTTAACCCTAGTAACTGCATCGATAGCAAACATTTTGAAAATATTTTAGTAAACAACCGAGAAATACTTGTTAAAATACCTGACCTAATAGTCTACAACCTCTTCTAAAACTTCCATTCTTTCATGAGAGGCCAGAAATATGCCCAGCCAAATGCTTACAGGAATATTGAAATAAAACGAAAGATTTATTATTATTATTATTATTATGTAATCCTTTATTGTACATATAAAACACACATTAAAACAAACGTTATAGAAGACATATACAAAGGTGAGCTTATATCTAGAAGAGATCTCTTCCAGCCAACCCTAGCTGTGGTGTGGAACGAGAGTTTGCGGGACTATACTACGAACTAATTACTGATACATATACATACTTAAACTATATAACCATAATGTATATACATACATACACATACACAATATACATATAATAATTTAAATATATGACGTTACTGAATACCAGTGTTGGAAAGGTAGTGATCTTTCAACTTATGTTTAAATGATTCCACCGATGGACTCTCACGAATGTACGTAAAGATAATTGTACCTCTTCATTTATAAGTTATAAAAAACCTCACAACAAGATTTCTACTCAAAGAATGAGTCACTGGATAAGCGACATGCTTGTTGAAAGTGGTATTGATACATCCTTGTTCACAGCACACAGTATACGCGCCACGCCTCCACTTCTGCGGCAAACAGACTCGGAGTCGGTATAGATTTGATAAGAAATACAGCTGGTTGGTCTAATTCTTCACTTAGATTTGCTAAGAAAGATTTAATGAAGCTACTAATTGATAAAGCATATTACACGACCACTGAATTTCTGAATGACATAATATTATCTTAATAGTAAAATGATCTCAATAATTTATAATTCTGATTTATTACGAATATAGCACAATTTGATTTATATATTTTTTTATTATTATTGCATTTCTTGACATTTAATTTATTCCTATTAATTTATATAAAATAAATAATAATACCTAATTACTTAGACATCTAGTTGATTTATATTTAAATTTTAACATCTCATATTTTGTATTTTTATATAATTTAATTTAATTTAATTGATATTCCTGTTTGAACCTATTGTGTACCTTGTAAAAGGTGGAAATATAGTGAGACATTATATGGAAAATTAACATCTATTTTGTAAATTTTGTAATACTAACCTACATTTCACAATAAAGTATACTATTACTATTACTAAGTATTATAATAAAGATGTGATTCCTCTATATTATTATCCTCTTGAAGATGTAGTACAAGAATCTGTAAATAAATGGAATTATTATAAAGTAGCCAGTTTTATTACTTACCTGAAGTGTATTGTTGGATATATAACAACACAATGACATTTTATTAAATTGTATCTAAACATCTACACTATGTTATAAATAGCTAAGAATGAAGCTGGAAACATAATTGAGAATCAAACGAACTTGCAAAGTGAAGTTCGATACCAATTATGTGACAGCTTCATTCGACGCGATTTATATACTCCCACCCGATACTGAAACACACTGTAAAAAAAAACACTGATACCTATATTAATACAGTAAAAATCAGTTACCCTTCCCTTAAAATAAAATGTCAATACATAAAATTATCACATTACATAAAATGATCTTTAAACTAAATGAGCGCAAGCTCAGAAGCGAGCCACTCAATCCGGTGCTGTCAGTAGTGGGGGTAGTGGGGATATTGACTCGAGTAGTCAGTTGAGTGACTTATTTTTAAATTAAATAATACTTTTAAATAACGTGTAGAAGGCTGTGGCGTGGCAACGCTACTACACTATGTTATAAATCGCGTCGAATGAAGCAGTCACATAATTGGTATCGAACTTCACTTTGCAAGTTCGTATGATTCTCAAAAATGTGCAATAAAGGTTTCTCCAAAACCATACGACAGTCTTTTATAATAAAAGGTGGTATACCGTCGGGCTCTACTGAGTGCTTCGGTTTAAGGCTACGGAGCGCAGCGCGCAGCTCCTCCGCACCGATGCGGCCCTCGGGTCCAACTGTGGCCGATCCGGACTATACACCGAGTGAAAGTATGAGGCAAAACACTCAGCACACTCCCCTTCATTCAACGCTACTCCGTCCTTAGTGACTTGATTCTTATTACGGTCTAATTGTTTACGCCTTTTAAAACTCCAAAAAAGACCTAGGATCGTTTTTAAATGTTTGCTGTAGTCTCTCTTGGTAGGCTATAAAAGCTGCAGTGATCTTACATTTGACTAAGTGTCGATATTTCGAAAACATTTCGTAGTCACCATTTAAGTCAAAAGTCATAAGTCATTTATTCCATAAAACAATACTATCGTATTGGAAATCAACATACACATAATTTATAATATAATAACACAAAAAAAAATAAGATTAATCATTAGCATAAAAATAAATTAAATTAAACAAGCCATGCATTAACTATTACATTAATTATTATCATTATTATTCCTATCATCGGTCATTTAAATATTCATCAACTGAGTAAAAACATTTTACCAATAAGAATGATTTCAGTTTATCTTGAAATTTGTACGGAATATAAATGGATTTCAACTCTATAGGCAAAGCATTAAATAGTTTGATGGATAAATCTTACACAGTGACTCTCTCTGTTTTCTTACTACATTTGATTAGAATTGGTGCAAGTTTTTTCAAATCAAATCAAATCAAATCAAATCATTTATTTGCAAGAACATTATTTACATCATAAACAGGTGACATGTTACTAAAAGATTAAGTAGAAATGTTCGCCTTATACTTGAAAGCATGCAAAATTATAAATAACAGTTAAATGTCAATAAATCTATTAATTACCTAATTATTATTTTTTTGTGCAGTAACCGGACCTATCGAACACTTTCAAATTCTCGCAAGGAATAAAAACATTTTTCGATTAACCATTTGCGCAACTCCGATTTGAAGCGATTAAAAGGCATCTCTCTAATACCTTGGGGTATCTTGTTAAACACTTTTATTGAGTGTATGTAGCAGTTTTTCCCATGCATAAAACCTCTGCATGGTTGTGTTTTTAATTTAGTAGGGTTTAGGGCTCTTTGTGTGTATTTACTATTTTCGCTAGTCCTTTTGAATAAGTGTGGATGGTTTTTTACAAAAATGCCAACCTCCAAAATATACATGGATGAAACTGTCAGTATTTGTAGTTTTTTTAAAAAGTGGTCTACAGGAATGTATTTGACCAACCCTACAAACCGCACGTACACACTTTTTTTGTGCCAGGAAGGCTTTATTGACGAGAGTTGAGTTTCCCCATAGAAGAATGCCATATCTGAGAATGGAGCCTACGTAGCCATGGTAAGCAGTGAGGGCCGCGTTTTCGCCGACTGTTGTGCTTAACTTTTTTAGTGCATAAACAAATTTATTTATTTTACCACATGTCACGTTAATGTGCTGTTTCCAATTACAGTTTTGTTTGTCAGTTACCAAATGAGTTAGTAAAAACAAAATGTATAACGAAGGGACTGTTAGTATACCTAGCACCTCGAAATGTGGTTTACACGACTCTGTCTGAGGAATTCGTACCATAGTGCGGATCGCTCGCTTCTGCAAGACAAATGCTACCAAAATATTATATTTAAAACTGTTACCCCAGAACTTAATACTATAACGTATTTTAGATTCAACTAGAGCGAAATAAACCAATTTGAGCTGATTTAAGGTGATTTCGTCTCTTAAGCTTCTTATGGCATAGCATACTGAGCTTATGCTAGTTTCCAGAGCCTTAATTTCATTTTTCCAATTTAAATCTATGTCAATGTGGATTCCTAAAAATTTTACCGATTTTACAGAGTCAATACCTACACCATTTACTAAAATATTCAAAATGTCTTGTGTGAAGTGGACCTAAATAACATGGCAGAAGTTTTATTTGTATTTAATAAAAGGTTATTACTAGCAAACCAATTTTCAAAGTGATACAAGGTATTGTTTATTTTGACATTCAGTTCGTCTATTGTGTTCGCAGGTACTATAGATTTTGGGTCATCCGCATAAATGGTTAATTTAACATCCGGTTGTTGTTTTCCATAAAATCTGCCAAATCATTCAAAAATATTATAAATAATAAGGGTCCTAATATTGAGCCCTGAGGAGCGCCCCTTGTTAACGTTGTCAATCCTGATTTACATATCGTTTCTACATCATTAATTATTGTGTTAATTTCAATAAACTGCTTGCGATTAGTTAAATAAGATTAAAATAACTTAAAATTTGTGCCTCTGATTCCGTAATGATCCAATTTTTGTAGTAATATTTCATGATGTATTGTATCAAAAGCAGAGCTTAAATCCAAAAACAGACCTCCAACCTTTAATTTCTCATTTAACTTACAAACAATATCGTCAACTAAGGTATTTATAGCGTCTATAGTACCCACACACATCTGATACCCAAATTGCCTCTCACTAAGTATGCCATTTCGTCGCAAATGTCCTAGTAGTCTTACCTTGATGAGCTTTTCATAGATTTTTGAAAAAAGGGTAATAAGGAAATCGGTCGGTAGTTATTCGGATCAGATTTACTTTCTTTTTTATAAACGGGGAGTACTTTAGCTATCTTGAGCTGATCGGGAAATGAATTTTGTTAAACACATTTATTAAAGAAGTGAGCCAAAGGTTCAGCCAAAACGTCAATGTGGTCTTTTATTACTCTTATCGGTACTTCATCAAACCCAAATGAGCTTTTATTTTCCATTTGCCGAACAGTTTTTAAAAAGTCGTGTTTTGTAATCGAATCAAATTGCATATCAGCCTCAACTCTTTTCACGCTTTGTTCCAAGATCAATATAGCTGAGGTTGGAGCAACTTTTTTTGATGAGTTTGTTGCATCAAAATGGCTTGAGAAAATATTTGCTATCTCTTGCTGATTATATATAATTTTATTGTTAACTTTTAGAAGTATTTTATCTTTATTTTTAGTTGGACCTTTTCTACTTCTATTTACAACTTTCCAAATTTCTTTATTTGAGTTTATTGCCATCTCTATTTCTCTTTGTACAGCTAGCTGTCTTGCCTTTTTCAGCACCTTTCTGTATATTTGTATATATATCTTTTTATATTTACATGGAAATTCACCACAGACTGTATTACTTACATTAAGTACCAGGAATCTTTTCATCTTACTAGAGACTCTTATTCCCTGCGTCAACCACTATGTTTTTTTATTTTCGTATGGTTTGATTTTTCTTGTCCTTTTCTTGTAACTATTTTTAAAAGTTTTATTAAATTGTTTTAGAAAATAATTTATACCTAAGTTAGACCAATCTATTGTACAAATTTGTTTTTTTAAAATCTCTTGAATTTTGCTCATTATAAACTCTACGCGTGATTTTAATACTTTTTTAAATTGCACCTGATACTCTAAATAATTTATGATAACGCCACTTACGCCTAATATCGTGTATCAAATCAGCATTGTACCAATCTGGATAGCAGTATCTCGGCTTGTTTGTGCCTGTGTTTAAATGTTTTTTAGGTGTGCACTCGTAAATGAGTTCATTAACTATTTCATAAAAATATGACACCGCGGCTTCCGAATTCTCAATACTATACAAATTATCCCAAACAATACATTCAAACTTTTGATTTAACAAAAAAAAACTACATATTAAAAAGTTCCAACGATTGCGGTATAAATTAGAATTTAAATCATCATCTTTAAAACTAGATATTGGTAAACAGGCAAAATGGTAAACATAGTCAAAATATTTAAATTAATAAAAGCAATTAAAATAATAAAATTTGTGAAAGTAATAAAATAGTTGTCAATTTACACAACGTATTAAAAAAACAACAAAACCAACAAAAATAATAAAGGCAAAAACACAAATGTTTAAAAAATTTCCACAAGCAGGATTTTAACCCGCACCCTTCTGACATACCAAAATTTGCGTTAAAAATTATATAAACATTTATAATAAAGGCAATTAAAACTATAAAATCTATACTCTAACTAATATAATAAAGCTGAAGTGTTTGTTTATATTTGATCGTGCTAAACTCTAGAACTACTCGTCGAGTCGGATTTGAAAAAATATTCTCGCATTTAATATCCCAATTTTTGTGGAGGGCTATTTAACATCACGACATATGACCCTTCAAAAAAGTCAGAAAAATCGCATTCGGTCGGGGAACACCTAGTTATTGATGAATAATATATAATGATGATGAAGAATCGCTCATCTTACCCTCCAAGTACTTGCGCACGCCGGTCTCCATGCCGTGATCGCGCGGCGCCACGTGGTACTGCACCGGGCCCTGAATCAGCGCCGAGCCCAGCGTGTACACCACGTCGAACCTACGGCAACGAACGAACGAATGAATGAATGAATGAACGAATTTTCATTTTATTTATTCTGATGCACAAAACAGGTGACAGCCATAAAATGTTACAAAACCAAATGCGATATTCAAAATGCAAAATAATTAGTTCAGTTTAGGCTACAAGTAGCTCTTGTGAATGTAACTATGCCATCGGTTTGTAAGTCTACTCTGGGCGGGAGATCTTGTACTGAGAAGAACCGGCAAGAAAGTCAGCAAGTGACCAGCTCTTTTCTCCCTTACAGCGTCAAAAATATTGGAAAATGCCCTATCATATGTGTGTATTAAAAACTTTAGGCTATTTACAAGTTTATGTACACACATAAAAAGGTAATGAAAATAAAGGTAAAGTCAATGTAGTACAAGGGCGTTGCTTATTTCAGTTCTGAAATATCTTCCAGCAGGCCCGCTAAAGGAAACATTATAAACAGAGGTAGAAATAATGTGTACCTCCTGCAAATTTAAAATAAACTTGCTTAAATATTTATAATACACATACATACTAATAATTGCATAAACAAAGGAAATTAAATATACAAAACCAAAATGAAAGGTTTAAAAAAAAAAGAAATCAATATACATAGGATGACAGAATCAACCGGACGAGTTAGCATCAGCTGGTCTAAAACGCAACTGGTCTAAGTAGCAACTGGTCTAAAATAACTTCCAAAAGCAAATATTGCCCTTTAAATATTTTTTTGTTTTTCTTGGGTACGGAATATTATAAAAAAAATATATATTTGAGTTTATTGCCATCTCTATTTCTCTTTGTACAGCTAGCTGTCTTGCCTTTTTCAGCACCTTTCTGTATATTTGTATACAATGTTATTTTTAGTTTATACGAAACCTTAAAACTGTTTGTTCAGAATCAGTAATAGAATCGATTTCAATATTTTTTATACCATTTTACATTTTGACCAAATAATATTTACAAAATCTCAAATAAATTATACCCTACAAAAAACACACAACGGGGCAGCACAAAAAGCTTGTAACTTCTTGAGTTTTCAAGATATTATGTTAAATTTTTTTGTACTGATTCTTTAAATGAAAATATTTGACCCGTGTTTCGGTTTTCGTATAAACTAAAAATAAGGTTGTATATATATTTCTTTAATACGTTAGTCGGAACGGGGGTACTGAGCCGAACGGAGGGTAAAGTATACATGTTAGTGAATAACTTTTGTCTAAGAGCTTTTCCTTAAAAATGGTTTTTTTTTAATACTTAGCTCGGCAAATGACTCCATCCCACCTGATGTTAAGTGGAAATGAAGTCCAAACGCGAAGACAATTGGTGCAGCGTGGAAACAAACGTAGCATCAGTAAACTTCACTCTGCCGGCCCACAAGGTGCTTCTTCACGCCTCTCTTGAAGGACCCCATATCATAGGAAGGAGGGAAAACGTGTGCTGGTAGACTATTCCATCTTTTGGAGGTGCGACAAAGAAACGAGTCACCAAATTTCTTTGTGCGCGATGGGATATTTGAGACAGTGAATCGGTGACTCCGAAGAGCAGCACGTGTACTCCTATGAAGAAAGGGAGAAGGTGGGATGAGGTCAAAGAGCTCTTCAGAGCACTCGCCATGGTATAAGCGGTAAAACACGCTGAGTGACGCAACATCTCTACGCAATTACAGAGATTCGAGATTATTAATAATAATTTTAACGAGCAGGTAGTGTTCCTTCAAACGCTTTTTAAAAAGGCTGATGTTAGGAGTCTTGAATATTAGGCCGCAGCGCGTTCCACAACCTGACAGGCTATGTTGAATTGATACCCTTAATTATGTAGACGCCTGCACTTCGACCTATCCAAACTGTCAAATTGCTTCAGTAAATTTTCAACCATATGCCATGTACATAAAGTTCAAAGTATATTGAAGAAATTTGACAGATTGTAATAGTCTT
This sequence comes from Eudonia lacustrata, assembly GCA_947562085.1. Classification (NCBI taxonomy): domain Eukaryota; kingdom Metazoa; phylum Arthropoda; class Insecta; order Lepidoptera; family Crambidae; genus Eudonia; species Eudonia lacustrata. The sequence goes on from OX387328.1 coordinate 5,973,357, forward strand.
GTGTACAGGCGTGTGTACATACTATTTAACATTTACTGAGCAGACAATCTATATTATAATATTATAAAGCTGAAGAGTTTGTTTGTTTGAACGCGCTAATCTCAGGAACTACTGCTGGTTCGAATTGAAAAATTCTTTTTGTGTTGGATAATCCCGAGGAAGGCTTTAGGCTATATAACATCACGCTGCGACCAATAGGAGCGAAGCATCTGTGAAAAATGTTGCAAAAACGGGAAAAAAAGCCTAAAAAATTAAAATGCTGCCAAAAATCACTATTCCACGCGGACGAAGTCGCGAGCAAAGCTAGTCTTTATATATATAAATCTGTGCGTGTGTATGTAATTGAACTCCTTCTTAACGGCTGAACCGATTTGGATGAAATTTTCTGTGTGTTCAAGTGGATACGAGAATGGTTTACAATTGGACCTGCCCCCCGACCGCCTAATCGATCGCTTTGACTACGCGTATAGTTTATGACGTCATCTTGCCACCTCGCTTAATAATAATAGGCGGCACCAAAGGACAAGATGATGTCATAAACCACACACGAAGTCAAAGCGATCGGTTAGGCGGTCGGGCCCCTGGTAGGTGGCGCTGCTATAGGGGTCCATCATGAGATACGTACGACGGTGTTCTTAAGCGGACGAATGATTTGTTCGTTTTGTTATCATGGAAACTGTCAACGTTTTGTTTGTTTTGTTGTCATGGAAACTGTCAAAGCGGTACGAAGTCCGCCGGTCAGCTAGTAATGTTTTAAAAAACAATACGAACAATACATTTACAATTTTACAATCAAACAAATAATAAATAAATCTTATACACTAATTAATTACAATAAAAAGAGATAAAAAATATATATAATAATATCTAGTTAATTTAATTAAAGGATAAAATTGTAACTATTTAAGACAATTCTTCTTTTTTTTTCATTTTTATTTAACCTGTAATTGAAAGGAACTCTGTATTTTCTATTTATTTTGTTTTATTTTAAAAGTTGCTGTACCTTATGTTGGTGATCCTAATGAATGAATAAAAAATTAATGAATAGGTGAATGGACGAAGTAGCGTTTATTTTATTTATTTATAAGATGTACATTTATTTTCCTGTGTGGTGCCGGGGATAAAGAATTGCACCACCCCATCTCTTCCGTAAAAACCGACTAAGGGACCATTCCAGAGGATGGGCAGCAGCATCTCTCTGAGGTTACCCTCAACCTACTGCGATCGCCAACCCGCCTGCCAAGCGTGGCGATTACGGCAAATACCCCTCATACCCTTGGGGGAGGCCTTTGTCCAGCAGTGGACGTCTTTGGCTGAGATGATGATGATGATGATGATGTACATTTATTAGTTGTGCGTTGTGCTTATAAATAAATAAAACACATCTTGTCTTAGTGGGGCCTGCTGCGGTTTCCCTCTTGCAGTAGCACTTCGACCAATCGGGGTCTTTGGTGCAAAACAAAACGAACATACATTAGTTACGAACATAATTATTTAATTAAATTGAATGGAAAAGTTTTGAAAAAATCTACAAAGCGTGATTTCCCACATCCTTTGACATATTGGGTTAGGTTTAGGTCATCAGGGACCCGACCGCCTAACCGATCGCTTTGACTTCGTGTGTGGTTTATGACGTCATCTTGTCGTTTCGTGCCGCCTATGAAAGCAATATCGAAATCTATGGCCTTTAGCTTTTGATATTGCTTTCATAGACGGTGCGAGGTGGCAAGATGACGTCATAAACTATACGCGTAGTCAAAGCGATCGGTTAGGCGGTCGGGGGGCTGGTTCCAATTATGCTATTGTGGTTCTGTCCAACTTGTACTTATCAACAATATCTACTCTGTTATAGGAAATGATCCTACTAATATTATAAATGCAAAAGTTTGTGTATGTATGTTCGTATATTTGTTGCTTCTTCACACTGCAATGGATGAATTTGGATGAAATTCGGCATACAAATAGTTTATAACCTGGAATAACACATAGGATACTTTTTATGCAGATATTCCTACGGGAAAGGGAACCACGCGGGCGAAACTGCGAGCGGCCGCTAGTATGAAATAAATCTTTAGTCAAGTATAGTTATAAAACAAGCGCTTTTGAATAGTCTTAAAATATTAGCGGGGTTAACAGAGTTAGTTAGACAAGTAATATTATTATATTTATTCATCTCAGCCAAAAGACGTCCACTGCTGGACAAAGGCCTCCCCCAAGGATACATGAGGGGATTTGCCATAATCGCCACGCTTGGCAGGCGGGTTGGCGATCGCAGTAAGTTGAAACTTAACCTCAGAGAGATGCTGCTTGCTGCCCATCTTCTGGAATGGTCCCTTAGTCGGCTTTTACGACACTCACGGGAAGAGATGGGGTGGTGCAATTTTTTATCCCCGGCACCACACAGGGAATATACTTTATTAGTCAGTGTGATCCACTCTTGGCTAACACTGACTGACTTTGCAAGTCTGACTATTGACTAATGCGTAAGGCGAACAGCGGAACCCACCACCTTAAAACATGTATATAATCAAAGTTTTGATTTATAATAATACCTCTTCTGTTTTCGCGCGACCATCTCGATCCTGTAGATGGCTGGCAAGTCTTCAGGGGAGATCCGCAGCGGAGCGAAGCCCGCGAAAGGCTGCAGGTTCAGCAGCCCGTACACAAGGAACACGCCTGCCACCGACTCCTGGTACGAAAGGTGGAAAGTTTGCATGCACCAAGAACACTCCCGCAAGAGACTTCTACTAGAGGCAACTAGGGACTTCAAGGGGGGAAGTGAATAGTCTTGTTTGCGGTTATCTGTTTTCTAAAATTCTATTCTATTCTAAGTGTTCGTGTATTTGCATGAGTAGTAAGTTACAAGCTAAATTTAAAACAGAACTTTAAAAAAAAAAATAACATTGACACTGGCTAAATGTTCTAACCAGACGAAGCCATAATTAAGAAAAATAATAATAATAATAATATTAACACCAAGGACACTCTTAAGCAAATATAATGAAGTTACTACTTAAGAAAGAAAGAAAGAAAGAGTAAATATTACTTATTAAATACTAAACACGTAGTATTAATTCAAAATATTTTATCAAAACCAAAATCTGATCTGGCCAAAAAAATTTGTATATTGAGTAACTTGACTGAACAGTGATTCCTTTTCATACAAAGGTATGAAAAGGAATAAATAAAGATTTAATTTAGATAACTTTTATTTTTATCAGCTTAGATTAAGATTGTAATTTGGAAGATACAATGGGGATGGCATATCCATGTGGACAAAAGCCCCAAATTAAATAAAGAGTTAAAAAAAAAACTTTTCTTGAAATCTCTGCAATAATTACTGAAGGGGGCAGAAGTTAAACACTTCTGCCCCCTATAAATAAGCCTATGAGCCTTCTTCTATGAGCATTGTCAGGTAGTGTATCCTTCAATGAAAAAAACTACTCATTCATTAACAAGGTTCAATAAAATAGACCTTCATAAAATGTCTTTTCTTTTGAGGTGTTTTTGTTATTTCAAGTTTTTAAGATTGTTTCAACTTAGAGTATGTGTCCATACATGTGAACAAAGAGTCTCACCTCGAAGTTGCTAGTGTTAGCAGTCATATAATGCTTGGCTATATGTAACACTTCTTCGGAGAGTTCTGCTATCTCCGCCCCCGTTACACGGCCACTGAAAGATATTAACTCAATATGAATTAATTGTAACTGTTTAATCTTTGTTAGGCTGGTTAGAACCACGATAGCTCAATTGGGAGAGCACCTGACCCGGTATGTCAGAAGGGTGCAGGTTCAAAACCTGCTCATGGAAATTTTGTCAACATTTGTGTTTTTGTAATTTGTAGCAACAATATTTGCATTAAAAATTATATAAACAAAACAATAACATTTTGTTAACCTTTTCACCGCCCAACTATCCTGCACGCGATGTCCCGCTGTACGCCAATGTATAAATGTATTTTAATAAAGTAGGTACAAAGAAAAACTTCTATAGAAGTGCTGGCGTGGACGGCACGAAAATCTCGAACTTCCATAGAAGTTGTTGGCGGTAAAAAGGTTAATGGTCTTGTTGCTGCGTTTTTTACGTCTGCTGCCGTCATACAAGCTTTTTACTATTTTTTGACAGTGGAAGCAGGACTCTTTTTTAATTTATGAATGCAATCATACAGAATTAATATTACTATGTTTATTAACAACAAATCTTATTCATCTTTGTCAATTTTAGATAGACTAATTTTTTGCGTCATTGATATATATCAATATGCGTAATATGAAGAATGGTCAAAATGCGAATTAGAGATTGGTCAATTCGCGTATGGGTCAAATTCAAATTCAAATTCAAAATCATTTATTCAGTTTAGGCTACAAATAGCTCTTATGAACGTCATTTTAAGCCATCGGTTCGTAAGTCTATCTACTCTGGGCGGGAGATCTTGTACTGAGAAGAACCGGCAAGAAACTCAGCAAGTGTCCAGCTCTTTTCTCCCTTACAGCGTCATAAATATTGGAAAAAGCCCTATCATAAAGGACACTTTCCATCACAAATAAAAACACAAAATGTAAAGGACAATCACAACATGTAAAAAAACACAAAAAATAAAAAATAACTAAATAAAATATTTAAGTCAGCAAAAACATAATTTACCAGTTTAATTTTTTACAATATCATACAGTACTAGTAAAAGTCAAAAAAAAACTATAGTTATAATAATAAAAATAAAACTAATTGTAATGTTCAATGCAACGCTATTTTGTTATCTGCAGGACACTATTTATAAGTAGTATTATGTATATGTTTTTTTATTATAGCCAGGCTGTTTTATCTTCTAAATATTCTTTGACTGTATAATAACCTTTTTTTAATAAAGAAGACTTTACATGTTTTTTAAACTTATCTAAAGGTAAATCTAGTACAGTATTTGGTATTTTATTGTAATAGTGTATACCTTGCCCCAAGAAAGAACCAAGCACCTTCTGTAACCTGAACAGTGGCATTGCAAGTTTTGACTTATTTCTAGTATTAAAATTGTGTACATCACTGTGTTTAGCAAATGAATTGATATTACAAGAACTATACAATTATAAATAAATTGAGACGCCACTGTCAAGACATCAATTTCTTTAAAAAGATTTCTTAAAGAAGTTCGTGAACCTAGTCTATAGATTGCTCTTACTGCTCGTTTCTGTAAAATGAATATAGTTTCAATATCAGCCGCTGTTCCCCACAGTAAGAGGCCATACGACATGACACTATGAAAATAACTAAAGTAAACTGTTCTAGCAGTTTCAACGTCTGTTAACTGCCTTATTTTTCTAATGGCATAAGCAGCAGAACTGAGTTTGCCGGGCAATTTCGAAATGTGAGGATTCCATTGAAGTTTTGAGTCAAGGGTTATACCTAAGAAAACTGTTGAGTCTACCAAATCTAATCGATCACCGTTTATTCTTATATCAGTTGGTTCATTTTTGACATTTGGTAATTTAAAATTAATACATTTTGTTTTTTTAGCATTAAGCTGCAAATTATTAATAGTAAACCAACTGAGTACATCAGAGAGTGCTTTGTTTACATCGTCGTAATTTTTCTTACACCTACTTACATTAAAAATGAGTGAAGTATCATCTGCAAATAATACGATTTCACAGAAGTTCTCTACAAAGAATGGCAAGTCATTAATATAAATCAAAAACAGAAAAGGACCAAGAATGGACCCTTGTGGAACTCCCATTTTTACATGAGAACCAGATGATTTAGTTCCATTAATATCGACAGTTTGTGTTCGAGAGCTAAGATACGACTGAATTAAATTTAGTGCGAAATCTTTGAGACCGTAGTAATTTAGCTTCATCACCAGAGTTTTGTGCTCAACGCAATCGAAAGCCTTGGACAAGTCGCAAAACACTCCAAGGGCGTTTTGAGACTTCTCCCAGGCATCAAATATATGTTTTAATAGAGCAACACCTGCTTCAGTAGTAGAACGACCCTTTGTAAATCCATATTGTTTATTATGTAAAAGGTTGTTTATGTTAAAATACGACATCAACTGTTCCAATATAACTTTTTCATAAATTTTGCTTAGAGTTGGTAGTATTGAAATGGGTCGATAGTTACTGGGGTCTTCTTTGTTTCCCGATTTGAACAAAGGTATGACCTTACTAAACTTCATAAGATCGGGAAAGATACCTTTATTCACACAGTTATTAAAAATTTCAGCAAGATATGGTGCAATAGAATGTATAATATTCTTAATTACTTTTATAGAGATGCCATGCATCTTATTTGCGGATGATGTCTCAATCATAGTGACTACAAGTAAGAAATTGACATTAAATGACCATAGTAATGAAATTAACAATACAATCAACTTAATAATAAATTGGCTTAAAGATAATAACCTTTTCATTAATATTGACAAAACTTATTTCATGAATTTTAACAATACACCTTATCAAACGTTAAATTTACACTATCAAGGACTAGGACTACATGGCACAAATATAACTAAGTTTCTGGGTATACAAATTGATCATAAGTTGGACTGGAAGCAACAGATCACAAACATATGTTGTAAAATAAATAGATTTACTTTTGCACTATATAAACTCACTAAAGTAGCCTCTCAAAGTGCAGCACTCACAGCATACTTTGCATATATTGAGTCCATCCTCCGTTATGGTTTAATCATATGGGGAAACAGCACAGACACAAATAAAGCATTTACCGCTCAAAAAAAATGTATTAGGGCAATCTGTGGCACTGCACCAGATGAGCCATGTGCACCCTTATTCAAAAGGTTAAAAGTCTTACCCCTGCCATGTCTATACATTTTTGAAATAGCCAAATTTGTCAAACTTAACCATCATTATTTTGAAACAGCACAAGATATGTATCCCCGAAACACTAGAAATGGAAAAAGGTTGATGTCGGCCTTTGTTCCAAAAAGCACTCGTATGCAAAAGAATTGTTTCTGGATGTGCATAAGTATTTTTAATAAATTGCCTGAAACAATTAGAAAACTTATTGTAAAACAATTTCTAGCAGAGTTACATAAATGGCTTATGGCACACCTATTTTATTCAGTGAAAGATTTTCTTACACATACACTTAATAAATGTAAGATGTGTACCTAGATGTGTGCAAGCAAATATTTTAGTTTTATTTTTCTTATAAGTTAACGACATATTAATTTCTTTTGATGTCTGTAAAATACTATTCACCTTGACCAAACTTGATAAATCATTTGACTTTTATTATTATTTTATTTCTGTATATTATTTTAATTGAATTGCAAATATTTTAGTAACTTTTGACATAACTTTTCACAAACTTTTCTTTTTTCCTCTATGGCATGGACTACCATAGAGAAGTGAAGTTTATAAGCTCCACAGATTATAAGTTAGGCCGCTGCGCTGTGGTTATAATACATAGATTTAATGTTATAATATTGATTTGACATATTTTTGACATTATAATATTGATTTGACATATTTTTGACATATTTTTGAATAGGGACAATTTCTAGTAATTAATTTTGTATTTTTATTAAAATGTTATTTAATTGGTTTTTGACAATTTGAAGTGTTAATTTTGTATTTTTATATGTATGAAATTAATTAGAATATTTAGTAATTGTTATTTAAAATTATTTGCATGCTACATTGTCAGCTGAGAAAGAGAAGAAAACTAGAATAAGACCAAAAATGTACCTTTCTCAAGCGCAAATTAAATATATTTCATTTCATTTCATTTCATTTCATTTCATTTCATTTGAGGTTGTAAAAATTTTCCGGTTCCGACCCCGATAACTCAAAGGTCTTAAACCGGAAAAACCTGCAGCTTTGACCCTCTTGTGAGCAACTTTAAGACGCAACTTTTGATGTTTTCAAATCCCACGCGTCTCAAAAGGCCACTGAGATGTTAAAAGATTTCACTTCTAAATTCACTTTACCACGTGGTGGTTTGCACTTTAAACACTTTTAACACTTTGGCGCGTTGGGAGTAAGTTTTTGCTAAATTGGAGCAGGTGGGCCTTAATGGGACGCAACTTTTAGTGTATCGCATTTGGTGCTTACTCAAGAAAAATCCACTTTTTGTAATTTTTAAGCGCGGAGCTGCTTGTTTTTGATGCGTGCTGACCGACGGTCCCAGTGCTCATTTTTTTGGATGAAATTCGGCATACAGATAGTTTATAACTTGGATTAACACATAGGATAATTTTTATCCCGATATTCCCACGGGAACGGGAACCACGCGGGTGAAACCGCAAGCGGCCGCTAGTACATCATATTCTGCAAATTACGTTCGAACTTCGACCACTGGGCCACGTTGGGCGAAGTAAGTAAGTAAGTATAAAAATGGCCCCCCCAGCCCGATCCTCTAAATGCCACTACACATTTACAGAATACACTAAACATGCACACTAGTTTAGGCCCAAGACACCGCACTCGTAGAACAAGGGTACGAACAACCGGTTCACACGCACTCTATATACCAGGTACAGATATGTACCTGGGCGCTTCTCTCCACCCCACAAATCACTTGTGTTTTTCATTTTCAGTGATTTAAATGTTTTTATAATATCCATTGAATCAATATATTTAAATTGAAAAGAAACATTACATTTTGGTACATATTTTTGGAGTAATGCTTGTGCAGCTTCTGGTGATGAATCCAAATTTGAGGTTGTCAGCACAGGTATATTTACAAAAAAATCATCAAAAATATTAGCAATATGTGAATCTGAATTGACTAAGTTGTCGTTTACTTTTAAAGTGAAAGTATTATCCCGTGGTTTAAATTTACCTGTTTCACGGTTTATAATGTCCCAAGTGGCTTTAATTTTATTGTTGGACTTTTTAATTTTTTCTTTAATATAATTAGATTTTGCTACTATACATATTTTCTTAAATATTTTCGAATAATTCTTTACATATTCCGTAAAATTAGAATTTTGGTTATATTGTTTTAGACTATATAAATCATACAATTTATTTCTACTTTTATATATACCAGTCGTGGCCCAGTCACAGAACTTAAGTTTATGAGTTATTTTGATTGTTCTTTGTGTAAACACTTGGTCATATTCAGTCTTTATGAAGTTAAAAAGATTAGTATATAATACATCTGGATCATCTTGTCCAAATGGCAATGCATTAATTTTACTCGATATATTATTTTTAAAACGCTCTACTCGCTCCTTTGTAACTGGTTTACAGTTCACTATTTTTGGCTCATCCTTAACATTAAAATCATAGGTCACCTTTAAACCGCAATGGTCAGACGTAAGCTTACTAATGACTGACTTAGAAACAGGGTCATAGTCTGTAAAAACATTATCAAGACAAGTGGCTGAATGTGAAGTTATTCTAGTGGGTTCGAGAAATAGATTAATGAGATTAAAACATTTAAACAAGGCAACAAGACGAACACTCATTGAAGTGCTTTCTAGAATATTTATATTAAAATCGCCACATACAAAAACAAATTTATTTTTTAATTTTAATTCTCTTAGTACGTCTTCCATTACAGATTCGAAAATACCGAAATTGCCCGATGGGGGTCGGTATACACACACTATTACAAAGCTATTAAACTCCACACATGATAGCTCAATATTACGCTCCACTGATAAGCCTACAATATCGTTGCGATCTTTATATTTTATATTACTTCTTACTAGTATTAAAGAACCACTGTGAATAGCTGAGCTTCGCACGTACGCGCTTGCTAATTGGAAATTATTTACATAGAATGATGTGTCATGACTTCTTAGCCAATGCTCAGTTAAACAAAATATATGAATTGCCTGACTTTTTGCAAATAATTCTAACTCTAAGTCTTTGCCAGCCAAACCTTGAATATTTTGATGTATAATAGTAATTAATGAGGACTTGGCTTTTGTCTTAGTCATTTTGCGTCATTGAATATGCGTAAAAAGATTGATCAATATGCGAATTCGAGATTGGTCAATTCACATATGGGCCATTTTGCTTATTGGTCATTAGGCATTTTGGTCCTTTTGCGTTATTTTTCCAATATGCATTGGTCATTGTGCGTCTAAACCGAAATGAACAACACGCCAAATGACCAATACGTGAAATGACCAACACGCTTATCAGACCTTCCTTAACCTACGGATCAGTTGTCTGGTGGCCCAGAACCCAACTGGTCACGATAAAAGCAAAACTCCAGAGTCTGCAACGCCTAGCAAGCGTAGCAGCCACGGGCTGCATGAGAACAACTTCATCAGCCGCTCTTGAGTATATATTGAACTTAAGACCTCTAGATCTGGTCATTCAAGAGGAAGCCAAGGGCGCAGCCTTAAGACTAAGATCTAACGGGTTATGGAAACAAAGCATAACTACACACTCAAAGATTCTGCAGGCAAGCCTGAAAGAAATACCGTTTCTTGAAGCGCCCATGGACAGAATACCATGTCACCACGTCTTCGATAGAAGATACAATATCCAACTTACTGCGGAACCAGTTGATAGCTCTGGCATCAATGAAGTTAGGATATACACAGACGGATCCAAAACCGCACACGGCACTGGAGCGGGTGTCTTCTCGAATGACTTAAATATAAAAATTTCAACAACTTTAGACAAGTTAAATACAATCTTTCAAGCAGAATGTATTGGTATCACCAAGGCGGCACAGGCGGTTGCAGCCAGAGCTGTCAGAGACCTAAATATAAAAATTGTCTCAGATAGTGCATCCGTTCTTCAAGCTTTAAAAAACAACACCATAACCTCTGTCCTTGTACTGGAATGTCATAACACTCTCCAATCCATAGCAGAGGCAAACAAAGTAACTTTGCAATGGATTAAAGGACACAGCAACTCACAGGGTAATGACGCCGCTGACGAACTGGCCAAAAGAGGATCGATGGCAGCAGTTTATGGACCGGAACCACTGCTGCCCATACCTCAGGCCCAGATAAAAACGTGGCTGCGCAAATTAACCGAAGATGAACATCTAAAAGAATGGAGAAACAGTGTAGATAGCAGGCAAACCAAGAATGCAGTTCCGGTGGCATCAAAAAAGCTTGCCCGCAACCTCCTTAGATTAAACAGGGACAGGATCCGTAAAATCATCGGTATTATTACTGGTCATTGTCCCTTAAACAAGCACCTATTTACGATAGGTGTGACCGACAGCCCTCTATGCAGAGGATGCATGGAGGCGGAAGAAACGCCACAACACGTGCCCATGGAGTGCAGGAGTGTGGCAGACGAACGGGCACGGTTTCTCCAAACACCCAGAACGCTTGCGGAAGCCTGCAGCAGCCTGAAAAGGCTGCAAGCCTTCTGGGATAATCTGGGTTGGTTGGAGTAGGCAGAAGGTACAATACGTACAATGGCCAAATCGAATGGCTAAGTGCGGATACAGCCCAGTATAACTAACTAACTAACTAACTATGACCAACACGCTAACGTACATTGATCAATACTCATAATGACCAATGAAAATAGCATCATGAATTCGCAAAATGACCGACACGCCAAATGACCAATACGTGAAATTACCAATACGCCAATATCCGAGTTTGTAATAGTGTCACATGAAGGGCGTGACAAAAAGTGAGGCTATTTCTGTCCTTTTTTTCAATTATTTTTTGGGTGCACCTCCCTTTGCAACACCCAGACCGATGCATGGAAACTAAAGCAGTTGATACATTATTTTCACGTCTCAGACCAGCATACTTACAATAATAATAATAACAACAGCCTTTATTGCTGTTTTACATCCAAAATTTAAAACCCATTGGCAAGCCGGGTTGTGTTTTGTTTATGTATATCGCCTTCCCGTCTTTTCATTCCCATCTGTTAAACTTACTGGTATATAAATCCGAATTGCATATCCTTCCATATCTCGCGGAATGTTTCGTACGTCAAGATGTCTGTCTTCAGCCAGCGGTGTATCAGCTCCTCGCAGTCGTCGGCGAAACCGTCGGCGATGTGCACTTGGTGGATAAAGTTGGCACCTTTAACGTGATTGTGATAATCAAAATTTAATAGGTTTAATTTGGTGTAGGCTACAAAAATTGAACTTTTATGAATGTCACTACCAACGGTTTGTAAGTCTACAGGACGGGAACCGTCAAGAAACTCTGCAGCAAGGGCATAATAAGTATGAAGCGTTATTATTATAAGGGTAGGTACAATATGAATAAATTGTTAAAGGTAAACAAACAACGTAGGTACGTTACAAATAATATACTTACGAGACATTTTAGCCTTATCAGTGCTTTATAAATTACACTAATCTTAGTGATTTAATATAGCGAGTATCTCACACTTTGTACTCACAATACAATCAATCCAATCAATTTTTTTTTTTTTTGTGTAGTTTGTTCCTTGAGGAACCGGCTAAGGTCATAGACCATGCTGCCATGTCATTAGTTTAAGTAATACATAAATAAACAATATTTTCATATATGATGATGATGATGAATGATATTAGAATTGGGAAGTGAGAAATGATATACCCCCCAACCCCTCGAGTATCTCAGTAAAGATGTGGGGCTTTACTAAGTCCTCACGCGAGCTTCTTGAGAGAATTTGAAAAGTGACGTTGCACTGTTTTGTTTCATTTGCCAACACTTATGCACACTCACGAACACTTAACGGTTAATAATCCACCATTATTTCACATTAATATTCGACATAACACAAATTTTGGAAAATAAAGCAAAACCGCAAACATGACGCTTCACTTTCCCGCCAAGAAGTCCACTTCAACTTGCCAGTGGTCTCGAACGTCAAAGCAGTGTTGCCAACTCTAGATGTCAAAAAGTCGTTAACGTACGCTTGAAAAGTCGCTAGATGTCGCTAGCTGAGGACAAAAATCAAAAGTCGCTAAATGATCCCAGTAGACTGAGTGCTAGGGATGGAAACTGAGCGCAATTCTTTCACGTAGGTACCTCTAATTCTATATTTTACGCACGGTAGAATGGGGCACAGTTTTTTGGTCTGTTGGAATAAAAGAAAATAATTTGATTTACTTACACAGAATAATATTTGTAATATTATTTTTTTAGGGATGTGCGGGCGCGAAAAAGGGTTAAAGAGCACAATACACTCCATGAACTCCATGAATAAATGAATACTCAAATATACAATATCTTAAAAAAATCACGCCGGAAAATACGGGAATCCCAAAAATTTAAAAAAAAAATATTTTTTTAATTGGATAAATATTACTCTGACAAGAGTCTGTCTCATTCAAAGGCTACAAGTGGGAAAAAGACAGACTTGTCAGAATGATATCCGATTTCGGAGAAGATAAATTTCTGGGCTGTGATATTGCCTTATTTTATGAGGACAGTTAAAATACTTATTTTTTTGTTTACTCTAGAAGTCGTTAGAATAGTCGCTAGATTTTTTGTGTCGCTAGACATATAATTTAAGCCGCTGTAGAAAACGAAATGTCGCTAGATTTAGCGACAAAGTCGCTAAATTGGCAACACTGCGTCAAAGTGCGAAATCGGTAGAGTTACCCTCTAAAACGGTATATTTGTACCAAAAATCGTTATATGAAATAATTCGTTTATGTACTTTTATTTTAGATTATTACAAACTATTTTATTTATTAAATATCAACTTACAGGTTAAATATACTTACTTTTTTGAACATACTAATGTTTTTTGGCTATAGCCGCTGTCATCTCTAGTTTGATTACAAAGTCGTAACAATTACCTAGAAACTTTAAAAAGACGTTTTGTATGCAACAAACCAGAGATTGACTCTGTAGACAGCCTATTTCGCTGTTTGGTTTTTATGAGATTATGTGTGAAAATATACGTTTTACGTTGGTGGATGAATGAGCGAGTGATAAAATGTTAAAAATTAAATTAGATCGAAGGAAACATTTGAGTTTCATCGCCACGCTTTAGGACACTTACTTTAAAACATAAATGAAAAGGGTTGCCAGTTCAAAAGTGTTAAATTGCCAAATGGGTAGAAAAATCAGGAGAATTTCAATGTATTCTCGGAAATCGTGGAAAAATCGTTGCATCGAAATGCAACGATTTTTCGGTAGAACAGAGTTCATATCGGTAGAAATACCGAAAAGTCGGTAGGTTCTCGTAGGTTCGAGACTTCGAGACCACTGCGCTGCGACTTGCTGACAGTATATTTTTAATTTCTATACGAATGAACGGCAAAGGGAGCAAGCTCATGCAGTCGTCTTTTTTGATGATTGATAATTTGTTCAATTTGTAGTTAATAAATACCTATCAAGACTAGCTATTTTTCGACAGCTTGTTTCATATAAAAGTGGCCATTGTTTTATACTTTGATCGTGGTCACGGGCTAGGTGCTGTCGCGATGTTATTTTTTTTTTGTGGCAAGATGCTTTTTTGAGTGTCTAGTGATTTTTATATTACTTTCTCCCCAATAGAATCGGAGCTAGTGTTTGCTGTTCTTATTCATACTAGTTCTCGTTTTTACTCAACATTTTTCATATTCGTTCATAATATTTTTTCCGTGACAGTAGGTGATCCGACTATTTATTGCCCTATGCTAAACTTGTCTTTGGGATAGTGGTTAGAACAGTGTTAGACCACCGACCGAACGATTTAGGAATCAGATTTCGATTTCCAGCGCAGTATACTTACAATACATGCACGCCGATTGATTGGTATATGATGCTGAATAATAAATAAGAGTTATAAGGAACTTTCATTTCAAATTCTATGGCTTTTATTTGAATTTAAACAATTATAATAATAATAGCCAGTGCCTCAGTCGTTGAGGATTTCGGGTGAAGTGCGCTTCCACCTTCCAGCTTCGGCTTTATCATAACTATCTACAGCTTCATGATCATAACATAACATCGGGTGTCGTGAGACGAAGGCAAAATGCTTGCCCGTAAAATAGAGAGTTTTACATAAAAATAAAACTTACCTATTATTTTTTATTTAATATCCGGAATCCATCTTGAGTCAAGCACCTGTCTTTCTGCCTTTAAGTCAGCGTTTCCGGTTCCTTTCCGATAATGGCGCCCTCTATAGTGTCAGCTTGGTACTACTTACATGGCGCGCGTGCACCGGGTTGAGATTGAGACTTGTCATTATGGCACTCATGATGCACCAGGTAGGCCTTACCTGGATTCCGGATATTGAATAAAAAATAATAGGTAAGTTTTATTTTTAGGTAAAACTCTCTATTATTTGTTTAGTATCAATATCCGGAATCCATCTTGAGTGATGTGTTTGTTATCACCTGGTGCCAATAATTTAAGTTATTGACGCTATAATGTGTAAGAAATTAGTATGAGGAAATGCAATAATAGGTTTTATTCGCAATGTTAGTACTTTATTGTTGTACTAGGTATTACATATTTACTAATTCACACACAAAATAATAAAATTGTAAATTAATTTCAGTTACCATAAATTATCACTAAAAATCATCATAATTTACCCATTCACTGCATCAAAGTAATTTGATAAAGATACTGATTGATATATATATATACTTTTTATATTACATTGATTTTCATTAATTAATTCACTTTTATAATAATATCGAAAAGTATGTACAGATTTCCAATTACCAGTAGCAAGTATTTTATCTAAAAAAAAAAAATTCTAGCCAATTTAAGGAAGCTACTGCGGTACGTACTGAACCGGGAGGAGCCTCTATATCAGCATCCTTCAAAAGGGATTTTACCGAGCCACCAATCACAGTTCTACTGGCGGGTTTGACGTCACTGCGTGCTATTATAAACAAGTTATTAATATTTTGTCTACGACTTAAAGATAATTTCAATAATTGTCTAATTAAAAAAAATATATATATTTAAGCTTTTATCTGGATGTTCTCTAAGCCTCCAGCCTGAATAACGGTGATTTACGTTGTCAGTTTTCGTTCCAAAAGCTGGCCATAATAAAATACAAGAATTTTCGTCACTGCTATCAATGCGTAACAGGGTAAGGTCGTGTACTCTTCTACCTGAAGCTAGTAATAATAAAGTAGCTGTATATCTAGAAACTTGATAAAGATTGTTTTCGTCTGGGCTATACGCACTGAGATACTGTAGTAACAACTTAGGATTCAAAATGGGTGACTTTATAGGTTTGATGCGGGCAACTGATATTGCTTTATGCATATGTTTTATAAAGAAATTTGAGGGAAGATCTACGTTAGAATTTAAGTGAGTAAATGTTGTAATTACAGGTTTGTGTACTAAAATAGTCTTATAAGCTAGGCCTACGTCACAATGTAGATAAGCAAGATAACGTGCTACTTGATCAGCATTAGGGTGTGTAAAGTTTATAGAATGTGAATCACACCACTTCCTCCATCTTGTCCATGCAGGTTTGTAGGTCTTCATCGTAGAGGGGCGCCAGCCTGACATTAGTAGTTATTGCTCCTGGTCAGTCCACTCAGTCAACATATCTTTCCACCCGAAATCAACCATGCTTCTAAGTGCAGATCTTGAATCTTCGGAGGATGCACACCTGTTCGCGTAAATATTAGAGCTTGAGCTAAGTCTGGAATTAAATAAGGGGGCCGTAGGGCTCGGCGTTGAACATCTACTTGCCAAAACACTTTGTTCCATTTCGGTGCAATTAGAATGTACCGTCCGCATGCTTGGTTCAGGTGACTGAGAACTCTGGGAATCAGATTCGGAGGAGGAAATAACCACGCCAGTCCGTAGCTCCACTGGTGACAAAACGCGTTGTGATGTTGTGCTTGCTGATCCATCGAGATATACTTCGGTATTACATGAGCCGTCTTTGACGCAAACAGGTCCATTTCCGGAATGCCCCACATTTGAAAAATATTTGCGTTGCCGCTGCAGTGAGATGCCACTCGGGACAAGTCTTCTGGCGTGATAGAGCATCCACTTCGACGTTGAATCTTCCTGGAAAGTACTGAGCAAGAAGATGCACGTTTAGTTAGTCTAAAATCGCAAGACTGTCGAGTTTGTTCAATTTCGTGCCGCCTTCTTTGTTGATGTAGGACATTACCGTTCGGTTGTTCGTCTGTAGGAGTACTTGCCCGTTTTTTAGCTGATTTGTTCGTGAAATATTGCTGCGTACACGACGAACATTTCTTTTCTGTAGGCGTGCCATGACATCTGTTGCTCGGTCCATGTACCCGCAGTGGATTGGTCGTTGATCTGAGCGCCCCAGCCGATATCGGACGCGTCTGTAGTCAAAAGATGGGTCACAGCATTCGTGTGTATCGGCATGCACAATACTATTGAATTGTACCACCATTCTATGTCGGTCAGAACTGGTTGCGGAATGTTGACTTGGCGGTAAGGGTGACTCTGTGACAACTGTCGGCTGAAGACTTGCAGCGTTCGGCAGTGAAGTCGACCCCGTTTGGTCACGAAAGTCGCAAAGTTGAGTCTCCCCATTAGCGTTTGATACTGTTTTAGGGACCACTTTCCTTTTCTGAGCTGTTCCTGAAGTGCTTTGCGTAGCGATAGGCACTTCGACTCCAACAAGGACATTACGTTGCGTTATGTGTCCCATGTTATGCCGAGGAACTCGAGGCATTGCGTCGGAGTCAGAACAGACTTTTTGTAATTTGTTTTCGACACTCCTGATACCCTGACTTCTCAGCAGCTCGGCGACCCAGTTGGTCAGAGTAGCGAATGTTCTTGGGGCCGATGCGAGTCCAAACGGTAAGCACGTCATCTGAAGCAGTTGGTGGCGATTCAGATCGTGGTGGTAGTTGAGCCTTAAAAACCGGCGATGCTGCTGAGCAATAGGTACGTGAAAATATGCCTGACTTAGGTTCTGAGGTTGAAAAGTCGAAATCTTTTCGTTATAACGAATCTGTTCAGCTGTTTTAAGTTGAAGATCGGCCAATGGCTGCCGTCTGGTTTGGGTACCAGAAAGAATGTCGAGAGGTAACTGGGGCTGGGATCTGCTGTTTCGAGTATTCCTGATTCTAGCACATTTTCGATTTGAGCAGTCATATGAGGAGTAGTTTTGGTTCTGTAACTCTGCATTGCAATAGAATTCGGAAATATCAGTGGTAATTTTAGCCTGAACGAAATACGTGTCCCGTTTAATAATTTGCAAATTTGTTTTAGTACACCCAAGTTGCTTCAGATATTTTGAAATCGTTTTAGACAGCCGCCGTGAAATATCTGGTAGTCCTTCACGACGCTTCTTTTTAAATGAAGAGTTAGGTCGCAACTTTCTTCCTTTTTGCTTACTATTTGGCTATGATGGCTTTTGGTTTCGATAGAAATTATCTTTTGTTTGCGATCGAGCCATAGGTTGTAATGTAGTAACTAATTTATCCGCCCCCCCAATTTTTTGAAGGTAGTTTTGAACTAAATTATCATCAAATAGTGTTTCCTCACTGGGTGGAATTTTATACAAAACATCCCGATGAAATTTATCTGGTATTTGACGCAAAAGTGTACACATGAAGTAATGCAATCCGCACGTCTACCACACACTATTTGCAATAAATCATCGGTCACCTTACTGTACGAAGACTCTTTAGAAAATAAATACTCGATTTTGTTGAAAAATGTATTAGGAGTCAATGTCTGTTTAGACTCGTTGGTCCAATCTACTAACGTTTGTAAGGTTCTTTTTGTGAAATTAAAGAGTTTGTTAACCCGGCAAACGAACGTTCCAGCAAATATGAGCGAGGATCATCACGTAACTTTGCAGCCTCAAACCGTTTTAATGAGTCATTAACATTTAATTCCACGAAACCGGGGGTAGCTAAATACTTTTTCTGAGCGTCCGTAAACCGAACCGCATACCAATCGTCACATTTAAATCGTTGTAATTCTATTTTTTTTTTTTTTTTAACATAATTTTCGTTAGCGCGTGCATAAAGCACGCAAGCAAATCTTTAACAGTAGTACTTGGATCAGACAAATTGAGTTGATTTATCTGCGACACGTTTACAGTAGGCCGACGTAAGTTAAGATCATTCGAATCAACCGCTATTTAAACATCTTCCTTACTGTTCAAAACTTCGTTATTTTTTGAAATCATATTTGTCAAAAAAAAAAGCCACTTGTTGCGACAAGAATTCAAAATGTGCATAACTCACGGTTTGGTCAACTTTCCTTGACTTTGATCTCCTAGGGCACCTGCTACTGCCGCTGGATGAATCACTGCTATTCAAACCAGATGATTGAGGACGGTTACGTTTTTTCGAAGCAGTATTTTCTTCATTTGCACCATCGGGATTTGCGTTCTCCATATTTTAACTTATCTTTCGGAAAGGAACTACTTATATTGCAAAATTAATTGAATAAATTTTTAAATTTAAGGTTATTAAACGTTTTTTGCAACTGAACTGACATATGAATGGCGCGAAAAACGACGCTATAATGACAAGTCTCAATCTCAACCCGGTGCACGCGCGCCAAGCTGACACTATAGAGGGCGCCATTATCGGAAAGGAACCGGAAACGCTGACTTAAAGGCAGAAAGACAGGTGCTCGACTCAAGATGGATTCCGGATATTGATACTAAACAAATAATATATATTTTTTTTAAATACAGGTTCTCCATTGAAAAAATAAAGTAGCATTTTATAATTAATTATTTTATTGATCTACATAACACTAACGAACGCATTACAATGCATTAACTCCAAATCCAAACAGGCAACAACTATTCAATAAAACACTGTTTATGCTTACGATTATTTAATTATTGATTTGTTTTTTTTTACGATTTGGTTGAAACTATCGCATCTTAGTAATTATTGCGTGTGGCAACACTTTGTGCCACGGTATAATGGCTGTGCGCGGTTCGAGATGCGGTGGCAGATGTTTTTAAATCACTACTTTTATAATACAGCTAAGTAGGAATATCACTTAGATGACAGACTTCTCGATCAATTTGTACCAGTGTCCGCATTCACAGCGGCGAGGGTGACCCTGTAACGAAAATACCACAGATAAAAGTTATTGGTAAAATACAACAATTTAAAAAAACTGCCAAAGGAAACAGAAAATAATCTCAACTCGGCAAATTCAATAACTTCTTAAGAGCGTTCACGCCGCACACTAGCGCCACTAATGAAAAAAAAAACATATCCAGTAATTAGAGATAGAAAATCAAATTATGCTTAACAAACTATTTGAATGAAGTAATTTAGCATTTTTACGTTACCTAATGAACACCTCACATGTTAATGTTTAATTAAATAAGACGTTACGGCCACTTTTAACTATAACGCCATATTTAACTATACCATAACATGTCAGGTTTTCAACCCGTTTTTAACCCGTTTCACACACCTGATAAAGTTATTTAAGTAGTTCCCAATGAGGAATTTGTACTGCGCCAAGTACACTTTATAAGTTGGTCGACTGTTACTCGTAAACTTGTAAAGCCTACTTAGCTGTGATAGTTTTCCTTTTAACTTCGTCATACAACTACCGTGAATTTTTTCACGTATCCAAAAACAACCATTTGGCTGGCAGAGGGGGGGGGGACACTTGACTCTAACAAAATTTTGCACTTTAAAGCTTATTAGTTCACAAACGGATTGCCTCAATAAAAAAAACTGTTCCCGCAAGATTTTTGAAATTGCTATCCAACGACACCCCACACTACGGAGTAGATAAGAAAAAAAATTACATCCCCACTTCAAGTGTAGGTAACCTAAAAAAAATATTTTTGAAAATTTTACTTCACCACTTTGTCGGCGTGATTAATATGTATATCCATGCCAAATCACAGCTTTCTAGTACAGTCAACAGCAAAGATTGGTCAAGTTTCAAAATATGAAATCAGTATGAAAATCAAAACTTTTTAAACGCATATCGAAAAACCTTCGAGTGTCTACTAGTCTAGTACCTGCAGACTTTGACTGTAGTTCTAGTTATATAGAAAATACCGAATACACTATCGAAACTGAATTTTGAAATCTAGTAAACATCATCTACTTTTGCTGTTGACTGTACTAAGAGCCTATGAGCTAGACTGGGGACAGACAGACAGACAGACAGACGGACATGGCGAAACTATAAGGGTTCCTTGTTGAGTACGGAACCCTAAAAATAGAGGTCAGCAACTGGTTTTAGTGTTAAGCATTAATTGAATACAGACCAAGACAGACAGACCGACAGACATGGCAAAACTATAAGGGTTCCTTGTTGAGTACGGAACCCTAAAAATAGAGGTCAGCAACTGGTTTTAGTGTTTAGCATTAATTGAATACAGACCAAGACAGACAGACAGACAGACGGACATGGAGAAACTATAAGGGTTCCTTGTTGAGTACGAAACCCTAAAAATAGAGGTCGGCAACTGATTTTAGTGTTTAGTATTAATTGAATACAGACCAAGACAGACAGACCGACAGACATGGCAAAACTATAAGGGTTCCTTGTTGAGTACGGAACCCTAAAAATAGAGGTCAGCAACTGGTTTTAGTGTTTAGCATTAATTGAATACAGATCACCTGCTGCCTAGCTGTCACCCTGTAAAATTTAAAGGAAAATCTTGTTTGACCTCCGTAGCCGAGTGGCTTGCACGCCGATTTTGGGCGTCAATGTCGAAAACGAACTTTTCGATATTGTGTCGGGTCTGGGTGGCTGTGGTACCGTTGTTGTTTCTGATTTCCATAAAACGAGTGCTTTAGCTACTCACCTTGGGATCAGAACAATGTACTAGCTGACTCGGCGGACTTCGTACCGCTTTGACAGTTTCCATGACAACAAGACAAACAAATCATTTTGTATTGGAAAATTAAATTGTCGTTTTTACTATTTTCCGTTACTTATATTATTTATGTTTGCCACCGCTTAAACCTTCCCTGAACTTCCACAAATATTTCAGAATCAAAATTAGCCAAATCGGTCCAGCCATTTCTCGAGTTTTAGCGATACAAACAAACAGCAACTCATATTTATATATATATATACAGGGTCACTGTTTTATCACTGTCCAAACCTTCTGAGATGACTCCCGTGATACAAACGAACAACTCTTACTATTGGTCCAACTCCCTAACTCGAAAATAAAATTCAGCTGTTCCATACAAAACATCAATATTCATTCGACCAATATGTATGGAACAGCTGAGTTTTATTTTCGAGTTAGGGAGTTGGTCCAATAGTAAGAGTTGTTCGATTGTATCACGGGAGTCATCTCAAAACGTTTGGACAGTCGCGGTGATAAAAAAGCTTGTATAGAAGATATTTGTACTTTATATTTGTGCAAAGTTTCAGTTATGTGCAAAGTAGCGTATTTTAAATAAACAACTTGTCCACTACCTAGAAGAACACTCCATAATTCACGATCGCCAATACTGGTTTCGGCCGAAACGGTCAACGGGTGATCTTCTAGCGTACGTCGCACATCTTTGGGGTGAGGCTATTGACAAGCGTGGTGAGTCGGTGGCTGTTAGCCTTGACATAGCCAAGGCTTTTGATCGGGTCTGGCATAAAGCTCTTCTCTCCAAGCTCCCGGCATACGGTCTGCCTGCTCAGTTCTGCAACTGGGTCGCTGGCTTCCTGCATGAGCGCAGAATCCGTGTTATATCTGATGGATGCGCTTCGCGGCTCATGTCAGTGAACGCTGGTGTTCCTTAGGGGTCCGTTCTATCCCCCACGCTGTTCCTTCTGCATATCAATGACTAGCTGTGCTCGCGACTTCGTCCGCGTGGAATAGTGACTTTCGGCAGCATTTTTAATTTTTTAGGCTCTTTTCCCGTTTTTGCAACATTTTTCACTGATGCTTCGCTCCTATTGGTCGCAGCGTGATGTTATATAGCCTAAAGCCTTCCTCGATAAATGGACTATCCAACACAAAAAGAATTATTCAATTCGAACGAGTAGTTCCTGAGATTAGCGCGTTCAAACAAACAAACAAACAAACAAACAAACTCTTCAGCTTTATTATATTAGTATAGATATGCTTCCACTTGGAAATATTCATTGCTATGCAGATGATAGTACGGTCCATGGAGGATATAACGGTCACCCAGCGGCAGGGCGGGTCGAAACCGAAGTGAATCGAGTGAATCTTGTCATTGAGCTCAATCGGGTATTGGACCTCATATCTAATTGGGGCACCAATAATCTGGTTGAGTTCAATGCCAAGAAAACACAGGTGTGCGCGTTCACAGCAAAAAAGTCACCATTCCTTCCCCTTCCAACTTTTCAGGGTACATCTCTACGCCTGCAGAGCAGTATCAACATGCTCGGTATGACGATACGCTGCGATCTGAACCAAAGGGACTACATCGAAGCCGTGATCAAAACAGCCTCACGATAACTCGGAATTCTGAACAGAGTGCGGCGATTCTTTACGCCGGACCAGTTATGCCTTTTGTACAAGACACAGGTACGGTCGTGCGTGGAGTATTGCTCGCACATCTGGGACGGTTCCGCTAAGTACCTTCTCGATGCCTTGGACAGATTGCAGCGTCGCGCTGAACGCATTATTGGCAATGCAGAAGTGGCAAATACTCTTGAATCTCTGCAATTGCGTAGAGATGTTGCGTCACTCAGCGTGTTTTACCGCTTATACCATGGCGAGTGCTTTGAAGAGCTCTTTGACCTCATCCCACCTTCTCCCTTTCTTCATAGGAGTAAACGTGCTGCTCTTCGGAGTCAGCGATTCACTGTCTCAAATATCCCATCGCGCACAAAGAAATTTGGTGACTCGTTTCTTTGTCGCACCTCCAAAAGATGGAATAGTCTACCAGCACACGTTTCCCTCCTTCCTATGATATGGGGTCCTTCAAGAGGCGTGAAGAAGCACCTTGTGGGCCGGCAGAGTGAAGTCGACTGATGCTACGTTTGTTTCCACGCTGCACCAGTTGTCTTCGCGTCTGGACTTCATTTCCACTTAACATCAGGTGGGATGGAGTCATTAGCCGAGCTAAGTATAAAAAAAAATAAAAAAAAATACATTGTTATTTTTTGGCGACGAAATCTATGTCCAACACTGGCCTTAATGTATCGAATAATGGTGCTACTACTAAACTTTGATATTGATGATAACATTACCTTGTGTACCCAGAGCCAAGTAACAGCCGTGGAGTGTTCTTCGCCTGAAACAAAGAGCAATAAAAATAAGTAATACTCATACAACAAAGGCTAATTATTTAGGTAGTAAACTAGATTGAGGTAATGGAGAATCTCAAAGGGAATTGTTCAGTTTCGGCTTTTCTTGATCAAGTTATTTCTTAAAGTGTATTTTTACAGGAAAATATAAATAAATATAATTAAAAAATCTTTGATACTGTTGTTGCCGGAAAGTAAATATCTAAATTAATTAGTTTTAAAAGTATTTTTGGAAGGAAAGTCACACCATTACCTGTGTTGCTAAAACAACAAATATGGAATAAAAATCTTTAATTGCTATTAAGAAATCGATACGTAATAATTACCGATTATAAAAATAATTATTCTCCTTAGACTTATACAATCAAGTAATCTTTCGCAAATTAATTTAATTATTTATCTTTAAATTAATTTAATTATTTATCTTTAATTCAATTAAAACTAGCAAAACACTATGTTTTACTGCAAATTGCTTTTTACATGACAATTAGAAAACGATTATTCCTGTATCGATTTTACTTTCTATTTTTATATGACATCAGCCTGTAAACATTGATGTGATGATGACGTTTGTAAAAAAAAGTATTCGCTTTGCCTTCGTGTACCGTGAATGTTACTTTTTCGACAGCTTTTTCTATGAACCCGATTTGCTTTTATAATGGACTCCGATACCGCTCGAAACGAAGACCCGGCTGTACCCTTGGACACCGAACCTGCTTCTGACGTTGACTCTGGCGCTACGTATTTCATATTGTTTTAATTCATATTTTATTCATTTATATTATAACAATACAACGTTAGTCGTAACGGGGGTACTAAGCCGAAAGGAGGGTAAAGTATACATGATAGTGTATAACTTTTATTTATTTTGTTTTACTTTTTTCTTTTTTTTTTTACTTTTTTTTTTCAAGTGCTTATTGCTGAACTGAAGCGCTAAATTAAATATTTATGCAATTTATAAAATACAGTGCCTTCCCGGTAGTATAGCGGTCAGTGCAGCCGCAAGGATTGCGGAAGACCCAGGTTCAATTTCTGGCTGGGTCTGATAGGCGTTTAATTTTTTCACTGTATTTTATAAACTTTATAAATATTTAATTTAGCTTCAGTGCAGCAATTAGCACTTGAAAAAGTAAAAAAATTACTATAGCGTTGTGTTATTTATCAAATTTGTGGTATTTCATCTGCAACAGTGAATCTGCATAGCCATCAGTTGCAATAACCGTTGGATAGATGGCGCACTGTGCCGCTATTAGTACTCAAAAAATTAAAAAAGCAGTGACAAAATTTAGTGTTTACTTAAACAGCCTTCCTGGTAGCATAGCGGACAGTGTTTAATTTTTTTCATTGTATTTTATAAATATATTTTTTTGTTTTTTTATATTTTTATTTACATTTGATTGGTCTACATTGGGCTACGGTTTTGATGAAGGTTCTCAACAAATAGGTTTACCTCTAATCATATTGTATACTTTACCTTTCTTTCGGCTTAATACCCCCGTTCCGACTAACGTTGTATAAGTAAGATAATATGTTAAAAATTATTAAAACAATGGTTAGTCATTAATTTGTTATTTATCATAATTAAACTGTTTCAGTAATAATTTCAGCATTTAACAGGAACATTATACTTGCTTATATGTATACACACATACTTAGAATAATAACATCTACACATATTACGTTATCCTGCTATAATTACTTTCTTTGATTATATTGGTTAATGTTCACTTTAAGCCAAAGCGCCCTAGTAAACTGAACAATTCCCTTTCTTTAATAAATGTTCAACCATATACCATAGACATAAAGTTCAAAGTCTACTGTGATAATTTAACTAGGTGGGGCGACGATCTTCACAAAGTGGCTGACAGTGACAAGAGAGAGTAGCCGCGAATCGTGCTCAGTGACGTGGACATGGAGGCTTATTTCCAGTAGAGGACTATAAGGCTTATAGTGATGATGATGATGATTATGATGATGAGAAAATTTGACCTTTGTGGTAGTCTGATGTGCAGGCGTGTGTACATTGTTGTGCAAATTGCATCCACCTTTTCTTCATAGGGTTAACATCGCAAAGTCAATATAATCATCAACTTAGTTAGATAACCAGTTGTGTGGATTGTTATTATAGGTCATGGATTTTGTTTACCAGTCTTATTTGCCATTCGAACACGTCAACGAAAACAAAAATTTGTTTAGCATTGAAGCAGCAGAGAAAAAATAAATAAAATTGCTGACAATTTATTCATGTTACAATTATTTTTCTGACAACCCCGTTATCTTGTCAGGTAACTTGATATAAGCCTCCTCCGAAGCATTCCACTTATCGTACATCTCTTCATCACCCCTTGGGCAAGTCATCCCAGCTCATCTCTTTCGTTTCCTGACTTTTAGGTACTTGGTAAACGTCCTGATCCACTTATCTGACCAAGAAACAATTACAGTGCACTTACAAATGCATCCGACAATGCGGGCGTCGAAGCAAGACGGCACTAGTGTGGGCTTGTCACGTGTGCCGGCAGCCTTCTTGAGCACCTTCATGTTGAAGGGGTCGTCGTCTCCCGCCTGCATCGCCATCAGCTCCTTCCTCTCCATGCCGGTGGCGTGTTCCAGGGGGTCGGGCATCACTGGAAAACAAATGACCATCAATTAACCTTTTGGCAGCTACAGTTGGGTATCGGACAAGCAATAGTGTGCATTGTACGTCAACAACAATACCAATCGACAATGCTTACAGTTTAAAAAACAAAAAAATTTAATACCACTATTTCCTTAATCCCTGTTAGTATGTTATTAAGGGAATGTTTATGCGGATAAAGTCAACATTTGCTACTATCGAAAATAAATGCATGGAAGACCAGAGTTGCAGAGCTAATGTGATATACCTCAATGACGCTAAGTAAGTGGAGACATTTGTATTTTCAAAAATATTAATTATGCTATAATGAATGAATTTCATAAAAAAAAATCTTGCCAATGCAAACTTTGTAATATTATATAAATAAACAATAACAGGTTCACTGTCCATAACATATAACAATGGTGAAATCAATTGTTAGCGACCAGTGGCCTGTTGTTCGACAGTGGAGGAGATATTATGGGGTACCTGCTACTAAATACTCACTCTTTTCTTAAATAAACATTAAAGCTAGTCAAATAGTAAATTGTGAACATTGTTGTAAGCTGTTAATCTCCAGCATCTAAGTAAATTTTTATGCAAGCTATCCTTCTCGGTAACTAGCTTATTTCACTAAGATAAGATAAACAGTTAACCTACAAATCAATACAATTTGTACTAGGTCTGATTTGCAAAGAAATATACTTCAATAGTTTAAATTATAAGTGAGAAGTTGCTAATGAACTATATAAGGAGAGGAAAGCAAAAATAATCAATAAGCTAAATCAATAAAACGTGCATTATCCGTTGCTTTATTTTTTTACATAATCAAACAATACGTAGATTAGACGTCTATTGATTTTTATAGAAAATTATTCGGACTTGGAAATGATAACCAAATGTTAAAAAACATTCCCTTTTTTTCAGGATTTTCAAAAATACTTTTTTGACATTACGTAATGTAGAATTTTGACAGATTAGGTTCAACGATTTCATTTCGATTTTAATTAAATGAGGCTTATCTTACTTTTGTCGGCGTATCCCCTTCGGACTGAAGAGAAAAGGACACTTCTAAGGGCATTTCCGCGGATAATTTGTCTACACAAAGAAGCCATTCTTGTAATATTTTTACTATAAATCGCGACAGGCGATAGCAAATGATAAAATTTTCATCTGAGCTAGTAAAGAGAAAAATCGGTATTCACCGTAAATCTGTAATGTAATCTGTCAGTCGTCTATCCGATTTGTTGGTAGCGATGTGAAAATCGATTATTGAAAAAACGATAAATATTATATAATGTAGAGTGTACTACGTTATTACTCCACTGATAGTGATGCTGATTTAAATGAATATCTCTCTTTAAGAACCCTTGGCTAAAAATAGAGGGTTTTTAAAATTATTCCTAATACAAAAAGTAAACTTATAGTGCCTTACAAATGGTCCGAATAGTTTTTCCGTGTTTTGTCAATTCAATTCAATTTCTTGAAAGATGGCTCTCGCTACGATTTAGCCAGTGTCTAGTTTTAGGGCAGGTTATTAGTGTTTTGACATTGTCCCTAACTCTGCTTAAAACTTTACTTTTACACTAATTTGAAATGACGTTTACATGACAGGAACAAAACACGGAATAACTATTCGGACCTTAATCTTCGTAAGGGGCTTAAAATTTCCGGAAATGTTGAAAATCTTGAAGTAAGACTAAAACTAATTTATTTTTTTACAAAAACTACTCTTGCATCGACATGTAGCCAAACTAAAATAATCAGAACTAATTAAATGACTTGTTTGCTTTTTGTTTCTGTCTACCGGGCAGACAATCAGTCCGATTATTCGTTAAATAGTACAAAACTAACATAAAAAAATCTCTAATTAATCCAATAGAAATACCTTTTTCTAGTTTTAAATAGTAACCCAATTATATGAAAAACCAAACGAAAAAAAAATTGCACTGAATGAGAGTTGCTGTGACTTCTCCTCTTAGCGACCCGCAGATCTTGTTGACTTTCAACATCACAAAACGAAGAAGACATTCTTCCCTTCTTTGCGCTATTTCAGACAACCGACCCAAAAAAGAGGCAGTAATACTAATCTAAGTGATAGCAGTAATTATATAGACGGCGAAAAAACAGCAATCTGTAAAGTAATACGCATCGTGCTTATCGTATAAAAATATGGTTGTGCTTTTATGTCGTTTTAATTTTTTGCTTGGCGTATCTATATTTATAACCCATATTTTATAATATAAGCTTTACATCACCGATTTTCTCCTAGTAAATTACCTTTGACTGACAGATAAATAAGGAAATTAAGGTTTAAATAAGAAAACCTAAGAGTGCTTGTTCGGCTTGTAATTTCTAATTTCAAATGTAATTCAATCAAATAAATAAATGCTATTGCTTTATTGCTTATGAACTTGAACGAACTTGAATGAACACATTGGAACAACAATGACAGAGAGGTATCGTTATTGTTATAATAGGAACACTGAGTTCAAATCAATAATATTAATTAAATACCTACTGTCTACTCTGAGTTGGCAACACCACCGCCAGCCTCAGTAATCCGAAAAATGAAAGTAAATGTTTCTCAAGGTTTAACTACATTATATATGGGTATAACTATATTATATAAGGGTATAAAATAAAACACACATGATTTAAGTTTTTGCCTCAAGACAAAAAGATATTACTTTATTTTATGTATCTTACATTTGAGGAGGTGAAAATCAAAAGATGTCATGTCCAGCGTTAGGTAATTATTTTATAGAAATCGAAAAAACTCCACAATTTGTTGTCTTCCTAACATTATGCTTTAAAAAATATATATGTTATGGAAAAGGCATTGTCTCATTAATATTTGGCATAACCTGTAAAATTCATGAAAAAACAACGGAAAAAATAAATAAAAACAAATGGACATGACACCTTTTGTTACGTACCTATTGACATGTCACCTTTTGATTTAAAGTGTACCGGATATGTCACCTTTTGATGTGACTTGACCTGAATAATGGACATGTCACTCCATGACCATGATTCATTCCCATCATCATCATCATTACATCCATTCCATTTCGTTTTCGAGTAATGCAAACGCAATTTTTTTTTGATGAGGCTTGTAGGCTTGACCATGAAGCTGTAGATATACACTTTTTTTTTCCTTTAGTTGATGGCTTGGTGCAATTAGCACATTTAGCCAGTGTCAAAGTAATTTTTTCTTACAAGTAATACATCCAATATAATATTTCCTTCTTGTATGATGATGATGAATGATAACAGAAATGAGAAGTGACAAATGATATACCCCCCAACCCCTCGAGTATCTCAGTAAAGATGTGGGGCTTTACTAAGTCCTCGGGCGTACTTCTTGAGAGAATTTAAAAAGTGACGTTGCACTGTTTTGTTTCATTTGCCAACACTCATGCACACTTACGAACCCTTAATGGTTAATAATCCACCATTATTTCATATTAATATTCAACATAACACAAATTTTAGAAAATAAAACAAAACCACAGACATACCTCTTCATTTTCCCGCCAAGAAGTCCATAATACATACTTTAGAAATACATCTGTCAATTTTTTTTCTACTTTGGAAATTAAGATAAAGAACATAAGCCTTGTATAAAAATAATAAAAAAAAAATCGGTGACATGAATACTTTTTGTTTTGAATTTTATTATGAGCAATTGAATGGGACATGTGTACTTTTTGGAAACCACTCTCCTACCCTTTCGGTATTTAGTATGGTTAGTAATGTGAATCTGAAAATAAAGAGTGTCAGTTGCGAATGATTTTTTACATAGTAGTTTCAAACTAATTAAAAATGTTGTTTTTACTATTATTCGTGTTATATCTTTGGAACTTGAAAAAGAAAAGGTTCATTGAATGACTTATTTACTAAAAGATTTAAAACGGGTCCATATTGGGTCGCATAAAATTAAAACTCATAATTTCGAAATTCATAACTGGTTTTGGCATAATCATCTTTTCGCATAACGCTAATTCGGCATAAAATTTTGACGCCCAATTTTCTTTCGCATATTTACTTTAGTCATAACAATCTACCATAAAATTATAAAGCATAATGGTTTATCGTATAACGATATTTAAGCATAATGTAGGTACGGAACGTTCACAAGTAAAACTCCTTCAGGATAAGGGCAAAAATAAAAGGGTCCATATTGGGTCGTATAAAATTAAAATTCATAATTTCGAAATGCATATGACAATGACATTACACGCTTTGATTTATCGGACATTACACACTTTGATTTATATATTGGGGCCTCACATTGCCTCTTAGGGACAAGTACAGGTGAACTCATAAGCCGAGGCGAGGATACGATTTTGACTACGCAGTTTTCTTTTCATTTTTGTCTTTGCCTTTGTCTTTATTTTACTTGCTCAACATTAAGGCACAATTAAGGCTCTCCATGCTATAATGAAAAAATTAAATGATCACTTATTTTCTACTCTGTTTGTCAATCTGTACTACCGTGGAATAATAAAATATTTGTTTTGTATTACACATGTGATAAAATGACATTTCTTGATTAATGTGCCGGAAAGGAACTGAAACAAAAACATCTAAATTAGAAAAAAAATGATATAAATAAATTATGTAAATAATTTTAAGTACCTAATTATTTACTAAACACTAAACTTCACAAGGCCCTCCACGAAGCTAAAAACCGGAGCAGCTGGAGGGCAATAATCAGAGCGAGGGTGATTCGGCGAAGGAGTCATGACCCACAGTAATGATGAGGAACACGACGACGTGAGGTGGAGGAATTATTTACAAAAATGTTTAAAGAAAGAGAAAACTTAAATTGTACGATAAAAACCACGAAAGGAACTCAAACTAACACCTTTCGACATTTTCATAAGTACCTGTCAGAATTAAAACTTTTAAGTACCTAGTTATATGCTTACCAAGATTACAAATTGTATTTTCTTATGGATTTTGTTGATCTTATTAGCACATAAAATCAGAGAAGAAATAAGACTTCTAGTAAATCAGTTTCTGGTCCGACCACTTCTCTGAACAAAACAGCCTTTGAAAGAATTTAACCTTACGTCAATTTCGCCTTCTTCAAGCTGAAAATAGAAAATTTAAAGTAAAAAAAATATTTTTCTTAATCTCATTGTTTCCGAATAATGGCAGGAAATCAATTTATGCATAATCATGTAACTCTAACGTAACAGAAGGGCGAGAACTACATAATAAGATCTTTGCACAAAAGATCCCGATTGGTCGAAGTGCTACTGCGAGAAACCTCATCTGGCCCCACTAAGATAAGATAAGCCTTAAAAAATTAATAATAGAATCCAGACCAGACAGCATGACCGAATCTAATGAAACTAGAATGGAGCAAAACTTTCGTAAATTACTTGATTTGGCGATTTATAATATTTTCTAGCTCACAATCTGTAATAAGCCAAGTTTTGAATAGATTTAAACTTTTAAATAAATGATTTTTATAAATAGGTTAAGGTTGCGGGAAGCCGCTGGATGCGAGCAGCACAAAACCGGTCGTTGTGGAGATCCTTGGGTGAGGCCTTTGTCTAACAGTGGACGTCTTTTGGCTGAGATGATGATGATGATGGTGATGATATAAATAGCACTCAATTCATCTATATTCTATAGACGACCTCCTTGGTCGAATGGCTTGCACACCGGTTTTCATGGTATCGCCGTCTCTGAGGTCCCGGGTTCGATCCCCGGTCGGGTCAATTTAGAAATACCTGTTTTTCTAAATTGTTTTGGGTCTGGGTGTTTCCTATATATAATAAGTATGTATTTAAGTATAATAAGTATGTTTATCCGTTGTCTAGCTGACCATTTCTCGAGTTTCTTAAGGAAGCTTTTCTTGGGCTAGATAATTGGTGTGAGTGTGGGAAACATTTATTTATTTTTATTTTATTTTATTTATATACCGGATCCAACTGATAAAGTTCCCTGTAGCACGAAGGTGAAACACATTCTCGTACACAGCGAGTCCTTGTTAGTCCATTCGTGTGACTGCAGGCGCCACTTTGTTCACAAGCAGTTTCAAACTCTCGAAATGTCATTTCCTGAAACGTACAACATTTTATATTTAGCAAATAGTTATTAGTAGGTATGTTTAAAATGTAATAAGACACATTATCTTAACATTAAAAGGACAAAAGAAAAAGGACCTTTGCAAGTGTACGTACTAAAACTTCATTTTAAAAGTCACAAACAACAAAAATCTTAAACAAGTTTTGTTCCTAGATGTGAAAATGTAATTGTGCCTAGATGTTGAGAGATGAAACTAGTTCTAACAGTGACCACAGTTAATAGTAATTAAAGAGGAGAAGCAAACTTGCACCCTCTATTGCTTGATATTTTGTTGTTTACAAGTTACGCTGCAAGCAGTTATGCAGAATTAAAACATCGAAGAAAGTTCAGTTGCTCTTGTGGAGATTTGTATTGAAACTGGCTCCTATTTGTATAATATTTTTGATGTGTAACATCTCTCCGCTCGCCTTCTATATATATGTAATTTGTGGGAGTGATATCGTGAAATGTGACGAAAGTTGGACGTAATAGTGTGACAGGAAGTCGGGGAAGCGCGTAAGCGCGCGCCATTTTGTGCTTTTTTTCTGATAATAATAAATCTCAATAAAGTGCAGATCATTGATATAAAATCCAAGTAAGTAATAATGAATAATTATTCGAATAAAATATTTCAAATATAAATTAATTTAATTAATAAATTAATTTCTGTCACTGCTTAATGGAAAAGATTCCTTATTTTATGTTACACATCATATGCGACTACTGTAAGCCTCACTCGTTTTTTTTTGTTTTTTTTACAGCTGATGTAAGAAGTAACTTGCATAACCTAAGAAAAAGAACATTAAAATCATACTTCAAATGAAAAAGGATCAAGTTAGTTACACTATAATGGGTTACTTTGAATATATATTTTTTTTTGTCTTTGTTGATATTCAAAATTAATAAGAGTGTAGCTTGACCTTATTAAATTTTCTATTACTTATATTTAAAACTTACG
This sequence comes from Eudonia lacustrata, assembly GCA_947562085.1. Classification (NCBI taxonomy): domain Eukaryota; kingdom Metazoa; phylum Arthropoda; class Insecta; order Lepidoptera; family Crambidae; genus Eudonia; species Eudonia lacustrata. The sequence goes on from OX387328.1 coordinate 6,007,044, forward strand.
TTTTTGGGCGTATCTTTGTATTGATATTCTTTAAAAGTAAATGTTACCGGTGTTTGATCTGCTGCACTTCTACAAATCCCATGAAGTGCTAAAATGGCATACCAACTGAAAAGTACCCATAATCTAAACATTTTTAGTGTATGTTAAGTGTCAGGTCCTACCGTATAAGCGTCTCTCGGAAAAATCAATAATATAACCACTTGTTGATGTGTCTAAACTAAATGCGCAATACCTAACTCACAGTTATTGTATCGAAAAAACCTAACTATAGAAATTCAATAGTTTGTAATTAAGTTATTAATAATTCTGACAAACAAAATAACAAATTAGTATATGAAATGCTTTTCTGAGGTAAAAACCCAAATACACAGGAAAACCGTAATTTGTCGTTGCAGGACATCACTAGTTAAAAAATCTTCTGTCTACCTATTTTGGCTTTAAATTTATCCAATTAGATCGTGGTATGCAACGTAACCTTGTTTTCATTGGCTTTTTTCACATTATGGGTACATATCCACCATTCTTATTATTTTCCTAGTTTGACAGACAGACAGACGAAATAACGAGTTTTCTTTTATTTTCTTTCTTCTCTGTTTTTTGCTTTGTTTTGTGATGTGCTTTCTTCTGTCATTGTCATGTCATAATTTGTCAAAGTGATGAGTGAATAGACGATAATCTGGTGAATTCTTACGGATTGTGTAATTTAACATTTTTGAGATTACTTGAAAAAAAATACGTGGACATTGCATTGCGCTTAATAAACAGTGAAGTGGAAAATCTTTTTGTGTAGTGTTTATAGTACATTACTTATCTGCTAATCGAAAGGGATATCTTTCTGAAGTTTCGTCAGGGCCATAACAATATCATCATTTAGGTGAGTATTTCTGTTTGTTTTAGCAAATAGGTTAATGTTTTATTTACAGATAAAAGAAATTATTTTGTTGGATCATTTGAACTTTGCCTCTGTTCGTATTCCGTAGCATAGGTTTTGCAAGACTATGGTCCAAAATGCACATCCGTCTTGTATGGCGCTTTATTAATAGTACTTATACGTTTTATCACTACTAATAATCAATGTTTTGGCAAAAACTTTCGTGAAAAAAGTGTTTCTTTGCACAATCTCTTTAGCACAGTTATTTCTGGACAAGGCTCATAAAAACCTTAATATCAAAGTATAATGAGAGAGAATACTCAGCAGGCCCCATTAAAATAAGAAATTTGGAATCATATTGGTTTCATCATCATACCTAATACATGGTCTTGTTGTTCAACATGATAAATTGCATTAATTGTACATGAAATAGCAATTTTTTTTTATTGTACAAAAATAACAATAAACATAAAAAATGTTTATTAAGTAGGTAATTTACAAGTAGCCTAGTCGTTAATTAAATAAAAATCAATGATTTCCATTAAAATTTTAAGCTTTCAAACACAACAGAGGTACTGTACTGTGTACTTCAATAAAAAAAAAAACTATTCTATTTGCCCTTGTAGCAGTAACCATTTTGAGAAATTATAAAGGATTTTTTTTTACAAAATAGTGTAGGTAATTACTGTATTGCTGTCTGATAAGAGTAAATAAAAGCACTCGCTAAATACAATTGTTATTATTTATCATACTAATATTATATCATTACTATTTATTTATCATCAATTTTCCTTCAAATGATGTTAACACTACGGTACACGCGACTCTATTTGAAACTCCAGTACTTGCGCGCTCTACATACGTAGAACAATTTCATCTACCTGTTTTTCAGTGAAAATTAATAAATAAAAAGAAATAATTTATACTAATAACAATCATACTTTATAAAAATCTACTAGAAACAAAATATAACTTTATTTATTTATTAGGAACCTTTTAACAGACTTCTTAGAAAACTTGACGAAAATCAGTAATTTTATGACATTTATGCTTGAAACACTTTTATTTTTGTTCACTTATTTCTTCGGTTTCATTACAGTCAGGGCTTTGAAAAAACTGATGCTCGAGACAAATCCTTTTGTTGCATGTGTAACATTGTTTCCTGGTGGACTTATTGCGCTCTCCTCCACAAAAGGAACATTTTCCGACACACCCAGTATTTTGAAATGGTACTTGATGTTGATGCGGCTCAGGTGGATAATTCAGGCTCAATAGCATTTTGCCTTTTATTTTCAATGATTTTGGAAGGCTTTCTAGCGCAATCCTGCGATTTATGCATGGAGCCACGAGATGAAAACCAACTTCGTACAAATAATCTTTCCTTGGTTTATTAGTGTGCTCTTTGTAATTATATATTGTATATTCAATTATATATAATATATAAGTAATATTTAATAATAAACACCAAATAAAAATATTAAAATGACTTACCGCACATAAGTAAATTCAGTGAAATATCTCGATAAAAAAGTTACGCGAATACCCGCGCACTCTACTATTGTAGAATTTTAGTTTTGAAACAAAATATATCAATCGTATGATCGCTTTGGTTGCTGTGGGGTCACTAATTGTGTTCATTACTTATTGGAGGAAGTATACAAAGAGTGTCAGTGTTACCTACCCTCAACATACTTAACAAATAAACAAAGATCATGTCTGTTCTATGACGTAGAACGCTGTAATGGAGTGTTAATATTACTAGGACACATTACATTTTTAACCAACTTTAAAAAAGGAGGAGGTTTTATATTATCCCTTTATCTTATGTACATCCAGTGTTTATGGATGGGACAGTCCAGTCTTTCAGCAATAGCGTTCAGGATGCGGCTGCCCCTGTCCTGCCGTTAAGCCTATATCCATCAATTGTAGTGATGATTAAATTTCTACAATAGAGGCCTTTGCTCATCAGTGGGAGAGTATTAATATACATACTATCTTTACTTACTTATTGTCGAAAATAAGTTAAGTAACGGTGTCATGTAAACATCAGTCCCAAGCTACAAACTGTAATACACATAAAATTGTTTCAACTGAACATTGATATTACAGCAATAAAGGTATCAGTTGGCAGCCAACTCCACGCAGCCGCAGCAGACGTCGTGTCGTCGCGACACTACTGGTTTCTATGTATTTCTATGAAATTCATAAATGACGCGATGACACGTCGTCTGCTGCTGCGTTGTGTCGGCTACCAACTGATACCTTAAAAGAAAACAGTAATGCTTACACAATTATTAAGTTTAAGTGATGAATACGGTTACAAACTATCATGTCAAAAACTTATAGGAGATGGACCTTCATTAAAACGTCATAGTTATGAGAGCGTGCTTTAGCTTCTGGAAGCAGTAGTACGCTGTACAGGGAGGGCACAGCAAAAAGATTGGAGTGATTGACTAAGCAAGATAGAAGAACCCCATTTATGCAGTCTATCGAAGGCTTTCAAGTACTCCTCAAGGAGGTGAATGATGCATAGAACATTTCCTTGATCATTAAAATACATTCAAAGGAAATGAAGAGGGAAACCTCCTCTGGCCACTCTAAGATAAGACACAAAGTAAAGTGATCCACAGGAGGCTTCATACAAACGTGTTTGAGCAATGCACACGAAGAAAACCTCTCGCACACACGGGATTTCGCAATAACTGCGCTCGAACTGGGGCTCGACCGCCTAACCGATCGCTTTGACTTCGTGTGTGGTTTATGACGTCAACTTGTCGTTTCGTGCCGCCGATGAAAGCAATATCGAAAGCTATAGCCTTTAGCTTTTGATATTGCTTTCATAAGCGGTGCGAGGTGGCAAGATGACGTCATAAACTATACGCGAATTCAAAGCGATCGGTTAGGCGGTCGGGGGCAGGTCAGAGATGTTCCGAGATACGTGTCCATGAGTGGGTCTATGTGTGCATTGCTCAAGCGCCATGTGTATTAAAGCTTATGTGTCTCCTTATTTTGTTTATTATTAAGACTGAATATTATTCTGTTGCTATCACAATTGTTTATGTTGATTTACGTAATCAAATTAGGTTCAGAGGCCTTCCGCATTTAATTCTACAACACTGAGTGCAATTACAGTGCATATGTACCGACTGCTGTAGAATAAGCACTAGGCAAACATTACCTTGCGTCGGTAACAATAAAGACCATTTGTGATTGTGGAAAGAGTTTCAAGTCTATTCGTTTATTCTTCAATGCATTCTCAACCCTCAATGCATTCAGATACAGTCTAGTCTTGTGTATCAGGTTTTTTAAGGTGTTAAATTCATTCAATACAGTTGAATTTTGAAAGGCAAATCAGCTGTTGATTTGTTTTTTGCAATATGGACTTTGATTTGCTTTGTATTGTGTTGATGGAGTTAAACATTTAATGTCATTTGGTTATTAATAATGAACTAGTGGTCGCCCAGTGGTCGAAATTCGACCGTATTTTTATTAAGGCTGCACGGATTGTATCCTAGAAGCAATGAAAAATTTAAAACAATAGAATGTGAGTTTGGATTAGCATTGATTAGCTGACATCGGCCACACCTCTTCCATTTTTAAAATTTTTGAAAAGAGTGTATTTTATATGCCTGTGTGCGTTATATGGTAGTGTGTGTAATGTTTGTTTTATTGTTTAATATATTTTTTATGCATAATTTAAAAAATATATTAACATTCTGTACTCCTTCTCTATATAGACTATAGGTGTGCGAAATTTCATACTCCTCTGTCCGCGCAATTTTTGTAAAAAGGGGTACAAAGTTTTTGCTTCACATATTAATATAATAGATGGATGGATGAATAAGTATAAATGATGTTAAGTGACGATAAGGCTTAACTAAGGTGGAATCGCACAACCCGGAATCCTCAACCATTGACCAACTGACTATCTTATATCTTACTGTCTGAATCGGAACACAACAATACTATGTATACAAAAAATGTTGATAGGGCGATATGTTTAGAAAAGATTGTGGTAACTAGACAAGCGAACCTATAAAAAGCCATAGCACCAACCAAACCGAGTACATATGAACCACCCTCTGGGGCTGAATACGGGACATCTAGGGTCTAAAAGTTGGCATAGGTTACGGACTTTTCTGAGATCTTATGTTATCTTAGTGGGCCTGCTGAGGTTTCCCTCTGTCAATAAGACTTTCACTCTTCCTGTAAAAATAGATGCCATAAGTTTGGCAACGTCCTTAAGAGCAAAGAGCCTGAAGTCCTCCGGTTTCGGATAAGCTGACCCCAGGAGTCCCATTCTTTTCCTTAGTCCCATTTTATTCTGAGATAAATTTAATAAAAGACTGATCACATCCTGTGGGTAGGGATTCGGCATCACGTAGCGTGTTTTACCCACCCTCGTGACATTCAACCCGAGGCTGGGTCCTAACCTTTAGAGGCGCCGCCGGCCGACGACGACTTGTTCAGCAACCGAACCCCTTGGAGTTTAGTAAAAATGTAGTAGGTATAATAATAAGAAATGTAAAAGTAAGAAAAAAGAAAAATGTATTAGATATAAGAGAAATATTGTAAAAGAAAAGAAAAGAAAAAATGATAAAAGAAAATATACCAAATGAGTAGAGCTCTTATAGCTCAAGTTTAATAACCCCAAAAACGAAAAAGAAATACAAAAAAGAAATAAAAACGTCCTGCAAAAACAGCGGGGAGTAGCTGCAAAAAAAAAAAAACCCTTGGAGAATCTAGTAGGGTAAAGGGACACTTGTGCGATGCTATTCCCTCTAGAAACCTCTAATGGTTTTCGATCACACGGTTTGAGGAACCCTATCAGTTTCTCGCCGCCCCAAAACAGAGAGATTGAAAAGGTGTTATACGAGCTACACTTCGTCGACATGGGGAAGGAAAATGTTTCTGTAAAGTGCATGTGCACCGAATCTACCGGGCTGCCTGTTTCGCCATAACATCAATGTTTGTAGCATTGTTTCATTTACATCAGGTGAGATCGAGGCACTGTGCTTACCCGTAAATTATAAATATATATATATATAAGTGCAAGTTTTATTTGGCAAAACCCGCATTTGTATGGCGTTGAAGCAGCTCTTCCTAGTAACAAGCGAGGAGAGTTAAAACTTTGCCATATAAAATTCTCGTTTTTGTTAACGAGAACGAATGGCGATTGCAACTCACACACTAGGCAACCGGATCTCGGTACTGCACTGCAACCATGTAGGTTCTGAAGTGTGAGGATGAACCGATCCGATTCGAACACATTTCAGAATCTAGTAGGGAACATGCATGCATGCACTAGTGGGTGATGCCATCCCCTCTTTAAACCAAATGGCCGCCCAGATACCTGCTTATTTTTGTACCTGCTTATTCTTTAGTTTTACCTTATCTTTGTTTTTGTGGTCTTGTAAAGGTCATTTAGTACAGGAAAATACTTAAAGGTAAACCAAACATGTATACATAGTACCTATATAATCTGTTTACACATTAATCATGTTTTGAATAATGATGACTCACAATAAGTTAGTTTTTTTTTTCTACCCTACAAATTTCCTAGATATAATTGGCAAAACAACGTTTGCCGGGTCAGCTAGTATACTATATATGAAATTCTTGTGTCACATGTTAGTTGCCGTACCCCTCCGAAACGGCTCGATCGATTTTTATGAAATTTTATATTCATATTCGGTAGGTCTGACAATAGGTCGTAAATCTATTTGTATACCCCTTAAGCTTAGCCCTTAAGAGCGTTTAAAACGCCGCACACTAGTGCCGCCAATGAAAAAAAAAACATATCTAGTAATTAGAGATAGAAAATCAAATTAAGCTCAACAAACTATTTGAATGAAGTAATTAAGCATTTTTACGTCACATAATAGACATCTGACATGATAACATGTCAGATGCCTTGAGGCATGAACCATAAGGTTTAGTTAAATAATACGTTACAGCTAAAAACGGCCTCTTTTAAATATAACGCCGTATTTAACTAAACCATAACATGTCAAATGTTCTTTAGGTGACGTAAAAATGCTAAATTACTTCATTCAAATAGTTTGTTGAGCATAATTTGATTTTCTATCTCTAATTACGTACTAGATATGTTTTTTTTTCATTGGCGGCCCTAGTGTGCGGCGTAAACGCTCTTAAGTGATATGGGTGGTCCACCCAAATTTTTTTTTTTTATTTGGATTTTTTTTTCCATTACAAAATGATTTGTTTGTTTTGTCACGGAAACTGTCAAAGCGGCACCCTGGTCCGCCGGGTCAAGGTGCCAAGTGCGAGTTTCATTCGCCATTCGATCATGTTAACGAAAACGAGAATTTGTATGGCAAAATGTTAACTCTTCTCGTATGCCGCCAGGAGGCGCTGCTTCAATGCCACACTAATTTTGGTTTTCGTTATAGTAATGAATGAATACGGATAGTAAACAAAGCTCACACTAGGCACTCTGCTAGTTGGTAGATACTTGGACGCCCAATGTAACCACAGTGCCATAGAACAATTGAATTTCTATTGTGTCTGGTTTAACCTTTTTACCGCCAACAACTTCTATAGAAGTTCGAGATTTTCGTGCCGTCCACGCCAGCAATTCTATAGAAGTTCTTCTTTGTACCTACTTTATTAAAATACATTTATACGTTGGCGTACAGCGGGACATCGCGTGCAGGATAGTTGGGCGGTGAAAAGGCTAATAACAACTAAGTAGATATATATGTATAATTCACATAATCTATTGAAATCATGTGGATTAGTTGATAGCAAAATGAAAGTATGACTACCTTTATTGAATAAAAGAATTTATTTTATCTATGAAACAACAACAATGTGACAATTACAGAGCTGTATAATAAACAATGACCGTGGGATTGGCGTAAGTGCTATGCACTAAGCACACCTAAGCCGCAAGATATGGAGAACGAGAATGTAAACTCAATACATAGGTACATACGGTCGGCGCTCGGGCAACGCTCCCATAGACCCTTTCACGGATACGGATTTTGGAACAGCTTGGGACCAAGGATTTGAATACCATATTATTTTCTAAAGTTTACGCGAACACTACACATTGAAATGAAACAATTTTTACGGATCCACTACAAGCAAGCTACTAGCATACAAGCATACCAACTAATTATGAGACGACCAACAACTCAGTCTCCCTGTGACCACGAACCCTGCAAAGGGTTCCAAACGTCAGGATATAAACATTAAATAAGAGATGTGTAAAATAAACGCGAGTAGATCCGTAAAAGTGGTTTCATTTAGAAATGAAACAACTTTTACGGATCTACTACAAGCAAGTACGTTGTTCGAAAGCATTTTGTCTAAACTAAAGCATACCTTCTGCACTTCTGCATTTTATTTTGTGGCTAAGCAATCACTATCTATAGTATCACAACAACAGCTGTGTCAGTAGTGCATCCAGTGCGACTGTACTAGCTCGTGCATGCATTTACCTTGACAGGGTAAACACTGGATGCTTTACTAATAATAATAACAATTTAATTACTTAAGCGGCGATATCTTTTATTGGCACATATACAAATACGTAAAACCGATCGTTATGGAGATCCTTGGGGGAGGCCTTTGTCCAGCAGCGGACGTTTTTTGGCTAAGATGATGATGATGATTATACAAATAAGTACTTATACACTAACTTACTTACTTAAACATACATATCTTATACTTACTTACTAAGTTGGCTCAGCGACGACAACATAAAGTTTGTAGAGAGTTTTCTAATTGCCTGCCTCAAGCGGCATTTTCAGCGTCACCGGACTTAAATAACCCAAAGTGAATTTTATACAACATTTGTTTACTTAAAACTTCTATTTTAACCGCCTCTGTGGTCTAGAGGTTAAGACTGACGGTCTCCGTCTGATCTAGAGATCCCGGATCTCATTCCTACTATGTTCCTTAAGCAGTGCAGTAAATCTTAAGTGCACCTATAATTGTCACATCATAAATCTGATCGTTACAACATCCACCTATCCATCTCAGTGGAAAACTACAAAAGTTATTCCGATCCCAAAATCTAGTAACACCTCGGTCGAGGAGTATCGTCCTATAGCAATACTCTCGGCACTCGCTAAAGTGTTTGAGTCACTTTTGCATAAAACCATATACAGCCAAGTCCAACCCTTCCTTTAAGAAGAACAGCACGGCTTTAGGGCACACAAGTCAGTAAATTCTAACTTGCTTACACTAGTCAAATATATTACAACCAGGCTCGATCAAGGAAAGCAAGTCGATGTACTGTATTTTGATTTTAAAAAGGCATTTGACCGAGTTGATAATACTATCCTTCTGGCTAAGCTCGATTCCCTGGGATTTACTTCACAATTACTACGGCTATTAAAAAAATATCTCTCTGATCGGCGTCAATATGTTAGGTACGGCTGTTATGTCTCAGAGCCTTATGCTACCCCCTGAGGTGTCAATCAAGGTTCGATATTGGGTCCTTTGCTTTCCTTCTCTTCGTCAATGACGTTGTGAAGGTCATCAAACATGCGAAATGTCTCTTTATGCTGATGATCTCAAAATTTATATGGAGGTTACAAGTGAAGATGATTGTAGCCTTATTCAGTGGGACATAGATGCGTTGCATAACTGGAGTAGCCACAATAGGATGGAATTAAATCTCTCGAAGTGCTTTGTAATGTCTTTCGGTAGGCGGCATTCACCAATTACTTATAATTACAACTTGAATGGCAACGATATTACTCGCACCAGCACAGTGATAAAGGATCTCGGTGTCACTTTTAAGCCTAGCTTAACCTTCAGCCATCACATCCAGACTTCGCCCGCTTGAGAACACGCGCATCCCATGATAGACTCCTATTGCAGCGCAACCTACCGGCTCCATTTGTGTTTTCAAACCATCCAGGAACCCATTGAAATATATACACAAAATTTCATCTAAATCGGTCAACGGCTGTTTAGGTGGAGTTTAATTACAAACACACGCACAGAAAATTTATATAATATAACTAGCTGACCCGGCGGACTTCGTACCGCTTTGACAGTTTCCATGACAACAAAACAAACAAATAATTTTGTATTGGAAAATTAAATTGTCGTTTTTAGTATTTTCCGTTACTTATTATTTATGTTTCTCATCGTTTTTAAACCTTTCCTGTACTTCCACAAATATTTCAAAATCAAAATTAGCCAAACCGGTCCAGCCATTCTCGAGTTTTAGCGAGACAAACGAACAGCATTTAATTTTTATATATATAGATAAAGTGTATCATCAGCATGTACGGTAGGCGGATACTCGGGGTTTTCCACATAGCTACATAGATACGGTGCACCGAAAGACCCGAAGTCCGGGTCTTGTCGCGGACATTCTCCGGTGGCCTTTGCACCGCCCGGGCTGAATGCACAGCACGTGTTTATTTCATTACTGCCGGTCCACTGAGCACTTACACAAAATAAGGGGGATCTAGAAGGTAAGCTTGGTATATACCGCGCCTGAGCATCTCATACATAGACAATAGACCCCTTGCACGGACACGGATATCTTTTTTTAATTTTTTTATGTCTTATTATAAAACAGCTCTTGACCTCGATCTCGCCTGATGGTGAGCTTAGATGAGGTCTACGGTGGAGCGAGCTGCCCCAGAAGATGCCTATTAACTCTCGCCTTGAAGGCATTCAAGTTATAAGTTTTTGGGAACACAGACGATGGCAGAGAATTCCACTCCTTGCCAGTGCGCAGTAGAAATTATGACTTGAAGCGCTTAGTGCGACATAGTGGAACTTCTACTAGGTGGGGATGATATCCCGCAGTACGTCTGGAGGTTCGGTGGTAAAAGGGCGATGGTGGTATGAGCTCGAAAAGCTCCCCGGAAAACTCTCCGTAGTAAAGTCGGTAAAAGACACACAGGCAGGCCACACGACGCCGGTGTGCAAGGCTGGTAAGCTTGGCCTCGACAAGCGCGTCATCACCGATCAGCCTTATAGTTCTGCGTTCCACCGAGTCGAGTGCGGCCAACTGGTATTTAGCAGATCCGTCCCAAAGGTGACTGCAGTATTCCATGACTTTAGCCTTGTACAGGCTAAGGATCTATCTCTATATATCGAAACAGTCTGAGCTCAGCTTTTTTTTTGGAGAGAGATTTCTGATTTCCTCAGACGGCATTTTCAGCTTCACCGGGCTTGTTTGGGGGCGGCGAGAAACTTAAAGGGTTCCTCAAGCCGTGTGAAACGAATCACCTTTGGGTGTTTTCTAGAGGAAACGGCATCACGCACTAGTGCGTGTCCCCGTGCCCTACTAGATTCTCCGAAGGGGCGGAACAACCCGAGGGCGCCTCTAAAGGTGGAGGAGAGAAGCGCTCAGGTACATGTCTGTACCTGGTATAGAGCGCGTGTGAACCGGCTCGTCGCACCCTTGTTCTACGAGTACGGTGTCTTGTGCCTAAACTAGTATGCATGTTTAGAGTATTCTGTAAATGTGTAGTGGCATTTAGAGGATCGGGTGGGGGCTGAGCGCTGCTGTTGCGGGATTCCGTGTCCGTGAGAGGTTGTCTTTGTGTTTTTTTTTTTTTTTTTACTTATTTCGGCAAATGACTCCATCCCACCTGATGTTAAGTGGAAATGAAGTCCAGACGCGAAGACAACTGATGCAGCGTGGAAACAAACGTAGCATCAGTCAACTTCACTCTGCCGGCCCACAAGTTGCTTCTTCACGCCTCTCTTGAAGGACCCCATTGCCTTTTGTGGTGTGCGTTGCTTGAACGCGTTTTTATGAAGCTTATCCTCTGCTAGAGTTGCCAACCATACTTTAAAATAACGTATCCTACGTTACTTTCCATCCCCATACATTATTCTTTTTAATAAAAATAAAGTATAGAAAATACTTTGTTTCCGACTAATGCGTGCGTTTGAACGGAATCAGACTCAGGTGAAGTGAAACGAAACGCAACGCTAATTTCTGGACGCTCTATAAAACAATAAAAAAACATTAGATAGTGCCAGGAGTAGGTACAAAGAAATATGTTTTTAATTTAAACATTTTAATAAATAAATTTGGAGACTACTTAATTTTTTCTTCAAATCCTTTTTTTTATACTAGTTAGTGATAGATTCACTTTAATTTCCTGAAAAGTAGTTGGCAACCCTACCCTCTGCAGTCTCCTTTTTGTGGGGCTTGTGTCGATTGGCTGCGACATTTGAACCGGGGCGCGTTCATGGGACAATGAATCATTCATTATAATAATATACTCGTAGCATATATGTATAACAACAACAAGTATGTACCTACGTAATACTAGTCGTGTGATGTAAACAGTTAAATTGAAACGATGTAAAAGCCTCGTGACGGTTATTCATCAGAAAGGTGCGGTTGGTGTATGAGCCGTTGTTCTTATCCACCTATAGGGAAGGCTCGTGCGCCAGCAGTGGGGACACACAACGAGCTGTTAATGACTATATACAGGGTGACTTTTATATCACCGTCCAAACCTTCCGAGATGACTCCCGTGATATAAATGAACAACTCTTACTATTGGACCAACTCCCTAACTCGAAAATAAAATGCAGCTGTTCCATACATTTTGGTCGCCCGATCCGATCCGAACCCTTCGGAGAATCTAGTAGGGCACGGGCCCGGTGACGCTGAAAATGCAGTTTGAGGCAATCGGCAATCTCTCTCAAAAAAAAAAAACATTTTGGTCGAATGAATATTTATGTTTTGTAAGGAACAGCTGAATTTTATTTTCGAGTTAGGGAGTTGGTCTAATAGTAAGAGTTGTTCGTTTGAATCACGGGAGTCATCTCAGAAAGTTTGGACGGTGATAAAAAAGTGACCCTGTATACAGACGTACAACCCGGGTGTAATAAACAACACCTCTAAAAGTAATAGATGTACCTTAATGTGATACTTTTAAAGTTTCATTTACAACCACACACAAACGCCTGGTCGATTTAAATGGGTATAGGAAAAGGGGGAAACGAGGAAAGCTGTATCAGTTGAAGAGTCAGTCTAGATACAATTTGTAATATTGATGATTTTATATGACAGCTTGGTATCTAGCCAGTATCTACCGTGCGCGTCGAAATTATCTTATCAACTGATTTTTTTTCCATAAAACATGCGGTTTGCTTATTTAAATACGAAGAGAGATAAAACGTGGAAAACTTTCGGTCAAATAATAACATTTTGTTAGTGCAATTTTTTTTTTTACTAAATTAGAAACTTATTGTTATTTTAACAAAACACAGGCAGATGTACCAGACGCCTCATCAACCTATTCAAAGCTGTAAAATATCTTCAATGTATTTTCAATCATATGCCTTATGCATGAAGTTCAAAGTCTATTGAGGCAATTTGACAGTTAGTGGTGGATGTGCAGTCGTGTTTACTACAACAAAGTCTTAATTTGGACGATATCTAAAAGGAACTAACTAACTATTTACTTACCTACGTGATTTTTATTACTTCCTTGTTTTTTTACCCAAAAAGTAAAACGGGAACTGTACGAGCGAGCTCCTACAGCTCACATTTCACTGGCGCGTGTTACATTAATAAATAAATAAATAAATAAATAAACTTTCATACACTCACACCAATTATCTAGCCCAAGAGAAGCTTCGTTATGAAACTCGTTAAATGGTTACAAGACAACGGATAAACATACTTAAAATACTTTAATACATACTTATTATACATAGAAAACACCCAGACCCGAGACAATTTAGAAAAACAATAATTTACAAATTGACCCGACCGGGGGTCGAACCCGGGACCTCAAAGATGGCGACTCCATGAAAACCGGTGTACAAACCACTCGACCAAGAAGGTCGTCACATTAAACATATTATGTATTGTAACAATTTTTTAGTGCTAATGGTAACTCTCGAAGGACCAAATGTACGGGCCCCAACCCGTACGTAGTTGATTGTATGCTGTTGGTGTGATTTGGTAAGTTTGACGGAGTGCCGTCTGTAAGGTAATGTCGTGGTCTGGTAAAACACTTACGCTCACCATCAATCCAATGTCTTTATTAGCACTAAAAATTGTTACAATACATAATATGTTTAATGTAACACGCGCCAGTGAAATGTGAGCTGTAGGAGCTCGCTCGTACAGGAACCCTATTAGTAAGACTCCGCTGTCCGTCCGTCCGTCCGTCCACTCCGTCTGTCTGTCCGCCTGTAAAATACAGCCTGGTATATCTCATGAACCGTGATAGTTAGACAGTTAAAATTTTCACAGATGATGTATTTCTGTTGCCGCTATAACAACAAATACTAAAAAACAGAATAAAATAAATATTTAAGGGGGCTCCCATACAACAGACATGATCTTTTTGCCGTTTTTATAGATAATGGTCCGGAACCATTCGTGCGCGAGTCCGACTCGCGCTTGGCCGGTTTTTTTTATGTAGATTGTTATTTGTCGAGTCTGTTATTAAATTGATTTTAGTTTGTTTTTAAGTTGGGACGATATCTAAAAGGAATGAATGTTATTTCGGTAATACAGTACTTGGCTATGTGCCAGCGCGTGATGATGGCTGATGCGCAGGTGGCATGCGCGAGCATGACACTTTTTGAATGACATTGTTATGTTACATAATACCTCTATCTGTTTTCGTCAAATGCAAGGTACTTTTAACACGTGTCTTTATTGCAAGGTTTGATAACGTTACCAATTCACACTACAAATATCGTTTAGTAACGTTATCTATACAGGTTGTAGATTTGCATTCCCGCCATAATTTTACAGCTGATCGTAATTGGTACACTTAATGACTAAAAAATACTTTTAACACGGAGAAAGTAATAAGGAACCGATTGATTAATAAAATGATCTCAGTGTAAATTAGAATAGCGACCGTCGACTGACGAGAATAGGGGTGCAGACCGTAGTAGGTACATAAGAGCGCAGCGGGCGGACATTAAGTCGATGAACTTACGTAAACTTGTAGGTACTATTATGTATTCTGTGGTGAAGTGGCTTACTCTTATGCATAAGTATACTTTGTTGCAATAAACTATTATTAGGTACTTACTGATCATGTTTAAGATACTCGCAGGTACTGCTCAAAGTGGGCACCTTCACGTTCTATGCACAAATGAGCACGGCGCCTTAAGTTTCTAGGTAATTTTTGCAGCACACTACGATTTGACCTTACACTCTCAAAAGCCATTAAAATATTTTGTTTTAACTGCACAACACTCGTGATTTCGTCTTTATAAACCATTCTTTTTATGTCTCCCCACAAATAAAAGTCACACGGAGTCAAGTCTGGCGACCTCGGAGGCCAGGGCACTGGCCCACCTCGACCAATCCACTGGGTTCCGAACACTTCGTCCAAATAATCGCGCCCTTGTCGTCCATAATGCGGAGGCGCCCCGTCCTGGTGGTAAAAGAGATTCCGGTGAAGAGCTAGTGGCACGTCGTCAAGCATTACGTCAACTACGTGCTGCAAAAGTTGCAAATACGAGTTGCTGTTGAGATAACCCTCGATGAAATAGGGCCCGAGTAAATGTCCACCAACAATGCCAGCCCACACATTGATGCTAAACCTATGCTGGAACGAATCTTTTTTGGTCTTATGCGGGTTCTGTTCGCGGTGAGCCCACCAATGTTCATTGTGGACGTTGTAAACACCGATACGCGTAAACATACACTCGTCCGTCCATAGAATGCTGGCTTCTCGGTGTTCTAGTACCCAGTGACAAAAAGTAACCCGGGCGGCATGATCTTGCTCGTTCAATTCTTGAACTCTTCTGAAGTGGAACGGGTGCTGTTTCTCCGACTTAAGAAGCCGCCAGACTGTTGTGTGGTGGACATTGAAGTGGCGGCCAGCATCACGAGTACTGGCACGTGGTTCCCTCTCGAAGTATTCGAGTATTTGCTCTTGCAAATCGACTGAGAGGCCCACACTGCCGCGACCCTGCGCATGTCGAGGAACGTTGAACTGGCCATGATCCCTCAGTCGTTGCGTGGCAGCAAGCATTACCTCGCGCGATGGAGTTGGTCTGTTTGGAAACATTTCCACAAACATGACCACGGCTCGCCGTAGACTGTTCCCACTAATTGCGTATAATCGCACCATCTCCACAAGTTCTACGTTAGAATATTTTTCCGTCATTTTACTTTTTTTACACACACAAACAACACACCTAAGAACACGTTTCGCTCCAAATTCGCTAGGGCTAAGAAATGTGTCACTCGTTCGGGGTTGCGCGGCACACTGGCTTTGATGCGTGCGGCGTGCGCCCGCCGCCCGCCGGCCGCCGGCGCTCGCCGCGCCGACAAAGCTGCGGGCGCGCCGCGAAGCTCGAGCTTGTTGCTACCTACGCGTGGTCAGGTGAGCGGGCGTACGCGAACGAGCGTTTATTTTTTAGTGCTACGCAGACGTGCGATTCGTATTTACAGATTTTGAAAATATGATTATTATTTTTTCATATTTTTTTTATAATTTATTTGTAATAAGTATAAGCAATACGACTGCTGCTATGAATATGGCGTGAATGCAAATCAACAAGTTGTATATTAATACGTGAAGCAAAAACTTTGTACTTACCCCTTTTTTACGAAAGTTGCGCGGACGGAGGAGTATGAAATTTCGCACACTTATAGTTTGTTATCCGAATGTTAATATTTTTTTTTAAATTATGCATAAAAATACATTAAATCAAAAAAAAAAATAACATTACACACACTACCATGTATTTGACACACACACATACACACACGCATATATACCAGAGTGAACGAGAGTGCGGCAACAGTGCCGTGATCTTGAATTGACGTACGAGCTGTAGCTACCGGCTAGGGTTGAGCCACACATAGTTAATTAATTATTGTGTGAATTTAGGTGTCTTTTATATTATAAATGAAACACAATTTAGGTGTACAATAATAAAAAATTTTTCTTACCTTGTTATATCTGTCGGCAAAGTAAAAAAGTTCAAACTGGGATTATGCTTGTTTTTGTTGAGACATCCCCATACACAACAGGTTTTATTTCCAGGCATTTTCGATAGGCACCCACCTATAAATGCAACAAAACTCGCAATCGCGACACCCAAACCAAAAAAAATACGTGTATACTGATCGGCAGCGCTCAGTGACATACTTGTTATTCTCCGTTACTACAGCAACATACGCTGCCCGATCCGCGTTTGCGATGACAGCCGCGTCATCGGGTACTCCTTTCCCATGCTTTTTTCCGTGTGCTAATGTAGGTGAACTACGAGCATGTGTGCGTGCGTTTCGGAGCGCTTGTGTGAAGTTGCCGCACTCGCGTTCACTCTGTATATACTCTTCAAAAATTTTAAAAATGGAAGAGGAGTGGCCGAAATCTGTCAATGCCAATCCAAACTCACATTCCACCTTTTTAAATTTTTCATTGCTTAAGATACAATCCGTGCAGCCTTAATAAAATTACGTTCGAATTTCGACCCCTGGGCGACCACTAGTTTATATAAAACCGCCATCCGTCTGCCATCTACTTAACTGCCTCCGTGGTCTAGTGGTTAAGACCACTGGTTTAGACCCAGAGGTCCCGGAATCGATTCCCAGCGTGGGGTACATGTTTGTGTACTCGGTTTGATTGGTGGTAAGGCTTTTTTATCCGCCTGGCTAGCTACTACCATCTCTAAATATGTCGCCATAACATCAATGTTTGTAGCATTGTTGTGTTCTGGCAGCTAGAGATATAGATAGCCAGTGCCTCAGTAGGTGAGGATTCCGGGTGAAGTGCGATTTCACCTATAACAGGTGAGATGAAGGCCAGCAAGGTTAAAAAAAAGAAATAGGTAGCGGTAATGCAGCTAACGTTACGTTATTTTTTCGTTACCTAATGCGCTTTAGCCAATCCACTTACAAAAGTTAGTTAATTTACCGTTAAAAATGCCACCCTGGTAACGATATATTTGCTATTAACGTTATCTTAGTATGATAGAGGTAACGTTACTTCATTTTTAACGTTATTCAATGCCCTGCGTTACTGTTTAAGCTATGATGGTGCGTATGAGCAAACGAGTCCTAGCATTATAGGTCGACGACCAGCCGATCAACCGGTCTGCAGGCTGCGCACGCGCACCGGCTCAGCGCAGACCGCTTGCCGTCAGAAAGCTCTCTTGCATGTTTCATTAAACACATTTGATATGCAGTTTCATTGTCATACAAAATTATATCTACCAGTGATCGCCCAGTGGTCGAAATTCGAACGTAATTTACAGAATGTATAATAATTTTATCTTTTGGGATTTCTTCATACAGTCTTGAATTATACCAAATCTCACACTCCTGTGCGCGCAATGTGCTTAATAAGACACAGTGAAGCGAAAACTTCACGTATTAACAATATTAACACAAAAACACAAATGTTGAAAAAATTTCCACGAGCAGGGTTTGAACCTGCACCCTTCTCGTGGAAATTTTTTCAATATTTGTGTTTTTGTAATTTGTTCGCAACAAAATTTGCGTTAAAAATTATATAAACATTTAATATTAACACAATTTAAAGCAGATAAATATAAACGAGTATGAGAGTTTTTGAATTCATTTAAATACAGTCTTATTAAACTTTAAAATTTACGGTATGGTTTGTAAGAACTTTCCCTATCTCTTTTAGTTTGGTAGTTCCGTACTGACCCATTTTGATGTGTTCTGCTCATAAGTAGTAGCCCATAGACTGTCCAAAGCTGGTGAATGCTTTAATCATTGTTATCAAGTCATCGCTATATACAATTGGAGGGTAATTGAGTTTTATGTAATTTTTATAAATTTTCTACGAGCGGCTTACGAACCGTCTCACATAAGACAAGTCCCCAAGTGCCATTTATTTAGCTATCGTGGCTACATCCAATACGTTTTCCTCGTCTTAACATTTCTTGGTTTTAGTTATTATTATATCATATATTATATTAGTAAATCATTTTTTATTATTTTGATTGTCATATTCTTGTGTGGTCTGGTAAGTTATGGTAATTTCCTTTATTCAGATTCAGAATCAGAAGATGTCTTATATGACTTATTCAAAGCTGTATTAAGCACAGTATAAACGACTTTGCTCTGAACGGGTTAAGAACTTCGAATCGATCCCAGGTATTTCTGAGCCACTTACGCCCGTTCCCTATATTCTATCTGTCTGTTGTTTTGCTTACTGGAGTTAGAAATTTGACATAATTTGTATGGAGCTTATGTCAAATTTGTATCTATAGTAGGCAAAACAACAGATAGATAGGTTATTGGGAACGGGCGTTAGAGACCGGCAGGCTTATTAGCTTACTAGCGAGCGGCCGCTCGTGGTTTCACCCGCGTGGTTCCCGTTCCCGTGAGAATATCGCGATAAAAAGTATCCTATGTTTTAATCCAGGTTATAAACTATCTGTATGCTAAATTTTATCCAAATCCATCCATCCGTTGCAGCGTAAAGAAGCAACAAATATACACACATATATACACACAAACTTTCGCATTTATAATATTAGTATGATTACCGATCTTTAAGTGACAGTCGCAATCCCGACAATTTACAACCTATCGCTACCAAAATACATAATCGTATTATGGAACGTAGAACGCTACGGTAGCGCCGCGAGCGAGCGATAGACGAACTAAAAGTGCATGACGGCGCTATAAATTAAACCGACCGATTGTAGCAACCGTAACTAGTCGCGTTGCCATTATGCAATTGGCAACTGGTTGCTTTTTTTCGGTAACAAACCTGCGGTGCGATGGATTTTTGTTTTTTACTATTCTTCTTCGCTTCGCTTGTGATTCGGAAGGCACGTTAAGCCGTTGGTCTCGGTTGTTGTCGTAAGATGGCAGTCGTTTAAAACCCACCAACCCGCATTGGGCCAGCGTTGTGTGTTATGGCCCAATATCGTGGGAGGCTGTGCCCAGCAGTGGGACGTTTATAGGCTGATGATGATGATGATGATGACTATTCTTTGTATTACGTTTGATGGCGCTGCAAGCGTATAGGTGCAGTGATGTCACTTATCTTCTCTGGTTTCCACGGAAGTTCAGCATCGGGGTGCCAGCTAGGTATCCCAACATTATGCTGATTAGGTGCTTTTTCTGTTCCACTAGCTTGAAGTCGGCATGTGATCGAAACAACTACAGACTTTAGACAAACGCTGCTGGTATCCGTAAGATGGATTTATCCTTGTTTTAAAAAAGTAGGTTGGTAGTTACTTATCAACGGCCCCAATAGGATAAAACTTTTATTTGTCGTTTTATTTTTGTGACTTGAGCTGATAACCTCAGCGTGTTCATTGCGATAATGACTGCTAATGATCGCCAATGTTTGGATTCAACGCACCGTTTAGTGCTAGTTGTGGTACTTATTTATTAATTATTAATACGGATTGTTGTTTGCGGAGAAATCGGCAAGGTCAGTTGTGTAGCTGTCGGTGCATTCGGTTAAATTGGTTATTGCCTGTTTTAGCAGTACGCAAGACAACATGCAGGGTGGAGGCAGTTTGTTTGATAGTATTTTGGACTCCACGTAGTGTAGAATGTTTGGTCTACCTTCGCTTTTGGACTTTACTTTCCACTCGAAGTGGGTAAGGTTGAGTCATACTCGTTACGAATTTGGTTTATTTATCCAATTTCGTTGCAAAGCTAGGAAAAGGCATCCCCCATGCCCTTCCATGTTTCTAGATTCCTACACACACGACTTTTTATTTTTTCGTTTCACTTCTGGGCAAAGGTGTCCCCAAACCCTTTCATGTTTCTCGACAACTTGAAACTTCTGTAAAGACATCAAGATGATATTTCCCACTTCACGGCATCCTACCAGTGTGACCTGCCCGTCTCTTTTGAACCCTGCTGTTTTGCTACTTGCATCATCATTAGTTGGTTGTGTCCTCTTCTACTGTGTGTGGATCATATCTGAACCTTCGTTAATGAGTGTTAAGCCCCATTACCCCAGAATCCTCGCTACGTTTATTAGAGTAAATAGGAGTTATGTGCCTAACCTGGTTCAAATGTTATTAGGGTTCCGAATCGGAATACCGTATATTTAGCGTTTCTCGCTAACGATGAAGAGATCCCTGTTGTTACTGCATCAATTGTCTAAGTAGGTATTAAATAAATTAATAAATAGGTTTAAAGTTCACTTAAAATACAAACTTAAATATTTATTTATTTATTTATTTATCAAAAAACTTACACTATCTTTACAAGCAAAACTTAAACCTAATACGATAATGTAACTACTATATACATTTAACAACCTATTATATAACCTATTTACTTATAATTTAACTTAATGTTAATATATTACTACTAGCACTTTACCCGCGTCTTCGTCTGCGTGGGTTTGAGACTAAGACCCGCTAAGAATCTAGCATTCTATCAGTGATCAGTAGACTGGTACTATTATTTATTCTGTGCCAGTAGTTCCAGAGATAACCGTCCACAAACAAACAAACAAACAAAGTCATAAATTTTACCTTTTTATTAATAGTAAGTATAGATTACATGCTAAAACTTATGCTAAATCTGAGCAGTAGTAAGCTGTTTGTTACAAAATTATTTAAATATTCTACCTGTTTTAGAACTACATTTAAAAAAAATCTTGATTATAGGTAATTGTTTTAAATGTTGTTTGAGATTTTTCTGAAAAATATTATAAATATTGTTATTATTGTGTTGATATTGTAGTTGTACAACTAAAACAAAGGTTCATTTCAATCGGATAATAGGATACGGGACACAAAAACAAAATATTTTTTTTTATAAATATTAGTTACTTTCATAAAGACGCATTTTAGTATAATGTAAAAAAAGGATTTTGAATTAAATAAGGTTTTTACAAAATATTGCAAAGAATAGTGCTTGCGCTTGATTATCACTTAAAATAACCATTTAAATTGAGTTTAATCTTTAATTCGTACAGTGACTTCACTTATTCAACGATTGATAAATAGTCGTTGTGTCGGTGTCGTTAGAATTTAATGACGTTATAATCTTTAATGAGGGGAATCTATCATGTCCGAAATGTCTTTACCGAATAATATGTTATAATTATTTTAATGCTATAGATTTGGGGTTGCGTAACCGGATCCGGTTCGTAAAATGTTCAATTCCGGTACCCATAGAATCGGGTATGGTACTTTTATATTTTTGATGTTTCTTGTCGGTCGTGAAATTCGTGTTTTATCGAATTAACTTTATTTATAGTACAATTTAAAATCTCTTAATACTACAATGTATCAAAATCTGATACTTATACCTACAAAAAAATGTAACGTTGTCGTTGCAATTTTAATCTACGTTATATTTTTATGCTATGCATTTTATAGCCTCCTTGGTAGTTTTAAAAACTATCTGCCAAATTTATATGCACGGTTCTAAAAAAAGAATACTTTTGAATGTCATGTCGTTGTAATGGAATTGTTATTTCGGTTTTCATATGATCAGTCTTTCTAAATTCTTTCGTATAACAACATTATTTTTATATAGTATCATCGATTGTGCAGTTATTATTTAAAATTAAAAACCTGTGTCTATAGACAGGTAATTTGAATCCAATAAGAAATATTTGTAAGTAACGTTTTGGCTTCGACTTTTTAAATATTGATTCATCTGCGAGACCAATCATTCATCTAAGATTGATTTAATGTTTTTCTCCTTTTAGGTTTTTCTGCTTAGATTTTAATTTTACCTGAATAAATTTTATTTGTGGGTCTTCTGAGTTTTACTGGTTATTAGGCCATTTAAGGGGGAACCCGCTATACACTACTTTAAAGTTTATACTGAAACCCCCTACCAACCTTCCGGTTACAAAGTAGGTGTCAGAATAACCTTGCGCAAGCACAAGGGACCATTTACGTCAGGTCATAACGCCAGATCAGAACACGCCGGTACGCATCCTTCATCCAGTACTTTTAAGACTAGTATCTCAAGCTAGTTGCCCCGTGGACACGTATAGTGCACTACCTAATATCCAGTTAGGTCACCGGAGCTGTAAGCATTTAAGGGGGAAGTTGGTTAAACCCAATTCTAGAGTGTATTTGTGTTTTAAAATCTATACTAATATTATAAAGCTGAAGAGTTTGTTTGTTTGTTTGTTTGTTTGAACGCGCTAATCTCAGGAACTACTGGTTCGAATTGAATAATTCTTTTTGTGTTGGATAGTCCATTTATCGAGGAAGGCTTTAGGCTATATAACATCACGCTGCGACCAATAGGAGCGAAGCATCAGTGAAAAATGTTGCAAAAACGGGAAAAGAGCCTAAAAAATTAAAAATGCTGCCGAAAGTCACTATTCCACGCGGACGAAGTCGCGAGCACAGCTAGTAGTTGATAAATAAGTATTTAAAATATTGCTAGTTCATGTCCGGCCGGACACACTGTATAATTTTCTTCTTTTTAGTTGGTCACTCTTGACAGAGTGGTCGTAGTCAATGAAGGGTCGCCCTTAGTGCTCGCAGCAGTTGCTGCCCTTGCAAGCCTTCTCCACCGGTCTCTGTTGGCGAACGCACTCCGTCATAAGAGTCCCAGTGACGGACTTTATAGTGTCAGTCCATCTCGTTGGCGATCGGCCGCGGGATCTTTTGCCCTCGACTCTGCCCTGAATTACAAGCCGCTCCATTGAGTTGGACTGTATAATTATTGATCATGAAAACATGATCTACATTGTTAATTTAATTTCTAATTACAACAGTGAATCAAATCAACCAATAATCAAAGACTAGTTAGCGTACATACATACTTTTCGCAAAACATTATACAATTATGTAACATTTAATATCAAACAGTAATTTCGAATTAATGAAAAACACAAAATGAATTCGAATGTATTTTTAGCCACATCCGCTGTATGTGTCGGCCATTTGAGTCGCAAAACATTATACAATTATGTAACATTTAATATCAAACAGTAATTTCGAATTAATGAAAACAAAATGAATTCGAATGTATTTTTTAGCCACATCCGCTGTGTGTGTCGGCCATTTGAGCAAGAGTCAGGACAGGAGTCAACGCTCCAAAAATATAAGAACAAAGAATGTACTCGATCCGAATAAATACATTAATGAGTCCATTTGGATAATGTTATTCGCGCATCACAGTCGTCGGTTGGAGCCGAGTGACTGCCTATCACGCCCCGCGAGAGATAACGTTCTCACATTATTATTTATTTACGTCGCCAGTCGAGAGGCGCGTGGTTCATGCGATAAGTGTTCTGTTTTAAATTCGAGAATAAATTACATAGCTTTGTTTTTTTTTCAGTTTTCATCTCTCATTGAAAACAAGTGAACTAAAGTCGATGTTCCGATTTTAAAAACTTAATTGTATAAGTGCCAGTGTTTTGAAATAATTGCGGTCGTGTTTGTGCTGTGGTAGTTAGTAGTTCTTTTTATTGTTGTTATCTATGCCTTGTAAATTATGAAGAAAAGAGTTTTGTTAGTGTTGTGAAGTGTAATGGAATAGATTGATACTTTACGCGCGTTTTTGTTTGGCAGCAAGTTGTTAAAGGATCATGGGTTGGTGTAAGTAATGTTGTTCATGTTTTTAATATTTTTAGAAATTATTATTTGTTGAAAGGTTTTTTTATCAACTTTCACGGTATTACGATAAAAGTTACCAAAAAAACTGAGTTATTTGTTTTTTTTAAATAATCTGCAGATTGTTAATCTACAGATAGACTTAGCTTACGTCAGAAACTTATAAATTGTATATCGTATGATATGATCGATAAGTTAATAAAATATTATTCTACTGACATTTTTATTGTAATTATTAAAGAGTAATATTAATACATAGGTACTTAGTTTAATAAAACGTTGATAAAAATATCTACGAGTGGAATACTGCACACATAGGGATTATATTACGTCTTTGGTTTGGTTTGTTTTGGTTGTCGTAAGATAGCATTTGTCAAAACCCACAAACCTTACCTGATTGTGTCTGATGCTGCGTTGTTTTCAAACTGCACCACTTGTCTTCGAAACTCTTAACATAAGGCGAAGTGGAGTTTTAATATTATGCCGTGCTAAATATAAAAAAACCGAATTGGGTCAGCCAATCTTGAATTCGAACAAACTACCCAATTTAAAAAAAATAGATTCTCGCAAGGAAACTGTTTCAATCTTTGTAACACCTAATAATTGGTTCAAATAGTTATTTTCGAAAGTTAACTCGAAACACTATACATTGTATAAACATATTACTTAAATGTAGTATAAATTTAACGCAAATGTTTTTAAAAACAAATGAGTGTTCAGAAAAGGTATGGAATTAAATTTCACGAGCTATATTTGAACTCGCACCTTCTGACAAATCGGGTCAGGTGGGTTTATATTCCGCTTGTGAGATTGTTTTTAACACCTTTTCTAAACTACACATTTGAAGTTATAATAAAACATTCAATGGAAATTGCAATTTAACGAACTATTTTATAGTAATATCTCTTAACCACTGCTGAAACAGTAAGAAGGTCATGTCAATTCAACTACGATAACAATGTTATTTAAAATAAACGCGGGTACATAGATTCGTAGGAAGCGAATCCATCGCTTCTGTGTTCTAGTGGTTAAGACCACCGGCTTAGACCCGGAGGTCCCGGGTTCGATTCCCAGCGGGGGGTACATGTTTGTGTACTCGGTTTGGTTGGTGTTAGGCACAGGTCTTGTTAGCCCGCCTGGCTAGCTACCACCAACTTATCTAAATATGTCGCCATAACATCAATGTTTGTAGCATTGTTGTGTTCTGGCAGCTAGTGATAAGATAGCCAGTGACTCAGTAGTAGAGAAATCCGGGAGAAGTGCGCTTCCACGTTCGGCCTTAGCATCACTTAACACCAGGTAAGATGAAGGCCTAGTGCATACCCGTAAGACGTAAAAAAAAGGCGTTTCATCTATGGATGATACTATAAACAAAAGGAATGAACCTAATTAAGCGGGTTAAGAGAAAAAACAAGTGAAATCAATAGATCTCAACGTCACGGTAAAACCAGTTGCTACATCCAATAAACAAACGATAAATTGTGATAGTACCATTGGCAATAACAACTTTTTTTATATTTTTATGAGTCAAAAGTATCAAACACGTTTTGTCTCACTACACGATATATTAATAAAGATCGACAATAAGCTTGATCCGTTCTGTGGTTCAATAATTTTTATGACATGTATTTTAAAAGTGTTGTTTTGATCTCAGAATAATAACTAAAGCTATAGAAACCGGACTAAAATAGCAACACTCATTCATCAGTTTGTACTATTTTAACTAATGAACCTAAGTGATGTATTGGAAAGAGATCGATTGTCCCTTTTCTTTCGTTATTTCGAAGGTGTCACCAGATTTGTGACGTCATATTTGAGGTAATGTAGTAAGTGACTTTATAAAGGACTCTAAAGATTTTTTTTGATCACCGATTATCTGATGACCGTTTGACATAACAATACAAAAAATAAAAACTAAGTGTCAACCATTTGTCGCACTCCAACCTCCTTTTCTAGCCATAAGATAGAACGGAACTAAACATAGTTGCACGATTTTTATTTTAGCCATCCTTCTATAGCTTTAGTTATTGTTCTGAGGTTTTGATAAATTTTTCTATAAACATAGAGTTTTATGTTAAGTAACTAGTTAGTAGGTAAATGTCAGCGCTTATAGGCCATAGAAACTTTTTTGTTTAGCTTTCAGCTCGCTAGAAAATTTTGTCAATGTGGGCAGACAGAGACAGCATCAATTTTTAAACCAGGTTCAAGCTCATTTCACGTTTTGGAATAATATTGCCGGGCTTTCCGGCCGCTAAAGGCATCTCTGCAAGTTATGTCCCAATCCCAAAGCATAATTATACTGTGTACTCATAATTATGTATAGTCTGTGTGACCCTTGCCCCGCAGTCAGTGTTTATGTAAATAGAATAATGGTTTTTCAGTAATATACGCAAAAGTCGTTAACATTAGGTTGTTTCGTCATTCCGATAAGGACTATGAAGTGACAATACCGCCTCCTTTCTACGATTCATTAAAAAAGTATTTATGACTAGTGGCTCGCTCGCGACTTCGTCCGCCCGTATCCCATGATGGAAACCTATTGCAGCGCCACCTACCGGGTCCAATTGTAAATCTAAACCAATCTCGAAATTACTTGAACACACACAAAAAAAATCATCAAAATCGGTCGTTTAGAAGGAGTTCAATTACACGCACAGAAGATTTATATATAGTATAAAGATATAGTAATTGTACTAGACTTTATACCCTTTTTAAGGTAGAGCATGTTTGAATATTTCATTGGTTTTGATTTCAATCTTATCTGAATCATTATAAAGTTTAAAATTAGGTAGGAATATTCAAAACAAGGTGGACCGACGATCTGCCCCCCGACCGCCTAACCGATCGCTTTGACTACGCGTATAGTTTATGACGTCATATTGCCACCTCGCACCGCCTATGAAAACAATATCACAAGCTAAAGGCTATAGCTTTCGATATTGCTTTCATAGGCGGCACGAAACGACAAGATGACGTCATGAACTACACACGAAGTCAAAGCGATCGGTTAGGCGGTCGGACCCCTGGTAAAGGTAACAGGAAGCCGCTGGATGCGAGCAGCACAAGCCGGTCGTTGGAGATCCTTGGGAGGCCTTTGTTCAGCAGTGGACGTCTTTTGGCTTTTAAGCAATGCAAAAAATACTGCTATTGAAATGAAACAACTTTTACGGATTCGAACCCTTTGCAGGGTCTGTGGTCACAGGGAGCGGTTCGAAACGTCAGGATAAACATTAAATAAGTAATGTGTAAAATAAACGCGAGTAGAACCGTAAAAGTTGTTTCATTTTAATGTGTAGTGTTCGTGTAAACTTTAGAAAACAATCAAAACTGTTATGTCATGAATGTCTTAATTCGATCTGAACCCTTTGAAGAACCTAGTAGAGAAATGACATGCTTGCATGCTTGTTTGTCAACTCTCAAAAGAGAAAAAAAGTCTTAAGGTGCGTCCAGACCAGACATATTATTAAGACAATACACGCTATCTACTTATATAAATAAAAATGAATCGCTTAATGTGTTGCCACAAAACTCGACTGAACCGATTTGGCTGATTTCTTTTTTGTTGTGTTCGATGAAGTCTGAGGAAGGTGAAGGTACTTAATGAGAGAAAAAAACGTAAAAAAAATACGAGGAAAATAGTAAAAACAACAATTTTCTTTTCCCATACAAAGCACTCTGTCCCCAGCTGTCAAACATTTGACGTCAATCAAAACAAAAGAACGGCGCGTTAGGATTATCTTTGGTATGCCTTCAAGTTGATTAGAGGTCAGATTTATTTATTTACCCACCGAGTACTTAAGGAAACAAAAAATATCGTGTACCATAAGGCATTACAATAAAAATATCATCACATTAGATATTACTATAAAGCTTTTCAATGTTATTTTATTTCTAATAAAAAAAATTGTTTTAGAGAAATAGGGCAGGTCTGCCAGGACAGCTAGTAAGCATAGTTATGTAACATGTTTGATTTGTGTAGACGACAAATGTCAATAAAACAACATTAATACTTTTAGTTTTGTAATTATTAATAGATACGTGTTACTTAATGAGGAGCTCGATGGCGCAGTGGTTAATGCGCCCGGTCTGCGATTGCTAAGGTTAAGCAATTTTCGCAAAGGCCGGATGGGTGACCAAAGATATAAATCTTTCCGAAGCACGGAGGTGCTCGAGATGATAACATCTCGAGCACCTCCGTGCTTCGGAAGGCACGTAAAGCCGTTGGTCCCGGCTGCATTAGCAGTCGTTAACAACCGCCCACCTGCAATGGGCCCGCGTGATGGTTTATGGCCCGTCCTCCTTATCCATCTTTAGGGAAGGCTCGTGCCCCAGCAGTGGGGACGTATATGAGCTGGTGTGATGACTTTTAAATGTGGACCTTTGGGTGGGTAGATTTCGTCTCTAGCCTTTTTTATTTTTGAGTGGAAAGATAATTTACGTATGATTTTTTTAAACCGAAGGTGTAAGTGGGCTTCCACCAGCTTCCACCTCGACCTTTTCTCTCCTACCATCATTGAAAGTGTAATTTGAAGGTCACTGCTTCTTTATTCGTATTCGTAAACAAAAAAGGTTTTTTTTTTAACAAAACAATGTTTTCTGTCAATAGTGTTATTTGTATTTTTTTTACAATGCAATGTTAAAAAAATAAATACAACTAGACCTTAACCCTTAGACAAAAGTGAGTTTTGAATGTCAAAGGTTTCTCAATATGTTTGTCTTTCTATATTTTTATATAACAACCGCACTGGGCCCACGTGGTGGTTCACGGCCCGTTCGCCCTATCCATCCATAGGGAAGGCTCGTGCCCCAGCAGTGGGGACATAAAATGAGCTGATGTTGATATTTTGATATTACTTTTGTGGTGTCAATTACTTCACTTGTTTTTCATACTAATATTATAAAGAGGTATTTTTGTATGTTTGCAACGAATAAACTCGAAAACTACTGGACTGATTTAAAAAACTCTTTCACCATTAGAAGCATTCTAATGGTGAAAGAGCGCTAGATACATTAGCGCTGAGTAACATAGGCTATATTAAAAAAGAAAAGTCTACCTGCGAAGCCGGGACTGGCCGCTAGTTTATAATATTTGGGCATTTGTTACATATGTACTACATTTAACTAAACTGAGTTCTGTACACACGCCTACACGTTAACTTACCACAAACTAAAATGTTTTTGTTTTGTTTATATAACTTTTAACGCAATTTTTATTTGTAACTGTAAAATTTCCTCAATAAACTTTGATCTTTATGCCTAAATTATATGGTTGAAAATGTATTGTAGAAATTTGTCAGTTTCGGATAGGTTGATGTGCGTGCAGGCGTCTACGTCTGTACATCCGATGAAAAGAACGGAACCCTTCGATGATCAAAGAAGGTTCATAAAAAAGTATATTAGCTGTCTTCGTCCGTCATCAGAAGGAGCTAGCTACTTCGATGACATACAAAATACACGTTTTCGTGAACGTGATCGAATGGTGAAAAACACTCGCATTAAGGCGCTTATTTAAGCGAGTGTTTACAATTTACAACGCTAAGAAAAATGTATGTTACATTACAATAGACTATATTAACAACATTGTTATTTTTTCCAAAACGCAGAAGTAATTGGACGACCAACGTAACCACAGTCATCATCATCATCATCATCATCATCATCATCATCATCACCATCATCATCATCATCACCATCACCATCATCATCATCATCACCACCATCATCGTCATCATCATCATCATCATCATCATCATCATCATCATCATCATCAGCCTATACTAGTCCACAGCGCCTTAGAACAATTGAATTTCTATTGTGTCTGGTTTAAGACCAACTAAGTCGCTATGAAATTTCCCCGATGGAAATAAAAATCCAAAGTTGCCTCTAAACAGTATTTATAATAGTAGTTTATGCAACTGTCATATAATGAAGTTGCATACACTACTTTATCTTCACTAATGCAATTAGTCAAACAACAAGAGTAAAAGCTGACAATAGTTTATTTATAATAATTGTTCAAATTTTGGATGGTACAATTTTGAAAGTTAATGTTAATTATTGATCCAGCAGCTGTAGCGGTCGCGGGGCAAGCAGTAGAGCTCGTAGACGGAGTTGGAATATTTATAATTACTTCATTCGTCTTGTTTTCTATACTGTTCAAGATCGTATTTGAGACTTGAATTTTATTCATTAAAGACTCATCAATGTAGCTTTCAGCCACAGTAGAAGACTTCCACCCCCCGTGTCGTTTCAGTGCGGTCAAATCACCACCGCTATCTATGAGAAGGGTCGCCGAGGTGCGCCGGAAGCAATGCCCCGTGTACAACGCTGGGTTAGGCAAATTCAAAAAACTTGCGATAGTTTTTCCCAGAGCACCAAATTTATTAATACCAGTTCTTTGATCGACGCACTTCCCCGATCTATAGCTCAAGAAAAAGGCAGGGTTTCGACAGGGGGTGGGTCGAAGTTCCATGTATTTTTTACATACGGCATAGCAGTTGCCCGTCACAACGAAAGAACGATCCATTTTCATTTTTGTTTTCGAAACTTTCACCATGATTGTACTGTCGTCTATGTTAGAGACTTCATCGAACTGGATGTTGTATAGCTCTTGCCTTCGGCATGCCCCCATTATGCCGAAGATTAGTGCAACCTGTAACAATAAACGATATAATAAGCTTGAGGTACATAGCCAAGGCAAAAACTATGAATTATGAAGTAGTAAAGTGTAGGTGCCTACTACCTAATTTATACACAAAGCGCTTAAACGGAGTGTCTAGATAACTTGCGTGTGTAGTACGTAAGTACTAGGTAGATTAAATAACAGAACTAAAATACACTTACCTTTTCAAAAAGATACAAAATATCTGGTGAATCTTTCAGGAACATCTTTATTTGACCTGATGTAAACGTCAAGGACTTTTTTTCCTTGTGTCCTTCTGAACTGCGTTTCAGGAACGCTATGACTTTTGAATACTTCGTGATATCAATATTGTTGTAGATACTCAGTGTGGACTTGAGCATAGAATATTTAGCCCACATAGAAGATGGCTTGAATTTGTCGGAGAGGTCTTTGAGATATACAAGAATGACATTTTCAGAAAATGATGTAGTTTTCTTTTCGATCTTCCATGCCAAAAAGTTATTATATTCTTTTTCATATAATTTTCTAGATTTTTCTGGCAAAAGATTGTGAGTTACTTTTGTTGCCAATTCTAGAATATCCGGAGGCGTACAAATATCATCGTCGCTGTCCATTTTAAACTTTTAATTTGTATTTAAAAAAAAAAACACATTGCGAAACATTAAATTCACGCGTACGTGTATTGTCACAGTGAACTTGCCGCCATTAAAATCTAACCAATGAGAGCGCAGCTGCGCGCGCAGGGCCAAACAGGAGCGAGCGCGCGCTGTTCTTTTTTTATTTAATTGGCACAAGATCTTACTAAAGAGTTTTGTGTATGTAAGTTTAGTAGTTTCGACGAAGTTTTCACGTATAACCCAACTGTTTTCAAAAGCCAGTCTAATATCAAAATTTTATACAACTTGTATGAGGATTTTGACATAAGGCTCGCCAGGTTAATTGGTCGCGTTTTATTGATGTTATAATGAGATTTTACGATATCGATGTGGATATTATACCATCATGTGAAATTGCTTAAATTGAGTGTTTTGTTGTCTGCGCTATAACAGTAGTAATTATAAGTCAAGTATTGGAAACATAAGTAGAATGTTACAACATTATTGTCGATAAAAATATTTATAAAATAAAAGTAAACTTATACGTAATGCTTACTAGAACAACGCTTTTGTTTTATTTTATTTAAATAAATAGCGTTTTTCAAGTTTTTTTTACTAGAATCCAGTAGATCACGGACTATTTGCATCCCTTTTGCTTGTATGCAGATCGACAGGGCTGCGCTTTTTCATGGTTGCCGGCGCCTTAAGCACCCTGAACCGCGGGGCGCCACTGACCTCTCAATCGCTCTTTACTCTATGCTGTTACTGTTCTATACCATAGAGCATTTTCCCGCGCAATTCACATTTTATGCAATGGCTGCACGTGCGCCAGCCGTCATTTATTTCACCCAGAGTCCAAGCTTTCATAAAGCGTGCACAATTTAAACCTAATTTGGTAGGGTTGTCATATGAGGATAAGATCAAAATATTTAATTTATTCATAAAATAAATTACTTATTTATATTTTCTTTTTATTATTTTTGTTTTCAATAACTTGTTTTTTTGTTATTTATATTTTCAGATTTAGATAAATTATAATCAGACAAAGTCTTCTTTAAGTACTGAATTGGAAAACACACACATGGCAGATCAAATGTACAGTCATATACAAGTTCTAAGATTTCAATGCCAATTGCTTTAAGATCGAAGTGTTTCCAAAACTATGTGAAATACGCAATATTTTTATTTTTCTGTAATTCTTCATCTACACTGTACAGTAATTAAATTAACCATATTTTACAGTAAACCACTCTAATTTAAATCAAATATAACAAAACTTTAAATAATTACAATATTTTACGAGCGATGACAGTTTCACAACACGAAACAACGCGTGTGCCACTCACTGAGATTGTCCGCTGGCTGTGCCGGTGTAAACCGGTTTGTCCTCTCGCGGCGCGTACGTGAACACAATAAATAACGTGAACCCGTCGTTGTCGGTGAGAGGACACGCACACATAAACTGTGCTATGTAGTAATGTACCTGTCGCATAGCGCTCTTGACTCTGTTCGGGTATTTATTTACTCATATGCTTGTGGGTCGTTCATACGTACGTACGTCAAGCACGTGCACACTTGACCGTTAATTAAGGCTACGTCGAGTTTACTTTGTACAGTCAACCACAGAAATTTGTAGTCACTTTCATCACTGACTCTCCTTTTATCCCCACTGCTTGGGGCACGAGGCTTCCTTATAGAACGGGCTATAAACCACCATGCGGGCCCAATGCGAATGGGGTATTTGACTACAATGAAAATATTGATCAAACTGTTGTTAACTTAATAGTAAACATGTTTTTAAACTAATTTAACTAGCACATAATTTTAAAATAAGTATGATTTTTATAAAAAATCATTAATAACAATAAAAATTTTATGATTGACCACGTGATCAAAAACGCACGGGATGACGCTGAATCTGGAGTGACGTAACCAGCTTGTTTACAGTAAATGTCAATCAAAGTTTTGTAAGTTTAATTTGACAGCTAAAAGTTTGCTTACAAGCAGGTGACGTCACGACATCACGTGACCTGCATGCATGGCGTCTTCAGCGTTTTGGCGGCTATTTTATTAAAATAAAGATATTCATAACGAATTAATCAAATTGCAAATATATTATGCTATAATGAACCATTAGACATATTTTTCTAAAACCTGTCAAATACCCCATTGGTGGTTGTTACCCCAGCCAGTTGCCACAAGGGTTTAGTGTTGCTCTAGGGGCCCGGAATGTTGGCGACTGGCTAGAGTATTGTAGTTAAACCTTTTTTGATAATTTCTTTTATGGTTTGTTTTTATACTTTTTTAGTAAAAGTGTGCGGTTCTGTGTCCGTCAACTACTGACGTTCTTGTATTTTTCCTTAGTTTAAAAAATTATTAATAAATACTTCGTCATTATATGGGTCAATAAACTATTTCTTGTTCAAAGGCCGTCCACGAAGTATATTAATCACTCACTCTAAAAAAACATGATATTTTAATTTGAGTCAGTAATGTTAAAAAGCAGTTAAACTAGCATTGTATTGAAGTATTGATAAAGCAAAAACACAACATTTTTCTCTCGAAAATATTGGTTTTCCTGTGGACGAAACCATGCCTCCCATACAAACAGCTAGTGTCCCTTTTCCACGTGTTCAAAGTACGAATACGTCCTAAATAAAAAAAATGTATGACAAAGTCTTAACTATTAATAGGAAAATGTTAAGAATATCACTGAGCAACTACTGCTTAAATCACTGCAAAATATTCGTAACCACAATTTTGCAATAAAAAAAAAGTCGGAAGTGATCCGTGTCCCCCAACAATGTCCACGTACGGCCGTCACCTAGCAAACCACCTTCTTGTTAGTAAAAATTGAATGAGCCAACGACATCTACATGCTCAGCCAATCAGAGAAGAGACTGAGTATCGTATGATCGAATCAAGGTCACTGTTTACCTCGATGCAACTCGGCCAGTTAGCCCGCGACCAGCACGTTAAGTGAATGTGTTAGAAGTGTGTCTGCTGGGAAACCGCAACAAAGTCGTAAGTTTTTAAATTTTTAAGCTATTTTGTATCTTAATAGAAGCAAATCAGGTCTGAAATGCTAAAACAAAAGATTTTTGTCAAAATTCTTCTGTTTTTTATACAAACATTGCTAATTTTATGTCAAATGTCTTTTGGGAAACCATTCCATTGGGTCACTACAGTGGTGACTCAAGATACTTTATTGGTTACCCAGAAGACAACTATCATAATTCTAATTAATATCTTTTTGTATATTATTTAAATTTCCAGTAGTGTGTTAATATATTGTAGGGGTATTAGACATAAATTAGAACGTAGTACAAAATAAAACATGATTCCTTTGGCTATTGTATCTTTCTTCGCTTCTAACCACCACGCAACGGATTTTGAATTGGTTTTCAATAATAAAAAGAGCTATAAACGAAAAAAGTTTCTGTAAATAAATTAATAATAATAATTTTGATAATCTGGATCAGTATAATTATATATTAAGTGTGTAAAATTCCAGCTAGTTTCATTACCATAAACACACAAACTCACGTTTATATATTAGTAAGATATACGTATTTTATTGTTCCAGAATATGCCTCTAAGCAACAAAGAAATACAAAGACGTTATAAAGAGAAGTTAAAGAAAGATTCCAACATGTATGAAGAATATACGAAAAAGAAAAGGCAAAACTGATGTTAAGTGGAAATGGAGTCCAGACGCGAAAATAGCTGGTGCAGCGTAAAAACAAACGTAGCACCAGTTAACCTCACTCTGCCGGCCCACAAGGTGCTTCTTCACGCCTCTTTTGAAGTACCCCATATCATAGGAAGGAGGGAAAACGTGTGCTGGCAGACTATTCCATCTTTTGGAGGTGCGCCAAAGAAACGAGTTTCCAAATTTCGTTGTGCGCGATGGGATATTTGAGACAGTGAAGCCGTGACTCCGAAGAGCAGCACGTGTACTCCTATGAAGGAAAGGAGAAGGTGGGATGAGGTCAAAGAGCTCTTCAGAGCATTTGCCATGATATAAGCGGTATAACACGCCGAGTGACGCAACATCTCTAAGCAATTGCAGAGATTCGAGAGTATTTGCGGCTTCTGCATTGCCGATAATGCGTTTAGCGCGACGCTGCAATCTGTCCAAGGCATCGAGAAGGTACTTTGCGGAACCGTCCCAGATGTGCGAGCAATACTCCACGCAAGACCGTACCGTGTTTTGTACAAAAGGCACAACTGGTCAGGCGTAAAGAATCGCCGCATACTGTTCAGAATACAGAGTTTTCGTGAGGCTGTTTTGATCACGGCTTCGATGTAGTCCCTTTGGTTCAGATCGCAGCGAATCGTCATATCGCGCATGTTGATACTGCTCTGCAGTCGCTCGATTCACTTCGGTTTCGACCCGCCCTACCGCTGGGTGACCGTTATATCCCCCATGCACCGTGCTATCATCTGCATAGCAATGAATATTTCCAAGTGGAAGCATATCCTTGATATGCAGAAGGAACAGCGTGGGGGACGGAAAGGAGCCTTGAGGGACACCAGCGTTCACTGACATGAGCCGCAAAGCGCATCCATCAGATAAAAGGCGGATTTTGCGCTCAAGCTGGAAACCAGCGACCCAGTTGCAGAACTGTGTAGGCAGACCGTATGCCG
Source organism: Eudonia lacustrata (assembly GCA_947562085.1). Taxonomy (NCBI): domain Eukaryota; kingdom Metazoa; phylum Arthropoda; class Insecta; order Lepidoptera; family Crambidae; genus Eudonia; species Eudonia lacustrata. Next base: position 6,043,294 of record OX387328.1, read on the forward strand.
GGAGCTTGGAGAGAAGAGCTTTGTGCCAGACCCGATCAAAACCCTTGGCTATATCAAGGCTACGTAACAGCCACTGACTCACCACGCTTGTCAATAGCTTCACCCCATAGATGTGCAACGTAGAAGATCACGCATTGAACGTTTCGGCCGAAACCCGTATTGGCGATCGTGAATTATGGAGTGTTCTTCCAGGTAGTGGACAAGTTGTTTATTTGAAATGCGCTCCATTACTTTGCACAAAACTGAAGTTACGGCTATGGGGCGATAACTCGATGGATCTGACCGATCTCCTTTTTTGGGAACCGGTTGCACATTAGCCTCTCTCCAAGATTCCGGCACAGAACCTGAAGTGAGCGAGAGACGGTAAAGGCGCGTTAACACGGGGGACAACTTTTAGGAGTAATTTTAGGAGTAGAGTTTATTAAAAGCATTACCTCAGACTGTTTTTCGTTAATTATTGTTCTTATTCTTAAATATTTTTTGATAAAAGCAATAAAAAATTATAAATAACTTTGTCTTTAATTTGTAATATTCATTAATATGTTCCTACAACTTGCTTACACAGCTTTAACATGCTTCGGTGAAATAATAATTAAATACCTACCTATATAATTGTCTCTTTAGTAACTTATTTAGTCTCTTGGGTCACCCAGTGTCCCTCTTTTTAAGAATATTAGATTTAAATTTTCTGAATACCCAATAAAGTTTTTAAATTAGTTTTTATAAATTAGTCACAAGTTGTGATGAAATATTCGAACGATGAACAACATATTTTAAACACAACCACGGAATCCAAATAACTGTAAAAATAAGAGGTTTTTTATTCCCTGGTTAGCCAAGAGACAGTGTATTGGTTTTTTCTACATAAACTATTAGTAATTTAAAATATTTTTTATTGTTTTAGAGTAGTTTCGAAGTATATTGAATTGATGGTTAGGAACCCAGTCAAACTAAAATAGGATATTATTATTTTATTACTGGTTACCCAGGGGACGCAAAGCGAGGCTGTACTTTAAGTTTCATGCCAAAATCGTTATTTTCTTAATACTTACGACGTGTTCAATCACAAAATACAAATATTGAATAAGTATTCTACATAATATTCATATACAAGGTGGCCGGAAGATTGACGTCCAAAAGAAAAAATTAGGTCGCTCGTGTCGTGGGGTATCCGAATCACCCCCATGTATGTTCCGCGATTTTTCACAGTTTTCGAGTTATGAATTTTTTTCTAAATTTTTGAGAATTTTCGAGCGATCAACTTAAAAAATTTCTAGAAAAAAAAGTAGAAGACTTTTTTGTATTTTTTTTTGCAACGAAATCTTCATAAGTTGTACTTTTATGCATAAAACAATTTGCTTCGTAACTTTGATGAAAATTTGGAAATGCAGGTCTCAAGAATAAAAAATACGATTATTGAATTATGACTAGAACATTAAGATTAAAATTAAAAATCTAAACAGATGACTGCATGGTTTTTTAGTGATCCTAAAACATGCGACATACTCTCAGCTTTCATAATCATTAAAAAAAAGTAGTACTTAATGAGCTAGTTTTCCTAGAATCGGCCTTCAAAGACAGCCACGTGGTATTTTTTTAAAATAATCCATGTGATTAAAACAAAAAGTCTTGCTATTTTATGGTTCCTAATGTTAAATTGGTTTGTTAACTAACCAAAAAATGCCTAAAAAATTGACATTTTGTTTAATTTTAGTTTTAAATTTTATTAATTCTGCGCGTTGCATTCTTGCGAATCATGGGTTGTAAAAGTGAACGCGATTATTTTACCTGCAATAACAATAGGTCGACCGCGAGGATAGAGACGAAATAATTGCCATCTCTCTCACTCTCAGTAGCGCGGGCGACAACCCAAGCCAACGCCAAAATGTTATCTCAGTCGTACTCACTTTGTGTTTACTGCTACTCGTGTCGCCATCGCTCACCCCAAATTTGCTTGCCCTACTTTTTTGACTACTTTGCTCGTTTACTGGACTGTTTTGCCTTCTGATTTGGACTTTGTTTACTTGGAAGTGAAAGAGATGAGTTACACATTAAGTGAATATGCAGAAATGCATTATTTTTATTGAGTTGCACAAGGCAACGGCCGTGAAGCAACGCGATTGTATCGCGAACAACTTCAACGACGTGGTGGGCCGCAACCTGCACATTATCCCGACCATCGTGTTTTTATTAACACGCACAACACGTTGATGGCAGGCCACATTCCTGGTCAACGCGGTGGTCGTGAAGGAATCCCTCGAGTCGATCCAGATCGCAGAGAAAGAGTGCTCGAAGAAGTTCAGCGAAATCCGTCCACGAGTACGAGAAGAATGGCTCGTGCTCTGGGCATCCCAAGAACGTCTATTCAAGCCATACTTCACGATGAAGGATATCACCCTTTCCATATCCGACGAGTTCAAGCTTTGCTACCTGCAGACTACCCATTGCGCGTTGAATTTTGCCAAACCATGTTACGAAAACAGCAAGAAGATCCTGGATATTTCGATAAAGTTTTGTGGACCGATGAGTCACGATTTGAGCGATTTGGAATATTCAATATTCATAATTACCACTCGTGGGCAATCGAGAATCCACACGAAACGAGAGATTCATCTTTTCAACACCGGTTTAGTGTTAACATGTGGTCGGGTATCCTCAACGGCGAACTTATTGGCCCGTTTGAATTGCCATCCAGACTTAATGGAGAAATTTACAAAAACTTTTTAGAAAATGAACTACCATTGCTGCTGCTAGATGTGAATCTTCAGCTTCGACGCACCATGGTTTTTCAAAATGATGGCGCCCCGTGTCACTACGCAACGAAGTCCGAAACCACTTAAATGAAACTTACCCCAACAGATGGATCGGACGCAGCGGACCAATCAGATGGCCTCCACGCTCACCTGACCTTAACCCAATCGACTTCTTTGTGTGGGGCTATTACAAGGAAATCGCTTACGCCCGAGAATGTTCGAGTGAACAAGAACATAGAGAAAAGATTACAGAAGCCGAACGTGTTGTGAGAGTGAATAGGGAAGCTTTTAGACGATTAAAAGGCAATTTTTTACGAAGGTGTAGAATGTGCATTGCTGCTGGAGGTGGCCACTTTGAAAACCTTTTGTGAATTTAAAAAATAAATTTTCTTTCTGATTACCATCTCTGATTTATTGACAAAACCACCTCTTACTTAAAACGTTTGTTAACTAATCTCTTAAGAATTTTTAGTTATCAGCAAATTGACAACCTTAAAATTAAAAACTCAAAATGTTATCTAATCTTAGCTTTTTTGCGGCAATTTTTGGTTAGTCAACAAACCAATTTAACATTAGGAACCATAAAATAGCAAGACTTTTTGTTTTAATCACATGGATTTTTTTTTTAAATGCCACGTGGCTGTCTTTGAAGGCCGATTCTAGGAAAAGTAGCTCATTAAGTACTACTTTTTTTTAATGATTATGAAAGCTGAGAGTATCTCGCATGTTTTAGGATCACTAAAAAACCATGCAGTCATCTGTTTAGATTTTTAATTTTAATCTTAATGTTCTAGTCATAATTCAATAATCGTATTTTTTATTCTTGAGACCTGCATTTCTAAATTTTCATCAAAGTTACGAAGCTAATTGTTTTATGCATAAAAGTACAACTTATGAAGATTTCGTTGCAAAAAAAAAATACAAAAAAGTCTTCTACTTTTTTTTCTAGAAATTTTTTAAGTTGATCGCTCGAAAATTCTCAAAAATTTAGAAAAAAATTCATAACTCGAAAACTGTGAAAAATCGCGGAACATACATGGAGGTGATTCGGATACCCCACCACACGAGAGACCTAATTTTTTCTTTTGGACGTCAATCTTCCGGCCACCTTGTATATTTACTAAAACTTGACAATGTTTTTTAAACCCTACTTGACCAAATCGTGACAAAAAATAGTTTATTCGCCCATATAACCACCATCGGTTTTCCATTTCGTAGTTTTAGTTATACAGTCCACACGCTCATTAACATTTTTCAACCAACAGCTTCACAGGACGTAAAGTTCCAAAGCACGTAGGAGCTCGCGATGATACATTTTTGGTCTTCAATCCGTTCGGTCTTTGCGAAAATGGCTTAAGTTTAGCGATCGCAGACCGAGCGTGTAACGACTGCGCCATCATTCTCCTCATCAAATGAAAGACAACAATTTTTAATAAGAGATAGAAACAACTGATGATCACGGGACCCTACCGACTTTTCCACGCAAGCCATTTGAGGAATCAGAATACCATGTTGTTTTCCAAAGTTTACGCGAACACTACACATTGAAATAAAACAACTTTTACGAATTTACTACCGGCCTTTGATTCCGTCATACAAATAATCTTTATAAGTGGAAACTGTTTTGGCAAATGGAAGCATAGATTAAGTTTTCCTCTTTGCTATAAAATGCTGTTTGTTTCGCAATAAATAAATAAATCCCAGCCCCACTCCATACTGCCAGATCAAAAGATACTACCTATAAGCTCATTCAACTTACTTATTTAATTATGAGATGATTAACCCTGTCTCCCTGTGACCACGGACTCTGCAAACGGTTTGAAGTGTAGGATAAAATAATCACACTAATATTATAAATGCGAAAGTTTGTGTGTATGTATGTATGTATGTATATTTGTTGCCTCTTCACGCTGCAACGGATGGATGGATTTGGATAAAATTCGGCATACAGATAGTTTATAACCTGGATTAACACATAGGACTTTTTATGCCGATATTCCCACGGGAACGGGGGAACCACGCAGTGAAACTGCGAGCGGCCGCTAGTCTAAAATTAAACGCGAGTGGATCCCTAAAAGTTATTTTATTTAAAGAATACCACTTTAGGGCACAGTGCCCGCTATAGTGCTTGTTTTGGTAAGGTCATCTATATTAATATTATAAAGCTGAAGAGTTTGTTTGTTTGAACGCGCTAATCTCAGGAACTACTGGTTCGAATTGAAAAATTCTTTTTGTGTTGGATAGTTCATTTATCGAGGAAGGCTTTAGGCTATATAACATCACGCTGCGACCAATAAGAGCGAAGCATCAGTGAAAAATGTTGCAAAAACGGGAACAAGAGCCTTAAAAAATTAAAAATGCTGCCGAAAGTCACTATTTCACGCGGACGAAGTCGCGAGCACAGCTAGTACAATATAACTAACAATAACAATCAGTGTTTGCCTTTACCTTCGTACCGTGAGCAAATACGTCCGATCGTCGAGTGACGCAGCACGGCAGCACTGAACAGTTGCGTTATAAAGTTGACAGCTACTTTCATGACTTTGTTTTGGTGTATAACGTTTTAGGGTACCGTGAAAAGTTATCTCTATCCCTATGTCACTTTTAAACTGTCGCGCTCCATTGTAAATATAGAAAGTTAACGGGGATTAATGCAAACTAAGTGGTATCAAAAATCGACCGTAATTCGTAAAATATAATGTTTATACAATGTAATATAACACATGTTATATAAATTGTTTTTGTTTTGTTTATATACCTACCTAATTTTTAACGCAAACTTTGTTGCGAACAAATTGAATGGGCGCCTTTGGCTTTCAAAGTAAAAAGGAAATAGTGTTGAATAATTTCGGCGGGCTGTTTAGAACCACGATAGCTCAATTGCACCTGACCCGGTATGTCAGAAGGGTGCAGGTTCAAATCCTGCTCGTGGATTTTCTTTTCAAGATTACATGTTAATAAATTAATTAATTATTACGTACATCCTTCTGGTTTAAAGAATCATTCGTCATTTATTAGACAACGAAGGAGAAACTACACTCTGCAATTATTTTTGACATTTTCACAAAGAGCCCCATAAGCTACACATTTGAGGTCATAAAAAAAAATATATAAAAGATGTTCTTTTCATTGATGTATGGCTTGTTGGTGCTGAGTAGGTAGACCAACTTGCCCATTCTCCTTACAGTTTTTTTTTTAAATATTAACGGGTAAGCACAGTGTCTTTATCTCACCTGATGTTAAACGATAAGGCCAATTGGTGGAAGCGCACTTCACCCGGGATCCTCAACTGGTGAGGCACTGGCTATCTTATCTCTAGCTGCCGGAACACAACGAAATGCTACAAACATTGATATTATGGCGACATATTAGTTTGTGGTACTTTAATATGCAGGCGTGTGTACATAAGGCGATCTTTTTATCGCTAATCCGCTACCTACAACTACTACCTCTTATTTCTAATATGTAAATCCTACTAATATTATAAACGCGAAAGTTTGTAAGTATGGATGGATGTTTGTTACTCTTTCACGTAAAAACTACTGAATGGATTTGAATGAAATCTGGCATACAGATAGTTTATAACCTGGATTAACACATAGGATACTTTTTATCCCGATATTCCCACGGGAACTGGAACCACGCGGGTGAAACCGCGAGCGGCCGCTAGTAGCCTATAACTGTCCCACTGCGTAGCAAAGGCCTCTCATCATTGAAATCAAGTCATCACTACAATTGATAGATAATGACTTAATCACCACGCTTGCCAAAGCGGGTTGGTGATCACAAACCCGGGCTATGCATCGAAAAATCCGAAACACTTTGCCCCGACCTGGGAATTGAACCCACCTTCGGGTATCGGCCTCCGAAGCGTTCTAGTAATAAATATATTTTTTGTGATACGGAACCTTTGCGCGTTTTCAACGTCACTCTTTTCCGGTATTTCTTTGAACAGCTATCCGGCTTTTAATATTGTATGTCGTAAAATTTTAATCTCTATGGAATATGTCAACAAATACTGTCTTGTCTCTATGTAGGAGTGAAGCACTTTTAAACAATGTAGCATTACACTGTATACTTTGTTCGTTTATTATTCTACAAAAGCGTCACTGTTATAATTATGTCACATAGCCAGTTGTAGATGATGGCTGTGTGATTTGGCGAACGTTACTTTTGAAGAAAATGTATGTATATAGAATTTTGTTTTGACAATTACGCTTGTATAAAAATAAAGAGTTTTTAGGGTTAGTGTGAAAGTAAATCGGAAGAGCGGTGCCTTCGCCTTTGTAAGTTTAAAAGAAGGCTCCAACCACGGTTCAACGAAATACTTTTCTAATCAAATAGTAAAGCATTTTTATTTTTCAAACGACTTATTATGACTTATGACTGTAAAAATAAATCGAGGAAATATGGGAATACATTAAATATTTATTTTGTCGGGTAAAATAAAAAAGAACGGGGTAATTGCAACTAAACCAAAAACTTTTCTAGTAACACGTTTATGTTGAAGAAAGTGAAAGTCATTTATTTTTCACCATTAACTAAAATAGTTTAATACAAGTGTCAAGACGCCTGCATCTATCCAAAGTGACAAATTTCATCAATTATACATACTAGTGGACCCAGCGGACTTCGTACCGCTTTGACAGTTTCCATCAAGTGATTAAATTCTCTTTGGTTTCCATGACAACAAAACAAACAAATCATTTTGTATTGGAAAATCAAATTGTCGTTTTTAGTTTATTTATAGTGTGATTCCCGTGGGAATATCAGGATAAAAACTATCCTATATGTTAATCCAGGTTATAAACTATCTGTATGCCGAATTTCATCCCAATCCATCCATCCGTTGCAGCTTGAAGAAGGTACAGACATACACACAAACTTTCGCATTTGTGTGATAATGACTGACTGACTGACTGACTGACTATTTTTCTTTAAAGGAGTAAAAAAAGGAAAAAGGTTTTTTTGGGGAAATCATTATTTTTAAAGTTATAGGTAACTATCAAAATGAATAATATAATCGATCTATAAATTTTTGATAAAAATAAAGGAAGACGTGTTTAAAGCATTTTTCGAAAAACCTCTCCCAGAGAGGTGAAATAAGGGTGGAAAGTTTGTATGGAAATCGCGCGCAAAACATCACGCATTTACTGGTTCCTAAGTACACGTGTGAAGAAACAAAACTAAACATAATTTGCCCACATGAGAAAGCCGCGAACAAAAGCTAGTATGCCATATACGTAAAGTTCAAACTCTATTGAGGAAAGTCTGATGCGCAGGCGCGTCGGAGCCCTACTTTACTTTTTGCTAAAATCAAAATTTGAGCTTTAGATGCACTCTGTTTACCACTTTTAGGAGGACGTGAGAATATGTATGTGTTGTATGTAAGTAATATTTGCTTTTAATGTTTCAATCAAATAGCTTTTTAGAGCTACAGATTAACCCTATTCTTGGCATAGTGGATTGTTTGAGACACTAAACTTACAAAAAATTTCGAGGAGTGAAAAAAGAACACATACTTACAAAAAATATATTTAGAACTCCACAAAAAGAAAACTCTGCCAAGTATTAGGGTCCTGGTACTATTAATTTCTGTGATAGGGTTAAGTACTACACTTTTAATATATTTTTTTTTCTAAACTATAGAAGTGAGAGATTTTTAAATAAAAAACGTTTTGCAGCAATTTTTATTAGCTTTCTTTGAAACTAAAGTAAATTATACATTAGTTACATTTTTCCTTTTTGTTTCGAAAGTATATCTTGTGTACTTAAAAAGTTATTGCAATTTTAAAAGTGTGATACTTAATTTTGCAGGCCAATGTAGTTACTATGTAGAGCTCTAAGTTTATTGTAGTAGGCAGATAGGCAAGATCTAGATCTAGCGCTCCGTCCGGTGCCCTTGTTAATACAATAATATCGTAAAACACACTCGCTTTCATAATAATGATGTAGATTGTAGACAATCGCTGTACTGTAACGTCTGCTAGTGTCGTGTTGCAGCTGTTATGTAATCCCTGTATGCAGTGCGATTATTTTTAGGCTGTGGCATTGGTGACTTGGTGTGTAGACAGAAGTAAGTTGTCAGTTATTTTCATGCTGTACCAGGGGGTGCCTAGCGTGAGTTTTGTTTACTATTCATTCATTCGACGACCTCCTTGGTCGAGTGGTTTGTACACCGGTTTTCATGGTGTCGCCATCTCTGAGGTCCCGGGTTCGATCCCCGGTCGGGTCAATTTAGAAATTATTGTTTTTCTAAATTGTCTTGGGTCTGGGTGTTTTCTATGTATAATAAGTATGTATTTAAGTATTTTAAGTATGTTTGTCCGTTGTCTAGTAACCATATAACGAGTTTCATAACAAAGCTTCTCTTGGGCTAGATAATTGGTGTGAGTGTAGGAAAGTTTATTTATTTATTTATTTATTTATTTATTCATTCGATTAAGTTTACGAAAACGAAAATTAGTATGGCAAAATTTTAACTCCTCTTCGGGTCCAATTGTAAATTTAATCCAAATCGGTCCAGCCGTTTAGAAGGAGTTCAATTACAAACACACGCACAGAATATTTATATTATCCTACCAAGTTGTCGCTAGCGACTTCGTTCGCGAAGACTACACTGTCTCACAGGAACCTGCCCCCCGACCGCCTAACTGATCGCTTTGACTACGCGTATAGTTTATGACGTCATCATGCCACCTCGCACCGCCTATGAAAACAATATCACAAGCTAAAGGCTATAGCTTTCTATATTGCTTTTATAGGCTGCACGAAACGACAAGATGACGTCATAAACTATACGCGTAGTCAAAGCGATCGGTTAGGCGGTCGGGGGGCAGCTCGGCACAGTCCGAGTCCGAGTCCGAATCCGATGTATGCTTTGCTCGAACGCTTTTGTATGAAGCTTCCCTTGCGCAGTCTCCTTATTTTGATGATCTTCTAAAGTGCAAGTGCAATAATAGTAAATAAATACGTCACATCAGTTATAAATAACTGCGCAGTGATCAGTGATATTGACAAAGGTATTTGAGTATTGTTGGCAAACATATTTGAGTAGTATTTTTGTTATTTATACTAGAATTTTTGTTCGACTGAAATTCCGTCGGTTACAAAAGTCTTTATAGAGTCTCCCCCATAATAATGTTAATTAACGATACTTATAGTGTGAATTTGGTAACGTTATCAAATCGCGGTAGATAAGCGATACCCAAAATAAGGAGACTACAGATAATATTAGGTCCTTACCTATGAAATTGACGTTTTGTATGAAGATTTTTTATAAGATTTTGTTTTTCATACTAAAGTTTTTTTAATTTTCTTAGCATCTATTTATGTTAACACTATAAAAATTGTAGAGTAGTGTGTTTGTTTCACTAGCTAAATATAGCAGACATTAAAAAGAAAAAAATCAAGTCCCTTCAAAGCTACAATGAAACAAAAGGACAATTCCGCGAACAAAAAGAAGACAGTTTAAAAAAAAAAATTGGGCGATAAAGACACAAAATGAGTAATCATTGTTATTACTGATGCCTAAGTAACAAAGTCCTAGTTAAAGGTGTATAATAATATTAACAACCGGTTTTCACTTTTAGAAGTAATAAGTACACCTATTAATAAGTGAGAAAAAAACGTCAATTTCATAGGTAAGGACCCTATGTAATGTAATATAACTGTTTGTTGTTCCTTAATCAAATAAAATAATATCCTACTAATATTATAAATGCGAAAGTTTGTTTGTATCTATGTTCGTATATTTGGATGAAATTCGTCATACAGATAGTTTATAACCTGGAATAACACATAGGATACTTTTTGTCCAGATATTCCCACGGGAACGGGAACCACGCGGCTGAAACCGCGAGCGGCCGCTAGTAGTCTATATAAAAAACGCGCTCGATCAACGCACACATGACAACCACTCACGGACACTGAACCGGTATATATACCAATATTGTTGGCAGTGGACTGTATTGTAGGTAGCAGGTGGTAGGCTCCAGATAGGTAGTGTAGGTGCTGGTACTTGCAGAGAAAGAAGGCTTCAGGTCGTATTTGCTTTATTCCGTGTTCACAAGAGAAGAGTAGAGCTCGTACTGAATCGAAAACATAATTTTCATACAAATCGGTGCTAGTTAAGTACAATTTGTAGGTATGGCAACTAGCGACTTGTTAACACATACGTTTTAGTGACCGTTACAAATTTCCATACAAAATCAACTAGCTAACAAGTGGACTTTGACCTGATTGGCTGGGTCAAGTTACGACTTGTTTCGACAAGTTTGATCCTATGCTAGTTACAATAATAATCACATACCTATATCTATCCATAATAATCATACTTAAATTAGCTTATCATACAAACAAATCCATATAATTACTTATTCTACGCGACCTAACGACTAATTACAATTAATATTGACTACTCTACGAGGCTGTCGGCAACAAATATATACGTATGTACACGTATTAAGTTATCAAACAAACATGGCCAACTGTACGTTTATGTAACACGATCGCGATAGATAAGCACTAGGGCCGTAAACAGTTATGGCTCGTTCCGGTTAATTGACGCCACGTGGACTAGTCAAGCGCGTGCAATGTTATGGTGCTCGATTGAAACAATGTACCTATATACTGTTTATAACGTTCGATAAACAAGTTCTATAAATTTAACGTAAAATTTGTTGCAAACAAATTATGATTCAGAAAAGTTTTTTTGAAATAACTGTCGCATAATATGATGTTGATGATGATGATGATGATGATGATGTGATGATGATGTGATGATGATGATGGTAATGATGGTGATGATGATTGTTGCGGGCTCCGTAGTTAAATAATAACACAACTGGTTAATGTATCGGAGTATAATTTCTGACTAGTTTTAATAACTAAAAATACAGGTATATATATTAATCTATAAACAAAGAAATTGGCGGGGGAGATTTGTTGATTGTAGAAAGTCACGAAACAGGAACTAATGAGTTTTGCTTAATTTACATAACATGTCTCTATATTACATCACGTTATTAATTATCTACCACGAACGCTACGTGCTATGAATATTGTGCTGACGGCACAATGATGATGATGATTATTCTGACCAATTTCGGTTATGGTATGTCGATCACTTCAACTCTAGTTGGTACGGTACTGGTTCGCCTGAAGTGACAAGGTGGCTAGCATAGTCGATCTTCTTAGTAAACTGATGTGTCGTCTTGATTGAGCGCACGTAAGCTTAAATTCGACGACCTTCTTGGTCGAGTGGTTTGTACACCGGTTTTCATGGTGTCGCCATCTCAGGTCCCGGGTTCGATCCCCGGTCGGGTCAATTTGGAAATTATTGTTTTTCTAAATTGTCTCGGGTCTGGGTGTTTTCTATGTATAATAAGTATGTATTTAAGTATTTTAAGTATGTTTATCCGTTGTCTAGTAACCATTTAACGAGTTTCTTAACGAAGCTTCTCTTGGGCTAGATAATTGGTGTGAGTGTAGGAAAGTTTATTTATTTTAAATGTATAATTTCTTTTTTTGCAACCACTTTTATCTATTTTCTATTATATTTTTTCTATTGAGCTCGATGGCGCAGTGTTTAACGCGCCCGGTCTGCGAGTGCTGAGAATAAGCAACTTTCGCAAAGGCCGGTCATCGGATGGGTGACCAAAAATTTATCATCTCGAGCTCCTCCGTGCTTCGGAAGGCACGTAAAGCCGTTGGTCTCGGCTGCATTAGCAGTCGTTAACAACCACCAATCCGCACTGGGCCCGCGTGGTGGTTCATGGCCCGTTCTCCCTATCCATCCATAGGGAAGGCTCGTGCCCCAGCAGTGGGGACATAAAATGAGCTGATGATGATGATTATGTTTTTGATTACCCAAAAATGGTTGGAAGAGTTTGCCTGTTGTAACGTAATGTGTCAAAGAGAGATAGCTATTTTGGTTTCGGTCTCGATTTATTTGTACCGTTGCTGTGTGTACAAAAGTATAATTATTATTTTTGTTATAAACGCAACATTTTGCCGTACTAATTTGTTATAACTGCTAGTTATTTTGTCCAGTTTAGTTACATTTCATAATAGGTTTACTAGAAGTTCAAGAGCGTCTGTTATTAATTTCTGTAGTTTGATAAAGCGTTATAATGTTTAGCTACTTTTGTAGTTGATTGTACTTCGTTGTTACGTATGATTGCGTTTCGTTCGTAGAGAAGGGCATAGGGCTTGCGTTACTATGTTGTTTACTAACAACAGAAGTGGGTTAATTGAAGCAATCGCTTTTATATGAGGGCCAGACGGTTTGTCCTGTTTTTATTTTCTACTGAGTCTGCAAGTAAGAGTTATGGAATCGTTCACCGAGGAGTATTGACACTAGGTTGCAACACAATGGACACACAATAAATCGGTAGGGAAGGGCGGCTCCGGCCGATAGCGATTTTAATTATCCACGCTCTCGGGCGTAGCTTAGCAAAACAAACTCTTCAATTTTAATATCTATATATTAATACGTGAAGCAAAAACTTTGTACCACTTTTTTACAAAAATTGCGCGGACGGAGGAGTATGAAATTTCGCACACTTATAGTTTAGATAGAGAAGTTTATCAGAATGTTAATATTTTTTTAAAATTATGCATAAAAATACATTAAATCAATAAAACAAACATTACACACACTACCATGTATTTGACACACACGCATAATATATACTCTTCAAAAATTTCAAAAATGGAAGAGGAGTGGCTGAAATCTGTCAATGCCAATCCAAACTCACATTCTATCTTTTTTAATTTTTCATTGCTTATGATACAATCTGTGCAGCCTTAATAAACTTACGGTCGAATTTCCTTTTCAACCACTGGGCGACCACTAGTTAGTATAGATGCATACGGTTGAAAATTTATTAAGCAAATTTGACAGTATTGGGTAGTTTGATGTGCAGGCAACAAACATACATACATTTTTTATATTGTATACAACGTGCACAGATTAAACGCACACCCTCTTAAGTGGTGACTCATTCCATGAAACTGAACAACTTTTGTTCTAAGACTTTTCGAAATTCGCAAAAAAAAAAAATCGTCTCCAAACGAATTCACTCGGACAGTTTTGATCTATCTATGGAAAGATAAATTTTTTTTTCACGATTTACCATAGGTCTTAGAACAAAAGTTGTTCAGTTTCATGGACTGAGTCACCACTTAAGCGGGTGTGCGTTTAATCTGTTACACGTTGTATTGTATGTTACATTGATTGAGTCATATCGTATCTGCCGGTCTGGGTGCCAAGTGCGAGTTTCATTTGTCATTCTGAATGAAAAAATAGACGTCCTGAATGGGTAGTAGGTAAAAATATAGTTTTTAATAAACATAATTATTTGCATTTTTTTAAATCTTTTTGTTGAAAGTTAAATTTTTTGGAAGTTGTCGTTTTGGGAATTGTCCTTTTGAGAAGTTGTCCTTTTGGGAAGTTGTCCTTATGAGCCAAAAGGGATTCAAAAGTTTTCGTAAGTTTATTTGATTAAAAAATTTTTGACATCGAATTTGACTTTGATCCGATCACGTTACCGAAAACGAGAACTTGTATGGCAAAAATTTAACTCTTCTCGTATGTCGCCAGGAGGCGCTGCTTCAATGCCATACTAACTTTCGTTTATGTAAACGTAATCGAATGAATACGGATAGTAAACAAAAGTCACACTAGGCGCCCAGATCGATAGACGCGTCGTCGTCGTTGGCATAGTATGTTGCCAATTCATTTCGCTGAGCAAGGACGGTCGGGTTGAATGCGGAGGTCAATGTGAGCTCTCGATGTTTTTAATTTTAGCAATGGCTTGGTGCGGCTTGCTTGTCACACCAGCTCGTGTCCCTACTGCTGGGGTAAGGCTAGGGTTGCCAACCATACATAAACAAGAGTATGGATAGATAATACTCTATTTTGCCATTAGGCATTATCTAACAATTTAAATTTATCATAAAGCATAATAATTTGTCTCTTTAGGGCAAAAACAGGATGGAGATAGCTAGTAAACTGTAGTAACGGAGGTGCAAACTATTTATTTTATAAAGCAATAATAATCATATTCACAAAACATTTATTCACTTCATAGTATTATTTGCTGTAGCTTAACAATTAGCTTTAAATAATAAACACAAATACTTATCTGAAAATAGCAATGGTTGGTACTCAGAGCCAGACATACTGACAGAAAGCGAAAATAGTAACCGATCGCTTCGATTGCCACCGATACAATGAAGCCTTCCCGCGCTGCACTGCCCGTGGAAGAACAAAAATGTCGGTCGGTTCACTAGCGCCCCACTTCTGACTACCGTAGTTGTCAATACATAAACATTATTCCCGAAATATTATTTATATTAATTTACGTATTTAAGAAAATCATTGTTAAATTAAAACTTATTTTTAAACTTCTGTACACTATTTTTAAACTGTATATTTTTTTACTTATAAAAGCCACTTCCCTCCATCAGCCACAAGTCTAAATTTGCTACAAACCTAACACGTGCGTTTGAACGGAATATTCCTGTTGACTTAATTTCTGAACTACTGAATGATACTCAGACTCGGGTGAAGTGAAACGAAAGGCGCTGTTACATCCCTTCTATGTAGGTAATATTGCTGACAGACACCCTTTGTTTCTGTATCAGCATTTTTAGGCTTGAGCCAGGCGCGCCCGCTTCTCGAGCGCGCCAGTCTTCTTCCAACATCCGAGCGTGACGGCTGCCGATTTTAATTCTCTAAATTCATTGTGTGTTTAATTAATTCCTTTTTTTTTTAAACCCTAAACGGGTGGCTCGATCTAACAGCGCGTTGCGTTAAATAGGTAAATAAATTTGGAAAATACTTTATATTTTCTTCAAATCCTTTTTTTATACTAGTTAAATTTACTTTGATTTCCTGAAAAAATGTTGGCAACCCTAGGTAAGACCGTTCACTATGAATAGAAACACCACCACGCGGGCCCAATGTGGTGCAGTGGTTGGTGACGACTGCAAATACAGCTGGAACCAAACGGTTTTACGTGCCTTCCGAAGCACGGAGGAGCTCGGGATGATGCGTTTTGTGTCACCAATCGCAGACCGAGCAAGCTTCTTACATTAAGCCAATTTCAAAATTAAGATAATTATAAATAATCTCCGTCGAAAATAGATGATGGTGAATACTTACGCTGAATGATAAAATGATGTTTCCCAAACCCCTCGAGTTTCTGTATAGGGGTAAGGGGTAAAGAATTTGAGAAGTGACGTTGCACTGTTTTGTTTAATAACCACTCATGCTCGTTCAAAACAAAAATTATTTCTTTATACAAAATATTAGTATATTTACAAATCGTTGGTTGGTTGGTTATTTATATATCGTTTCTCACTTCCCCTTTGACATATCAAAATGACCTTTGATAGTCAAATGACACAAGATGTCACATATAATAATAATAATATTTCATGTTCATAATATCGATTATAGAACTTACAAAATGGCGCGCACTTGCGCGATTTCCCGACTTCCTGTTTCACACTTCCGTCCCATTTCACGGAATCACTCCCACAAATTGCAAGAAAGCGAGCCGAAAGATGTTACACATCAAAAATGTCTATCACTGGGTCCTCTTGAACACTGGCGATTGCCATTACCCTTCAGTCAGACGCAGATCAGCTTGCTTGACACGTGCTACGTACTTATTTGCATACATTTTGTCTTGGATTTGCGTTGACCTCGCCAAGGGTTAGCCGTTTGTCGTGGGCAGAATACGAATATTATACCGCCTTGTAAAAGTACATTCAAATATACAAGGTTATTCTTCCTATATATTAAACCTCAAAACCGTTTGTTCAGTTTCGTTAACATAGACGATTTTTTTTATCACGTACAAAAGGCCTCCGCGGCCTCTGTCCAGCAGTGGACATCTTTTGACCGAGATCATACATACATCATCATTTACTTCATATTGATAATGAAGACATAAAAACTTGACTTTAAAATTATTATATGAAATATATTTATATGAAAAAACGAATAGCTATATTTCAGGTTTGTCAATCACGGCATATTTAATTTATATTATATTATACCGTAATCGAACACTATGCAGGTTAAAGTCACCGAATACGACGGCGACGTTGCGGCAGAGCAAAAAAGAGGTGGCGGGATGACCTTGACTGTTGACTCCCATCTAAAATATTGGTCACTTGTTGCTCAAGATTAGTGCTGCCATCAGCTAAATTACGGACCTAGGACAAAAACTTCAAAAATCCAGGACATTTGGGTGAAATAGAGATATTACCCCGGACTCCATCGAGAAAAAAATTACAATAAAATAAAAACATAGTTCTCATATTTTTATTTATTTATAGTCTTGTCTGCTAGCTAAAGGCGGGTACAGACTTACGAAATGTAACATGCAATGTAACACGCAATGAAAGTATTTGCCGTCCACATTGTTGCAATGTATCATGCAATGTAACAGAATTCCCATAGTGTGGACGCCTTGCGCGCACGAACCATGCACACTACGCGCATGAACAGAGCATTTTCAACACGTGCGCGCCCGCGATCCGCCATTTGTCGATTTTTTAGCCGAACACAAAGGGGGGCGCAGTGTGCGCAGAGAGCGCCAGTCTAGACGGGTTGAGTGTGTCTGTACTTTGCGGAACGCGCGCGAACAATGGAGAAATCCATTCTCTCATGTTTGTCGCGCGCATGCCGGAAACAGGGTGCCTAGTGTGAGTTTTGTTTACTATCCGTATTCATTCGATTACGTTTACGAAAACCAAAATTAGTATGGCATTGAAGCAGCGCCTCCTGGCGACATACGAGAAGAGTTAACATTTTGCCATACAAATTCTCGTTTTCGTCAACGTGATCGAATCTCGAATGAAACTCGCACCCAGATGCGAGTAGTGCTCGGTTCGTGCGCGCGCTGCGTCCACAACTCCACACTTATGAAATGCTCCTTTCATGTTACATTGCATGTTACGTTACAGCAGTCTGTACCCGCCTTAAGTTGCCTAAATGCTCGCGTGTTAAATATATTATGAAAACTTAAAAATTACGAAAGTGTTTTTTTATAATTATTATGATTGAGTCGAGTCCTATTTGCTGCTGTGGCGCACAACGGTTTGTGTTTTTTATTATTATTGTTGTGCTCGTATGTACAGTTAGTTGTTTTAATTAGTTAATAAGAGTCGACCACGTCTGAGAAATTAATTGCGGAGTCATAAAGTATTTGAGGTCGTCTATCTATGTCACGTTACTTAGGTATCTCTCTTGTTACTTATAATCTATTCTGTGCATTAATTGAATCTGTAATTCCACTTAAATCGATAAGAAAACCAATTTTTCGACAATTAACAATGTAATTTTCTATTAATTCTAGCGCTAAAAGGCGACGGCGACCGTCGCTGGTCGTAAGATGCGCTCGCTGCTTGCGTACTACGCCGAAGCCGTGATGTCGGCGGCGGCGCGGGGCGCGGGCTGCGCCCTCGGCTGCAGCGGCCGTGGGGACTGCATGAACGGCACCTGCCTGTGCGAGATACGCTACGCGGGGGACGAGTGCGCCGCGCCCAACCTGCCATACCATGCCTGTGAGTAAAGTGTGATACTAGTGCCGCATGCCGCTACGTGCGAACTACGCCGCCGTAGCCGTGATGTAGGCAGCGGCCGGCGAGAGGGAGGTCTGCATGAACGGCACCTGCCTGTGCGAGATACGCTACGCGGGGGACGAGTGCGCCGCCGCGCCGCGTCCAACCTGCCCTACCATGTATGTAAGTAGAGTGTAATACTAATGCCGCTTGCCGCTACGCGCGTCCTACGCCGTAGCCGTAACGTCGTGATGTCGCTTGGTGTAAAGGTGCGGGGACTATATGAACGGCACCTGCCTGTGCGAGATATGCTACGCGGGCGACGAGTGCACGAGTAGGCATCGCCCAACTTGCCACACGCACCAGATGACGCTCGGTGTAGCGGTACGGGGACTATATGAACGGCACCTACCTGTGCGAGATACGCTACGCGGGCGACAAGTACACGAGTAGGCATCGCCCAACTTGCCACACGCACCATGCCTGTAAGTAGAGTTTGATACTAGTGCCGCATGCCGCTACGTGCGAACTACGCCGTAGCGCAGCGGCCGTAGGGAGTGCGTTAACGGCAGCGGCCGTAGGGAGTGCGTTAACAGCAGCTGCCTGTGCGAGATATGCTACGCGGGCGACGAGTGCGCCGCACCCATCCTGCCCTACCATGCCTGTGAGTAGAGATGATGCTTGTGCTGCTACGAACAAACTACGCCGTAGTCGTAATGTCGATCGACTGTAGTGGCCGGTGGTGAAATACCTATTTCTGTTGACAAGCATGGTTGTCTTCCGGGTTTAAGGTACTAGACCAATTAAAAGGCTTACATGAGGCCTTTGCCCAGCCGTGGGAGTGGGGCATTTTTCTATATTTCTTCAAAAAGAGGATAAAAGCCCTGTAGTTGGACTTCTACTATTGTGTATATAATAGTGTGTCCTTGACCATCGTTTACTAACCGTAAATTAAATTGAACTGTTTCTCACGTGATCTTTTGTCCTGCTCCAGGTATCGGTGGCGTGTTCCTACTGGTTGCATTCGTGTGCGCGGTCCAGCTCACCATATGCGTGGTGACGGAGTACCGGCGGCTGAAGGCACCCACCTTCTTGCGCGCCTGCAAAGTCACCACGCAGAAGATGCTGTACCTGGTCGCGTTCCTCGCGTCTCTTATACGTGGCGCTTACTTCGTGTCACCGGTGAGTCACTTTGATATCTGTTAACATATACCTGGTAGCCTTTGTGTCCAGCTCGCTATATTCGTGGACTGGTGACTGAGTACCTTCTTACGCGCCTGCAAAGTCACCACGCAGAAGATGTATAGTCGACAATGAAATTGCTTTACCACCTTAGAAGTGAATTTTGTTTGCATACAATAAAACAACAAGTTGTATTTTTGTTTAAAGACCAAGTGCCAGATACGTTGTCATTATTGACAATGAGCCTTAACGAAAATTTATTGTAATGGAAGTTTTTGTCAAAAGTGATAAAGCAATTTCATGGTCGACTACACCTAGTGGCGCTCCTCGCGTCTCTCATACGTGGCGTTTACTTCGTGTCACCGGTGAGTCACTTTGATATCTGTTAATACATGCCTGTTAGCATATGTGTTCAGGTTGCTATATGCGTGGTGACGGAGTACAGGCGGCTGAAGGCAGAAAGCTTATGCTGTATCTGGTCTCGTTCCTCGCGTCTCTTATACGTGTCGCTTATTTCGTGTCACCGGTGAGTCAGTTTGATATCTGTTAATACATGCCTGATAGCATATGTGTCCAGGGGCCCGACCGCCTAACCGATCGCTTTGACTTTGTGTATGGTTTATGACGTCATCTTGTCGTTTCGTGCCGCCTATGAAAGCAATATCGTAAGCTATAGCCTTTAGCTTTTGATATTGCTTTCATAGGCGGTGCGAGGTGGCAAGATGACGTCATAAATTATACGCGTAGTCAAAGCGATCGGTTAGGCGGTCGGGGGGCAGGTTGCTATATGCATGGTGACGGAGTACAGGCGGCTGGAGGCAGAAGGCTTATGCTGTACCTGGTCGCGTTCCTCGCGTCTCTCATACGTGGGGCTTACTTCGTGTCACCGGTGAGTCACTTTGATATCTGTTAATACATGCCTTTTAGCATATGTGTTCAGGTTGCTATATGCGTGGTGACGGAGTACAGGTGGCTGAAGGCAGAAAGCTTATGCTGTACCTGGTCTCGTTTCTCGCGTCTCTTATACTTGGCGCTTACTTCGTGTCACCGGTGAGTCAGTTTGATATCTGTTAATACATGCCTGATAGCTTAAGTGTCTAGCTCACTTGCGTAGACTAATGTCCACAAAGAAAATTTATTTATTTGTATTCGGGAGTCTTACAGCAAAATGGGGTTAAGTGACAAATTTATTAATAAATTTGGCTATACTAACAACAAATCTCCACCTATATTAGTATAGATATTTCAAAATGTCTTTTGGTGTACAATAAAGAGTATTTATTTGTCATAAATTAATATAATATAGATATACCGTTGTCCCCAGTCGGCGTTCCAAGAGGGTTGGGCAACCAGCCTGCTGTCGGCGTACTACCCTCTGCTCATGTCGGGGTCCTCGCTAATCGTGTGCTTCTGGGCAGAGGTTAGTAACACTTAGCTTTTTCTCCAGTACTAATAAACAGTATGAGCTTCGTGTTTTGTCTCTTTTACTCATATTTGAGTTTACAAGACGGAAACAACACTGTTCAGGTTACAGAAGATGCTAGGTTTTTTCTTGGGGCAAGGTATACAATATTACGATAAAATACCATATACTTGTACTACATTATTTTATCTTTAGATAAGTTTAAACTTTAACTGTGGACATAATTATTTTTTACACACGTCTAGACGCGTTGTCTCACAGACCACTAAACTAACTTGAAGTTAGTTAATAAGTAAGTAATCGTACTACTGTGAACTTGAAAAATATGTTTAAAAGGGGTTAAAATTAACTAAAAAATAAATAAATGGTAATTTTCATTAATACTTTATTATCAGTTACCATAACATCAACATTGCTTTAGGTATTTTTCAGTCTTAATTTGAGATAAGATCAAATATGAGGTAAAATATTATATTTTAAGCAACTTTGATACAAAATCAACTTCATCATCATCATCAGCCTATCTTAGTCCACTGCTGGACATAGGCCTCCCCTAATGAGCGCCATAGCGCCCTGTCCTGTCCCTGTCAATCAACTTATTTTTCTTAAAATATAATGTGTTAGGAATACAAAAAAAAAACAAACAAAATTAAAATATATTACTAAGACTCCGCTGTCTGTCCGTCTGTCACCAGGCTGTATCTCATGAATCGTGATAGTTAGACAGTTGAAATTTTCACAGATGATGTGTTTCTGTTGCTGCTATAAAAAACAAATACTAAGAAACAGAATAAAATCAATATAAGGGGCTCATTTAGTGTTTTTATTTGTGATGGAAAGTGTCCTTTTATGAGAGGGCATTTTCCAATATTTTTGAGGGAGAAAAGAGCTTGACACTTGCTCAGTTTCTTGCCGTTTCTTCTCAGTACAAGTTCTCCCGCCTAGAGTAGACTTACGAACCGATGGCATAATGACGTTCATAAGAGCTATTAGTAGCTTAATGTTTCAGTTTACTGAATAAATGATTTTTAATTTTTAATTTTGAAACACGGACTATCTTTTCCGCCAGATCCACCAATAGGATTACTCCATTTTATAATAATAATAATAATCATCATCATCAACAGCTCATTTTATGTCGCGCTTGCTGGTGCACGAGCCTTCCCTATGGATGGATAGGGAGAATGGGCCATAAACCACCACGCGGGACCAGTGCGGATTTTATACACCGAGACATTTTAGTGGTTGTTTTCCCGCAGGTGGGTAGATCAGACCATGAAACTAACGAACAAGAGTTTTTTAAAACTTTCCTATACAAACAACCAAAATAAAACTGGTTAACTCTCTAGTGTTTTCCATCTTCAGCTACGGTTCGGAAACGTGGACGTTAAAGAAGGCCGACCGAGATCGAATTGACGCTTTTGAGATGTGGTGCTGGAGGAGGATGTTACAAATACCGTGGACTGCTTTCCGAACTATCGAGTCTATCCTTCGAGAGCTCAACATTAAAGCCAGGCTATCCACTTCCTGTCTCAAAAAGATTCTGGAATTCTTCGGTCACATCGCCCGAAAAGGTGGACACAACCTTGAACAACTGATGGTCACTGGCAAGGTCGATGGCAAACGGCCGAGAGGTCGAAGCCCAACTAGGTGGTCTGACCAAATCCGCTCAACGCTGAACACCAAGCTACACGATGCACTCCATGACGCAAAGGACAGAAATCATTGGAGGGGCATCATCAAAGAAAAATTAACTTCCCGTCGGGGGAATCACGACCCTCAGTAATGAGGAGCACGACGCGAGGAGGAGGATACAAACCATGCTCGGTCAATAGAGGCTTTGTATAAAAAAGTGAAAAAATATCTCGTTTTTTGACCTATGTTTCTTGGGGAAAGTTGTTCAGTTTCACGGTCTGATCTACCCACCTGCGGGAAAGCAAACACTAAAATGTCTCGGTGTATATAACGCTAGGAAAAGGAAGCAATGCTATTGGTAGATTTTTGTCCTCGCGCACCACTCAGCTACCTTGCACACAGGTCTAGTGGTAAAGCAGCTTTATACTCTATTTATTAACCTTTTTACCGCCAACAACTTCTATAGAAGTTCGAGATTTTCCCGCCGTCCACGCCAGCACTTCTATAGAAGTTCTTCTTTGTACCTACTTTATTGAAATACATTTATACGTTGGCGTACAGCGGGACATCGCGTGCAGGATAGTTGGGCGGTGAAAATGTTAATTAGTTAAACTGAGACTGCAGAGGGTAAGCTAACGAACGCGGTCGAGCACAGCACACATACACAACGGACACGGAATTTCGCAACAGCTGCGCTCGCACTGTTCCTAGCTGGGTGCCTAGTGTAAGTTTTGTATACTATCCGTATTCATTCGATTATATTTACGAAAAACGAAAATTAGATAGATAGATAGATAGATAATTCTTTTATTGCAACACTATAAAACATAATCATAAACAAAAAAAAAATGAATAATTTACAAAGTTACAATTTGGCGGTCTTATCGCTTTTAAGCGATTTCTTCCAGACAACCAGTCGGATGGAGAGAGCTAATAAACTGTAAGATCAGAGGTGAAACTATTAAAACATACTAGAATAATGTGTATTTTATAAATGAAACAAAATAACAAAAATAATAATGATGATAAATCTATATCATAATGATAATAACAATAAATTTGTATATACCATAATAAATACAAAATAAACCTACTTATACATAATAGTAGTCTCAGGTAGGAAAGTAGCGGATATTGCAGTTAATTAATTAGTATGGCATTGAAGCAGCGCCTCCTGGCGACATACGAGAAGAGTTAACATTTTGCCATACAAGTTCTCGTTTTCGTTAACGTGATCGAATGGCGAATGAAACTCGCATTAGGCACTCTGTTCCGAGAGCAGTGTCTGTGAGAGGATCTATGCGTGAGTTGTTCGAGTGCGGAACAACTATTATTAGGAGTCATATTACATCAGAAATGAGGAGATCCGCAGAAGAACAAAGGTAACCGACATAGCCCGAAGAGTTGCTAAGCTCAAGTGGCAGTGGGCAGGTCGCATTGCTCGCAGGACTGATGGCCGCTGGGGCGGGATAGTCCTGGAGTGGCGACCGCGTACCGGAAAGCGCAGTGTGGGCAGGCCTCCAACAAGGTGGACCGACGATCTGGTGAAGGTCGCGGGAAGCAGCTGGATGTGAGCAGCACAAAACCGGTCGTTGTGGAAATCCTTGGGGGAGGCCTTTGTCCAGCAGTGGACGTCTTTTGGCTGAGATGATGATGATGATGATATTACATCTCGACCGTGATTTTTGCGTGAAATGGTCAATTTTGACGTTCTTGATCTCAGAAACAAAAATACTTACATTAACAATTTTGACTTATAATGTAGAATGGCTCTTGGCATAGTTCGTAGCGGCCTTGCTTTTTGTAAATTTTGCTTAACTTTTTAATTAAACCCAAAATTGCAGACAAAGATTTTCATCGAAGGCACTTTTTTGAGCTCCTAGATTGAACTACTGTTCTAACTAAACAAATGAAATAAAATAAAAATATGTTATCTCTTAAATAGTCGTATAGTTGGTAGTGGCCTCGGAATTTTTAGATATCATTGGTTTTATATAGAAAAAAAATCTTATCTATATCTAAACAAAATCGCTTTAAGTTAACTGTGAATTTCTCCTATCTACGATAATATTATTGAGCAAAATTTTTTCCAGAATAATTGTGACTTCATGAGGAATAAAGATTTTATAATTTTTAAGCATGAATTTATTATCCTATTTCGATAAAAACGATAAATATAACTGCAAAATTACTACAAAATGCGATGCGCCGGGGCAGCCGTCCGAATGATACCTATTCTCGCAGAGTGGAGATTTGTAATAGGGCTCTACCTCCTGGGTCCTCCTTATTCTGTGATTAGAACTTAAGTTTTCTAAGATTACTAGCGGCCCTTGCGAAAACACCGAAACCGCTTTCCTAAGAGGTTTCAATGTTTTCTGTGTTTAGTGCGCCTAGCACTTACCAAAGTTTCATCGATCTCTCGTATTCAACTGAACGGGTTTCAATGACGTCTTTTTAATTCTTACTTCTTCTTCTTATATGAATAATGGATAATGTATCAAACAATTATCTACGACTATTTTTCTAATTTTATTTAAGATCGTTTAAGAAAAATTATATAAGCAAATTGCCGTTGCTTGTTAAATTGTTGTTTTTCTGTTAACAACGCCATCTGTGTAACAGTCATTGAATCAATGAGGTAAACGCCGGCGCCGCCTGTTCGCGGCCGACAGACGTGCTAGGTACCGGTTACAAAAGCAATCGATTGTAGTAACTGACAATGTCGCTAGATGGGCGCTCTTTTACACACTAGGTCCCTAGTATTTATTTTGTTTTGTTGATGTACTTATTTGTTGTTTTTTTTAAACTAAATAAAATACTTTGATAATTAATGAAAACAGGCGTTACTTTGCGTAAATCCATCACATCACATCACCATCATATAATCATATTGTGCCATCTTTGAAAATAGATATAATATATATTATTATATTAATATATTATTTCTTTAGTGAAGTCCATGGCATACAAAAATGCTATTTAAATAATAATCTTAGCCAAAATTTTAAGTAATAAATAAATCTTTACTAATATTATAAATGCGAAAGTAACTCTGTCTGTCTGTGTGTTACGCAATCACGCCTAAACTACTAACCGATTTAAATGAAATTTGGTACAGAGATAGTCTAGAACAGGGATGGGCAAACTTTTTCATTCGCGTGACAATATTTACTAACAAAATCTATGGCGGGCCAGGCTATAGAATTTAATGCTGTATTTTTCAATAATTTTTTTTTTATGTAAAATAAAAATGTTGATAGGTTGGTATGCATTTTCGGAAACACACGCGCACTTGATATTTTGTTTGATGGTCGCGGGCCGGACTTCGATCACTCATGGGCCGGAGATGGCCCGCGGCCCGTAGTTTGCCCATCCCTGGTCTAAAGCCTGAGAAAGAACATAGACTATACATAGGCTTTTTAATACTAAAAAAAGGGCTGTAAGGGGTTGAAATAGGGGATGAAAGTTTGTATGGAAATGACCTAAAAAATTAAAAATGCTGCCGAAAGTCACAATTCCACGCGGGCGAAGTCGCAGGCACAGCTAGAATTAAATATTAAAATAATATTTAATGTTAATTCCGTAAAATTATTCGTTCATCAAGCTTGGAACGCAGTAGGTACCTACGCAAGCACCGCCCTTTCGCCCGCAAAAATATGCGCATGCACATGAAGGGTCAATGGATGCAAGCGAACATGCAGATCAAATCGATAACCCTAAAAGGGTTAATAATAAAATACTTTGCGTATCCACCTGGGCTAGGGGTTATGTAAGACTGTTTCCTCGTCCATACATACACTACAAGCTCGACGAGGGGAGTTGAAGGTCTACCTTCCAAAAACCCTAGTACAGACTGTCCAAAAATTAATTTTTACCAAAATAATTTCAACCATACGCCATAGACGTAAAGTTCAAAGTCTATTGTAGAATGGAGGTCACTAAAGTCTGGCCAGTTAATGTGCCGAGGCACACTTTATGGAAAAAAATACTATATGAAACGCTGAATAATATAGCATGCCTACTTTGTTTAATAATTATTTGAAAAAGACAAAAATAATAATTTCGGTTTGAAAAAATACGCCATAAAATGCGCCAGTACGCCAAAATACCCTGTCTATGTTAAATAATCTGTGATACGATTATCGACAGAAACCAACCAAATCACGACGAAAAACGGAATACCACAGGGAATAAATAACCAAGTTATAGATACCACTGACTGGTGACCCTCGAGCTGGCGCGTATTTTGGCTAACGCCTAAGTTTGGTCATCCAAAGAGGAAACGCCGCTAGCGTCCTGGGCACTCTCCCGCTTGGCAGCGATTTGGAGTCCCTTTTTTATTTGTAAAAATTTAGGTGTAAATTTCTATATATATTATATATTTTTTTTAACTTCTCTTAATTATAATATTTATACTTAATATAGTTAGTTATGTTAAAATAATATAAATCTACCAAGTTATTAAATAAAAATACGAATCGTAAACGAAAACAACGAAGCACTTCTAATAAACGCCGAAACGAAGGGCATGACATTTATGACATTTGTTGTGTTTTGACATTTTGTAGCGTTTTGTTACTTGCAGAGAGACAACTATTTGCTGATTTTAATATTATTATTTACTATTTTTATTGTTTTACGTCCATTAAATGTATTGATAAAAATAGACGACCAGTAGATGAATTAGCAATAATTAACAGCAAATAAAATATTTTTTTAACACTACAGGTTTTGGAGAAGTCTGATACTAAACGCAATTGAACATCCAATATTACCACATGATAAAAATGTGTTACAAGTAATTAACAACTTTATTCATTTATTATCTAGTTTTATCTAAATATAAAAGCAAAATGATACGTTTTTCGGAATCCTCGAATTTTTCTCTACAATTTGGTATCTATGTATATTTACAAACATGGCCAAAGATGTATGGACTATTAGTGACCTCCTTTGACAGTTTGTGGTATCATAACATAACGTCTCTGTCACGGGGATGGCTTGGGATCATGAATGGCAAGCACCGACTTTGGTGGTTACATAGAAGAACAAAAAGAACAGTTTTAAAATAATAATTCTATGATAAGTTCGGGAATGTGATCGTACTGTCAGAACATCGTCGATTCTTAGAATTATAATATTAACCTTTTCACCGCCCAACTATCCTGCACGCGATGTCCCGCTGTACGCCAACGTATAAATGTATTTTAATAAAATAGGTACAAAGAAGAACTTCTATAGAAGTGCTGGCGTGGACGGCACGAAAATCTCGAACTTCTATAAAAGTTGTTGGCGGTAAAAAGGTTAATGTATTCAGTTTTTAACATTTTACTACACACAAACCCAAGAGGCTTAATTAGTACCACATATTATAAAATGAATTGTATGTTTTGGTTCCGATAATAAAAAAAATACAATCAAAGAATAGTTTGACGATCTCCGTAGCCGAGTAGCTTGCATGCCGGACTTAAGGCGGCGCTAAATCTGAAGTCACGGGCTCGATTACCGGTCGGGTCAATGTCGAAAACGAACTTTTCGGTATTGCGTCGGGTTTGGGTGGTTATGGTACCATCGTTGATTCCGATTTCTATAAAACGAGTCTAAAAACGAAACGTAAACGAATTTTTAATGGGTTTTCCAAATTCATTATTTTTTTTTTGCAATATCTCGACACTGCTTAACTCAACACCTTATAATATCTCACGTGCTAACTCACGTTACACGGTAATATTAAAAAGATAAGATTTCTTTACTAACAGTAAGTTGTGGCATTAAGAACAATTAAGCAAAAATTGTCGCATAGAGTACACATACTGCTGCATTGTCGCAATCACAGAACGAATATCTATGATCGCAATCTTCTATATAATATGAACAGTGTTGTCTCATAGTCAGTAATTTTGTACTTTGAAACTACTATGGTCATCACCAGCTCATTTTATATACCCACTGCTGGGCAACGAGCCTTCCCTATGGATGGATAGGGAGAACGGGCCGTAAACTTCCTGGAGCCGATGTTCGCTCGAACGGTTCGCTTCCAGAGGAGCTTCATTCCACGTAAGTACCATCAAACTGTGGAATTAGCTGCAATCCGAGGTTTTCCCATTAAGCTACGACCTGGGCTCTTTTAAAAGGGGTGTAAAGGGGTTTTTTTCAGGTCGGCAACACAAAAGCAACACCTCTGATGTTGCTGATGTCTCTTAAAAAAAAAGGGAATTGAACCCGGGTCTCTCGGGTATAGGGTCGAGCGCTTTGCCACTAGCCACCGCGACGTTCGCGTCGCTGAAACTAAAATATTAGCATACTAGTGGCCGCTCGCGGTTTCACCCGCTTGGTTCCCGTTCCCGTGGGAATATCGGGATAAAAAGTATCCTATGTGTTAATCCAGGTTATAAACTATCTGTATACCGAATTTCATCCAAATCCATTCAGTAGTTTTTACGTGAAAGAGTAACAAACATCCAAACAAACTTTCGCGTTTACGATATTAATAGGATTCTATGTTGTCTGATAGTATCAGTAATTATAAGTGGCTCTTAAGTATTTTTTTGTTTTATTTATCTTACGGGTAAGCACAGTACCTACATCTCACCTGACGTTAAGTGATGATAAGAACAATGGTGGAAGCGCACTCCACTCGGAATCCTTAACTACTGATGCACTGTCTAACTTATCTCTAGCTATCGAAACACAGCGAATCGGTAATTTTTAAACGACTGACAACACAGCTTTTGGATGAATGATGATGAATGAGTAGAACGGTCTGAGGATGTTCGATTACCAACACTTAAGGAATCTTTAGTTTCTTTCTGTCTACAAAAGTCCGATTACGCTGTAAATGCCATGTGCGGACAACAGTTGTACTGACTGCTTCAAGCTGCCCGTGTATGGCCGCCCTAATATATACAACCTTATTTTTAGTTTATACGAAAACCGAAACACGTTTCAAATATTTTCATTTAAAGAATCCGTACAAAAAAAAAATAATAATATCTTGAAAACTCACGAAGTTACAAGCTTTTTGTGCTGCCCCGTTGTGTGTTTTTAGTAGGGAATAATTTATTTGAGATTTTGTAAATATTATTTGGTCAAAATGTAACATGGTATAAAAAATATTGAAATCGATTCTATTACTGATTCTGAACAAACAGTTTTCAGGTTTCGTATAAACTAAAAATAACATTGTATATATATATATGTATTAATAGCGTAAGCTGATTTCTGTCCCAGTGATTATGAGACGCTAGCTGCACATAAATAATCGGTTATGGTCTCATTTTGAAGAGCTCAGCCGTAGATGTGCAGAAAAATAAAGAAACCTGTCATAGGTTTCGAAATTCCTAAAAAATCTGTTGAATAAACGCGAACTTTTGCAGGTGACCCACTAGTATATTAAAATAATGAAATAGAAATAGAAAGAAATAAAAATTCTTTATTGTAGGTATAACTGTTTACAATATGGTATAATGTAAGTAACTGTATAATGTGCTAAGCTTTGCATAATAGACTAAAAAGCTCAACCTTATTTTTTTGTTAACCTGGTGTAACACACCCCGTACCTAACCTGGAGCTAACCTAAAGGGCTTTCGATTATTTTTTTTCTAAATAATTATGATAAATAAAACGTTTAACCTACTTATACCTAACTATACCTGACGGCACCAAATGTAACGACATGAAATGGAAAGTAAATAATGAACCTAATTAGCTACTTAGATTATCATAAATTAACCTACCTAACTCCTTATAACCATTATTATTATAATAAACCAAAACCGAGAATAACCTACTTATTCCAAATCATGAGATTTGCAGTTGACCCCTCACCGCAAATTCAGAACTTCACAGAGCTGTAAGTCATCACGATTGTGTCAATCCTTCCAAATACTCATCAACAACGTCATCATAATATTAACAACTCAACATATAACATGAGATTTGCAGTTGACCCCTTACCGCGAAATCAGACACTCAAAGAGCTGCAAAACTTCACGATCGTGTCAAACCTTCCAAATCATGAGATTTGCAGTCGACCCCTCACCGCGAAATCAGAAACTCAAAGAGCTGCAAGACTCACGATCGTGTCAATCCTTCCAAATTATCATATTGCTCGTCAACCATATCAACATAACATTATTAATCAAAACAAACATATAATCACAGTTTTTCCTTATTTAATCATTAAGTTATTAAAGCTTTAAGCAATTAACTTCAATCTCCTGCTAAGCCCACATTTGCCTTATTGTCTGATGTGCCACATCATTATTAGCTATTGAAATCCCAAGGCTGAATGCAGTCTACTGACCAGACATGTGTATTTTCCTCTAGAAATGTTTGACCCTGGAATACTTGATACTTCATAGCGGTCATTTGGTAATATTTTGATCAATCGAAATGGACCTGTATATTTTGATAAAAGCTTACGGCTCTTGTCATAATGAGACGGTAAAGATTTTAGAATCTCTACTACGTCTCCAACTGAATACACCTTAGGTCCAGTTGGTTCTCGCCAGAACGGTCAGAGTAAGCCTTAAGTCCATCCAAAACGGTACAGTTACAGCGCTTCACCTGACCATTGGCTCTTTGAGCAGAAACAGCATTCAACACGTGTTGAATCTCAGTTTCTGTACAGAAACGCCTGAATTCAGGCTAAAGCACGCCACAGGCTTTAATTTAAGAGAATCAGATTCTATCTATATTAATATTACAAAACTGAAGAGTTTGTTTGTTTGAACGCGCCAATCTCAGGAGCTTCTGGTTCGAATTGAAAAATTCTTTTTGTGTTGGATAGTCAAATTTATCGAGGAAGGCTTTAGGCTATTTAGGGGCATCGTGTCGTGCGTAGACGAACAGAGCGTAACGCAGCGAATAGTCCGTAGCCGTTCGTAGGGGCCTACGCCCCCTGAATGTAGAAAAAGTGTGCCAGACTGCCAGCAAATTCGAAGACAAATTTCGTCACAGTGTGTTATCGCCCAGTGGCGCAGGAACAGATGCGAGTCAGGATCCACGAATTCACGGTTCGAATCACCAGCAATTAACAATAATTGTCTTTTTCCAAATTAATTTTCACTAGATGACCACTTTCAATGAACGTGCACACGTCCACAAACCAAGGCGTCCACAGAGGAAGAACTACACCATTCAGCCTAATATTTACCTACTTTAACAAATATAGAAATCTGTCTTCATTAGGTATTTATTTCCGATACTAAAAATAATGATATTATTTCTAAATAAAATAGCGTAGGCTTACGAGTTCTAGCTACATCGCATCGCTTGCTTGACAGTATTCGAAACTATTGAGCTAACGCCTCACCGCTTATTTATGATAACATGGTCTCTGTGTGAGGCGTCAAGTCTATCTGAGGAACCTTATAGTTGAACCAATTACAATTTTATACTATACTAGCGACCCGGCCCTGCTAAGCACGGGTGGACATTTTTTTTTGATATATCCTATGCTACTCAGCGCTAATATAGCATTCTAATGGTGAAAGATTTACAAAAACACAAATGTTGAAAAAATTTCCACGAGCAGGATTTAAACCCGCACCCTTCTGACATACCGGTTTCGGCGGGCTGGTTAGAATCACAATAGCTCAATTGGGAGAGCACCTGACCCGGTATGTCAGAAGGGTGCGGGTTCAAAACCTGCTCGTGGAAATTTTTTCAACATTTGTGTTTTTGTAATTTCTTCGCAACAAAATTTGCGTTAAAAATTATATTAAACATTATGGTGAAAGATTTATTTAAATCGGTCCAATAGAGAGCGGTTTGTATGGGAAAAGAAAATTGTTGTTTTTACTATTTTCTCTTATTTTTGTACGTTTTTCTATCCATAAAAACCTTCCTCAGACTTCATCAAACACAACAAAAAAAAATCAGCCAAATCGGTCTAGCCGTTCACGAGATTTGCGATTAGCAACACATTTAGCGATTCATTTTTATTTATGTATAGATTATCTATAGGTACTTTGTCAAATTACAAAATAAATATTTAAAATTCTGCTTACGATGTAGGCATTAACAATGTAATTTTAATGTCTTAAGTTATATCATAGTTTAAGCTAGCTTAACATATTGTACCGATTGATTGATGTTTGCTTTATTAAAGTTATTTTTTTTTTGCTTGTGGATACAGTCGTACCTATAAAGCTTATTATTGCATTTTGTGTCACATCTGTCACTTGCTTTTTAAGCAATTCGATGATTTGTGGTTGATTTTTTTTATTCAAATCAAAAGTGGCAAAATAAATTTAAAGTTTAAAATAATGATGGTATCATATCTAGGATAGCCTGTGGAGTGTGCAAACATAGTTTGTGTCATCTTCGTCCAGTGCAAACTGTCTTAGGGTCAGTATGTAAAAACAGTGCAAACAAAAAATTACAATTGATTAAATATCTACTTCCTATCTCAGATCACTTACATAAGCCCATTAAATAATTTTGTGCCAAATTAGGCCACGCAATTTTAAGATTTTTTATTATTTTGTTCTTTCAAGCTACAAACGCTTTAAAAAAATATTACAATGATTAGAGTTCACATATTCAATATCTTAAATGCTTGAAAAATCGACTTTATAAATTTGTGCCGTATTCATGCACGATATTTAAATGAATAAAACACAAAAACAATAGTTGCGGTAGAAGCGGGCGGACGCGGGCAGGCGACCGACAGCGGACGGGAGGCATACGCACGCACACACGTTCGTTCGGTACGATTTCTTCAATGCAAAGTGTTCATAAATAAATTACATGCCTATCATATGAGTATTAATTGACTCTTATCTCCGCTAAGTAATAAACAAATGTGTACCTACCTTCGAAGGTACCTACCTACCTACAGAGATAACAATAATGACGTGCGAGTTTTGTACGATGGACGAAGAGCTCGATGGCGCAGTTGTAACTTTCGCAAAGGCCGGTCATCAGATGGGTGACCAAAAAAATTTCATCTCGAACTCCTTCGTGCTTCGGAATATCGGCATACCTACCTACCGCTTTTTCGTTATACCTCTGCTTGCGGTATGTCACGCGCGCGCCCGGCGCGCCCCGCTTCGAGTTGGTAGTGTACAGCCAACAAAACAAAATTAATACAAAGTAAAAAAAAATTGTCGACATTTTTATGTGTGGTGATGGTGACCACTTGACCAGTATGACGGAGTAGTTTCTGATGGTGGAACTCCTCAGATTACATGTATCTGTTGTACCTATGGGTACAATCGAGTTAGTTCGCGATAATACATAATAATATGTATAACACAAATTACTTTAAACAGTACTCAGCAAGTACAAGCAAGCCCCACGCCCCACCCAGATCAAAGTTCCATCCGTGCGGAGACGGAGAAATAATACTATTAGCTCCGCCCCTTCTCCGGTGAATGTCGTAAGAGGCGACTAACGGATTTTCGAGCTTTCAAATGCTCCACTGTGTGGTAGGGCTTGCCCGTCTGGTTAGTGTCTACCGCTTGTCGGTCGCGTTTCGGGATCAGCCAGCGTATAACCAGAGCTCGAGTGGATGGTGCTGCGATGCATTTCGTCTGTGGAGGCTTCCGTCGAACCAGTGCCAAGAGGACCTTGTTAACCCGCCGACTAGGGAGACCCGTAGAAACGGCTGTCCCGCTATCCGCCCGTGGCACAGTACAGAAAGCGAGCCTAACTAGCTCGTGAGGCTGCCCATCTGTAGGCAGATCCCTGGTGAAACAGGCCGCTGCACTTTGACTATTTGCATCGCGGTAGCATTTCCTCGATTCACGTCTCCGTCCTTTTCTCCACCATGACAGTGCCTAACATTAAAACTGGTTCTACAGCGGTGCACCTCCCCCCCCCCACTACCACCACCATACCGTTTGAGGACGAGTTTACTAACATCCGCGGACTCCATGCAAACCTCAATGCCGTCCACCACCATCTTGAGACGGCACGGCCAGCAATGTTGTTTTTGACGGAGACGCAAATAATCTGTCCAGCCGACATCAGCTACTATCCGGGCTTTGTGCTTGAAGAACCCTTTGAAGCCAAAACCGGAGTAGCTTGCTCGTTCGGAAAGAAGTTTGCTGTCGCCGTCTGGGCTGTCTGCTGGAGGACACTTCCTTTTCCCTTTTTGTGGTACACGTCAAGTTGGGCTCTCATAGCTGTGTCTACGCCTGCGTCTACCGATCCCATAAAGGCGACACGGAGACAACTTGACTTATGGAACATCTTAGTCGGGTACTAGATGATGCGCAAGAGCGGTTTCCATCAGCGGTGTTCGGATGTCACATTGAGACACGTTGAATATTGTGGCCGCGCGGTTTATTGTTGTTAATATTATTTGATAAAACCTCAGCAGCGCCAGCAGGCGTGACAGGCGGAGAGGAGGCTCCGATCGAGCCCCGTGATCGCCGGATATCCCGGGAACCCGTCTTTCCCTGGCCTTCCTCGCCACCGCCCTCTTTTGTTCCTTTTGATAGGGTATAGGTTCTACTGAGATAGCCCAGGTGAATTTTTAAGGTTTTTAATGTTTAATTTTGGCTGGCTTGGCCCGCTAGGAACCGAACTTGAAAAAGTGTAGATCGGTGAATCGCCTAACTAGACGGAGATACCACATTGCCAGTTTGGTTGTCCACTCTATAAGCCTGGTGGACACGGCTCCGAACTGTTGGCTTATCTCTAACAAGCGGAATTGGTGTTTTTGGGGGACTTCAATGTTCACCACGAGTTGTGGTTAAGTTCCTCCAAAACTGACTATGCTGGTAGAACTGCCCACACATTCGCTTTCGCACACGACCTGACTCAACTGGTGAACCAGCCCACCAGGATCTCAGATATAGTCGGTTACGCGCCCTTTTTGTTGGACCTTCTGCTGACGAGTCGCCCAGCTGGTTATCGAGTGGATGTTCGAGCTCCTTTAGGATCTTCGGATCACTGCTTGGTATTCAGTAAAGTGCCTCTGGCCCCACTAACGCCTTCAGCGGTATCGAAACGCCAGGTTGGCACTACTCGTCGGCAGATTGGGTTGGGATGGTATGCGGGACTATTTCGCATCCGTTCCTTGGGTGCAGCGCTGCTTCAGTGGGAAGGACCCGACAGCTAGTGCGACTGCAATTGCTGATAAGATAGTGTTAGGGATGGAATACTATATTCCGCACTCCTATCTCATCAGCAAAGGCAGGCGGAACCGATGGTTCACCGAATATAATATAATATGATTATCCGCGAATAATGCCACCAAGTCCTGCAAAAGAGCCAAGAACTACTGACGCATCCTACGGGCAGCCGTAGCTACAGTTACTGGCGTCTGGCCAAAGCCGTGCAATCGAACTTCTACCAACCCTCGCTGCTACCACTGAGATGTCCAGAGGGTACTTTAGCTCACAACCCGCAGGAGAAGGTCAATCTTCTGGCCAAACTCTTTGCGGCTAACTCCCGAGTCGATGACTGCAATGCACAGCCACCTACAATTTCTCACTGTGGCCACGCTATGCCCGATTTTAAAATCAGGCAGTATGATGTTCGTGCGGAGCTGCAGTCAATCGATGTCCGGAAAGGTAATGGACCTGATGGCATCCCCCCCTCCAATAGTCCT
This sequence comes from Eudonia lacustrata, assembly GCA_947562085.1. Lineage (NCBI taxonomy): Eukaryota > Metazoa > Arthropoda > Insecta > Lepidoptera > Crambidae > Eudonia > Eudonia lacustrata. Next base: position 6,079,436 of record OX387328.1, read on the forward strand.
AAAAATGTGTGCAGCGGAGTTGTCCCCCCTGTTAACGCACCTTTACCGTCTATCGCTCTCTTCAGGTTGTGTGCCGGAATCTTGAAGAGAAGCTAATGTGCAACCGGTCCCCAAAAAAGGAGATCGGTCAGATCCATCGAATTACCGCCCTATAGCCGTAACTTCAGTTTTGTGCATAGTAATGGAGCGCATTTTAAATAAACAACTTGTCCACTACCTAGAAGAACACTCCATAATTCACGATCGCCAATACGGGTTTCCGCCGAAACGGTTAACGGGTGATCTTCTAGCGTACGTTGCATATCTATGGGGCTATTGACAAGCGTGGTGAGTCGGTGGCTGTTAGCCTTGACATAGCCAAGGCTTTTGATCGGGTCTGGCACAAAGCTCTCCTCTCTAAGCTCCCGGCATATGGTCAGCCTGCTCAGTTCTGCAACTAGGTCGCTGGCTTCCTGCATGGGCGCAGAATCCGTGTTCTATCTGATGGATGCGCTTCGCGGCTCATGTCAGTGAACGCTGGGGTCCCTCAAGGCTCCGTTCTGCCCCTACGCTGTTCCTTCTGCATATCAATGATATGCTTCCACTTGGAAATATTCATTGCTATGCAGATGATAGCACGGTGCATATAACGGTCACCCAGCAGCAGGGCGGGTCGAAACCGAAGTGAATCGAGTGAATCTTGTCATTGAGCTCAATCGGGTATTGGACCTCATATCTAATTGGAGCTACAATAATCTGGTTGAGTTTAATGCCTAGAAAACACAGGTATGTGTGTTCACGGCAAAAAAATCACCATTCCTTCCCTTTCCAGCTCTTCAGGGTACATCTCTAAGCCTGCAGAGCAGTATCAACATGCTCGGTATGACGATACGCTGCGATCTGAACCAAAGGGACTACATCGAAGCCGTGATCAAAACAGCCTCACGAAACTTGGTATTCTGAACAGAGTGCGGCGATTCTTTACGCCGGACCAGTTGTGCCTTTTGTACAAGACACAGGTACGGTCTTGCGTGGAGTTATTGCTCGCACATCTGGGAAGGTTCCGCAAAGTACCTTATCGATGCCTTGGACAGATTGCAGGCAGCGTCGCGCTGAACGCATTTTCGGCAATGCAGAAGTCGCAAATACTCTCGAATCTCTGCAATTGCGTAGAGATGTTATTGTTCAAATTCGATGACGCATCCTTATCGCTAAACAAGCACTTGTCTTGGAAGTCGAAGTCGCTGATTGATTCTGTTACTTTTTCAGATTCTTTATTTTTTCTTTCCTATTCAGCTTCAATACATTTCGGATTATTATATGTGTTTCGGCAGGTTTTGTGTAGTTGTATTTAAGCACGGCCCTTAAAACAGTCTGCTTTTCCGTCATCCCTTACAATGCTCGATTCTATGAACTTTATTAATCCTCTTTCTTTAACAATCACTGTATTAACGTCCAGTATGAGACCACACATAACACACTAGCTGTTCCCCGCGGTTTCGCGTTCTATTAGTCATAGCGTGATGTAATATAATCCTATAGCCTTCCTTAATAAATAGACTATTCAACACAAAAATCACTTTTCAATTCAAACCAGTAGTTCCTGAGATTAGCGCGTTGAACCAAACAAACCAACAAATTCAGCTTTATAATATTAGTATAGATATATTGTTTTCAACCTCCATTTTAGTCTTTCACAGCTTCATTAACTTTTAAATCAATCAAATTGAATAACAAACGCACTTGCCGCAACTTGCACCGAATACGAAGACCGAATGTAAACAAACAACACGCGACGCGCCGCGCCCGCGCTCTTCCCCGCGCTCGCCCTACTTGCTTAGAAATCTGTATTTTTTTTAAATAATAAGAATTCGTGGATAAAAACAACACAAATTATGAATAGTGTTTTATTACACCATAATAATCAAAAACAGGTAAACTCTAATAACTTGCACTTTCTTTTGTGACTTTTACAGGGTTTTGTAATAAAAAATAAAATATCTATAAATATCGTGGATGAATTCGACACAAAATATTTTGAACAACAGATATCAGTACTCTAAAACGCGTAACACTTATTTAACCTATTGTAATATTCTTTCAGAGTTAGTTGGGCTACGTTTTAGGTACTGGTTAAATATCAGGATTCTCGTGGACAGAGATGACACAAATTGTCTATGTACATCAGTTACTACTTCGTTATTATCATGACAGTAAAATTTTCAACTCTAATTTTCTTTTCGTCCAAAAAAGATCGAAGCGACAAATACCTAAATTTCTACTTAAGCAAGTACCTAGGATGACACAAACTAATGTATTAGGTTAGGCAAAAGGTCCGGAAACTATATGCGAAACACAGGCAACTTTAATATTTTTGAAACCTCAAAACCTAGCGCTATCGGTCTATAGTGGACCCGGCGGACTTCGTGCCGCTTTGACAGTTTCCGTCAAGTGATTAAATTCTCTTTGGTTTCCATGACAACAAACAAACAAATCATTTTGTATTGGAAAATTTAATTGCCGTTTTTAGTTTATTTATAGTGTGATTCCCGTGGGAATATCTAGATAAAAAATATCCTATGTGTTATTCCAGGTTATAAACTATCTGTATGCCGAATTTCATCCAAATCCATCAATCCGTTGCAGCGTGAAGAAGTAACAAATATACGAACATACATACACACAAACTTTCGCATTTATAATATTAGTAGGATTATTGTTGCAAGTAATTGTAATAATAATTACAACTATCAGGTTACATCGACGTAATTTTAATAATTTTCCTTGTCGATTGGAATCATTGGTAACACTTACCACAGACACCTACGATTGCATTGTAGAATAAAACGCTAATATGTCAGTTGGGTTGTAAGAATAACAATATAAATGAAGTGGTGTTAACTATAACTTTGGCTTTTAATGTTTGAGACTACTAAAAACTACACCTTTTTTTATGTTAAAAAGAGGCAAACGAGCAGGCGGGTCACCTGATGGAAAGTAATCACCGCCGCCCATAGACACCCGCAAAACCAAAGTAATCGCAGATGCGTTGCCAACCTTGGAAAGGAGTTGGATCTTGAGGAGGGAGTAGGATTACTTAGCTTTTATTAGCAAGTGTAGAAAGTTTACTTAGAATGGTGTTAGATGGCTCGCATGCATTAATGACTTAATTTTACATTTTGTTTGTAGGTAATAAAGTTAAGTAAAAATAACACTGTTAATAACACTAATGGAGAAAGGTTGATTCTATTTGGTTTATTTATTTATTTTCTTTAATTTGAGTGATTTAATTTTATTAGTTTTTTGTTTTTATTAATTACACATTCAATTAAATAGCATTTAGATACACTTTTAACCTAGATACCTATAATTTTTATTTATTAATTTAGAAAATGTTCTAGTGACGTATGGACCGTTACACCGGGGAAACTCGTGACCGAATCTCCGCGAAAGCGATTCGCAAAGGATCTAGATCTGACGGTAATGGAATTGGCCGACCCAGTAAAACTCACGGGGACTCATCATACCGCTAACTATAAGCGCAGGATCAATTTTGTCATCTAAATATTGATAATCCATCTGCCGTCACTCCCTATACAAACTTAAATGGCTCGCCAATGCTAGGTAGGATAGGACGCATAGCTTAGATCACGTCTCAGTTGTAGGCTGCGCCCGCGCAGAAAACGCGTGGTGCGCAAGACCTGTGCGCTTATTAAAAAAATACAGACGCTACTCCAAAAAAGAAATGATTTATGAATGTAATAATATAATTTTATTATATTTATGTATTTGTTAGTGAATTGGATTTCGGTGTTATACTCGTATAAATTCAGGTATGTTACAAAAATTGTTTTTTAATAAATAAATAGTAATTTAAAAAAATACTACTTAACTGCCTTTATTTTTCGCTGGATTTATTTTATTAAGAGGCAAAATTTAATAAAAATATTTTTACCTAATAAATTAAGCTTGAAGAATAAAGCTAGTATAAGCAAACGCGATACTACTAGCGATCTCTTTCATACAACCTTTAGTTTCAGAATCCAAGATTAATAATTTAATTCAATAAAAAAGTAAAAATGAATCTATAACAAAGAAGACGAAGAAAATAAAATTATGTATGTTAATAATAAAATAACAGTCTATTTGAAAATTACAATAACTAGTATGTTACATTTCGTAAAATCTTATTTCGAATATTCGAAGTATTTTATCGTTAAACTCAGTTGTTCTTAAACCAGACAATAGAAATTCAATTGTTCTATGGCACTGTGGTTACCTTGGGCGTCCAAGTATCTATATATATACAGGGATATTAAATTCGTACAATGTACACGTTTCATTAATCAGCTATCATTATTCATCAACTTTTTGAAGTTAGTTCGAAGTAGCAGCATCAGCATTGTTGTGTTCCGTCAGCAAGATAAGTGTTACATAGTACCTACAAGTGTTACATAATGTTCCAAGAAAAAGATCCAAACCCACTAAGTAAGTAAGTTAATCATTTATTCAAATTTCAAAATAATTTATGCAGCTCAGTAGGCCGATTCTACTAAATAACTGCAACTACACTGCAGCGTCGCGTGTGTCAAAATGAGCAAATTTTGACGTTTCGGTATTCTGTTTTGCAGCGCTGCTGCTGCCGTAGTGTTGCATGGACGGAGAAGTAACGCAAATAGGTATTCCACTAACAAAACTGCACTACACCTGCACGTTTACTGCAAAATAATCGTATTCCATTAAAATATTTTGACATTTGTGTAGTAATGACAGTAGTATTGGTGCAGTATTTGTGCAGGTTTATTGAAGTAGATCGTGAGCAACGTTCGCACAGCGTATTATAAGCATTTTACGTATTTAGCGTATCGTAACTTTAGTTTTATTGCAGGATTCGTGCAGCTGTAGTGTAGTAGTCGCGCAGTTGTAGTGTAGTTGTGGTGCAGAAAATTTTAATAGAATACGTCTATTTTCACGGCACTGCTCCTACACGCGACAAATGACATGCGTAAACGTGCAGTTGCAGTTTTTTATTAGAATTGACCTACAGACTGCAAGTAGCTCTTATGAATGTCACTTTGCCATCGGTTCGTAAGGTCTAATGGCGGAAGACTTTGTACAGACGGCTGCACATCAACCTATCCAAAACTGTCAAATCAGTTCAATACATTATCAACCATAAGCCATATACATAGAGATCATAGTCTATTGAAGAAATTCGACAGTTTGTGGTGTACTGAGAAGAACCTGCAACAAACTCAGAATGGGCGTTTCTTTTCTCCCTTACAGCGTTAATATAATGCCCTTTCATAGCAGGACACTTTTCATCTACAACCTTATTTTTAGTTTATACGAAAACAGAAACACGGGTCAAATATTTTCATTTAAAGAATCAATACAAAAAAAAAATTAAATTATATCTTGAAAACTCACGAAGTTACAAGCTTTTTGTTCTGTCCCGTTATGTGTTTTTAGTAGGGTTTACTATAGTTGAGATTTTGTAAATATTATTTGGTCAAAATGTAACATGGTATAAAAAATATTGAAATCGATTCTATTACTGATTCTGAACAGTCTTCAGGTTTCGTATAAACTAAAAATAACATTGTATATATTAATACGTGAAGCAAAAACTTTGTACCCCTTTTTACGTAAATTGCGCGGACGGAGGAGCATACTCCTCCGTATAAATTTCGCACACTAATAGTTTATATAGAGGTTTACAGAATGTTAATTTTTTTTTTAATTATGCATAAAAAATACACTTATTCAACAAAACAAACATTACACACACTACCATGTATTTGACACACACGCAAATAATATACTCTTTTAAAAAATTTCAAAAATGGAAAAGGAGCGGCCGAAATCAGCTGTCAATGCCAATACAAACAAACATTCTATCTTATTTAATTTTTCATTGCATATGATACAATCCGTGCAGCCTTAATAAAATTACGGTCGAACTTCGACAACTGGGCGACCACTAGTTATAAATAATCACTCAAAATATAAAAGACAACCACATATATTATCCCCCAGGTGCTGCAGATCAGATGTCCATGGGACTTTTTCCTTTTTGCCGTCTTTTTTTAGCAGAGACCAGATTTTTTTTTTTAACCCAAATGTCAATATAATTAAACACAGTACCGTTTGTATAACTACGAGGTTCGTTTGAAAGCAGACAATGCATCAAGACTACGATGTAAAAAAAGTAATTGATAAAATGATTCACCTGCCGATGGCGTTTGGCGGCCTGCGGCATGAAGTTTGGCGGCCAGGAGGTCAGTGACCTTACACGAGTCTGCAAATACCAAGAAGTATATCTAACTAAAAACTTTTAGGCTAGAAAACCCCTCTGGATTGAACCTTATTGTGTAAGTCGTAGAGATAATCGCTCTTCAGTTGCGTCGTCGGTAGAAAAACGTAAAATAGGCGTTGTCTGCATTTGGTGTTTCTAATATTTATAGTCTGCAAAGTGCAAATACCAAGAACTATATTTAACTAAAAACTTTTAACTAGAAAATGTTTTTTGGATTGATGAACCTAATTGTGTAAGTCGTAGATACGATAATCGTTCTTCAGTTGCGTCGTTGTCGGTAGAAAAACTTAAAATTTGGTATTGTCTGCATTTGGTGTTATTGATATTTTATATGATCAAATAGAGCTTTCCTCAGAAAACACATTTGTTGAAATTGCATAAAAATTGTACACAATCCTAGTTACAGGAAACAAAAATATTAGCTTTTATTTTGTGATTTTACTAAGAACGAAATCAATTTTAAGAATCCATTTGAACTGAACAAGTATTTATTAAAGAAGGTTCTCTATCGTAGCTAATTCGTAAATAGTCATGTTTTTTTTGTTTAATTCGAATTCGTCATCAACTTATTTGTCCCCACTGCTGGGGCACGAGCCTTCCCTATGGATGAAAACCCTGCTGTTGCAGCCGGGACCAATGGCTTTACGTGCTTTCCGAAGCACGGAGGGGATATATTTTTGGCCTCACATCAGAAGACCAGCATTTGCAAGTTGTTTAACTTCAGCAGCTGATCTAGCGCGCTAACCACTGCGCCATCGAGCTTTTATCTGCCAGAGCAAGGACTATCAATATCAGGATATCAAGCTATTTGCCGGAATCTTTTTTGTAAAGGGTTCCAGTGTTCGATGGGACCCTGTGATCGACCCTTTTTACCCGACTGCGTCAGGAGGGTTATTCGAGTGTATGTATGTATATATGTATGTATGTCTGTCTGTTTCTTTGGCACGCCCTACAGCCTAAACGGCATGGTGGATTTTAAGAGGAAACACTAAGGTCGACTGAATTGAAAAATATGTATGAAAAAGTAGACAAAATCAACGTTTCGTAGTCCCCTCATTCCTCCTCCAAAATTAGTTTTTTCATTAAAAATTAAAGAAAGGCTTTGGCTGTGTCCTTATGTATTCCTTTTTTCATAAATTAGTTATTAAAAAAGATATGAACCTTTAAAAACCTTAAAAATTGGGCTAAAAATCGGTTAGTTAATTTACCGGTGAAAATGCCACCCAGGTAACGATATCTAGCATAACATTACCTTTTTATTAACGGCATCTTTTGGCAGAGGTGTATGTATGTATGTCTGTTTTTTTGGCACGCCCTACTGCCCAAACGGCGTGGATTTTAACATATGAGGTGTCGTTAGATTTGTTTTGACTGTGGGAGTGACATAGGCTATAAAAAAGAACAAGATAAAGTAAAAACATTGGCCATTTAGCTATTCGTAGTCTTTTTCTTTAATTACTAGACAAAGGGGTCAGCAACTGTATAGTGACATTGGCGATAATTGAATACAAGTCACTTGCTTCCTAATTGTGATCCAGTAAAATTTTAATGAAACTATATTATTTTTTAACTACGGAAACTATGATTATTTACATAATAATTTTACGCAAATATTGAAAAAAGACAAAGTGTTGAAAAAATTCCACGAGCGGGATTCGAACCCGCACAACATAGTTGGCAGTGCACCTGACCCGGCATGTCATGGGGTGCGGGTAGGGTGGCCAACCATACTTTAAAATAACGTATCCTACGTTATTTTCCATCCCCATACTTTATTCTTTTTAATAAAGTATGGAAAATACTTTATTTTCGACTAATGCGTGCGTTTGAACGGAATATTCCTGTTGACTTAATTTCCGAACTACTGAATGATACTCAGACTCAGGTGAAATGAAACGAAACGCAACGCTTAAATAAATTTGGAAAATACTTTACTTTATACTACTTGAAATCCTTTTTTTTATACTAGTTAGTGATAGATTTACTTTATTTTCCTGAAAAATAGTTGGCAACCCTAGGTGCGGGTTCGAATCCCGCTCGTGGATTTTTTTCAACGATTTGTCTGTTTTCAAATACGGAAACTATGTCGAAGACTGGATTTAAAGTGTGAACATTGGTGCCAGTACCCGAGTTAGCTTGTGTCTTGCTTTCTAGCTTCAAAGGAAGCTCTTTGACAAAGGAACTTCACAATATCTACAGTCTCCAGTTCCAACTAGCAGCCTCCTCCTACCATCGTGATATCAGGGGCCCGACCGCCTAACCGATCGCTTTGAGCCTTTAGCTTTTGATATTGCTTTCATAGGCGGTGCGAGGCGGCAAGATGACGTCATAAACTATACGCGTAGTCAAAGCGATCGGTTAGGCGGTCGGGGAGCAGATTGGCATACCTATCACCAAAACGTAACTTTTGTTAATATTCCAACCGTTTGTGTTCCGTATAAAGCCATTTGGCAATTCGTTCCTTATGCCAACAGCTAGGCAATGCACTGCCTGCTGATGTGTTCTAAGAACGGTAAAACCTGAGCTTTTTAAAGTCTAAGACTGAATTGGCATTTCTTTGGCAAGCACATATCATCTAAGCTTACATGATAATACTCGTATTGCTTATCATAATACGGCGACCCAATAGTCAAATGGTGACTAAGGGTAGTTCATCGATTCACACCACGACTGGTTCGCACCACGGTGTGAATCGCAGAAGCATGCTTTTTGAATTGGGTGTTTCGAACCACGGCTCATACCATGGTGTGAATCAGCGAATGTCTTTGTTGGACTTCTGTGATCCGCACCATGGTGCGAACCAGTCGTGGTGTGAACACAGAAAGGTTCTTATTAGCTTCGTTGATTCGAACCACTACCAATATAAATGTGATTTTTGTACTAGCGGGTGGAAAATGGTTACTGAAACAAACAGTTGGTATAAAATATTTAATAGTTTTAACTCTTAAAACTAATAAAATAAAATGTGACCACAAGACATTCATCACAAGTTTTATGACAATATTAAGGGTACATGCAGTTTTAACTTATAAATATTCATTAATTCACAAAAATCACAAATTCAGAAAAATATTACAATAAATAAAATTATACTTAAATATTAGGTTAACTTAACTAATAGAATACTTATTATTATTATGAGCCTGTAGTGTCCCAATAATACTTATTTGTACACAAAGTATAAAGTCAAAGTCAAAGCCAAAGTAATTTTTTTATTCAAAAAACTTAAGAAAAGTGCTTTTGAATCATACAAAAATATTTTTTACCTACACCCATTCAGGACGTAGCTGTGGAGAAGAATGGGCGTAACAAACTCCACAGCTTTATTAGAAGTAACGACATTTACTACAAAAAAAGTATGGTGTTATCAAATCATACATTATTTATTTAATACATTTACATTTTTTTTTATATTTACCTTGGCAAATGGCTCCATCCCACCTGATGTTAAGTGGAAATGGAGTCCAGTCGCGAAGATAACTGGTGCAGCGTGGAAACAAACGTAGCATCAGTTAACTTCACTCTGCCGGCCCACAAGGTGCTTCTTCACGCCTCTCTTGAAGGACCCCATATCATAGGAAGGAGGGAAAAAGTATGCTGGTAGACTATTCCATCTTTTGGAGGTGGGACAAAGAAACGAGTCACCAAATTTCTTTGTACGCGTGGGATATTTGAGTGACTCAATTCTTGATTAAAAACAACAACAACATTAAAAACAACTCGATTAAAAACTTTCAAGAGCCTGGAATTACAAATGATGCTTCATCATCATCATCATCTCAGCCAAAAGACGTCCACTGCTGGACAAAGGCCTCCCCCAAATAATTATCCCAAATGATGCTTACCTCTATATATTTACTTATCATTACACTTGATTCTAAAATACCGTACTTGTAGGTATAGATGCGACAAAATAAAAACAGTTTTAGAAGTCCTACAATAGGCGGCCTTATCACTAAAAGCGATATCTTCGAGGCAACCTAGGGATGGATAAGATCGGTATGAAAGAAGATCGGTATGAAAGAAGATGGGAATCTGGATTTGTCTGTCTTCCTAAATATGTGTTTTTTTTGTTATAAATACATTTCGCACGTCGAATAATCGGAATCCGCTGTGCGATTCTAGCATTGTAGATGTCCTACAGGTTGACTTTTTTATTACCGTCCAAAACTTCTGAAATGACTCCCGTGATACAAACGAACAACTCTTACTATTGGACCAACTCCCTAACTCGAAAATAAAATTCAGCTGTTCCATACAAAACATCAATATTCATTCGATCAAAATGTATGGAACATTTTCGAGTTAGGGAGTTGGTCCAAAGTAAGAGTTGTTCGTTTGTACTACGGCAGTGATTTATTTATTAATCCAAAAAGACCTATAGTACCATAAATTGAAACAATTTTTGAAAATACTTAGGCATATAAATGACGGATACAAAAACCAGCAATTAAACTAACTAAATTAAAAATTATTACAAAAATAAAAGTCTAAAAGTCTAAAGGCAAAAGAAAACTTAGTAATATCATAAATACCATAAACACCATAAACATATAGCACCACAACAACATCAATTAAATTAATGAAAAACCAATTCACCTATTTTTTTTTTTAAAACATTCAATGAATTTGAGAATATATCCACTTAACTCAAGGACTTGTTATAAAAATTACAAGTACGCCTGAAAAGTGATAAAAAAGTCACCCTATAAAACCATCGATTTAGAATTCTAAATCGATGTATAAAACACTAGAAGCGTCAATGGCCGAATGTATAGATGCTCGCATTGAATGATAGATATCGAGGTTAGACACATAGGTTCATATCAGTCAGTCAGTTAGCATATTAGTTTTCCAGATGGGATAACATGGTTATTGGGAAGGGGAATGGTCGACACCTCGATAGCGCAATGGTAAACGCGCCCGATCTGCGATTGCCAAGCAGCAACTTTCGCAAAGGCCAGTCATCGAATGGGTATCCAAAAATGTATCATTTCGAGCTCCTCCGTGGTCGTGTAAGCACGCTAAGCCGTTGGTCCCGGCTGCATTAGCAGCCGTTAACAACCACCGCACCGCACTGGGCCCGCGAGGTGGTTTATGGCCCGTTCTCCCTATCCATTCATAGGGAAGGCTCGTGCCCCAGCAGTGGGGAAATAAAAGTGCGACACAGAAACTAAATGACAATAGGTACCCCGTTTTCTAACCGTCAAGAAACCAACAGCTTTATACCTAGTTTTCACACAAAAATTCTGTCCATTGTCAGTGATGTAGATAAGTGGATGCGGGTCAATTTCGAACATACTTCCTTTGTTTACAATGATTACTGATGTTTTACTGGAATAATATTTATCATAACATGTATATTTAAGACGGTTATTTCGGGCTAATCAACTATGCGGTCGTTAGGTCAAGTTTGGACGAAAGAGTCTGGTAAGATTATACACTTTACTAACACCTGTATTTATAAACAAACCATTACTCGCTACTTAGCAATTACTACTTGTTCTTAGAAACCTCACTAAGAGAGTTTCATTCATTAAATATTTCTATTCTATTCTATTCATTCTATAAACAAGTTACGTTCATTAGGTACTCAATACTAGGCTCTCACAATGAATTCTTACACCCGTATTTATAAACAAGCCATTACTTAGCAATTACTTAGAAATGTCACTAAGATCTAATTTCATTAAACATACAAATAACGTTTAAATTAACGTATTACCTACCTGTTTATATATAATATAAATAATTGCTTTTACTTAGGCAAAAGTAATTGCTTTAGTAACAAATTTTATTCTTTAGATACGAAAACCGATGACGTTAGAAATTTCAAAGTTAGAATACCAAAGCAATAGTCACCAACATTTTTACTCAAGCAATCTAGATTTCTCTAACACCCGTATTTATAGACAAGCCATTACTTAGCAATTACTTTGTTCTTAGATATGTCACTAAGATCTAATTTCATTTTATATACAAGTAACGTTTAAATTAGAATAGAAGTTTTCTTATTCAATTAAATAAAAGTATTATTGTTATTATCAAATTCATCAATTTTATATTATTTTAGACATAACACAAACTGTCAAACGGAATATAACCTTAATTCTAGCTTGTCACAAGCTTGTCACTATGAATTCTTTGAGAAACCTAACTAGATTACTTGAGTAAAGATATTGGTGACTACTTATTGCTTGGCTAAGAATTCTAATGTTTGACGTTTTTAACTTCATCGGTTTACTAGAGAATTTAAAATTTTACTTAAGCAATCACTTTGCTTCAGTATGACCTTTTACTCGTTTATAAATACGGAGGTAAAATATTTTAAAATTGATGAATTTGATAATAACAATAATACTTTTATTTAATTGAATAAGAAAACTTCTATTCTAATTTAAACGTTACTTGTATATAAAATGAAATTAGATCTTAGTGACATATCTAAGAACAAAGTAATTGCTAAGTAATGGCTTGTCTATAAATACGGGTGTTAGAGAAATCTAGATTGCTTGAGTAAAAAATGTTGGTGACTATTGCTTTGGTATTCTAACTTTGAAATTTCTAACGTCATCGGTTTTCGTATCTAAAGAATAAAATTTGTTACTAAAATTACTTTTGCCTAAGTAAAAGCGATTATTTATATTATATGTATATAAACAGGTAGGTATATTATTCTTCAATACGTGTGTATGTCACTGGACACCTCCGAAACAGCGGGACCGATTTGAATGATTTTTTTTGTGTGTGTTTCATAATTGGTCCCGGTAGGTGGCACTGCAACAGGGTTTTAGGATATTTTAAAAAAAACCACATTCAATACGGTTGTTCACTTAAGAGCGTTTACGCCGCACACTAGCGCCACTAATGAAAAAAAAACATATCTAGTAATTAGAGATAGAAAATCAAATTATGCTCAACAAACTATTTGAATGAAGTAATTTAGCATTTTTACGTCACCTAATGAACACCTCACATGTTATGGTTTAGTTAAATAAGACGTTACGGCCACTTTTAACTATAACGCCATATTTAACTAAACCATCAAGTACAGGCCACTGGCATTTTATATTTTTTACGAATTAGGTATCCTATTTGTATACTTATTAAAATTTTTGCATTGCGGAAACAAGTTATGCCAAAAAGCACAAAAAAAATTCTAGGCAAAATATTCAAAGTATTTCAATTCTCCCAGGACATAGCACATCTCATTGTTTCGAATAATCGCTGACCACTCTATTGGTACTCACAATCACAATTCAATAGTTAATTACAGCAGCTAATAAAGGAGTTTGAACAATGCCGCCGGCAAGTCCGGTGACGAGAACGTTTTGGTACGCCACAACACTGTTATGTCAACATACCCACATAATATGAGCGGAGTCACATAAACACAGCCAGAACACTGTGGTAGATTCCTCTGATTGTCGCGTAAGTTTTGCTACGCAGTGACTCAGTGTCGAGTCGAGAACTCGAGACGCGAGTTGGATTCGCCATTCGCGCTCGTTAACGTTAACACGTTGTATGCCATTTGAGCAGCGCCTCCTGGCGTGCGATTATTGAACACATGGTGACTAATTAATGAAGATTCTTCTTCTAACTCTTATTCAAAATCACTGGTAACATTGACGCCGTATATATTCTCGAACGGTATGTATCTTAATAAATCAAATTGTAAATAATCTATACTAATATATAAAGCTGAAGAGTTTGTTTGTTTGTTTGTTTGTTTGTTTGTTTGTTTGTTTGTTTGAACGCGCTAATCTCAGGAACTACTGGTTCGAATTGAATAATTCTTTTTGTGTTGGATAGTCCATTTATCGAAGAAGGCTTTAGGCTATATAACATCACGCTGCGACCAATAGGAGCGAAGCATCAGTGAAAAATGTTGCAAAAACGGGAAAAGAGCCTAAAAAATTAAAAATGCTGCCGAAAGTCACTATTCCACGCGGACGAAGTCGCGAGCACAGCTAGTGCATATATATTTCAAAAATTTTGTCAGTCATTTGCTTGTTTCTTTTTTAAAATTATAATTCTATTTTTTTTTCGATACGGAAAGAGACGTAAACATTGTAAGATTATTCTGGTAGATTCTTCTCAGTGCCGGTACGCGAGTGATTCACTATTTGATAACGTTAACGATTTGGAATTGAAGTAGCGGTTCCTGGTGACAACAAACGCGGTAAGTTGAAATGTTGCCAAATTGAAAATAATTACAAATTCTGCCATGCGACGTCTTGTTTCAAATTATTCTTTACGGGTAAACCTTTGGCCTTCATCTCATCATGTTAAGTGATGATAAGGTCGTAAGTGGTAGCGCACTTCACCCGGAATCCTCAACTACTGAGGCACACTGGCTGTCTTATCTCAATCTGTCCGAACACAACAATGCTACTAACGTTGATGTGATTGTGAAATATTTAGATAAGGTGATGTTAGCTAACCAGTGGCGGTAGCCAAAGTAACATTAAGAAAACGATAGCGAAGTTCGAAAAGAATAAAATGTATGGGATTGACATAAGCCGCGCTAAATCACGTGGTCAATCTTATGTCAATCCCATACATTTTATTCTTTTCGAACTTCGCTATCGTTTTCTTAATGTTACTTTGGCTAAGCCTGCTGGCAGTTAGTTTGTTTGAAAACCCTATTACCAATCAAACTGAGTACAAACAACCCCCGCCGCCGCGCGGGAATCAAACCCGGGATCTCTTAGTCTGTGATTGGTGATCTTAACCACAAAGATGAGTAAAGTGATTGAATGGTGAATATAACCGGAACGAGCTGAGTGCCTAGCGGTAGCCTTTAAACAGGATCAAACTTTATTTTTAACTTTATAAATCACCTAAATCTTTAACGTCAGTTCGCGTTACAGATGAGCAATGAAAAAAGGAAAATGCGGATTGATCCAAGGTCCGCGAAATCGGATGTAGAGGCATTAACCTATGCAAGCAATTGTTCTATACGCTTTACTTCAATTAGCTATTGTCTGGTATTGATTAGATCAAGCAGAAACGCTTTGAATTAAGACGTGCCACCAAAATTTGTATATCCTGCCATGCTTTGGGTAGAAAGCTGCCAAAAATTGCCAAATAACTTTTTTATCTGTGCCAAAGATGCAAAATATCTGCTTTTCAATCTTTACTTTATATTAAGGCGTTGCCTATTTCCTTTCTTTCATCATCATCATCATCATCATCATCATCATCATCATCATCATCATCATCATCATCATCATCATCATCATCATCATCATCATCACCACCACCACCACCACCATCATCACCATCATCATCGGCCGGTATTGTGCTCCTTGCATCCAGCGGCACTCTTTATGTCTATTTATTTGCGTGCCGGGCAGGGTCCATAATTTGATCTTTATATTTTACTAGTTGTCGCCCGCGACTTCGTTCGCGAAGACTACACTGTCCCACAGGAACCTACCGGGATAAGAAGTAGGTATCCTATCCTAATCCAAATCCGGGTCATGATAAAGTTTCATCCAAATCCGTTCAGCCATTTTCACGTGATACGCGCGGTCAAATAAACAGACAAACAGACAAAAATTCTAAAAACTGTTGGAACGTGTTCTGTTATCGATTCTAAGTATCACCAGCCAACTTTTTTTTTAATATTGGCCATGTTACAGACTTTCGACCCTCTTTAGTTTTATTATATGTAGTAGATTACCATCCTTGTTACATTACGGTTTTGCAGTTAATAATTGAGTGTTGAGTATGTTGTTGATACCTTGTTGTTTATCATACCGTACCATACCTTTCTGTTAAATGAAGTTGATTAAAATTTAAATTAGTCATAATTTTTCAGTGTTATTCACGGTATGACATATGAATCGGCTAATAGCGCTCGAACGAGAGGATGAATTGTCCCTAATGCCACAGAATAAATAATAGTACTACGCTAATGCCATTCTAAACCACGACACAAAGTAATGAGACTGCAGAATGTAAGCTCATTATTACACACCGCGCTCGAGAATCTCATATCATCTCGAACCAGGGGATCTATTTTTGGATCGCACGTATGACCATAGTACGTATGACATTGTGTTGTCGCATGCGACTTAAGTCACACTCGTCTTCCACTTTCACCAATGATAAAACATCGAACTAACTAATCCACTGGCAAGGGCAGCGACTTTAGACCACAGAATAGATGACGCCGATTTTCCGTATTTTTGAATCGTTCATTTCCGGTTCTGCCGACATAATACGAAATGTTGGATGTTATCGGTTGTTATCCATTCATCGAATGCAAAAACACTTTGGTTAATGGGCTTGTGACAATTGGATATTGTGAGACTGAGGAGTTATTATTCAAGAGTGTTTTCTAAGTCGTTAAAACACACACACACACACCCTCACAATAACACACACACACCCTCACTCCCTCACTCACACACCCTCACTCACACAAACACGTCTTATTAATAAACTAAATATCATTTTATTCAGCCGTTTCAGCCAAACCAATTGTCTTTGAATATGTAATAGTTGTCGGCCATTATAATTTTAATAATAAGTAAACGTTCAATAAAATCCACATTTTTGCCTAATTCGACGCTCGCGCCATCATTCAGTCCCGAGCGGAACACCTTGAAAATCTCACAGTCGGAAACGCTCGCCTTATATAATAATTGTTCAGGCGACATCTTTTCTTACTAAGCTACCGAGACATTGGTTTCTTTGACGAATTTTTCAAGTTATTTCATAAATGTTTAGGTATTACACCTTCATTGACATCTGGTTTGAGTTCCTGGAGCCCATGTAAATTGCGCTTATATTTGGTTGCAATCTGCGCAGGGTTTAATAGTTAAAATGAAACAGCTATTTGTTTTTTTTTATGGACTTCATTTTTCTTATCAAAAATTATGATTCACGCTTCTACCAAAAACGTTTACTCACCACATTCCGTTTTAAATGTTTCGGAAAAAAACCCGGCTCCGTCTAGGTAGTAACCCAACATTATTTGTTCAAACCAAAACCAAATAAGGGGATGTCCACAAACCATTTCTAGTTTACCTGTGAAAAAAGATTATTTGATTTAAAAATATTTGGGTAACGTTTAGTTGTGAATTGTTATTGTAAATATAATATGTATCTACTAATTTCGGTAGCACGAAGCCTGTGCCTAGTGCGGGTTTGATTACTAACGAAAAACAAGAATTTGTATGGCGTTGTAACAGCAATGCCTCAAATAAACGAAGAGAGTTACAAAAATTTAATGAAAATGTAATAATAATAATAATAATAATATTTTTTCCTACGCTGCTCACACCAATTATCTAGCTAGCCCAAGAGAAGCTTCGTTATGAAACTCGTTATATGGTTACTAGACAACGGATAAACTTACTTAAAATATTTAAAAACTTACATACTTATTATACATAGAAAACACCCAGACTCGAGACAATTTAGAAAAACAATAATTTCTAAATTGACTCGACTGGGGCTCGAACCAGGGACCTCAGAGATGGCGACACCATGAAAACTGGTGTGCAAACCACTCGTCCAAGGAGGTCGTCGTAGGGAATGTTTGTTTTCGTAAACGTTTAAGGCACCCTGATAATAATTAGTCGTGTTTGATAAAGTATATCAAAATTAGTCGTGTTTGATCACAAAAATGGCCGTATTTGCTCATTTATACATATAAATATCTTATTAATAATTAATGTAAAAAAAGTTTTATAGCATCCACCAGCTTAACCTTTGATATGCGCAAGCGCTGATCAGCGCCGCCAAACAATTAAAATTCTGTCGTGTCTGTATGTCACGGCAGACGACGCCGGACGGATTAATATAAACGTTATATTCCGAACATGTTAGTCAATTAAGATTGTAAAATATTTTTATTTAATACTGTAATCGTCTTTCCTTATTTAAAATCAGACCACAAAAAATATTTTTGGTATAATTTCACGAACTGTTTTAGTAGCATTTATCGGATATTTACACGGGTAAAAACGATTTCTCTGGTCAAGAAATGTGATTTTCTTAGCAATATTAGCTCAATTCGAGCATATTTGCATCATATCAAAAATCTGAATATTTTGAAACAAAAACCCATATTTTTTTGTTTGATTTTCTAAATTTAATACCAATATATTTATTTTTAGTTGCTTGTTTATTTGATTGAAGTGTGATCGATTTTTTTAAACCAAAACCAGAAATTTCGTCAAAGTAAAGAATACTTTTTAAAACCAAGAAATAAGTTACTTGCATTCAGAACTATTATACTGAAATCAAATAAAAATATTTAATTCAATCTGAAAAATCTCTTTTCTTGAATCTAAATAGCAATTTTATTGGATCAACTAAATATTGCTTTCGATCAAGTTTTCTGGACTGCAAGAATATATTTTTTTACCTCAAGTAAAGACAATATCTTAATCTGCAAAAATGGTTTTGTTAAATCGAATTAAGCTGTTATTTCAATTCAACATCTTATTTGTGATTACAAAAAGATCAGACTATTGCAATTAACATATATTTATTTAAACCTAGAGGATATCAATTCGATTTGATACAATAGAAATCTTAAATTAACAAAACATATTTCTCTTGATATAATAAAGCATGTTTTTGACTTAAAATAAACAATACTAGAACGAAATTACATTAGCCTGTAGTTAAGATTAAAATGCTTTGAACTGGTTCAACGAGTCATTATTCACTGTCTTGTCTTGAGCTTTCTGGGTTTGGTTGGTCACTGATGCGCTGTTAGTTTTTACCTTTGGTTATTTATTATTGTTATGAGGCTTTTACATTCAGTCCGGCCGCTTTTCGACGCGCGCGCTGTTCGCATGCACTCACCAAGTGTAAAGTGTGTGTCAGTCAGTACTACATAGGTAGTTTGTACCTTACCTACCTAAGGACGTTAGAATGAACGAACTTATGGAGCTGCTACCATCGTGAGTCGTGACTAGTTCCCGATGAATTTGTTAAAACTTTCATAGGTAAGTACCTACCTAATTTGTTTTCCAAAACCTAGTATTTAAAATGAAAATATTTACTGATATTTCAGTTCGTATCCATCCATCAGATTATGCGCTGTTTATATGCCTTTGTTGTTGTGTGTTATACCTATGCCAAGGTTTAAGCCATTGTTAGTGCTGTTTTTTAATGATGGAAGTAATCTAAACTAATTTTATTATGTCATGCAAAAGACTGTTTAAATTTTAAATTAATGTCCTTCAGTCATGTAAAGTATTGTAAAGGATGTAACTTTAAATGAATAGAGATAGAGACAACATCAAATACATTGCTCTGATCTAAAGTAAGTAGCTAAAGCGCTTGTGCTATCAAAATTAGAATCAACAAAGGCACCACATCCACCCCGACTTGAAACAAATGCATGTTTTAATAAAAGACACCTTTTTTTTCGATGCAGGAATAGAACCCGTCACCCTTGCGGAAAAGTCGGATTCGTAGCTGGTGCTGCGTCTATCTATTTTAATAATCTTTATTTTTTATAATAAAAATATCTATTTTGCAGAAAGCAATCAAGCAGCTATGGTTGCAAAACAATGCAGAGCCATGGGAGGAAGTGGACAAAAATGGAGAGCTTTGTTTTAAGAACGAAGACTGACTATGACACTCTTTACAATGTCCTGGGAGAATCGAATATTCTTTGACCAAAGAAGTGACGTTTGTAAGTATATTTTATTATTCTCATAACATAGCATAAAATCAAACGATCCTATTGGTGGATATCATACACATGCCTCGCTTCACAGCTAGCTTAGCACATTTTTGGTTTATTATTTTTATAAAATTAACTCTTTAATAATATTGCCGTAGTTAATTTGGTATAAATGAAGGTCATCTTTTTATTTCAGTAAATGATCCTCAAAAATGTATTGGAAGTTGGGACATCAAGTACCTGGAAGGCTCACGAAGAAAGTTAAATTATCGACAAAAAAGCTATCGATAGCATATTTTGTCAGTGCTAAACTGCTAAGGTGTGTATTGTATTATTTTATTTTACATTATTACAGTTATCTACTGAGTTCATAGGCAAAACTAGTGCGTGCTAATATATCTTAGTCAAATTAGCTAGTGAATAATATACGTTAATATTTACAGACTGCTGGTGACGTTGACAACATGATTGCCATACCGACAGAAAGAAAAGGTTTCATTGAAAAGTTTGAAAAAACCAGCAGATAATGTTCCCGGAGATATCAATAGATATTTTTTATTAATTACATGACATGAAAAGTTCAAAACGCAATTAATTTAAGTATAAGTAAAATTATAAATAAACAGTAAATTTGTAATAATGACTTTCAATTATTCTATGTGTTTGTAAGTGTTTCATTTAAAACGTTTTATAGCTTTGTTTAAAGAGGTTTTTATCGATTTATATCAAATTTGTAAGTAACACATATTTATATGAAAATTTAGGGTGTTCCTGCACCTTCAGTCTTTTTAATATACCATGGGTAGTATGACATTACTTGCCAGTGCCATAGCAATGCAATCTTAAACAGTGTTTAAGAATCTTATTCTATGATACTGATAATGTCACCCTAGCCATGCTATGTAAAAAAGAATAGAAGGTGCGGTAACATCCTAAACTTCCAAAAATAAAACGTTTTGAGTGAACAACATCTCTCTATTTGACCAAAGAATTTATCATATTATTTCAAAACATTAACGTCTTCAGAGAAAACAGTAGTATTATCTTAAAACAAGAAATAGAGATGATTTGATATAAATTACAACAGTTATTGAGAGAAGGCGTTATTGTAGTTAAAAGAAAAACACATTTTCTTTAATAAAAAACAACATTCATTTAGTTTGAGAATTTATAGAATTAAATAAAGAAAAACCATTTTTTCATTCCAAGAATATATTTACTTATTCCAAATTATTATTAACTTATTATAAATTGCATCTAATCTTGGAATAATACTTCCACCTATTGTGTCAACAAAGGCAATGGATTCAATTAAAGAAAGTAAATATGTGGATTCAAGAAAATAATAATTTGAATAGAAAATAAAATATTTAATCGAAACAAACAAAACTAAACTCATTCTAAAGCAATATAACCAAGATTATGTTAAATTTATATTTGAGAAAATATTATTTTCAGTATATATGAGTGAATCATTTTGTTGAATTTAATAAACTTGCTTTCACTGGAATAAATTTGTCTTATTTTAAATAATCTGTTTTTACCGTGTAGTTCTATTATTGATCGAAGTGTTTGCGTAATGTTGACAATGATGGTATCTCTTTATAAGTTCTTGAGTTGAGGCCCACGTTATTTTTGTTATCTCCTATCTTTAGTAGATCGCGAAATGATATCGAAAAGCCATTATGATAATTGTTCCATTCCCATGAATAATCATGTGATAATCTTAAAACATGGTATATTTGAAGAATGAAAAGTTACAAGTTACAAGATTATGTATGTGAAAATAACCATTGACACACATTTTGAAGTACCTATGGGTGAATGGAACAGTAGGTTACCTAGGTTTTTCCTCTCGCAATAATGTTTATTGTTGTCTACGAATAAATAATTCATGCGTCAACACTGAGATGAGTGCATGCCGAGAGTGTGCCAGCATGATGCCTCTTTTTGTGTCAAGATTGTTTTACTATCAACTTGTTTAGTAAATTAACATCTGATACGTTGCAAAGCTCTTTTTTTAGAAAATTCCAAGTAGGCACTGACTTAACTAAAACTTACAAAATGGGGAGATTAAAACTTGTTTGGGGAGATTTAAATAGTCCTCAATTTTATTTCATTGCCAATTATTTATGTTTTTCGTGTTAATGTTGTTTGTGTGGGCTTGTTGGTCGTGTGGCAAAGCATTCTTCCCCGATATCCTGAGTCCAGGTCAAATTAAGTGTGTTTTGGATTGTGATGTTAAGAATCTGTAGTTGGCAAGCGAAGCGTGGCAGTCTAATGCGGCCTGGACCACGATTTTACGCGTTTAACCACGATCGTTTACCAATACGCTGTGATATAATATTAGAAAGATTATTAATACGATGTTTTTTTTTGTCTATAGGTGTTCCATCTCCGCGACATACGCTGGGAGCGGCCCCGTTTCCTGTCCAAGTCGTTCCTGGCCTTCGTGACCTTCAACGTGATCAGCTACTCGCTGCTGGCGGCCGAGGTGCTCACCACCAACGTGGCTGATACCTCCGCTGAGAAGAGGGTAAGTGGAACGTCAATATCTTTGAGACAGAGTGGTTTAGTAGCGTGGTTCCAGTCCAAGTCGTTCATGACGTTGCGAGAAGACGTTTAGTAGAAAGCCAATAGCCTTAAGGGGGGGGGGGGAGGTTTGACAAAAATGGGTTGAAAGTAGATCCAGTGCCTTTCCAAGTCTATCAACGTGATCAGCCATTCGCTGTAGGCGGCCGAGGTGCTAACTACCAACGTGGTTGACATCTCTTAATAGTCTTGGGCAGGAAGACATTAGTTTTAAAGGAAGGAGGCGGCGCGGCGGTTTGCCCCCCTTGTTCCTCTATAGGCGGCGCCACGGTTAAGGGTGTGGAACCTTTAACCCTCGAGTGTCTTATACGGTTGAAGCACGCCCAGTCTTCCTCAGGCGTGCTTTCTCTGGTAGGCCGTTGCCGGGGTGAACGCCAGGCTGATTACCTGAAGGTGGCCATGCTTGGCTCTGCCATGCTTGGTGCTGCTCTGTTCGGCCATGGTTCGCCCTTTCAACAATATTTAAGGTACAGTGGTTTCGAGTGGGTATCCACATCCAGAAACCCAGTCGAAGCATTTGGACCTGGACAGGGAAGCGGGAGCCGGGGGGAGTGCCACATAACCATCCGCGTCTCTTCGACGCGTTGGTAAGTGGCAATGCTTTTTCCACTGTTATAAAAATAAAACAAAAGACATGGGCTGGTAATAGATAAGTATTATAATTAGAAATACTCCGCAATTTTCTCTTCTGTATGCAACAACGATGTGTTGATGTTTAAAACATCCAGTAATTAGTCAATATCGGCTCCATAGAAATTCTGAACACAATGCGAAAGGGCTTCTTTATGATAATTTCTGCTAAATCCTTTCAACGTTAGTCATAAAATTGTTAGTACTTAAGATACTTCCAATTTACATAATAATAGCTTGTGAATATTAAATGCATTGTCTAGCTGGTATGCCGCTAATCGTATAAGTACAAATAGAAAATATTATTATATCCGCACCTCCGAAACATTTTCTTAAAAGCTATAAAATTTATATTGTTTCTGTTTTTCTGGCAGACATCACAGCATTAAATAAAATAAAATAAAATAAAATGAAACTTTATTGAATACCGTTATACCTTTATACAATCGCGCTGTGCCGCTATTAGCACTCAAAGAATTAAAAAAAGCAGTGACAAAATTCAGCGCTTACGTCAGCCTTCCCGGTAGCATAGCGGTCAGTGCAGCCACCAGACCCAGGTTCGATTCCTGGCCGGGTCGGGTAGGCGTTTAATTTTTTCACTGTATTTTATAAATTTTATAAATATTTAATTTAGCTTCAGTGCACATTAACTTTATTGAAGTAAACTTACTAAATAAGCGCTTTTGAATCGTCTTAAAATATTTTACCTACCACCAATTCACACGCCTTTTAGCTGTGCATAAAAACATTGATTTACAAATCAGAAAATAGCGTCTCAAAATACTTTTTCCAAACGATTACATACTTAGTGCCTTACAAATAAACGAAGAATAAGCTTCGGATAAGTAGTCATTGCGTGTTTTGTCTCTTTTACTTTAATTATGTTTGATTGAACGGTGAATGCTCTGAGGAGCTCTTTGACCTCATTCCTCCCTCTCCATTCCTTTCCAGATCGACGCAGGTCTGAGAAGCCACCCTCATACCGTGCTGACCATCAAGACACGTACCAAAAAGTTTGGACAATCGTTCCTTTGCCGAACTGCCCGTATGTGGAATGCGCTTCCCGCACACGTGTTTCCCTCCTCTTTCTCTCCCTGGTTATTTAAGCGGGGCGTAAAAAAGCATTTATTCAGGCCGCCATAGTGTGAGCGTTCGGCATAGCGTGGTAGCGCTGTGATGAACGCTTTCACTTCTTGGGCTTCACTGGCTGCTTTTCATCAGGCAAGGTGACGCCATTTTGGCGTGCCACAATAAAAAAAAAATTAAAATGACGTTTACATGACAGGAACAAATCACGAAATAACTATTCGGTGGTTACTCTCTGTTTATTTGTAAGGGGGCTAGTGTTTTACACGGTATCTCCCGCCAGCTCGCTTACCTTTTTAGACTTTTCTCCAAATTGTTATTTGCTTGCAACAAAATTTGCGTAAAATTTATAGTAGAATAGTGGTAACCAAAACCGAAAACGACGTCGCGGCAGACCAAAAATGAGATGGCGGGAAGACCTTGACTCCTATTTAAAAGATTGGTCACTTGTTGCTTCAAATAGAACAAGATGGAAAGAGGGTAGGGAGGCCTTTGCCCTGCAGTGGGAAACTACAGGCTCATAATAATAATAGTGGTACTAGTATTTGACACTTTAAGCCCAATGTCCGACACAGTTATTTTCTTTGCCAAAATACTAGGTCCTTACCAATGAAATTGACGTTTTTTCTCACTTATTAATAGGTGTATTACTTCTAAAAGGCAATACCGGTTGCTAATATTATTATACACTTTTAATTAGGACTGTGTTACTTAGGCTTCAGTAATAACAATGATTATTAATTTTGTGTCTTTATCGCCCAATTTAAAAAAGAAATAACTAACTTTTTTGTTTGCGGAATTGTCCTTTTGTTTCATTGTAGCTGTGAAGGGATTTGATTTTTTTTTTTTTCAATGTCTGTTATATTTAGCTAGTGAAACAAACACACTGTTCTACAATTTTTATAGTGTTAAAATAAATAGATACTAAGAAAAAAAAAGAAAAAAGTTAGTATTCAAAATAAAATTTTATAAAAAATCTTCATACAATACGCCAATTTCATAGTAAGAAGTAGTAAACAGCCTATAATTGTCCCACTGCTGGGCAAAGGCCTCCATCATTGAAATCAAGTTATCGCTACAATTTCATAGGTAATGTAACATAGATTTTCATTGAAATTTTACGGGATGACTAAAGCTAGGAAGCAGCTGGTCTATATTCAATAGTGGCAAAAGACTAAAAAGGTTAAAGGGGGAAAAAATGTGAATCACCGGTGCCTGTCGAACACTGGTGCCACAACTAGGGTTGCCAACCATACTTTAAAATAACGTATCCTACGTTATTTTCCATCCCCATACTTTATTCTTTTTAATAAAAATAAAGTATGGAAAATACTTTATTTCCAACTAATGCGTGCGTTTGAACGGAATATTCCTGTGGACTTAATTTCTGAACTACTGAATGATACTCAGACTCAGGTGAAGTGAAACGAAACGCAACGCTTATTTCTGAACGCGCTTTATAACAATAAAAAAATATTAGATAGTGCCAAGAGTACAAAGACACATGTTTAAATAAACAAATTTGGAAAATACTTAATTTTTATACTAGTTAGTGATAGATTTACTTTAATTTCCTAAAAAATCGTCGGCAACCCTAGCCACAACCCTATATACCGTTCTAAGCATTTTTTTACTACAGCATGAATTGATTGTAAGTATTCCGTTTGTCCGCAGAGCTTCTATCAGCACGTGTTCAACGGGTGCTACGCCGTGCTGCTGTTCATCGTGGTCATATTCTTCCTCATCTACGGAGTGGAAGTCTTTTTTAAGGTGAGACAAAGAAGCTCCCCTATGATTAATCCCCCCATTTCGGACTCTAACGGTCTTATATACACCTAATAGCGCAGCAGCGCTCTACCCTTCCTTCATTCCTTCCTTTCGGCATAGTGATGTCCACTACTGGACGTATGCCTCTCCAATTTTTCTCCACATTGTACAGTCTGTGGCCTTTCTGATCCAGGTCGGGCCTGCTGACATTTTAATATCGTCAGACCATCTGGCCGGTGGTCTGCCAACACTTCTTCCTGTTCGTGGTCTCCACGCCAGTAACTACTCTCTCGCTCCATACCGTTGTCCCTGCGAGAAATGTACCCTGCCCATTGCCATTTTATTTGCGCTTCTCATTTTCAGACGGCTGTAATATATGGTGCGTTGGCATATGGTTGTATTGCGTATTCTGTTTCGCAGGGATACTCCTAGCATAGATCGCTCCATGGCCCTTTGTGTTTTATTCAGTTTTTGTGTCATGCCGACAGTAAAAGTCCATGTTTCGCAAGCATAAGTTGCTGCTCTTTATCGCTCGTTAGCAAAACTAGAGTAACCCGCGCCCGATCCTTAAAAATTCACTACACATTCAAGTGTGATACACTACACTACACATGCATTTTAGCACAGACCAAACACACCGTACTTATAGAAGAAGATTACGCAGATCAGTTCACGCGCGCTATGCCATGACCAGGGACCGGAAAACCCCTTTTTTTTTATTAAGCCCATTGTTAAGGAAACCCTATCAATACGGTAAGCTTTCGTTACTTACTGCATCGAAAGGCTAACCAATTTGATACAGTTAATTAGGGTAAGCACTAACCGCATCCAGAAACCCTGTTGGCGGCGTCGATAGGACACGTAAACTGTAATGTAATAATAAGCCTAATGCATTGCAAGTAGAAGCTTGAATTGCTTGTGCGCGTTAAAACCATTTTTATAAGGTTAGCCTCTATAGGGTTTTTAGATGCGGTTAGTGCTTACCCTAATTAACTGTATCAATTTGGTTAGCCTTTCGATGCAGTAAGTCGACGAAATGCTTACCGTATTGATAGGGTTAGTGAAAACAAGTCTATGAATTACCCAATCAAAAACCCCTTATATGGAAAGCGGTTCCGGTCCCTGGTATAGACATGTACCTGGTTGCTTTTTCCACCTCTACGAAACGGTCAAACCGGGCCGAGGACCTAAATTTCATTTTCCTGTAGTTAAAGAAAAACAAATGTAAGATTAACATAATATCCAATACACAAGGCACAACACAACATTGAACATACTAATAAATAATGCCATAACCTCAGTGACACACGAAGACATTAAGCCTCCTTCTTAAGTCCTTCTCCTCCGTGTAAGGGTGATAATGCGCTATTGTGTACTCTATAATGGAGCACCATAACTAATCCATCATAATTCGTCAACTGACGGTTCTATTCAAACGTTTTCCGCGTTGCTACAAAATACTTCAAGGCTGTTCGGATCGCCTCTTTGCAATAATCATTGGTATAGTTAAAGAATTGGGTAGGTAGTTGGATTAGCTAATAGAGAAACGTTTTAACAGCTGCGAAAACGATTTTTTTTTCAATATAAATTGTATATATGGGAATGGTAACTATGACGGCCCTGTGAATTAAGTGTGTTCAAAGGAGCTCCATGGCGCAATGGTCAACGCGCCCGGTCTGCGATTGCTAAGGTTAAGCAACTTTCGCAAAGGCCGGTCATTGGATGGGTGACCAAAAAAATTTATCATTTCGAGCTTCTCCGACCTTCTGAAAGCACGTAAAGCCGTTGGTCCCGGCTGTATTAGCAGTCGTTAACAGCCACCACTGGGCCCGCGTGGTAGTTTATGGCTCGTTCTCACTCTCCGGCAGAGGGGACGTTGATGAGCTGCTGATGATGAATTGAGTGTTTACTGTTTAGTAATAACTTCTTAAGTTATACAAAAATTCATGCTCGGGTCAAATAAAAAATTGGTTACAGTTTTTACACATTCACTGCCTTGATACGATAAACAATTGAATTTCTATTGTGTGTCCACGGCGGGCGGCGCGGCGGCGGCGGCGCGGCGCCGTGTATTGGGCAGTGAATGTGTTATGTTATGTGTGTGTGTTACTGTTACGTGATTTCATTTATATATTTAATGTTCTGGAATTAGTTATTGTTGTGGTCAACATCCTTATTGTGATAAAGTGATCACAAAAGCGATGACGGAGAAGGCGGGACGACCTTGATAGGTACAGTCAGCAACAAAAGTCGCTGAACACTTAGTACTTTGTAATGAATGAGTATTTAATGAATTAATGAAATGTAGGAATGAATCGAACAGGCGTTTGTCAACCCTTAATGATGTTGTTATGACACGGCACTTAAGTGCTTAGCTACTTTCGTTGTTGACCGTACACACGCCTGCACATCAAAACTGTCATATTTTTGCAAAACATTGTCAACCTTATGCCTTAGATATAAAGTTCAAAGTTTGTGGTAGGTTGATGTGCAGTAGTCGTCTGTACATGAGGAACTGGTATGACGTTGCACAGGACCGAAAGATGTAGTACAGGTTTGGGGAGGTTTTTGGCCAGAAAGGCCATTTTTGAGCCGGTGACTTGTTAGTCGCTATGATATCAATTACAAGTGTTCCCTTTCTCTGTAATCTAAAGTCACTGGTAAGTGGTAACTTATTTTTGATATAGTAAATTCTCGAACGGTATATTATATTAAATATATAATATAACATACCGTATGCGCGGTCAAAGTGTTCAATGTTACTCTGAAAGTCTTTTATCGTACACAATTTTCAAATGATAACTATATTACAGGATTAGAAACAAAAACGTTAGAATAATAGAATAGGACCGTTGTTGTAGTAGAGACACATCCGTTCCGTTCGTTAATAAACCAATAATAATTTCGTTAAAACTATTGTTTAGTTTAAGCTTCCCTCCCTTTCACAATCATAGGGATGTATATTCCCACCACATTTTGAACTCTATGTGATTAAGATAAGATTGAAAACCAGTGAAATGTTTCTTCACCAGCTCCGCGGCGAGTTCCTGAAGGAGACGAAGGTGTGCACCATCATACAGCCGCGGCCCGGCCCCTCCACTGCCGCGGAGGGGGACGACGTCCAGGAGACGCTGGTCACTAAACAGGTAACTATATATGTGATAGAGCTCGGTTGCGTTGAAGTGAATCATCATCATCATCATCATCATCATCATCATCATCATCATCATCATCATCATCATCATCATCATCATCATCATCATCATCATCATCATCATCATCATCATCATCATCATCATCATATTCCATTAGAGAACAAAAAAAAAACGTGTATTTGTTGCTGTATTGATTGATTATATAATATAATACAATCAATATAGTTGTGTTGGTATGTAAAATCAACTAAACTTTGTCAAAAATCAACGTTGTTAAACTAAACAGATTATTTGATAGAGCCCTTATAAATCTGAAATGAAGATAACGAAGCACGTATTTATTTAGCTTTTAGAAATCTGTACATCTGTTTCGTAGATTATTTTTTAAACATCTATGATAATAAATAATAATATAAAAAAAAATGTTTCCCACACTCACCCAATTATCTAGCCCAAGAGAAGCTTCGTTATGAAACTCGATAAATGGATAACTAGATAACGGATAAACATACTTAATATATTTAAATACATACTTATTATACATAGGAAACACCCAGACCCGAAACAATATAGAAAAACAGGTATTTCTAAATTGATCCGACTGGGAATCGAACCTGGGACCTCAGAGATAGCGACACCATGAAAACCGGTGTGCAATCCGAGTGGATTTGTGGTGGTCGAGTGACCAAGGAGGTCTTCAATATGAGAAATGTTCATTAACAAACATACAACTGAGTGAAATAAATACCTACGTCACAATTTCTTACAAATTTCTGTGCATTTGGAATCATCCTCGAAAGGAATAATTACTTACAACATACACAAAACAAAACACAACTTTGTCAATTTTAGAGAAAACAGTTCAATACCTACATATTATTATATCAAAGCCTTTTTTTATGCATGTCGAAAATAAAAACAAAAGTCGAGTACAAAATTTAAAAGTAATTACTTACCCATTAATTTATGCATGTGAAGAAAAAATGCAATATAACCTCACTTCACAACTTCAAAACAATGTGACAATATCGCGTCCGTTCAAGTCTGATTGGAACCACGAGCGGACCCGATTCACTCCGAAGATGGCCGAACGTTATACGTCACCGTCAATATTCACGGACCTCTGATATTCGGCTGGTTTATGGCCGAAAACTGAATAAATATTTTGATTTGATATGATTTTTATTTGAAAACGAAAATATGGCCGAATATCCATTTTTTTTGGATGAAAATGGCCGAAAACGAATATTCGGTCGGTCACTATATAACTACCAACTATGTTATCGTGACTCAATCCAACTCGCCGAAATTAATCAACACTATCTTCTCTTAATCTGTAAGCCAACGGAGCCCAATTCAATGTCGACAACTATGTCAACCTCTGATCTTAACACTTGGTATTTTTTTTAATTGTAAAGGTATACATTTAAAAATCCATACCTTTACAATTAAATGATTCATGGCTTGTAATAAGGTGTCTTTTGCAATGTTCAACATAACTAACATTCTTTTGTATTACTGGGCATTATTAATTAATTGCAACGAACAACTAAATGCAGTGTATGTAAAATTGTTTTCAAACAACAAAATGTTTAAAAACAAAAGCAATAAAAAATTATCCAAATAAAGAATTAGTTATTAATCTAGCTATCTATCTGTCATTTAAAATCATGTTTTCTCTGCTAGGGTATCCAGCACGACTTGTCTGATGGCGACGGCAGCGTGGACCCCCGCTCCGTGAACCACTCGCAGGTGAACCAGTCGCGAGTGGGGCTCGTCAGCCAGGCGCTGATGCTGATACTGATCGCCGGCTTCCTCGCCTCGGAGACGCTCAGCGAATTCTGGAAGACCAAGTGAGTTTGCTTGGTATTTCTCATTGAGAACAGCTATCTATTGAGCACGATTTGTGTGATGGTGACTGCATTGTGGTTCCCAGCTCTGTGAACCACTCTCAGGTGAACTAATCGCCAGGCGCTGAGCTGATACTGATCGCCGGCTTCCTCGTCTTGGAGACGCTCAGCGATTTTTGGAAGATCAAGGAGTTTTGGTATGTCTCAACAGATAAGCGCTGTACATCCAGCACGACTTGTGTGATAGAGACGGCAGCGTGGAAACTCACTCGCAGGTGAAGCAGCCACTGCTTTCTTACTTCGGAGATGCTCAGCGATTTCTGGAAGACCAAGTGAGTTTGCTTGGTATAATTATCACAACAGAGGACCGCTACCAATCCAGCACGAAAATAAGCTGCAGCGTAACATATTACTTCTTTAATTTCCGAGGCCTATTATTAAATATTGTTAAAAAAAAATTTCATTATCCTATAATTATCACCAGTTTTGTCAACTTTTTGAACTATCATGGCCACTTACATTAGAATAATTATTACTGTAATGTTGTTTTTACGTGAATACAATAATAATAATTGTAATGTGCCAGGTGCCATGTGTCCTGTGTCATCTGTCAGCTATCATATTAGTCTTATATTATTATTAACTAGCTGTTGCCCGCAACTTCGTTCGCGAGGACTATGTATCTCACAGGAACATAATATCGGAATTAATAATATCCTATGTTCTAGTCCGGGTCATGGTCTGTCTATGTGCAAAGTTTTATCCAAATCCATTCAGCCGTCCTCGAGTTTTGCGCTTAGCCACATTCATTTTTATTTATATACAGAGTAAGAGTAGATAATGTAGTAGATAGTGTTGATTAATTTCGGCGAGTTGGATTGAGCCACGATCGCACAGTTGGTAGTGTACCTGACCCGGCATGTCATGGGGTGCGGGTTCGAGTCCCGCTCGTGGAATTTTTTCAACACTTTGTCTTTTTTAAAATTGTAATTTGTTCGCAACAATATTTGCGTAAAATTATATGTAAATAATCATAATGATATTAGTTTCACTTTATACTTTTCTAAAAATCCCCATTTTGTTATCCCCAGGGTCCCAGTGGTGTCCCGCAACTGGCACGACCTGGTGTTCCGGCTGGCAGAGATCGGCGTCGCGCTATGGTTCCCCTGCGTCCTGTGGAACTCCATGGCGCCGGAGCGGCTCTGGCTACTGAACCCGCGGCGGCTGCTGGCGCGTCAGTTGGACGATGCCAGGCTCAAGGAACTGCTGGAGAGACATCGCGATGCCAAGGTATTGTGATAGAACTGACTGTAGTATGTTGTGTGTTTCTTATGATAACGGATTTGGTTGATAGCAAGCCAGCTAGACTACTGAAGGAACTACTGGAGCGACATCGCGATGCTAAGGTATTGTGATAGAACTGTCTGTAGTATGCTGTGTATTTCTGATGACAAATGATTTGGCTGGTAGCAAGCCAGCTGGACTACTAAAAGAACTGCTGCACCAGCATGCTGGAGAGACATCACGATGCCAAAGTACTGTGCAAGGACTGTTTTTAGCAAACTCCGTCGTGAGACTGTTGTTCTGGCTACAGTAGTGCTGATGGACGCTCGCACGCCCTCTGGCAGATACGCGACTGGATTAGCTGCTGGATTTGCTTTGGTTCAAGGTTGTGCCAGGAGTGTTAGCAGCAAGCTCTGTATTCTTGGCGGAAGGGGTGCTGGTTGCTGAGCCTATGACTGCTGATGGTATACCAGCTAGCTATTGCGTCTGATGGAACAGCATCGCGAATCCAAGGAAGGTAAGATAAAAGTCGAATGCTTACCTACTGTCTTATAAAAGAGCAGGTGCATATCCCTTTTTAAAGCATTCAAGTTCTACACACATTCAAACTTTACTTAGAAGACTTTAATTTTCATTATTTCAGTTGACTTTTTTTCCGAGTTACCTTTATCTTATGCAAATAAAGGTTTATAGATTATAATCGGTTGAAAAATATTGAAATGTAAAATTTTATCTTAAGAAATACTGATAATTATGTTTTTTCCTTCTAAATTGTAATAAGGACATTACAGACACACGATTGGTGTTAGTAAACAGTGTGAGAACGGTCATCGCGGTTATCGCGCGAGGGTCATTGCTTTGTGCATTGTGTTTGTTTACATGCACGCTGTATACTGGCTATCGATGCAAATAGAACTGTGTAATTTGTAAGATAACGAAAGGGGCATTTGTCATTCAAAAATAGTCGTTAAGAACCTTATGGTAAGGGATGTCTTCTTTACCGTTTAGTAATGCCGCCCGAGATGTATTTTGTTTTTATATCTTTTATTTCTCTACGGATAAGCACTCTGCCTTCATCTAGATCAAGGATGGGAAAACTTTTTCATTCGCGTGACAATATTTACTAACAAAATCTATGGCGGGCCAAGCTATTGAATTTTTTGCTGTATATTTTCAATAAATAATTTTTTTTTCTGAAATAAAAATACTAAAACACACACGCACTTGAATTTTTGTTTAATGGTCGCGGGCCGGACTTCGGTCATTCACGGGCCGGAGATGGCCCGCGGGCCGTAGTTGCCCATCCCTGATCTAGATTCTAGAACGTGGAAGCGCATTTCACCCGGCATCCTTAGCTACTAAGGACAATGGCTTAAAAAATGCCGTGAAAGAAAAATCCATTGCCGAGTTTATTAAGGCTTCTAGGCTTAGTACAAACAAGGTCTACCATAGGGATTACAAAGGCGTGCCTTAGATTTTGAGGATCGATTGCTTAAAGTTTATTTTCTATCTATATTTTTTTCTTTTTTAAACTAATTATTTACTTATTTTGTATGTTTTCGTCTACTTTTTCTCTCCAGGACTTTATTTAATTGCGTCGCACTTTTTGTAACATGCGTTAATGTCATTTTATATTATATTCACATTTTGAGGATAAACTTGCACTATCAGCGAGCATCTACTGTTGTTTGTCGTTGGTTTGAAGGTTTATATCTCCACTCTATGTTGTCAATGTCTTCCATTATATAATCTACATGGTTTTGGATAATCGTCCAGTCTTCAAATGTATGCAGCA
The DNA here is from genome assembly GCA_947562085.1 of Eudonia lacustrata. Lineage (NCBI taxonomy): Eukaryota > Metazoa > Arthropoda > Insecta > Lepidoptera > Crambidae > Eudonia > Eudonia lacustrata. The sequence continues at coordinate 6,113,553 of OX387328.1, forward strand.
CATGCTATACTATTTGTCGTCACTAGCATTATCACTGCTTTTAATTCTTTGACGGGAATAGCTTTGTTATAGACCTTATGTCAAGGGAATAAGGTTGAAATTTTGGTGTCCATTGCATCGACAGAGTCATTTAAGGGGTTTTAGTTAGATCTTTGTGAGCAGTGTCGCTGAGCTTGGCTGTTGTATTGTCATAGCGGGTTTAGATTTTCCTTTATTTATTCTGTTGTCGAGTGAATACCGAAATATTCAGTGAAAATGTCACAAAAAAGCAAGATACTGCTTTACAGTGATGCGAACGAAATAATGAAATAACGCAGCTCAAAAAAAACTGGCTAAAAAAATATTGATTATTTTAAAATTTGTATGTTCGTAAAATGTGGCAAAGTTTATTTTACAATAAGGTGTATTTTCATTTACGATGCACCTTATGCGATGACATTCACCAAAATAACACAAAATTTGTCATCTTCGTTCTCTAGACCCGGTGGCAAAATTTACTAAACATAATGTGTCTAATATCTATACAAATAAAGTCCAAAGTCAATAAAATCAATTGCCACGTCAACATTTTAGCGATGTGATTATTCGCTCGACAACAGACGAGGGTTGTTCGTTCCCCAGAGTGTGCTGGCGATCAGCTCGCTGCCCTGGTCCCACAAGACCGCGTTGCTCGTAGTACGAGCGGTTCGCTACTGGCAGTGGTACTTGTGGACAGTCGTGGTCAGTGTGGTGCGAGCGCCTAAGCATGTCAGAGCTGCGCCGACGCGGCAAGTGGTGAGTAGCTTAGAGAAAATAGACCTTATGTTAATAGGCACTAAAATGCAAGTAGTTTGTGTTAGAAAGAAGAAAATTGGTTGAACATGTTATGTAAATAGGTTGGTATTTGGTAGAATTAACCTTTTCACCGCCCAACTATCCTGCACGCGATGTCCCGCTGTACGCCAACGTATAAATGTATTTTAATAAAGTAGGTACAAAGAAGAACTTCTATAGAAGTGCTGGCGTGGACGGCACGAAAATCTCGAACTTCTATAGAAGTTGTTGTCGGTAAAAAGGTTAAAGAGCAAAATGTGGTTAGATTGAGGAAAAACTAATTGATTGAATAGAGATTAAGTAGTCATTCGTTTGTTGTCTGAAAGGGTAGAATTTGATATTAAAGCTATGCGGTCTTGCTTGGCAGTTGATCTTGTGGACTGTCATGGAGAATGTGATGCGCGCGCCAATCATTTCAAAGCGGCTCAAGTGGTAAGAAGTTTAAGGAATGTAAACCTTATAGTTGAGTATAATAGTGCTCAGAGTGTTATGAGCTCGCTGCCCTGGTCCAAGTGGTGAGTAGCTTAGGGAAATTAGGCCTCATGCTTGCTGATAATAAAGAGCAATGTTGTTTGTGTTAGGAAAAAAATGGTTAAATGGGATAGAGTTATGTTAGAACATAAGTTGTTACCACAATGAACGAAAGAATAGTTGTATGAATTAACGATTGGATAAGAAGGAAATGGTTTGAATAGAAAATAAGTTGTTATTCGTAAGTTGTCTTATAATTATGTTCGCGATTAGTACTGCACATGTGCACAGTGATCTTGAAGACTGTTGGAACCTCCGTTCACTCGATAACAGACGAGGTCTGGTCGTTATTCAGACCAATGTTAGGGTTTAGCTTTTGTTTGTTAGAAGTTTAGTGATAAATTCCTTTAGTTTGGTTAAACCTTTCTGTCGTACTTAATTTTTATCTAAGGTTTTGAGGAATTCTTAAGCGTTATTATTTAATCTTTTCCAGTGGAAAGTGTAATTAATCTTAGTAGCTTAGATTTCCACGGTTCTATGACTTAACCAAAATGTACAAACTGAAGTTCGATATTTGAATAACCAACCATTACGCAACATTTTTTAAAGTAAACATTTCTAAAATGCATAGGTTACCTACTAATTATCTTCAAAAGTTTCATTAGAATTGGTTTTATAATTTTTTGTATCAAGTTTGTATATGACTTCTAAATCTAGGTGTTAATTTTTTTAAGAAATCCCTAGTTAACAACTCCCCAAATTTAAATCACCGCCCTTAGATGAATGATTGGTCTCGCTGCGCTCGACTAGATACCGCGCTACCTAGAAACAATAGCTCCGTGAATGAGGCAACTCAATATTGTAGTGTGTGTAAGAACGGTGTCCTTCTTATTTCTTGTAGTATTATTTTTACACAGTTTAACTACGCAAACTGGCATTTTACTTCGGTTTATGACCAAAATTTAACAAAACATTCGGTACGCGCACCTCACACACAGTTTGCAACGCGACTGACAGCAGGCGACTGACTCGGGCACGCCGACTTGACTTCGGCGTAGTATTTTTTGCCGCATTTAACAAGTACGCCGGCGGTATCTAGTCGAGCGCAGCGAGACCAATCATTCATCTAAGTCACCGCCCTTGCTTCCCAAAAAGTTATTAAAAAAACTCCTGCTGAATATTTTGATTCAAAAAATATATTATTAAGTTATGAACTTGATTATAGTCGTTTAATTTTGTATTTTAATGTTATTGTTACCCTTACATTTATGTTTTGTTAATGAAATTACATCTCTTCTTTTAAGTTACATAATATCTGTTATGGGCATACTGTTGTTTCCCATGTATTTTAGGCATTATCGTTTGTACACAATTTGTACACAGTATTGGCAGTGAATGATATTTGTATTTGTATTTCCTTTTCTACAGAATGTGGAGACGGACTCCTTAGTCGGCAGCGTTGGGTCATCCCGCGACTGCTGGATCTGCTACGACGGCAGCCGCGCGGAGCCGCTGATCCGCCCGTGCCGATGCACCGGCGACGTGGCCGCCGTGCACCACGACTGCCTGCGACGCTGGCTAGTCGAGGTACCGTATCACCATAGCGTAAGGTTCAATTTAGCTTAGCAACCGCATCTTGATTGCCTGCGACGGTGGCTGTTCCAGGTATCGTATCACCAGGGCGTAGGAACCATAGTAGCTCAGCAAAGTTTCCTTTCTGTGCGGTACTGTATCACAAGGTCGTAAAATTCAATGTCACTTAGCAACTGCACCACATATGCCATACACAAATACGCTACAGACAAATGCACGCACTATCAAGACAAGATCAAGACACTACTCGTAGAACAAGAATGCGAAGAACCGGTACCACGCGAGCTATACCAGGTACAGACATGTGCCTAGGTTTTTTCATAACTTTCAGCCTTCGGGTTCCTCTGCTCTCGATCTGAACGCCTTGGAGTATCTTGTAGCAGGAGGGGACACGATTGCGGTGATGCCATCTCCTATAGAAACCCACCACGAGTGCCTCCGCGACACTGGTTGATCGAGGTACCGTATCACCACAGCGTAAGGTCCAATGTCGCTAATATGGACCACGACTGTTGGGTAGTGGAATAGATACCATCAGTAATAGGTTAATTTTTTGACGACCTCCTTGGTCGAGTGGCTTGCACGCCGGTTTTCATGGTGTCGCTATCTCTGAGGTCCAGGGTTCGATCCCCGGTCGGATCAATTTAGAAATACCTGTTTTTCTATATTATTTCGGGTCTGGGTGTTTCCTATGTATAATAAGTATGTATTTAAGTATATTAAGTATGTTTATCCGTTGTCTAGTTATCCATTTATCGAGTTTCTTAATGAAGCTTTTCTTGGGGCTAGATAATTGGTGTGAGTGTGGGAAACATTTATTTTATTATTTTTTTATTTTTATTACTGTGTTGGAGTGATACGGTACCATGACCAACCAGTGGCGCGCAGGCAGTCGTGGTGCGTTTCTATAGGAGATGGCATCTATGGATGGTTGCAAGCCAATCGCCTGATATGCGAGCGTCTAGGAACACTTGTCGCTTAGTCGGCTCTTACGACATGGACGGGAAGTTAGGGAGCTAATACATTATTTTAACGTCTCAGACCAGCATAGCGCCAATTATGGTATAGAATATAACCCCCTTACAAATAAACAGAGAATAAGCTCCGAATAGTTATTCCGTGTTTTGTCTCTTTTACTCTAATTTGAAACGACGTTTACATGACAGGAACAAAACATGGAATAACTATTCGGACCTTATTCTTTGTTTATTTGTAAGGGGCTAAGTGTTGAAAATGTTAAACTTATTCAATTTCATTATTCGCAGAGCGCCGCTACCCCCGATGGCTTGAAATGCAAAGTTTGCAATACGCCCTACATTGTCCAGGAGACTAACCGGTGAGTGGGTTTTCCAATTGCGTTAATATATTGGGTTTCTTGCATTCGCTGTAATTTACAGCCTGTAAATAAATGCTTTATGCTAAATTAGACCATTCAAAGTCAAAAGTCAAATCGTTTATTATACAGGGTGACTTTTTTATCACCGTCCAAACCTTCTGAGATGACTCCCGTGATACAAACGAACAACTCTTACTATTGGACCAACTCCCTAACTCGAAAATAAAATTCAGCTGTTCTATACATTTAGGTCGAATGAATATTGATGTTTGATATGGAATTCAGAAGGTGGATGGTGATAAAAAAGTGATCCTATATACAGGCTGTCTCATTTAAATCGGTCAGTATGGGAAAGTCTGAAACTATAAGACACACGAAGATCTGTTCTTAGGAACCATGTTATCGATTTTAATAAGAAGAAAAACTGCATTCATACATTTAGAATAAACCTGTACTCAGCTCGGGAATCGAACCCGGTTTATTTGAAAAAAATAAACTTACACTATTTCTATTTAGATATCGATTGTGTAGGTCTTAAGCAGTAAATAGCTCTATGAAACATGATGTCTAAAATGAATAAAATGCATTGTTTTCACATACTTTAATTTATTATAGTAGGTGTTCAAAGTGACCACCGTTACATTCAACAAGTTCAGGCATGTAAAATTGTCTCTATGGTTGTTTGTCTGGTGTCGCAACTTGTTACATACACCGCTTTACATATAATATGGCATTGGCATAGCATTAAATCATTCCGGAAGTTCTGTTATCTACGATAATAAACTACTAAAATAAATTAAAGTATGTGAAAACAATGCATTTTATTCATTTTAGACATCATGTTTCATAGAGTAATTTATTGCTTAAGACCTACACAATCGATATCTAATTAGAAATAGTTTCAGTTTATTTTTTTTCAAAACAAACGGGTTCGAATCCCGAGCTGAGTACAGGTTTTTTTTAAATGTGTGAATGCAGTTTTTCTTCTTATTAAAATCGATGACATGGTTCCTAAGAACAGATCTTCCTATGTCTTATAGTTCCAGACTTTCCCATACTGACCGATTTGAATGAGACATCCCGTATAATTATAGCATTGTGGAATGCAAAAATCTATACATATAATAAAGTTAAAGAGGGTCGAAAGTCTGTACATGGAAGATATTCGAAAAAAGTTGGCTGGGGATACTTAGAATCCATAACAGAACACGTTCCAACAGTTTTTAGAATATTTGTCTGTTTGCCTGTTTATTTGACCGCGCATCACGTGAAAATGGCTGAACTGATTTGGGTGAAACTTTGCACATAGACAGACCATGACCCGGACTAGGATATAGGATTATCCCGGTAACAAGATCCTGTGGGATAGTGTAGTCTTCGCGAACGAAGTCGCGGGCGACAACTAGTAAAATAATAAAAATACTTTACGAATCAACTCGATTATTTATTCATTTATTGAAAAAAATACAATACAAACTTACTTACAGCTGTATCCAACAGCCAACACGCTTGTATGCTAGGATATTTTGCGCATTATAGTTTCATTTAGAAGAGGGTCGGGTAGGCGTTTAATTTTTTCACTGTATTTTAATATTTAATTTAGCTTCAGTGCAGCAATTAGCACTTAAAAATAAAAAATAAAAAAAGTAAAAATTTACTATACTTTGCCCGGATTGCGGAAGACCCAGGTTCGATTCCTGTCTGGGTCGGGTAGGCGTTTAATTTTTTCACTGTATTTTATTATTTATTTAGAAGTTTCGAACCTTAACAATGTGGCTGAGGTGTTGTTCGCCCTTCATTTTATTTTATTTATTACTACATTTATTTTTGGCAGGGTAACAAAATACAAATAAAAAACATATTCTTTTTTACATAGGTACAGTCGGCGGCAGATCAACCTACCCAAAACTGTCAAATTTCTACAATCAATTTTGAACTTTATTGTTTGGTTATAAGGATCAATATTTATTGGAGAAATTTGACAGATTTGGGTAGGTTGATCTGCTGCCGACTGTACAAAGATATTTCTGAATTTGCATTTCACACAGACATTTTTCACACATCCGTATCAATGGGCTATGATGTGATACATTGTTAATTGGTAATGCATTGCCCCCCCCCCCCCCCAGCGTGGAGTGGGAGCGCGGCTTCACGTGCGTGCACTGGCTGCGCACGGCGCTGGCCGTGGCGTGCATGTGCGGCGCGGCGGCGGCGGCCTGGGTGGTGGTGCAGCTGTTCGCGTCGCCGGTCGTGAGGGTGTTAGCAGCTGGTGCGGCGCTGCTCGTGTGCTACGTGGCGGTCAGGTGAGGAAGCTTTTGGAACCTCTTTGGGGATGTGTTAGCAAGGAGCCTGATCTTCAGCTGTCTCTGCTACGTGGCGTAGGTGCTCAGGTGTGGATGTTTCTAGAACTTCTGCTAGGATATGAGGGGTATTTGCCGTAATCGCCACGCTTGGCAGGCGGGTTGGCGATCGCAGTAGGTTGAGGGTAACCTCAGAGAGATGCTGCTGCCCATCCTCTGGAATGGTCCCTTAGTCGGCTTTTACGACACCCACGGGAAGAGATGGGGTGGTGCAATTCTTTATCCCCGGCACCACACAGGGAATGGCATACAGTACTAGTAAAAGTCAAAACCTGTCTAAAAAAAAACAAAGTTAAATTATAGTTAATAAAAATAAGACAAGTACGCAAGAGCAGACCAGCCAGCCCCACAGGCGGCACCCGTTCACGAGTATGACACGAGTGACCCGTTCACGAGTTTAATGAAATTACAGAAATACGTTTTACTGTTGTCGCCATCTAATCTGTTTTTAAGCAAAATCCTACCACCAAGCTAGTGGAGCAATAAAGATTAATCTACAATTTTCCTTTCCACAGATTCCTCAGCATGAACACGGTTACAGCATACCAGCGTGCCAAAGTCTCTTCCCTGAGGATCCTCACTGAGCCCCTGTCAGGAGACTCTTCTTCCGAACAGGGTCTTTCCACCATCAGCAAGACGGTCACCGTCGAGATTGCCTCCAAAGCAGTTCTCGAAAGGGCCCTCAAAGGCGAAGTCAAGTAAACAGCTGGCCAGCTGTACCAACAGTTAAGTCGTAGTGATTTAACGGTTTGCAGGTGAAAATAACGGTAAAAATAGCAGTTTAAAAATAACGGTTAAAAATAGCAGTTGAACGTTGTTTCGAAATAGCAGTTGTTACAGTTGAAAATAGTGTTTGCGAAATGCGAATAATTACTGGTTCGCATCGAACTTTATGGATATTTGCTGGTGAAAATTGTGATGGCTACAAACAACGGATACATAAGTCAACGTTATTTCGCAGTTGTTATTAATTTCAAACGGACAGTCAAAATCGTTGTGAGAGTGTTAATGCAGCAACTTTATAAAACAGTTTGCGTGTATAACGACGATAATTTCAAGTGGAAGTAACAAAGATATTTGCAGGTGGTTGTAACAAAATTGTTTGCAAGTGATTGTGCAATGATTGTAACAGACATACTTAGTTGCTAGTGAATATAAAAATTTCACGTAAATATAGCAAAGATGTTTCCAGGTGAATTGCATCAAATATTGCAAGTGTGTTTAACAGATTTTTTTCTGGTGAAATAACAGAACTATTTACAGTCCAATGTAACAATGATAGCGGGTCAATGTAACGAAGTTATTTGCTAGTGAATATACCGATTTTTTTTCCAGGACAATGTTATACAGCTCTTGAATACAAAACAGTTGTATTAAGAACAGACGGAACTTAAGTTTCTCTGATAAGGTTAATGAATGAACGTAGAACAGACAAGTTAATAAAATTGGATAATATACATGTTTAATGGTTACCAGATTTATAAACATTTTGTTGAGGGCTGCGTGCATCGCCATCATTGATTTAAATCAGAGTCTGCTCATAATAAAAAAACATCCGATGACACGCTATTGAGGAAGTCGCTTAGCTTTCACGATCGTCATTCGAATGTGAAACAAAATCTAGAGCTTTTAAAAGAAAGGTGCATGTAGCCTTTAGTCAAATTTTCAAACTGTTTTCTTTCAATATTTGCTGTTAGAAACTAGCCTTTAGTAGAAAGACAATTAAAACGCAGGTCGTTTTTTTTCATTAACAAAAAAATACTTAAATACTAACATTTAAGCGCCGTCGGGTTATTCTGCTCTCGATTCTGATGCAAACTCCTCGGAGAATCTAGTAAGGGACGGTGTCACGAGGACCGAGGCCTGTAGCACAGTAGACACTACCTCAGGCTTCGGCGTTTCTTTCTTTTAGGTGTATAAACATTGTATTGTGTTCTAATAATGATTTATTGTGTTATTGTTCTTGCACGATACCAACGTCCCCTATAGTAATTCTCCGAGGAAGTTCGATCACTACGGCTTGAGGAACTTTAAGTTTCTCACCGCCTATAAGCTGTAAAGGCCATCTGTAGCCAACAGTAATATAGTTACAAGATAAAATTTTACTAGAAAAATCAACCAGCCTCAGGTAGCTCGAGTGGGAATCGAACCCACGACCTTTGGATAATCGGTCCAATGCTCTGACCGCTGAGCTACCGAGGACTCAGAAGGCTCGTTAAATCTTTCTAGTAGTTTGTGATTTACGCTGCAAGCCAGCGGTATTACGTCACTGAAGTTACTACCCTCACAGTCGGAGTCTTCTGGGGCCGCAGTAGCTATCCAAAGGTCGTGGGTTCGATTTCGACTCGAGCTATCTGAGGCTGGTAGATTTTTTTTCTAATAAAAATCTATAGCATTGTGAATGCTAAAATTTAAAAATATTAAAAACAGTAATATAAGTCTTTAATCGGTCACCGGTGACCGACAAACAACAAGTTTTCTATTGTGTCTGGTTTTGCGGCAATCAACGTGTTAAAAAAGGATGCATGATGCTATCAACCCTTTAAAAACCTCCAGGGGTCGACAGCGGCAGCTGCTTGAGGAATCATAAGTTTCTCACCGCCATAAACCCGGGTGCTTATTTTCTAATTTCAACCTCTATCACGATACCTTTCAAAGGTATAAATTTACGCGTGTCGTTTTGCATAGACGTTTCCATATCAATGTCAAATAGAAGATGTCGTTCATTCTAAATTTGAAATCGCGTCGCGATCGCTATCATTAACACTAATTGTGAATTAGTTTGAAGTTCTTGAATACATTGCAAATTTCAATTTGAAAGGTATTTTTATAGGTATTAGGAGTTAGAAAATGAGCTCTCTGGTTACGCTGTAAAAGCTGTAGGCAGCCAACAGCTAATTCTTACCTAAAAATGTCTGTTTTAAATGATAAAAATTACTATTGAGTATTCGTTTTATTTTATGTTTTTTGTTAGTACAAAAATGGTGATAATGTGGCGAGTTACAAAGTAAAAACGACATAATATGTGTCGTATAATGAAAACCTCTAGTAATTTATTAAGAAATTCTTTGTAAACTAGGTACTTACTTATTCTTCTTTCTGATATGCTACTATGCTTCTTGCATTCTTAGAGTCTATCCTCTTCTTACGGCGTAGTAACGATAGAGACCGCTAGCTGTTTGTGAATGTGAACAAACCTTCACTGCATTTAAATGTGGGCGCACTTATTCTTTAGGCTTTAAGATGGAAATTCGTGTAAATATATTTTTCAACATACGTAGTACCTACTCAACTATTTTTAAAAGATACGGATTTGTAGTTACAAGTGATATGATATTGGCATATCTATGAATGTTGTTTCAGTATAATTATATTTGTCGTTTAAATTTAATATGAAACAAATGGTATAAATATGTTAGTTACCAAAATTTGTCATTATATAAGTGATAATGTAGGTACACAAAATGGGAATGAAAAATATTTGTAAGAAAATTACTACCAACCTATTTGATGGGAACGCCTCGGTGGCAGAGTGCTTGGCCAGATACCCAAAGGTCCTGTTTCATTTTTCTCCACAAATAGAAAACTAGAGTTATCTTTCAAGTGTTTTTCATTTCCATTTCTATATAAAGCATTGTTCTTATAACAATTTAAAGGTAATTAAAACGTATGGTAACACTGTTAGCATTAATGGCCTAATATTTTTTGACAAAATTGTGGTTTAGGTAATGCAGATTTTAAAATAAATGTTTGCGTAAAGTTAACGTCAGAATAGTCTATATTTGAGATGTTTAAAATATTTTAGAAAAAGTTTTGAAAAAATTGTTAGTAGTGAGATTTAAAGCCTGGTAAGCCAAGTCAGGTGCTCCACCATTAAGGCTATAGTGGTTGTATTCAATCTATGAAAACCTACTTCGAACGTAAAAGTGAGCCTTATTGTCATAATCTATGTGATCAACATGTTTCAAAACTTTTTCTGTATAATTATATTAAGTTAGAAATAGATCGTGGTTTTAGACGTAGTTTAGAATCTTGTATTTTGTGATAATTTTGACGTTAACTTTGCTTTATTTAAGGACCCTGCTTTACCCTCTTTATGCTTGCATGTTTTTTATAACTTCAAGAAACTTTAATACCTGTAAGGGTTGTGAACCAGTAGATGGTGTGTATTCTACTTTTAATATTCTATTTGAGTAGATAAAGTTAAATGTAAAAAAAAAGAAATAAGTAACTTATATTTTTCTTTGATTTTCAATCTTATGAGCTGAGAATATGAGTCAATTGATTGTGGTTTCTATTTCGCTACTGCGAAGTGTTAAAATGTCGTCACTTATGTACCAGTCGACAAAGTTTGCGGTAGCACGATGCTGATGGAGACCCGCCCACTAACCATCCACCAATAGGAACGATTGGTACGCAGCGGTTTGACAGCGTCGCACTTTTATTTATCAATTGCTCAATGTTACAATTTTCGCTGTCCCTTTTACACACTCATGTTTGTCTTGCTCTTTCTTATACATTGTAAGTTTCATCCATCGCAGTACCGGAGTACAGTATTAAATTGCTCAATGCAATATAAGCGGTCAAAAATATCTTGGCAATTAAGAGAAACAACATTTATTTATGTGGTTAGATTACCTTTTTTATTAAAAATTGTCAGCATGTTTGAGACAAGCAAAAGTAGACTTAAAACTCATTTATTTAAATGTGAATATCTTTTTGAGCATTTAGTATGCTTTGATTATTCGATGCTGACTTTACAGTAGTATTTTTACTGACTTTAAAGCAATGAAATTTATTCTAGTGGGCGGGGCAAGACTTTAAGCATGCATCCCGACTTAAAAGCAAATGCTTGCAAGTCTACCGCAAACTCTGAATACTATAGACACATATAAAATATGTTGTATTATCACTATATTATACATACTTAAATTAACATTAAAACCTTTTTTGAATATAAGGAGGCTGGTTCTGTTGTGAAATTGTATTGGACGTATTTGTGAGCCACAAACGGTGAGAGAGACGTATGTCAGTGCCAAAGATTTGTTTGATTTTGAATAAAAATATACGTAAGGATCGCTATGTACGGCCAATTTTATTTTTGTTTTTACCTACATTTTTCTACGTGTTAACAGTCCTTGAAGAGTTTTTAAACTTGTATTACTCTCTGAATGGTGAACTTGTACAACTAACGTGTTTTTAGGTGGCGTTACTTCTATCACTACATAAAAAAATAGTTTTTTTTATAAAATTTACGTTTTGTAGGTACCATTTTCAGAATGTAATGGCAGTTTTTGTAAAGGATCCTACTTATTTCGTTGGAATTTGTTAATCGCTGCGAAGGCAAATAGGAAAAACCACTCCAAAAAGTCTATCTCTGCCGCCCAGTAACGGTATAATAAAAAAAATACTTAAGAGCGTTTACGCCGCACACTAGCGCCACTAATGAAAAAACAAACATATCTAGTAATTAGAGATAGAAAATCAAATTATGCTCAACAAACTATTTGAATGAAGTAATTTAGCATTTTTACGTCACCTAATGAACACCTCACATGTTATGGTTTAGTTAAATAAGACGTTACGGCCACTTTTAACTATAACGCCATATTTAACTAAACCATAACATGGCAGGTGTTCATTAGGTGACGTAAAAATGCTAAATTACTTCATTCAGATAGTTTGTTGAGCATAATTTGATTTTCTATCTCTAATTACTAGATATGTTTTTTTTTTCATTGGCGGCGCTAGTGTGCGGCGTAAACGCTCTTAAAGCTTAAAGATATAAGAACACGCGCTTTAGTTTGCAACGGGATATTGATGAAAGTGGTTACGATCACCACGTGCTTGTGTTTGTAAACAGGCTTAAACAAAGAAAGAAAAAAAATTACAAGACCTTCCTAAAAAAAGAGACAAATAAAAAAAAACATGTGTAAAGGTGTGTCCAGACTATATGACAAAACATGCTATATATCATAGTTAAGTAGCATGTTTGGACGCTAAGTGTCAATAAAACAACCTTATAGTTTTAGTTTTGCAACATGTTATAAATATAGCATTAGTTATTTATCATAAGTTATAACATGTCACTTTATGTGGACTCAAAAAACAGCAGTAATCAAAATTTGCTCATGCTGTTAAAAAATGGTTTCAACTCGGATCGCTGATTGTTCTTCCTTAGGGTCTATCTACTGAACATGCAGACGCGAACAAAAAACAGGACAATGCGTTTAACCATTTTATTATATGCCTCCTTTGATTGCCTGCTCACAACGACGCGACGTAGCGTTCCATGACTACGGTCATATAGGTCACATAGTATTAAAATGTTTCAAAAAATACTATGGCCACTGTAAAGGAATAACAGCCTTTTGTCTCTTAAATAAAGTCGCGTATATAACGTATTGTTCAAGGCTCGCTACGGCCTTACCCGGTGATAGACTGTAAGCGTTGTTTGATATAAATTCATTCTAAGTATATTGTTTGCACGACTATGCTGAAGTGGGCAGAATTTTATTCTCGTAGTTGTTTATAGAAAATAAGATTTATTTCATTGTTACCGTTCAAGTCCATGGCATGTGACAAGAAGACAGACTTACATTATCTGTAGTTAAAAAGTTTAAAAAGATGAAAAAAAAATACAAATTTTGTTTGATTTTAATTCGGACTGTTAACATGTTAGTAAATCTTGCATTTTATGTAGATAAAACGTAGTGCTAAATAATAATTATTATACTGATGTTTTTTTCATAAAGTTATTAATATTAACTTTATTAAAAGTTTACGCGTAGTCTACATTATGCCTACATTGAAATCAAACACTGTACAAATCTACTTGCTCTATTAAGGATCCTATAATGGGTCCAAATAAAAAATAATACGTAAAATAAATGCGAATGGATTTGTGTACAGTGTTTCATTTGAAATATTATACCTTCAATATTATTATAGTATATTTGAATCTATAAAATTATTACAGTAAATAATATTTTTCTATGTAACTCTTATGCCAAAATAGTCTTTAGAGAAGAAAGTAGCTTGTATGTTAGTACGCTGTAATTTAGTTAAAATTTCATTCTTCAAACTTTACTAGAGTATAATTTATAGTATTAGTGAATATTATAAATAAGTTTTAAATCTTATTTATTCTTAAATAAGTTACTGTGGAATATTATGGATAGGCTGTAAGGCATGGTATTTGAGCGGTCAACTGACGACGCGGCAGTTAAATTTAAATTCAAATCTTTCTTGCCAGTCCTTTGCCTGTCAAATGGTGGTAAGTTGACAATCATATAATTAGGTACAGACACCTGCACACCAACCCTCATCCAATACCGTCAAATTTCTTTGAGGATTTCTTGGCGGGAAAGTGAAGAGTCTCGTCTGCGGTTTTGTTTTATTTTCTAAAATTTGTGTTATGTCGAATATTAATGTGAAATAATGGTGGATTATTAACCGTTAAGTGTTCGTAAGTGCGCATAAGTGTTGGCAAATGAAACAAAACAGTGCAACTTAACTTTTCAAATTCTCTCAAGAAATCCGCCCGAAGACTTAGTAAAGCCCCACATCTTTACTGAGATACGTTGGAGGGTATATCATTTCTAACTTCTTATTTCTATTATCATTCAACAACATGGTTGCCTGGAAGAAATTGCTTTTTAGCGATAAGGCCGCCATTTGTACTTTTTCTTGTATTGTCCTCTTTTTGTATTTTGTATGGTGTACAATAAAGTGTATTTTCATTTCATTTTCATTTCATCTATACAAGAAGGAAATATTGTTTATTTATATGTATATTACTTGTAATAAAAAATACTTTGACACTGGCTAAATGTGCTAATCGCACGAAGCCATCAACTAATCACAATAACTACACCAACCTATCCATAACTGACAAATTTCTTTAATAAAAGTTCAACCTTATACCATGTACATAAAGTTCAAAGTCTATTAAGGAAATTTGACAGTTTGTGTTAGTCCGATGTGCAGCCGTGTGTACTAGCTTGGTACAAGTGATACATTGTAATATATTCATGCAGCTCATTTAATGTCCCCACTGCTGAGCACGAGCCTTCCCTATGGATGAAACCACAGGGAGACTTTGGAGACCCAGGTGTAAAATAACTAGCCAGTTCCGAGGGCTTCTTGGAATAAACGTAACTGAAAATAAGCAAGTCAATCACAATACAGTCCGAATTGGCGATTGTGAGAAATTGTTTCCAGTTTTATTTAGAATAAAATAGTGTAATGAAATAAATTAAACCTAAATGAAAAAAGAAAATTACCTGTGTAAAAAGAGGAAAATATCAGTATTTTTTGGGTTTGGTGCTTTATTTATATATCTTTGGGTTTTTAAACGGTTTTATGGCTATAAATACCAGTGTTTTAGGAATGGTTGTCAAAACCCACATTACGCTCATAACCGCCAAACAAAATGTGGCTGCGCATTCAACGTTACCGCTCAATATCCAAAGACCTTAAACTATCAATGATAATGTGAATAAACCACTAAATACGGAACTATTCGTGTTTATTTTAAACTATTTTACCTAGCCACATAACTAGTTGTGACTTATAACCGCTGCTAGGCCACGACTCGCTGCGAAAAGATTTTTTTTGCTAGTGTTGGCCGATTGCCCCAGACTACCTTTTCAGCATCACCGGACTTTTTGGGGGCGCGAGAACAATCCGTGTGTAACAAAGCACCGTCAGAGGACGGAATGAGAGCGTATTGCATCACGCACTCGTGTCCCCGTTCCCTTCTAGATTCTCCGAGGGGTTCGTGTCGGATCGGTGGGGCGACCGGCGGCGACGGACGGGATTAGCGAATTCTTGCCATTGCGCGGTCGAAGCGTTCACCGTATTGCGGGTAATTGATATCACACGCCATGGAATCGGAGTGCGTCGATCGCCTTGACTTTTGGCCGAACGGAGGCTCAGGTTTGAACTATAGCAAATGGGGAAATTGGGCCGTAACCCACCACTCTGGCTTAATGCGGGTTAGTAGCGACTGCCATCTTACGACAACAGTGGACCAACGGCTTAACGTGCTTTTCAAGAAATGGAAGGAAAGACATATTTTGATACCTTCGTAGCTAGAAATTTTATTGATAGGTAATACATACACACATTTGTATGTACTAATTAATTTTTCACATGAATATTGTGAACATTCTGTACTACAATAAATTACGTTTGGTAACCGAAAAGTATTTTTAAGAAGGAGTTTATTTATACCTATCTTATAGCACGGTATCACCTCATTAGTGGAACCCTTAGATGGAACCTTATAAATGTAAAGGTGCTGCCTCAACAAGACGAATGTAACGTTTTTTTTTAAAGAGTTGCTGATTACTTCTGAGCATTTTCAGCTTCACCGGGCTTTTTTGGGGTCAGCAAGAAACAAAGGGTTCCCTCAAGCCGTGTGAAACGAAGCACCGTCAGAGGTTTTCTAGAGGGAACGGCATCACGCACTAGCGCTTGTCCCCGTGCCCTATACAAGATTCTTCGAGGGGCTCGGGTCGTATCGGGAATGTAACGTTACAAATCTGAGTATTACAACAGTGAGGGAAGAGAACCGAGCATTACAGTGCGGCACTTGTAATGTTACAGATTTGAGCATTACATTGGTGAGTGAGGAGAACCTAGCAATGTAGTGCGCCATTTGATACAATGTGTAATATTTTGTTACATTACCGACGAATTCTCGTCAAGTCAGGGAGGCAGTATTGTAACGTACCTAATAACTCAAAATCGAATCTGAAATTACATTACAGGCGAATGTTTCTGGCGAGGGAGCACCTTAAATTTAATAATAATGAAAATAGGTAATTTTGTGAGTGTGTTGTTGATGTTAAAGATGTTTGTTGATAACGAAGTTGATAGTCGACTACTCAAAGAAAGTGTGACTTAAACATAAATATTGTTTTAAGTTAAGGTAAGTACCTAAATGTTATTCAAAATCGGCCCCGAGACTAAACTCTCGAGTATTTTATTTCCTTCGACCCACAGACTTGGAAAATTCACTTTGTCATACAAATATTTAAAATATAGTCTTCCTCCTCCATGCCACACGATAAGGAGACTGCAGAAGGTCAAAGTCAAATAATTTTATTTAACATACCTAAGTCTTCAAAGGCACTAAATGACGTCAAAACTATAAATCATAAAACTAAAGTTTAGACAACTACTGAATCTACCACCAGTTCGGATTTTGGGATCGCCTTCCACCAAGAAGGGCTGGCAAGCTTCATACAAACGCACTCGACCAACGCACCCATAGGTAGACGCAGGCTACATATAAATAGCTACATTTGAATGGAAGAGGAAGCCGCACGTGCCATGTCCGCGCCCGGCGCCATTTATATGTGGCCTGCGCCATAGACAACCTATCACGGACACGGAATCCCGCAACAGCTGCACTCAGCAGGTTTATTATTATTATCGATCTTGAATTATTATCGATCTTGAAGTGACAGTCGCAGTCGCGACAATTTACAATAATTATCGCTATTAACCTTTTCACCGCCCAACTATCCTGCACGCGATGTCCCGCTGTACGCCAACGTATAAATGTATTTTAATAAAGTAGGTACAAAGAAGAACTTCTATAGAAGTGCTGGCGTGAACGGCATGAAAATCTCAAACTTCTATAGAAGTTGTTGGCGGTAAAAAGGTTAAAACACTTATTCGTATTACGGAACGTAGAACATCTACAGCTTCATGGTAGAGCGCTACGATGGCGCTACGAGCGACGAATTGACGAACTAAAAGTGCATGACGGCGCGGCGCTCTAGAATAAACCGACCGATTGTAGCAACCGCAACTAATAGCAGTCGCAATGCCATATCCGTGTCCGTGCAAGGGGTCTATGTGTGTGTGAGTCCCTCGAACACGGTATTTTTATAGCTTTTTAGGTTGTCTTATTTTGTGACCGGCGCAGAGAAGTCGGCCAACTGGCTACTGCTCCTTAATAATGGACGTTCCCGGGTGTGGGCGCCCGGGCCGGTGTGTCAAAACTGTTGAATTATCTAGAGCAGGCTTCATGTTATCACACAACTTTTGCCGCTATTGAAAAGTGACCGACCGAAACGTTATTCCTTATAAGGCGAACAATAGGAATGTTTTAAAAACAATTTGATTAACACACAAAATATTAGTTGAGTTGAAATCACAAAACAGGAGATATTTAGGAAAGTGAATTATGACTTATATTACTATCTATAAAGTGTCGCTAAAGTCGTTAATATTTACTTATAAACTAAGTTAAGTAGGCAAATACTATGTACTTATAAATAACCAACGAACAGTTATATACACGCACTTTGACGCTATTTATTCAAATACGGACACTTTATGCGGGCCTACTCGCGTTTAATCTATTATTTTATTTGGATAGCTTACAGAAAGCTGTTAAAAAATCATTTATACATAAAAACTAAAAGGTAGATAAAAACTTTACACACCAGTGGCGGTAGCCAAAGTAACATTAAGAAAACGATAGCGAAGTTCGAAAGAATAAAATGTATGGGATTGACATAAGATTGACCACGTGATTTAACGCGGTTTTGGCTAAGCCTACTGACACTTTAAACGCGAGAAGATAAAATGTTTCATTGCAATTTTAGTATAGATATCATCAATATTATTATTTAGTCTGTTCATTCCATAAATTGGTTGTTATGTTTAAGATCCCACTGTAATTTATATTGCTGTATTCCATACTTATTTAACCGAACAATTACACAACTCTAATTAAACTTTTTTGCTTTAAAGATATACATATATATAGGTGAGATTAAAAAAAAAAAAATGAAATGAAATATATTTATAAAAACACACATAATAAACTTATGAAAAATAGAAAAAAGATGTATTTAATGATTTTACGCACCAAATGATCATTTATTTACCTCTTTACCTTTACTGATATTCATGGTTAATGTTTTGGAGCGCTGCTTGCCCAATTTACTTTCAAGAATAGACTAAACAAATAACCTAATACGGAGCGTTTGCGCCCCGTACCATAAGAAAAACTGTTTTTTTTCCTTTAAATTAAAAATACAAATTATTTAAAAAAAAATGAACTAGCATATTGAAGTGTGTGTTAAGACTAATCTACTAAGAAAATTTAGATGCTTAAATCGGTCTGGTTTGCCTGTAAAATGCAAATCTATGTTTTAAAATAGGTTACTTTGATATTTTTTTCTCTGTTATAAAAGTTGACAAATCGTGTTTCTGCAACTAGCAAAATGAAGTCAACTAAATGAAAAATCATGTCATCAAATATCACTTTCATATGTTTTATAATTGTTGGGAAAAATCAAAATCCCCGCCACCTAAATTTCCAATGCGTCGCCTTTCCATTGTGAACATTCTGTACTACAATAAATTACATTTGGTAACCGAAAAGTATTTTTAAGAAGGAGTTTCAAATCAAGATCCCCGCCACGTAAATTTCCAATGCGTCGCCTTAAAGCAGATTTGAAGACCACTTCTCTCTTGCGACCAGGGTGATCTGGGACTACAGAGACAATTGCCGGAGTTTCTTTAGTTAGTTTCTTAGTACCATATTGCGTTTCAGCGTGGTTCCAGCTCTAGTAGATTCTATAATACAACCACAGAAACTAAAGATTACATTATAACCAAAGACAAGCAATGACATGTCGCAAGAAGGACTTAATACTTGAGGATGGTTCAAGCTTAAACCCGTAGCACAGAATAAATAATAGTCCGTAGTTAGCGGCGTATAGTCGTAGCGTATCGGAGGCTTAGCCGTAGTCGGCGTAGCTGTCGTAGCGTAAATATGTTTAGTGTGATTAGTATAAGTTGTCTTCATTATTTGATCATCGGGCTAAGTGCTTTTACATTTTGATATCATTTAAAAGCTCCGACAATTCAAAGTTATTTTTTTTAAAACCAATGCCAACTTTCAATGCTTGAGAAAAATACAAAGATCCAAATGGAAAGTTTTATACCGCGCTCGTAGCGAAATTCACACCCTGCCGCTAAGAAGTTTGTATCGTACTAATAAACAAACTAACGACTGATTACTCTACTATTTTTAAAACACTTACGTCACGACGCTCCAACTAACTAATGGTAGCATAGCGAAGAGAAAATATTGAGCTCGACATCTCAAGGCCACAATCACATAAACCCAAAACCAGACTTTAATAATTTAATAAAACGTTTAAAACGACTCGTATACCTTTAAATGTGGGATTGAAGGCTCATAAAAAGTTATGGCATGTTTGAGTAGGTAGAATGTAATTAGAATAATAATTGCATTTAGGGATTGTAACCGTGTTATAGATGTTAGTATTTCAGTATTCGATATTTCAGCACAGTTGCATTTGCATAGTCCATGATCACAGATAACATGTAAGGAATTCCATTTTATTTTAAATTAAGCACGCCAGATATGATATAAGAAAAGTGGGAAATTAATGGCTGATAATATTAATAACAATGATATTAGAAGCTTGCCTGATTTTTTGTACGGAAGCCCCACTTAAATATTTATTATATTCTGTTTTTTAGTATATGTGGTTATAGCGGCATCATCTGTGAAAATTTCAACTGTCTAACTATCACGGTTCATGAGATATAGCCTGGTGACAGACGGACAGACAGACGGACGGACAGCGGAGGCTTAGTAATAGGGTCCCGTTTTACCCTTTGGGTACGGAACCCTAAAAATGAAATTACACATAAAAAAGTGACTGCCTTTACGAGTTGTTAATAGGAATTGAACTCGACATTTTTAGCAATTCTGGCAAATGCTGTTCTATTCAAGCTGCATAGACATTGGTATTCTTATCATATCTTATATTGTCTTATCTTAGTGGGGCCTGCCGTGGTTTCCCTCTCGCAGTAACACTTCGACCCATCGGGATCTTTTGTGCAACCCCAATCTTTCACTCTTCTTCCTCTGTAAAGATAGATGCCATAAGCTTGGCAACGTTCTTAAGAGCGAAGAGCCTGATGTCCTCCGGTTTCGGATAGGCCGACCCCAGGAGACTAATTTTTTCCTAGCCAGAGAGTGGCAGTCACACAGTAGGAGCACCTACTGTGTGACTGCCACTCTCACGGAGTCAATGCAGCAACATTGACTCCGTTTCCTCTCCACAAGCCCTACACAAGCTACTTGTTGATAGATGCATTCTGTGAAGCATTTGTTTTGTGGCATAGTGCCCGTCAAGGCACCGATGGTTAATCGGGCCTGCCTTCTACTGCCTCCGCATATGAACTCACTCCGTCCTAAGGTTTTCGCCTAGGAAGGATTTGGAGTGTTTCATACCCGGCTGCTCTTTCCATTCGATGCCTGTTTACGATGTGATCTTTTAAGGCGTTGTTAATGGTACTTGGTGCAAGTGCCACGAACGGCTCAGGACCAATGAGCTGGGTCTCCGAGCCCTCCCTGGCAAGTGCATCCGCCATCTCGTTGCCATGGATTCCCATATGGTCTGGGACCCAGATCCACCTCACCTTGTTATGTCCACCTAGCTTGTTTAGAACTTTGGTGGTTTCTAGAACAAAGCCAGAGTCGATCCGGGGCGATATTTAGTGACTTGAGCGCAGCTTGGCTGTCACTCAGAATGAATATATTACGCTTTTTCATAGCTAATTCCATATTCTGCTTTGCGCATAGGAGAATTGCGAAAGTTTCTGCTTGGTAAACAGTGGAAATTTTCCCCATGCTTTGACTATGCTTGAAGTCGTTAAAGAGGCCTGCCCCTGTGCCCGACTTCATTTTTGATCCATGGGTATACCAGATTAGGCTGTCTTTCTCCGGAGACGGTGGCCCTCGTTTCCATTCGTCTCTGGTTGGTACATCAACTTTAAATTTCTTTTCGAACATGAATATAGGGGATATTTATCGCACCCCATTTCCATGATCCTGTCAGGAATGTCACTTGGTTCCCATTTTGTGTGTCTAGTCAGAGGTTTAGATGCGTCCCACAGTCCGGCCACCTTCAGTCTATGTAACGCTTTCTTTGTCTCTGTTTCTATTAAAATGTGCAGGGGGAAAAGGGGTGTTCTAAAGGCACCAGTGATTGCCAGACAAGCTGTTCTCTGAAGTTTGCTAATAGCATTCTTACAGATCTCCAGCCTGGTTCTGAGCCACCAGACGATGCTGCCATATGTAAGGAAAGGTCTCACCATCGTCATGTAGATCCACCTAATGATTTTGGGGTTGAGTCCCCACATCTTGCCATAAGTAGACCGACACCATTCCAAATACTCTGTAAGCCTTGGCTACGGTTGTGTCCATATGCTGTTTCCAAGTAAGTTCCCTATCCAGTGTTAAGCCTAGATATTTCACTTTTTTGGACCAAGAGAGCTGGGTACCATGAGAGTGTTAAGTTACCCAGTCCCGTAGTGTTTCTCATTCTTGTAAAGGGGATGGCTGTTGTTTTCCCCGGGTTTACAGAGAGGTAATGGGCATTGCACCATTCCTCCAGCAATCCCAGGGCAGGTTGCATTAACCCCGATACCGTTGCCGTTGAGGGAGACTTCCCACTGACTGAGATGACCAGATCATCCGCATAACCAACCGTATGGAATGGACCTTTATTCAGCCTTACTACGATTGAATCAACCACAAGGCTCCACAGAAGAGGCGAGAGGACCCCTCCTTGCGGGCATCTTCTGGTTGTTCGTGCAAGTAGATTACCACCTAGCAGTTGTCAGAGTTGATAATTCGGTTGTAGCACACCATTGTTCTTGGCTGCAACCTTGATGGATTCAAAGGTAGTGCGATCAAATGCACCTTCAATATCTACGAGTGTGCAGACGCAAATCTCTTTGTTTTCCAGCGCAAATTCTGCTCGACTCACCACATGATGAAGAGCAGTTTTTGTTCACTTGCCTGATATGCACATTGAAGTCCATGAAGTGGGAATCTTTTCAGTGGTCCCGCTGATATATTTGTCTACCATATTCTCCAGGGTCTTCAGGAGAAAGGATTGTAGACTTATAGGTCTTAATGCTTTGGGTTCTTCGTAATCTGGTTTTCCCTTTTGGGGTATGAAGATTACCTTAACAAGCCTTCATGTTCTGGGAATGTGTCCAAAAGCTATGCATGCTTTATACAGCCTGCAGAGATGGGGTCCCAGGATGGAGGCGCCCTGTTGTAGTAGAATGGGATAAATGTTGTCAGGTCCTGGCGCCTTAAACGGATGGAAACTCCCCAGGGCCCATTTAACTTTACATTCATATACTACCCTTTTCGCTATTATCCAGTCATATTTGGAAGTTCTTCTCTGCTGTTCCTTCCAGCTGATTGAATCATGATCGTCCTGGATGACTTTTGATCCAGGGAAATGAGTATCGAACATTACCTTCAATGTCTCACTCCCTGTCTCTGTACGTACTCCATCTTTCTATTATAACGTGGTTAATGGAATCGCCTTTGTGGTAGAGATAGCCTTGGTTAGTCTCATTGCTTCCGGAACAGATTGTATCTGGTCGCATTTTTTTTTCTCCAGGCAGATCTCTTTGCCTTACGTACCGCACTACTGTACCGCGTTAAGGCCTCCACCATGGTTCCCTCCTTGTTACTGATTTCGTCTGTGGACAGTTATTTTGCCAGGCCGTCATCAGTGCTTCTGTAATTCTGTCAGCTTCAAACTCTATGTATGTCCAAGGCTGTGTTTAGTTTACAGATAGGACAATCCAACTTCATTCTGAGGTCCTTTTTGAAAATCTCCCAGTTAGTGTTCCTGGAGTTCTTCCTACCTACGCACAGTTTCTATGGTTACACCTAGTCTGTACCTAAAGCAAATATAGTTATGATCAGAAAGGGAGACCTCATCCGAAACATGCCAGTTTGTGATGTTCCTTACCGCTCTATTGTTAGCAATGGTTACGTCGATCATCTGTGCCCTGCGGCCTGAAATAAAGTAAGCTTGCTACCTTTGTTAAGTAAGTGAATTTATCAGATATTCCAGAAGCTTCTTCCCCCTTTCGTCCCAGACGACATAATGCGCGTTCGCGTCACAGCCGATGACGACATCTAAGTTTTCTCGACTGCCGTAGGTTGCCAGTTCCCGTATCTGTGTTGATACTGGGTCTGCCTTCTTGTAAGGGAGATAAGCTGACGATAAGATTACCGTTCGCTTATTCCCCCCTCCCCTGTGTGGATCCTGACAACTGTCAGATCCCTGCAACAGAACTTGATTGAAGGCATTACATGTATGTCATTTCTGATATAAATGCAAGTCCTCATGTCATTAGTGGAACAGTTATAAAAAGGGTACCAGGAACTCCACCTAAGCCCTTTATCATTCCCCCATAATGGTAGGGTTCCGGAATTAGGGCAATATCGAACTTGTTCATTAGGGCAGTCGCGGTCTTACAGTGGTACAAAATGGTGGTATTCTTTGTTGAAGGGGTTTTTTTAAAACATTGTTTTACGTTGTACAGGCTGTACCTAGACTAGAACTAAGTTTGTGCTGGAACTGTTTGATCAATGTCTAGGCAATAAGTCGCCATAACAACAGACTGTGCTAGACTTTCAGTAGCATTGTTAAATATAAATTGAATCAGACTAATATCTAGGTTTAAATATTTCTTTAATAAATTTAGATTTCTTATGGATTTTGAGTGGTAAGCCATCGAGCAGTAATACGAGTATCATATATCTTTACATGTATGTTAGCAATCATTGTTATGTACCTACAAAAACTTTAACTTTATTAGTTATAACACATTTGTAATTAATGTTCTACTCGACTGTCTCGGTATTTAGTACTGTAAGCAGCTTATAAACTCTGTCCCACTGTTAGGCGAAGCCTCTAATATTGAAATCATCTCATCGCTACAATTTAATTAATTAATTATCTTAATTAATGTCTTCGCGTTAACCATTTAGCTAATTTCAAGTATTTTTTATTAGGTACTAGTGGTTGCCTAGTGGTCGAAATTCGACCGTAATTTTATTAAGGCTGCACGGATTGTATCATAAGCAATTTAAAAAAGATAGCATGTAAGTTTGGATTGGCATTGACAGATTTCAGCCGCTCCTCTTCCATTTTTGAAATTTTTGAAAAGAATAGTTATCTACAAAGTTTTTGCTAGGGTACAATTGTACAGTAGATAGAAATTTAAATAGAGTCTCACAACACGTGTTATTTATTACGGAAAGAACTCGAGTGTAACTCCATCGCTACAATTGGAATAACTTCAATAATTGACTTTACTCTAATTGACGCGTGTAGACACCAGTGCTGCGTGATAACGTGGCATTATAGCCAGCTCACAGGGCGCCTCTTCACGCCTCGTTTAAGGGGCCAAAATATATCGTAGGAAGGAAAGAAAACGCGTGCTGGTAGACTATTCCACCTTTGGTGGTGCAAGAAAGTAACGAGTCACCAAATATATTTTCACTCCTCTTGCTCAAAAAGGCCGTCATTGTGGCGTACCAGAGCGTAGAAAAAAGTGTCAACTCAGCTGATTCTCTATCCAGAACATCCGAACGAGGGATCCTCAAACCTGGAACTACGTGTATCTCCCACGTTTACCCCACAGACAACTCCACATTCATCTTCACAGAGGACTAGCTCCTTGTATAACAATCTACTATTGTGCGCGATGCATATTGGAGACAGTAAAGCGGTGTCTCTGAGTGCCAAGTGCGAATTTCATTCTACGTAAAACGAGAATTTGTATGGCAAAATGTTAACTCTTCTCGTATGCCGCCAGGAGGCGCTGCTTCAATGCCATACTAATTTTCGTTTTCGTCAACGTTACCTATCGAATGAATCAGGATAGTAAACAAAACACTAGGCACTCTGGAGAACAGCTCGCGTATTTGAAAGAAGGTAGGAGGTAGGATGAGATTATATAAGAGAGCTTATATATGCCTTGGTAGCCCTTTTTAGGGCAAAAGGCGAACCCCAGGGGTTTTTACTGAGGTCTGGTCTTAGCCTTCTTTAGAGAAGGTAATGGCAAATCCCAGATCCCGGACCATACCCAGATCTTCAGATCCTTCTGATCTCAAGGTCAGTATCTCCGGGAATATGCGAGCATATTTCTCCCTGGGCAAAAAAAAAAAACATTTTATAAATAGCTTGCCTACTTCTTAAGAGCGTTTACGCCGAGCGCGAGACCTTAAGTTTAGGTTTTTAAGTCCAAATATCACGCACACAGAAGCGGGCTGTGAGCGCGCGCACGTGTGTGCGTAGAGTAGGCTAGTTCTGCCCACTATAGTCAAACTCACTACTTTGATCCGTTCGAATTTAGTTTTTCGGTATACTTAGAAATTATTGAAGTGAAAACTTCTTTAGCGGCGTTATACATTTTTTTTGTAATGGGTAAAAAATGTTAAATTCGCGTCAGGACACGTGACCTGATCGAAAATGTAAGACGTAAAATCGTAAGACGGATGGAGAGTAGACAACCGGCGCGGCGTAGGAGAGGAAGTATCCCCCTCTCTTTTTAAGGCGCGGCGAAATGTATGCCTGTTGTTTCGTTTAGGCGGCGCAGGGTGCTTGCGCGAATAAATTGTCATGTTTGTGTACGATAGCACAATAAATAAATATTGTATTCTACCACATAAATGATAGTACTTTTATACTGATAATTGAAGCAATTCGTGCAAAATTATTCCCTAACCATTCCAAAATATCAAAAATGCACAACGTTAATATTCAAGTTTTCACTTCTGCCGGCACTCCCGGGGTGCAACCCGTCGTTTTTTTATTTTTAACTATGGGCGTAAGCAGATGGCTAAACTACAGATACATGAAATAAGTACCTATAATATTATATTGTATGTATTTTTATTAATGTTGTAATTAATCTTATATCACAAAATTATAATCAATACCTATCTGTTCCTCAACGATTTATTTTGGACGAATTGATTTGACGACGACAAATTTTATTTTATTTTATTCATAGCTCGGCAAATGTCTCCACTCCACTTGATGTTAAGTGGAAATAGAGTCCCTGTTGTTCCCTGCATGACGTTGACAGTTGACAGTTTGTTGATGGTTTGAGATACGAAACATTTAAAAATCCTTCTTATTTAAGTTTTTCTTCCAATATTTTACAAAGAAATGATTAATTGTATGGGCAGTCAAATAAATTGACCGATTTTTTAGAATATATCAATAATAATATGTTGTCTATTACCAAGCCCAATTTTGCTAATCTCCTTTTAAAATAAATTTTGTATAAAAACTACTTGGAAAATATGAGCCACATAAGCACAAAGCGCATCATGCAGCAATAAAATAGGTGCTGTCAAAACTCGGTCAAGTTATTTGACTGCCCATACAATTAATCATTTCTTTGTAATACATTGAAAGAAAAACTTTAATAAGTAGGATTCTAAAAAACATAATAATAGGCAAGAATACTTAAAAAAACTAAAAAAGGAATACACTTACTAACAAAATAAATAATTAGTCTACAAAAGTCGCACTGCTAGGATATGGCGAGGAGATTGGGCCATAGCCCATAGCGCACACTGGCACGGGTGCGGAGCAGTCGTGACAAAAACTGGGACCACCGGTTTTACGTGTCTTGCAAAGGATCCCCTCCTTTTCACTCCTTCCCTCCTCCGAGAGAAACACACATAGATGGTATTTCCCACCCATCCCGTGGGCCAGCATTGCGAAAGTTACTTAAAGCTCACTTCTCACCACGCCCGATTCGGAGTGGGGGGGGGGGGGGGGGTTCGTTGAATTTATTACCCATTATCTCTGCAACATAATATACGTTGTCAGTTTAAAAATTTAATTTGTTTATGCTCTCACCAATTATCTAGCTCAAGATAAGTATTCTTAAGAAACTCGTTATATATATAGTATAGTAAGATAATATGGATAAATGCATAGACATGGACATGCATGCAACATAGAAAAAACACCTAGACCCGAAATAAATTTAGAAAAACAGTCCTTCTCTAAATTAACCCGACCGGGAATTGAACCCGGGGCTTCGGAGACGGCGCGACGCCTGACCCGGCGCGCTAACCACTCGACCACGGAGGTCGTCCAATTTAAAAATGTTGCAATTCATCAAAAGTAACATAAAATAATTTATTCACTAAAGTACTAAGATTTGCTTATCGCGCTATAAATTTGAACTATCTTCGAAATTACGGCAATTGTTCGAAAATCGTCGGGTAGAGCGTCGAGCGACGTGACCACTCTCTCAGAGGCCTCGCGGCGGACTGATTTGATACTAATAGAACGCAGAGTTTTGTAGTAGTTTTAGAGCAGTTTTAAAATATTTATAGAAAAATTATTGAGCTAATTTAGTAAAAAGAATTTTGCGCATAATTTAAAGAACACTTTTTTCCATAGTAAAAAGCTTTTATCTTATATTTATATAGTAAGTTTAATAGAGAAAACAATTATTTTATCACCTATAATTTCTTTAAAAATTCAAAATGTTCGGATTTTTATAGTTTTTGTTAGTAACCAAAATCTAAAAATGTTTTCAACAAACTATTTTGCTGAAGATCTTTCAAATTGAAATAAAATTTTTGTTCTTAGGTTTGTCAGTAATTTAAACACATTTTTAAGCTTCGAAGTTGACGCGGAAAGTCAAATTATGAAAACCTCTGTTCAATTATCTGGTTATAAATTCCAAAATATCCACAAATCTAAAAATGTTTTCAACAAACTATTTTGATGACAAGATCACCTAATGATATAAGTAATTAACATATTTGTAAAGTAAATATTCATAGATATTAAGAGGTTTGAAAAGTACAGTTTTTGAGCAAAACGGCGTAAACGCTCTTAATCTTCTCTGATCTTTAGTATTTGTAAAAATATTATGATCGGATGATAATGACGGTAGTTGTTGACATTGAATGGGCGCTTTTGGCTTTCAAAGTAAAAAGTAAATAGTGTTGAATAATTTCGGCGGGCTGGTTAGAACCACGATAGCTCAATTAGAAAGCACCTGACCCGGTATGTCAGAAGGGTGCGGGTTCAAATCCTGCTCGTGGAAATTTTTTCAACATTTGTGTTTTTTTAAGAGAGTATTCTGAGCAATCGCCATTGTAGCTCGGGCTATGCATAGTAATTTACAAACACACTTTGCCCAATTATCCTTTTCGTTAACGTAATCGAACCGTAAATCAAACAAAACTCGTATTGGGCATCCTGAGAGTGGGACCCGCGCTTAGCCACTCAGAAACCGAGGCAATGGTTTATTTATAGACACAAATATATTATGTGTATTGTAACGGTTCGCCCTTGAATAGTTCGCGATCACATGACCGACCTTTCAGCGCTGGCGGATCGCAAAATATATTGAAATCGATGCAGCCCCGTGGAATGCAGCGAGCTGCCTGCCATCTAGGTATACCTATATCTGCGGGACATTAAATAGTCATATTTAAACTATTGCTACCGGCTTACAAGCCGCTGGTTTACAACTATAGGCCTGGTCCACTTCTGAGTTTTAGCCAGTGAAAACTGTAGCTAATTTATTTTTATTTTCTATATCTACGGACCACTAAAAGTTGTTACATCAAAACTTAATATGATACAAACGAAAGTATAAAGGTTGACTTTTTTATCACCATCCAAAACTTCTGAGATGACTCCCGTGACACAAACGAACAACTCTTACTATCGGACCAACTCCCTAACTCGAAAATAAAATTCAGCTGTTCCATACATTTTGGTCGAATGAATATTGATGTTTTGTATGGAACAGCTGAATTTTATTTTCGAGTTAGGGAGTGTGTCCAATAGTAAGAGTTGTTCGTTTGTATCACAGGAGTCATCTCAGAAGGTCTGGGCGGTGATGAAAAAGTGACCATTTATGTAAACAAAGATATATGCACAACTCATTATCATTAATTGCATTACTAACAATCTTTATGTATTGTACTACTAACTGATATGGATTAATAAATGGTTTTATTATTATTATTATTAAAGTAGCCACAACATGCAAACTATAACAACGACTTCCTAGAAATTTTGGTAATAATACATTATATGTATGTTTTATTTGTATTTGTGTGTGTGTGTGTGTGTGTGTGTGTGTGTGTGTGTGTGTGTGTGTGTGTGTGTGTGTGTGTGTGTGTGTGTGTGTGTGTGTGTGTGTGTGTGTGTGTGTGTGTGTTACTCAATCATCATCATCATCATCATCTCAGCCAAAAGACGTCCACTGCTGGACAAAGGCCTCCCCCAAGGAAATCATACCATACTTCATATTATTATCAATTGTAGAATGCAATAAGTATTGAGTTCTGACTGTTTTCAAGGCCGGCACGGCAACGCATCTACGTTTCCTATGGAGTTGCGAGTGTCTACCCCATGTCTATATGTCTATCCAGAGCGGCGGTGATTTATCTCCATCAAGTGACCCTCTAGCTCGTTTGTCATCTCTTAAGTTAAGGCGAAAGTAAATATAAAGATAGGTACTTTTCTTTATATGGTAACATTTATTTATTACTATTGCACTTATTTTATCATACTCATACTAATATTATAAAGAGGAAAGCTTTGTATTTTTGTATTTTCGTTTTTTTTTATGTTTGCAACGAATAAACTCAAAACTACTGGGCCGATTTAAAATATTCTTTCACCATTAGAATGCTACATTAGCGCTGAGTAACAGGCTAAACTAAAAAAGAAAAATGTACATCTGTGCGAAGCCGGGACGTGACACTAGTCACACTAATATTATAAAGCGAAAGTTTGTGTGTATGTATGTTTGTGTATATTTGTTGCTTTCATCCAAATCCGTTGGATACAAATCTCCCCCGCCAATTTCTTTGTTTATAGATTAATATATATATATACCTGTATTTTTAGTTATTAAACTAGTCAGAAATTATACTCCGATACATTAACCAGTTGTGTTATTATTTAACTACGGAGCCCGCAACACAGCGGATTTGGATGAAATTCGGCACACAGATAGTTTATAACCTGGATTAAAACATAGGATACTTTTTATCCCGATATTCCCACGGGAACGAGACCACGAAGCACTTTAGCGGCTTGAATCCCTTTAGGGGATGGTTTAGACCACGCTAACTTAAATGGTCCCCTCCGAACCTCATGAAATTAAAATCACTTTAAATATTTAAACAAAACAACTTTTACGGATATACTCGCGTTTATTTTAGACATTGGTCTAAAATAAACGCGATTATATCCGTAAAAGCTGTTTTATTCAAGTGTGTAGTGTTCGCGTAAACGTAAGAAAACAATATTAGGTACTGTAAATATTAATAATCATTTGGGTACCAATGTACTTAATTAATAAAATATTTTTATCAATACGTGGAGTGGTTTGCAAGTTAATGACTTAATATTTGTACGAAACAGCGTAATCAACGTTATCATTTACCTCTTCTTTAAATATTAATTCTTTTAAGCCCACCGTGAAGCAATTTGTTCTCCGCACTGTCTCACATAAATACTCAGGGCGGCTAGTATGAGTTTCGTTGACTATCCGTATTCAAACGATTAAGTTTAGTTTCACCTCTGATCTTACAGTTTATTAGCTCTCTCCATCCGACTGGTCGTCTAGAAGAAATCGTTTAAAAGCGATAAGACCGCCAATTGTAACTTGGTAAATTATTCATTTTTTTTTGTTCATGATTTTGTTTTATAGTGTTGCAATAAAAGTATTATCTATCTATTTACGTTTACGAAAACGTGAATTAGTATGACAAAATCTTAACTCTTCTGTTGCTTCAGTGCCGTACTAAGGCCCTTCACACACGAGTCGTAAGCGTAATCGTATCGTAAGCGTATCGTTAGGACGCAACGCGTACGAGACCTGCGGCTCTTCGCACATGAATCGTAAGCGTAGTCGTATCGTAAGCGTATCGTCGAGTAGACGTACTTACCGTTTTGTAAGATCTCAGTTGAAATCATGGCGTCATCGGTACCAGATGTATTGGGTGAATTTATAGACTATCTTACATTCTCTTCAGACATTAGAAATAATTACAAGAAAAGATTCACGAATTCAATCACATTTTCATATTGAAATTAAAAGTGGTCAGAAGTAAAAAAAAATCAAATTCAGTTATATTTTTATTGAAATTAATGAACAGTAAATTTTTTACGTTTGCTTTTTTACGCCAGTACGCTACGACTATCGTAATGACAATAAACATCTCCTACGCTGCAGCACCGCTTCGTGTGCGGACTTGTTTGAACATGTACGCGCTCGTATTGCTCTCGTCCTGCGCGCGTATTACGATACACTTACGATACGACGCCGTGTGCGAAGGCTCTAATTTTCGTTTTCGTAAACGTAATCGAATGAATATGGATATTAAACAAAACTTACACTAGGCACCAAGGCACTACCATGGATACTACTCGTAGCATATTCCTTACGACCTGCCATAGCGTACTTAAGCGTAGAAGTGATAAAAACTGTAAAATACAATTTCACCGTTCGCGTACGACAGTCGCCTGTCGTCGCTCTGCATTATTTAACAGAATAAATAAGCTGACTGGCCTGAGCATTCGAGCCAAAATGCGAAGGTCCTGGGTTCTGTTCCCAGGTCGGGCTAAGTCTGTTTCGGGATTTCGATGAAAAACTTAGGTTTAATCACCAACCCACATTTGGTAAGTGTGGTGATTAGATTAAAACCCATCAGTTGTACTTGTAGTAGCATTGTTAGTCCATGGTTGTAGCGATTAGTCACTTGTTTTTAATAATAGAGGTTTTGCCCTGGTTTAGGGCATTATAACTATTAAAATGTTAAATTAAAGAAGTTTCACAAAATTCAAATTTTTAAAGAAAAAAAAATCGATGTTAATAAATCGTTTATAAATAGAGGTTTAACGTAACCTCAATCTGTTATATCGATACCACGATTTTACAGAGCAATTCTAAGATACCAATAGCGGAAAATTCTGAATCCTAAACTCATTTTAGCCAAAATGTCGCTTACGTGAATTGATACTTCTGGTATCGATATATTTTGCCCATAATAGATAGATAGATTTTAAAAATGTATGTTATTTTAAAACATCAAAAGTAATAATATTTTAAATTAATATTAATAATCACGTTACGAAACCACCCACCCGAAAAGTGAAGCTGTCATTGTAAAGTTCCGAACGAAAACAAGATGGCGGCCAGATATTTGCGCGCGCATGCCACCCTTAGCAGGCGTGACGTCACCTGATAATAGGGGTGGCTTTGTTAACACCTGTGTATCGATAAAATTACTCGAAAGTCACAATTTTGATCACGATAAGTTAAAACTATTTTTTTACAAGTAAGACTTTATTTTGGTGTAGCATATGGATTTTCATTACCTATTTTGTTACTAAGCTATAAAACAAGCATTTGGCTTTTCGGGTAGCGGCCACCCCATTTCATGGACGCTTTTAACAACAACTTACGTGCGTTGCTGACCCTGAAGCCTCTATGCTCTATAATTTCCCCCATTTCATGGACGCTTTTAACAACAACTTACGTGGGTTGCTGACCCTGAAGCCTCTATGCTCTATAATGTCACTGGGGATCCCTTCAAATCTAGTAAAGTAGTAATATTCACATATGTGCTATGATAACTAAAGTATTATCAGTGAAGAAAATCTTTATTTTGTAAAACATAAATTTATTAATAGGCATAATAATTAATTTAATGACTAATTAATTACTTGACAACACGTGCTACTCCACCTTTGACGCAAATTTATTTTAAGAAAATGACATGTATTTTAAGTAGCCTGCGAAGTAAGGAAAACAGCTGAAACTGATGCTGTTATGTAAATATAATGTAACTAGCTTTTCCTCGCGGCTTTGCTCAATGGGCTACATGACTTGTAATTGTTTTAAATAAAAGCCAAACTTATCAAAGATTAGTATCTGTAAGGACAATCCTGGATCACTTCATAATTTCTAACCAGTCTAAATACCGATGGATTTAACTTTTAAAATGACAGATTTCCATACAAATTTCCAGCCCTATTTCACCTCTCTAGGGGAGGTTTTTCGAAAAATGCTAAAACACGTCATTCTTTATTTTTATTGAAAAATCTAAAGATCGATTAAATTATTGATTTTTATAATTCTTACTTTAAAAATAACGATTCCCTTAAAAAACCTTCTTCCCTTTTTTCTCCTTTAAAAGAAAATTAACAAAATTCCGGAGATAGGTCATTCTTTATTTCTTTTCAAAAAGCCAAATACCAATTTTCATGTATTGTACCTACTTCAAAACTGACGAACTTTCATACAAACTTTCACCCCCTATTTGACCCCCCCAGGGTATGATTTCCGTAAAATCCTTTCATAGTGGCTGGTTACGTCACTCAAATAACCTACAGTCCAAATTTCAATAAGCTTCAGCGGTTTAAGCTCGGCAATGATGCGAATCAGTCAGTCTGGACAAGTCATTATATGTATATAGATTATGAATTAAATATATTTTAAGAACAAAAGGCAATATTTTAAAGACCATAGTTAGATAAAATAATTAATATATGTATTTTTACTTGTGTTTATTTAAGTAAAACTTTCAATATGTGGCGCCGCGCTGCTGCTTCAATCCAATGCAATTTGTAATTAACTGAAACTTGAATATTTTGTGATTTACTTAGTTTAGAGGTTCCAATAATGTAAAAAAACCATTATTTTTTTTCCTTACCCTATGCTGTCCCACTGCTGCGTGCAAAAACCTACTCCAAGTTCTTCCACGTATCTCTTTCCCAAGCTACCTCATGCCAGACTGTCGGGCGTGCGTCATCACCACGCCTCTTCTGGGCCAACCACTTCGACTGCGGCGTCTTACATCTCCAGGAAGCACGGGGACACACACTAATGCGTGATGCCGTCCTCTCTAGAAAACCTCCGAAGGTGATTCGTTTTACACGGCTTAAGGAACCCTTTAAGTTTCTCGCCACCCCCAAAAAAGCCCGTTGAAGCTGAAAACGCCGTCTGAAACCACCAGCAAACCTCTTCAATAAAAAAGCAATCCATGGTGTGTCGACCTTTGCCCAGGCAGCGTCCAGTTTTTTTAAGAGAGTTGTTGGCTTCTAGGGGCCTTTACATCGTTTTTACATCGTCATCAGAAGTATGTTTATTATTTACCGCCTGGCCTAGATGGCCCCGGTTTGATCCCCAGTGAGGATACATATAGTGCTCGATTTAGTGGATGGTATAGTTGGTTTTATGTATCTATTCGTCTTATTTATTAATGTATTTATTTGTTTAAGTTTCTTGTAGCTTACAGATTTATATCACAATGCCACTATAGAATGTAGAGAACAACGTACCTCTATGTGTACGTTTTCTGTAGTAACTACCTATAGTTATTATTTTATTAATGAACAATGATCACGTAAATGTTTTTCTGATAAACCGCGCAATTTATTGCTACTTCGTTCAATGCAGATTTGTATTTTATTATGTATTTGTAATTAGCTTGATAAAGTAAAAGGTGAGTATTGAGTTAACCTAAGGTAAGTGCTATCATAAATACAGATTGATAATACTTTAATAAAGTTTTTGTTTAAATTTCAATAACGATTACCTCATATATAAGGTTATTGTAACTATATCGACTATTTTTGTCTTGGCTGTAACTGTATCCTGATAAATGTTGGGGGGTCCAATTGGAATTGCAATATATTGCAAATTGCAACAATTTGTGGATCTTACTGGTAAATAAGTGGTGGAGCATAAACAACTAGAAATTTGGGGATAAGTGTAACACTAAGCAGTAGAGAAGAGATATAGTGCCCCTAATCCCATGTATAATAGTATTATTTATCATCAATAAACATCATACTGCTTTCCTTTTGTTTTTTTTATTACACAAACATTTAATCTTCTGGCTTCCATATTACGGTTTTTAATAGTTATTACTTTACTTTTAAATTGTATAAGTAAAATAAGTTTAAGTATAAGTGTGTAAATAAATAAATAAACAAATATTATTTTTTAAAACAAACTTCTATTTTGGTATGATTTAAGAATTAAAATGATACATTTAATGTTTATGTTAATTTATTGATACAACCAACAATATAACAAATACAAAACAAAACAAATACAACCAACATTATAAGTATTTGAAAAAAGGCAGCGTTGAAAAAAATCGTGGAATTTTTTCAACACTGCTTTTTTTCAAATTTTAATTTGTACGCAACAATATTTGCGTAAAATTATAATATAAAAATAATCATAAATTTATGTATTAAACTAGCCCCCTCAAACCGTACTCGGCCTAATAAGACTGTGTAGCGTACCACACAGGCACAAAATAACGAGACTGCAAATAGTAAGATTCATACAAACACACTCGATCACCGCACACATAGACAACCTCTCACGGACAAGGAATCTCGCAACATCTGCGCGCTCGCTAAATAAAAAATCCGAAGATCTGTTCCGAGATCCGTGTCCATAGACTATGTATAATATTGGGTCCGTGTCCGTGCAAGGGGTCTATGAGTAAGTTGCTCGAGCGCTTATTCTGGGCCCTCATTATTATGTGACATTAACATCGACTACCATGCATTTGCCTGCCAAAGTTTATTTACAATTTTATGACAAACGCGCTATCTACTGCACCAACGAATTCATCTTTCTGTTGTATTCTATGAAAGTTTAATTTGATGTAAAGTATTGATATTATGAGGTATTTAATTTATTAAAAGTTTTAATGAGTGCTATGCCAAAGCACTTTTGCATTTTTCAATGATATAGATGAATAGATGTTTTGACTAAGTACATTGATTCCTCTCTACCTAATAGGTACAACAATAAGCATAAGCAAAGTATAACAAGTATAAGTACAGGTATAGTAAGTATAAAAGCAAGCAAGGTATAACAATAGACCTATTGTTTTTACCTACCTATTAGGTAGAAAGGAATCAAACTACTTACCTACAATGCATGTTGCACACCATTTACCAACCATATTGGTAATTTTAGCCAGTTCGCGTAAATTAGAAGCATTATAAGTTGGTTTAATACAGAAGTGGTTGTCTAGGTGGAACTGCTTTGATCTTATAGAAATTTCAGTTAACTTTATTCGTTGGACTAAATTAATTGAAGATAATTGCCGTGCTAGAGCTAACCTTTTTAATGAGCAAAATTTCCTAACATATCGATAAAGTGATTTCCAGAGGTGAACATCTCTAGTCCCGTGTCGATGTCGGCAGTCAGTGCAGCACGCTCGCGGCGGATGTCCGTCTACGGCGACCGCAGTTCGAATGTCAAATATTTGAATAAAGAATAATTCGCGAAATATATTTTTTGCTGTTGACGACCAGTGATACTTATGCGACAATAGAGAAGTAGAATTTCGGACTTTTGTTGTATTGGAGTTTCGCAATCGTTTCCGTAAGTGTTATTCTTCACGTTTCATCTACATTCCTTAATAATAAATTATTCTTACTAATTTGATTAGGAAAGGAAAGTATTGTATAACTGTATATTTTTCGAGCAACACCAATCAATTACTGCAGATAACTCCCAAAATATCTTAGATACTTAATTTTAGAACAGTCAAGGTTGGGAAAAGTGCAACAGTTTTTTGATTTTCATCGTAAACGTTCACATCACTAAACTGTAGTTTGAAAAATAGACAATTAAAAAATATAAGCGTTCTCTTTTTAAAATGCACCGGTTTCCGTCTAAAGAGTATTGTGTAAGGAGTTTTGAGCACGAGGTAAATGGCAAAGGCTGTTCTCGCGACTGGCCGTGTGTTTTATTGATTATGCGCGGGGAGTGCAGAGGATGCGCTGTGGCTGGTATGGGGAAGGTCAGGACCGGCCAGGATGGCCCACGTGCGGCGCACCACGTGATCGATGCCATTGACATTTCTATTTTTAAAAATAAAAAAAAAGAATATATTTTCATGTCACTTTCTTTTTTTTATTACCGCTTTGTGATGGAACTATTTTTGCGTTATCGTACCCCTAAGTTATATCTAAAGCTTCATGCCCCAAAATTAGATCATGTTTTTTTTTTAATATTTAGACTATGTACTTTCCCCTTTCTATAACGTATAAATAAAGAGTTACGTCAAAGATTTATAACGATTTTTGCGTTAATTTTCGTTATCAACCTTTAATTAAAATGAACGCGAAGGTTTAAAACTGTATGTATGTATAACTTTTTAAACTATCATGGTCACTTACATTAGAATAAATATTATTAACGGGGTTATTACCATGTTTATTGTAGTGTTTTAGTATCCGATATTTCGGCACAGTTGCATGCGCCATGATCACGGATGTACATCCGTAATAATCCCGTGGTAATAATATTTATTCTAATGTATGTATGTAGAGTTACGTATTTTGTTTTACGAATTTAAATGGACGATGCATAGTTTTAATTAATTTTTTTGTCCGTGCGATAGAACTTATGTAACCTTCTTTTCTTCGCTAAAAACTTTGTGGTGCGATTTAAGAATGGGTGACAAATAGTTCTCACTTATTGATATCACTCTTATATCAAATTACATGTCCCTCCCACTCGTTATTCGAAATGGCATGTACAGTCAACCGCAAAAGTCGCGAAACACTTTAGCACTTTTTCAAACCGACTAAATATCTAACAGGCACTTGATAACTTCCAGTAAAACCACAAATCTACTTTAGATACCTATCCTAGTGGCTTCAAATTCGACACTAAGCCCAGTATTAGACACAGTTTTCGTCGCCGAAAAATAACATAGATTTTCAGATACAAAATATTAAATCCCATCCTCAGTACAAATATTAAGTACAAATATTAAGCAATCTTAATTTCAACCATGAAATTAAAGTTGAAGGTATTAATTAAGCATAACTATATGCTTATGATTTAAGGTTTACAGTAAGCTGAAGTTAATGATACTATCCAATGTTCCCTGCCCGATCCTCTAAATGCCACTACACATTTACAGAATACACTAAACATGCACACTAGTTTAGGCCCAAGACACCGTACTCGTAGAACAAGGGTACGAAGAACCGGTTCACGCGCGCTCTATACCGGTACAGACATGTACCTGGGCGTATCTCTCCTCCTCCACGGCCCGGTCTACCCGAGCCGAGGTCCGAGCCTTTAGAGGCGCCCTCGGGTAGTTCCACTTCCCGATCCGATCCGAGCCCTTCAAAGAAATAAAAGAAGATGAATAATGTATTAGAAATAAGAACCATATTGTAAAAAGAAAAAGAAAGTATTTAATATAAAAAAAGGAAAGAAAAGAAAAGAAATATATATTAGAGTAGAGCTCTGAAAGGTCATGTTTATTAACCCCAAAAGAAAAAGAAAAAAAAGTAAATAAAAAGAATAAGTAAAAAGAATAATTGAGTGGTAGACCCACGCTGCGTTGCAGCACGAAATGGG
The DNA here is from genome assembly GCA_947562085.1 of Eudonia lacustrata. Lineage (NCBI taxonomy): Eukaryota > Metazoa > Arthropoda > Insecta > Lepidoptera > Crambidae > Eudonia > Eudonia lacustrata. Next base: position 6,152,439 of record OX387328.1, read on the forward strand.
CCGGCTCGCCCGGCGAAATACCACACTCTCACAGAATATCGGCGTGAAACAATGGCACTCGTTGCTGTTGTGTTTCGTCCGGTAAGTTAAAGTACCGGAGGCCCATCTCTCACCCCCCTCCCCCATCCCAATTCCTACTCTCTCCCCAAGATCCAACTCCTTCCTCTAGGTCGGCAATGCATCCGCGATTACTTTGGTTTTGCGGGTGGTGTCCATGGGCGGCGGTGATTGCTTTCCATCAGGTGACCCGTCTGCTCGTTTGCCTCCTATAAACATAAAAAAAAGGCCTGCCAAGAAGCGGGGAGCAAATGCAAAAAAAAAACCCTTCGGAGAATCTAGTAGGGCAAGGGGACACGCACTTTTAAGTGTGTGATGCCGTTCCCTCTAGAAAACCTCCGAAGGTGATTCATTGCACACGGCTTGAGGTACCCTTTACGTACCTCGCCGCCCCCAAAAAAGCCCGGTGACGCTGAAAATGCCGTTTGAGGCAATCAGCAATCTCTCTCAAATAAAAAAAAAACTTATCCAAAGGTTTTTTAGATTTTGTTATTCGTAATTTAAATGTATAGGTGTGAGCAAACCTGAAAAAACAGGACCACTTGCGAAATGCATTTTTGTTTCAAATCTTTTATTTTGTACATAATTGACCGAAGGTTAAAAGAAAAAAATGACGATCACCGGTACCTGTCGGTGATTGGCGCCATTACACTACTTCATAGTATATTTTTTGTTATTTCCTTCAAAAATCCAAAATCACCGACGATATTCTAAAACCGTACCTCAGCAAGAAGTTGTTCTTAAGGCGACGCACCGCTAAACAATAAATCTCATACGTTTTGATACGAGCGTTTGCGCCCCGTACCATAAGAAAAACTGTTTTTTTTTCCTTCAAATTAAAACTACAAATTATAAAAAAAAAATGAACTACAATTTTGAAGTATGTGTTAAGACTAATCTACTAAGAAAATTTAGATGCTTAAATCGGTCTGGTTAGCCTGTAAAATGTGAATCTATGTTTTAAAAGAGGTTACTTTGATATTTTTTTCTCTGTTATAAAAGTTGAAAAATCGTGTTTCTGCAACTAACAAAATGAAGTCAATTAAATGAAAAATCATGTTATCAAATATTACTTTCATATGTTTTGTAATTGTTGGGAAAAATCAAGATCCCCGCCACGTAAATTACCAATGCGTCGTCTTAAGCGTGGGAGCGCTTAAGAACAACTTCTTGCTGAGGTATTCTATTGATGACGTCAACTCGAGTGTCCTTGCGGTACACAGGGAGTCCTGTGTACCCGCAAGGACGCGTTCCCGTTACGGAGGTCAATATTATCCCTCTTTGTTTTGTTTTTAAAGTATGAGGTCGCTATTAGAATAGGTGCCGCTGCAATAGGGGTCCATCATGGGATACGGGTGTTCTTAAACAGACGATAAGTCGCGATCGGGCCACAGTCTTATCTAAATATTTATAATTAAATTTGACGACCTCCTTGGTCGAGTGGTTTGTACACCGGTTTTCATGGTGTCGCCATCTCTGAGGTCCCGGGTTCGATCCCCGGTCGGGTCAATTTAGAAATATTGTTTTTCTAATTTGTCTCGGGTCTGGGTGTTTTCTATGTACAATAAGTATGTATTTAAGTATTTTAAGTATGTTTATCCGTTGTCTAGTAACCATATAACGAGTTTCATAACGAAGCTTTTCTTGGGCTAGATAATTGGTGTGAGTGTAGGAAAATTTATTATTATTATTATATTATAATATGTCGCCATAACATCAATGTTTGTAGTGTTGTTGTGTTCCGGCAGCTAGAGATGAGATCACGGAATACCTTATTTAACTGTTCTGTGGATGAGATAGTCAGTGCCTCAGTAGTGAGGATCCCGGGTGACGTGCGTTTCCACCGTTGGCCTTATCATCACTTTACATTATGTGAGATAAATTAAGGCACTGTACTTACCCGTAAAATATATTAAAAAGTCCTCTCTCTTCTTTTGTTTGTCGCAGCAACAGAGCTATCAAAGATAAACCTCGCTGAGCGATACTCGCAACGCCGGCCCGTCCTTGATCAGGGTAAAGCGAGAATTCAAATAAAACACGATATCACTCATTAATCTCAAAAAACCGCCTATAAAATTAATATTTTTGCTCGAAATTGTATCGTATCTAAGTAGCATTTCGGCGCGTCATCCTACGGAGTGCCTAGAACACAAAATAAGAAGACTACAGAAGATCTTCACACAAATCCTTTTTTATGGCATAATGACGTTCATAAGAGCTATTTGTAGCCTAAACTGAATAAATTATTTTGAATTTTGATTTTATTATTTGAGAGACAAAACTGACAACTAAAAAACAGAACACTCCGATATTCGAATTTTTTAAAGGCCGCCAGCAACGCATCTGCGATTCCTCTGGTTTTGCGGGTGTCCATGGGCGGCGGTGATTGCTTCTCATCAGGTGACCCGCCTGCTCGTTTGCCTCCTTCTAATAAAAAAAAAGTTAAAGTAAAAAGTAAAAAAAAAGTAAGTAAAAAGCCTATAACTGTCCCCACTGCTGGGCAATCATTAGAATCAAGTCATCACTACAATTGATAGGCATCGGTTTGGTGATCACAACACCGGGCTACTTATGCATCGCAAAAATTCGAAACACTTTGCCCGACCTGGGAATTGAACTCGGGACCTCCGGGTATCGGTCCGAGCGTTTCGCCACTCGGCCACCGAGGTGTTCGCGGCGAGGCGGCGAAAAAAGTACTAAATTGTTTGTTGCGGAAATCCACAACACACACTATGCTATTGCTTAAAATTACACATTAAAATAGAAAAATCCACTCACAGTTCAATACCGCTCCCGCCGTCCAGAACGGGATCCATATGGTCCGATGGGGCCCGAATCCGAGTCCGGGTCTTCGAAGGTTCCCTAAACACACCCAAACTACCCCAAGTGCACTTTCCCCCTGAAATATCTGTTCACTCCAGCAGCGATGTGGCCGACATCCCGGCTAATTGTTTTCCCGAAACAATTCGCTTACGACGCACACTCACAAAACACAGGTTGCACAATCCACTTAATTAGAATAATACGGCTCCAAATGCCCTTATTACTACATAAAATCTATTTAATTATCAACACACGATAACTATCAACCAGCCATATTTGCCTTTCCAGAGACAAGTGAACCAACAAAAAAAAAACAAAGAACAATTAGTGATGGGGCCATTATGCCACTAAACAAATTGAATCTCGATAATCGATTCGTCCATAATACAAATCAAAGTTTTATTTCCAACAAAAATAAATGCCTGTTTATTTGCAACATCCCGCCACCCAAAGCGGACGTACCGCTTTCTAGCCTGAAATCTTAAACTAGTCAACCGGTAATCGAGCTAAGGTCGCGACTGCGCGATTTAGCACCGATCCATCAACCAACACTTGCGCCACACGCGGAGTCCCGTCCGCGCCCCAGATTAACTTTAAAATGCGACCTCGTCTCCAAAATAACGATGGCAAATTAGCCTCTTTTAATAAAACCAGATCCCCCTCCGAAGGGGGCGACGTCCGGTCTGTCCACTTTACACGCTGCTGCAATAAATGCAGATACTCCAGTGACCAACGACGCCACAAGTCCTGACTCATTTGTTGTATCATTTGAAAACGAGACATCCGGTGTCTGCGTTCATCCTTCCAGGGATACTCAGGCAGGGCAGTGAGTGGCTGACCGACCAAAAAATGACCAGGGGTCAGGACTTCCATGTCATTTGCGTCAGAGGAGAGTGGACAAAGCGGACGCGAGTTGAGAACCGCCTCAACCTTACAAAACACAGTTGTAAGTTCCTCATACGTGAGGGTAGTTTTCCCGACTACCCGGCGCAAGTGGGTTTTTGCCGATTTTACCGCGGCTTCAAATATCCCGCCCCAGTGGGGACAGGCTGGCATACTAAATCGCCATGTGATTCCCCGCTGTGCGAGAGCTTGACTTATGCTATTACAATTTTTATCCAGAAAATCGTTTACATCTTTTAAGTAGTTGGCAGTGCCCCTGTAGTTGGTACCGTTGTCGGACCGAATGAGAGAAGGTAAACCCCGTCGCGAAACAAAACGATCCAGCGTGGCGACAAAGGCTTCCGTAGACAGAGCCGAAACCACTTCCAGGTGGACGGCCTTAGTGGCCAGGCAGACAAAAACGCACAGGTATGCTTTCGTGACCCTAGTGTTACGATAGGCTGTGGTTTTCACCAGAAACGGTCCAGCAAAATCCGTACCGACCCCGTCGAACGGCCTAGTAGTCTGACAAACCCGGTCAGAAGGGAGATCCCCCATCTGTGGCTGCATAGTGGAGGCCTTCACCCGATAACAAGCCACACACTTAAATAACACGCTGCGAACCACTCTCCGAGAGGACAAAATCCAGAACTCCCTCTGTAATATCGCCAGTAACGCATTACACCCCGCGTGAGCGTTTTTCAGGTGTCTATCCGAGACCACCAGTTCTACCAAAGGTCCTCCTTTGGGGAGTAGCAGAGGATGACGGCTACCGAAGGGCAGGTCGGCATTTTTGAGGCGACCTCCAACGCGTAACAGTCCATCCGTCAAAAACAGTCCGTAGTTTTCCAGATGAGGCCTTCAACACCGCGTGGTGAGGCAAGAAAAAATGATCTGTCGTTGTCCAGTCGACAGTCACCCGCGACATATGCCCCAAGGCCTCGTATTCTCGCATGAACTCGATATACTTTTCCCGAAGCACCGGATCGCGAGACATACGACGCTCCATGGACAAGAGTCGTTTCTCTGCCAACGCCCTCGATTTTCCCAAGAGAGGGGGACAGTCGATAAAGGGCAGTCGAGTTTCGATCCTACCCGACGCCATCCGGCGTGTGTGATTCTTATAAAAGGTTTCGCACTCCACATGCTCCGGATCCAGACGGGAGACCATGGGAGGCTCTTCCAGTTCCCAGAATTTTTGCATCGTCCTAGCGATGGAGGTAGTAGCGACGACAGGTGAGACATCCCGCGTCTCCTGGTCGAAAACCGGTCCCATTAAAACGTGTCCAAAGATGGTAGGTATAGCTACCAACGAAGAGCGGCCCAGAATCCGCTGAGGCCCTAAAAGGATCCAGCCCAGTACATCCGCTCCCAATATGAGGTCCACCGGAGCCGGCTCCTCGAAATGAGGGTCTGCCAGCATGAGACCTGATGTGTCAGGCATTGCGTCTTGCGGAATGTCTGTCGGTGGATACCAACCCAGCAGATTGTCGAGTACGATCGCGGCCGCCGCAATCCGTATCGAAGCGGAATGCACAGGAGAGAAGGAAATGTGGGTCTGACCGGACAGACCCCCCACTTCTGTATCTCCGACTCCCCGAATCGGAACTGAGGGAGGCGCGCACTCCAGACGTAGGCGCCTCGCTACCCTCGTAGTAATTAAGCAGCCCTGTGCCCCAGTGTCTAGGAGGGCTCGTATCCGGACGAAGTCCCCCCTAGGTCCCCAAACGCGTACCTGCGCGATGGGCAAAAGAACCGTCCTCGGTTCCGACGTAGCCCGACCACAGGCTAGTCACGCGTCAGAGCCAGCAGCCGACCCTGTCGAACCGTGATGACTCGGCCAGTAAGTCGGACGCGTGCAGGCCACCATCCGGGGTGGTGCGTATCCAGCTACCCTACCATACCGGTGATAGGGTGGGTGGTATTCCAACCTCGGGTACTCGTGCAGTACCGGTGAGAACTGTTGACGGTTCTCATGTCGCTGTTGTTCCGGCAACGGCGGCGGAGGATACGCGTACGAGTATCCGGGTGTTGGGTCCGGAGGTGGGGCTCCCTGTACCCAGTGGCCCTTAGAGGCACCAACTCCTGGTGTTGGTCGCGCCGGGTGCCGGGTTGTAGCCAGAACCTGGCTCCGTTCCGGCGGTCCCCAACTCACCTGAGCCGGGGTGTACGAGGGGTTGTAGTGTGGCGGCCGTGGCGGACTCCGTCTTTCCGGAGGCGAAGTTGACCCCGGCCCCAAACCGCCACCCGTGGGAGATCCCCTCTCCCGAACCGGTGCTGAGCCCTCAGCACTACGGGTGCACAGTAAGCGATGGTGCGGTCCGCCGCACACATCGCAAGGCCTCGCCTGGGGACACTCATTGTACCTATGTCCTCCCAGGCAGGCATAACACAATCCTCGTGTCCGAACGAGGTTTCGGCGCTCTTTTGTGGGCAGCCCGAGAATTGCTGGACATAGCTGTTCCACGTGCTGCTGTCCGCAAACCCGGCATCCAGAACCGGGGTTGATGGCGGCCGCAGCCACCAGCCTGCCGCGACCCTTCCCTGGGTTGCGTGGCGGCTGGGCGCCGTAGACTCCGGAAGTGCGGGCCGGCGCACTTGTCGGAGCCTCCTGGGAGGCTAGCTGGTTTTCCAGCAGGCCAGCCTCCTCTTCCAGGAACTCCAGAAGTTCCCCTATCGAGGGCAGAACGCTGCCGAGATCCTTGTGGACCAGTCGATTCCGCTCGAACTTGTCCCTCATCTCCTGCGACAACTTGGCCAGAACGATGTGCAGAAGAAGGAAGGACCACTGGTCGACGGGCAGTCCGAGCGTCCTTAACCCGTTTAAGGACACGGTGAGCGGGGTGATCAGCTGCGCCCTCAGCTGAGCCCTATGGTTGACCCTCGGCAATCCCAGCAGATGGGTCACGTGCGCGTCCGCCTGAAGACGCGGCTTCTCGTACCGCTTCTCCAGCAGCTGCATGGCGGTGTCGTAGCTCGCATCCTGCAGCTCCAGATGCTGTACGAGCTGTCTGGGTTCTCCGTCTAGGAAGGAACGGAGATATGCCAGCTTTTCGGCCTTGGTGAAATCCTTCCGAGTATCCACCAAGGCCAAAAACATGTTCCGGAATCCAGCCCAGTCCCGCATACATCCGGTGAAATGCGGGACCTCCAGGGCACCCAATCTTCCCATGGCGCTGGGTCCAGGGGTGTGGAGCGAAGCGGGGCGCGCAACAGGCTTCCCCTCCCGCAGTCGCTCGATGTCCTTCACCCGCTGAAGGACCTCGTCGTAAATGTCTTGGATGTGCTCCAGCTCCTTGACATATTGGGCGTGGAGGGCCAGCTCCTTCTCCCCGACCGGGTCGGTTGACAATAGAGAGGTTACCGACCGCTCGGCCAACAAGAAACGAGCCTGCATTTTTTTCGAACGCGTCTCCAAGGCGTCCTCCCGGTTAGGCCGATCTATTAATGCAAGCAGCCCGGTGAACCACCGGAGCTGCTGAGCCAACTCCTGCCGTGACGCTGTCATTATAAATAATTTAAACTAAATAAACCTAAACACAAAATTAAAACGAGTCAACGAAAACACGGAATCGATTATCCCGAATCGACTCGATGCTTTCAATTGAACGAAATTAAATAACAATTAACGTTCCGAGAAATGTCCCAGCCCAAATGAATGAACGAACGAAAACAACGGTACTACCAACCTTACAATTCAACCGCACCTGTCCCGGAAGTGCGATTTTACACGAAATGAGCTTAACCTATTACGAACTAAAAAAAAATACACAAAATTACACCGATTAACCTAGAGGTCCGGTATTAACCACGCTCTGCTACCAAAATGTTGCGGAAACCCACAACACACACTATGCTATTGCCTAAAATTACACATTAAAATAGAAAAATCCACTCACAGTTCAATACCGCTCCCGCCGTCCAGAACGGGATCCATATGGTCCGATGGGGCCCGAATCCGAGTCCGGGTCTTCGAAGGTTCCCTAAACACACCCAAACTACCCCAAGTGCACTTTCCCCCTGAAATATCTGTTCACTCCAGCAGCGATGTGGCCGACATCCCGGCTAATTGTTTTCCCGAAACAATTCGCTTACGACGCACACTCACAAAACACAGGTTGCACAATCCACTTAATTAGAATAATACGGCTCCAAATGCCCTTATTACTACATAAAATCTATTTAATTATCAACACACGATAACTATCAACCAGCCATATTTGCCTTTCCAGAGACAAGTGAACCAACAAAAAAAAACAAAGAACAATTAGTGATGGGGCCATTATGCCACTAAACAAATTGAATCTCGATAATCGATTCGTCCATAATACAAATCAAAGTTTTATTTCCAACAAAAATAAATGCCTGTTTATTTGCAACATTGTTATTAAGGCGACGCATCGCTAAACAATTAATCTAATACGGAGCGTTTGCGCCCCGTACCATAAGAAAATCTGTTTTTTTTTCTTTCCAATTAAAACTACAAATAAGTTTTAAAAATTGAACTACCATATTAAAGTGTGTGTTAAGGGTCTGGTTTGCCTGTAAAATGTAAATCTATGTTTTAAAAGAGGTTACTTTGATATTTTTTCTCTGTTATAAAAGTTAACAAATCGTGTTTCTGCAACTAGCAAAATGAAGTCCATTAAATGAAAAATCATGTCATCAAATATCACTTTCATTTATGTTTTTGTAAATGTTGGGAAAGATCCCCGTCACGTAAATTTCCAATGCATCGCCTTACAAACTCCTTCAAACTTTCCCGACTCTGGTGACAAAGGAGGTGAATTGCTATTTCGTGTCACAAATTCTTGTGATCGAACGAAAAACAACAAACATTGCAAACAAGTACGCTCGTATAATAGCGCTTCAAATAATTGGAGAGTCTCCCTCTGACGTCACGGTCCGCAGCAGCTCATTGCGTCTGTTGCGTCATACCTACATGCCCGTTTCAAGTTGCTAAATAACGGCGGTGTCAACCAGCCATTCGCGGAATGAAATGAAATGAAATAAAAGTACTGTTTTTTTATGGCTTGAAACGTTTTGCACAATAAAGGTGTATATTTAACTTTACTGAAACCTCACAATACCGGAGTTTTATTGTGAGAATTTGAAAAGTGACGTCGTCGCACTGTTTTGTTTAATTTTCCGTACCTAACTCGTGCGGGTTCACAAGGAACCCGTAAAAATTAACCATTATTTCGCATAAACTCTATACCACAGTATAAACTGTGCCTATACTTAGCAGACTTTTTATTGTGGAATTATATAACGTGTAACAGAAAGGTATGGTCAAAATGTAAAGATCCAAAGTGTATCTTGTACGTATTGTTACAGAGACATAATTATTAACTTTAGTTTGTCATGTAATTGTAAATTAAATATTTATATTAGTGAAGGCGCGCATAAGCAAGCAGCAGTGATCATAAATGTAAGTACACAGAGGTTACTAAGCCACTAGGGCTGTGGCTTGTTTATTTTGAATGTGACGTCACAATTCAAATATTTAAATAAAAATTACATACACAACAAATTAAAGTTAATAACCATGTGTTAGTAACTCTGCATACTTACAAGTTCTAGATCGGATACACTTTGGATCTTTTCATTTTGACCACACCTTTATGTCACACGTTGTATACTTACCTATATTTTTTGTATAATAAAATGTGTTATTTTTTCACTACTCGACATTTTTTGTAAGTCTCAAATAAATGTCTCAAATAATCTTAGTATGCCAAGAATAGGGTTAACATTCATTTTTGTGTTAAGTCGGGTATTTAGGTAAGATAGTGCACCGTGTTCGACAGGGACCAGGGGCCCGACCGCCTAAGCGATCGCTTTGACTTTGTGTACGGTTTATGACGTCATCTTGTCGTTTCGTGCTGCCTATGAAAGCAATATCGAAAGGCTTTAGCTTTTGATATTGCTTTCATAGGCGGTGCGAGGTGGCAAGATGACGTCATAAACTATACGCGTAGTCAAAACGATCGGTTAGGCGGTCGCGGGGGGCAGTTATCGACATTTTTGTCCTTTAACCATAAAAAGTAGGGGTGAGCAACTTATTTTAGTCTTTAACGACAATTTAATACAACCATCTGCTTCCTTGCTGTCTTCTCGTAAAATTTCAATGAAATCTATGCTTTTTTTATACTTAGCACGTCAAATGACTCCATACCACCTGATGTTAAGTGGAAATGGAGTCCAGACGCGAAGACAACTGGTGCAGCGTGAAAACAACGCCGCATCAGTCAACCTCACTCTGCCGGCCCACAAGGTGCTTCTTCACGCTTCGTTTGAAGGACCCCATATCATAGGAAGGAGGGAAAACGTGTGCTGGTAGACTATTCCATCTTTTGGAGGTGCGACAAAAAAACGAGTCACCAAATTTCTTTGTGCGCGATGGGGAATGTGTGACAGTGAAGCGATAACTCCGGAGAGCAGCACGTGTACTCCTATGGAGGAAGGGAGAAGGTGGGATAAGGCCATACAGTTCTTCAGAGCACTCGCCGTGCTATAAGCGATGCTATGCGCTGGTAAACCCCCGGCATCCAATATCTGGATCGTGCTCAGTAGTGTGCTCCTAGAGAGGTCTATATCCAGCAGTGGACTAATGTAGGCCGATGATGATGATGATGATGATCTAATTAAAAGTTTGAAAAAAGACAAAGTGTTGAAAAAATTCCACGAGCGGGATTCGAACCCGTACCCCATGATATGCCGGGTGAGGTGCACTGCCAACTATGCTATCGTGGCTCAATCCAACTCGCCGAAATTAATCAACACTATCTAGCTATGGCGCTCATTAGGGGAAGCCTATGTCCAGCTGTGGACTAAGATAGGCCGATGATGATGATGATGATGATCTACTTTTACTATATATGCCTACTTATATATTTATAAGGATACATATTACATGTAAATAATCACTATTAAAAGCTTTTCTATTTTATAAGAGTGTTGACAAAAGCATCAGTTTATTCTACAACACAAAGTACAAATTTCTCTAAACCATAAACATAAGACCTAATTTGATTGAATGAACCTAAGCACGATGTTTGTTACCTAAAACGTGCTTAACAAACACTTAACTGATGAAAATATAATAATAGTGACGTAATCGACTTTCGCAACGCCAGATTGCCGGATAGGTGACCAATTCAATTAAATAGAAAGAATGAGACGAGAGAAACACATTATTTGACCGCACAACAAGAAAACAACATAACATTATGAAATATATACAAAGTAATTTGACTGGAACCACTAATTAACACTTTTTCCTTTCATCATTAGCTCATTTTTTTATGTCCCCACTGCTGGGGCACGAGCCTTCCCTATGGATAGATAGGGAGAACGGGCCATAAACCACCATGCGGGCCCAGTGCGGTGGTTGTTAACGACTGCTAATACAGCCAGGACCAACGGCTTTACGTGTCTTCCGAAGCACGGAGGAGCTCGAGATGATAGATTTTTGGTCATCCATCCGATGACCAGCCTTTGCGAGAGTTGCTTAACCTCAGCACTCGCAGACCGGGCGCGTTAACCACTGCGCCATCGAGCTCCTTTTGTCTTTTAATCATCTATATACATAATAATAAAGCTAAAGAGAATCGAAAGTCTGTACATGGAAGATATTCGAAAAAAAGTTGGCTGGGAATACTTGGAATCGATAACAGAACACGTTCCAACAGTTTTTATAACTTTTGTCAATCATCAAGACAAGATCAAGACTCCTTCTGTCGCGATACGCAGGTGAAGGGCACAGAAATATCCTCTTTACCGATGAAAAAAATTCACGATTAAAGGCTCACAGTTCTAAAGAAGCTACTCAAGTGGTTGGAAAGGTACAACGTGGTCATCATCCTGCGTCTTGTGGTTGTGGTTTGGTGGGGCGTGTCTTATCAAGGCGTCACAAAGCTACATTTTTGTGAAAAAGGAGTGACATCTTCAGCCAAAGTGTATCAAGAGACAGTCTTGGATGGTCACAAAGCACGAACTACCCAAGCCTGGCTTGAAACTTTATAAGAGCTGAAGACTAGCCCTCATCTAGCCCAGACCTTAACCCTTTAGACTACAAATAATGGTCAGTTTTAGAGGACATGGCCTGCTCTAAATGACACGGCGACATTGAGTCTCCTAAAAAATGTCTGGAGCAAGCAGTGGCGAAGTTTCCCATGGAAACAGTGCGTAAATCCATAGATTCGTGGCTACACAGATTAAAGGCCTGTATAAAAGTCAAAGGTGGCCATTTGGAATAGAATATTGTTTTATTTTTTTGTTGAGACTTTAATAAATATGTACATATAAGTTTTAGTAATATTACATTACTTCATTAAAAAAAAGCATTTTCATTTGTAACAGAACTTATAAACGGACTAATAGGAAATTAAAATATTTATTTACAAACAAAGACAAAAACAAGATAATAATAAAACTATATACTTGAAATAAAACTTACAAAAACTATAAACTATATCTACTATTAACTATAAATAAAAAATTTGCCCCAAATCATCCCCATCAGGCAGAGTGCCCAGTAAGCTAGCAGCATTGCCACGTTGAATAGCTATGCTTATACGCTGGCCCAAGTAGCTGCTAGCTCTGGGGTCCCGGGTGGTTTCTACTAATTTAATAGAAATATCTTTAAAGAGATTGTGAGCACCCGGGCCCCATGGACCTAAAGTCTCTACCCCAAACGGCTCAATTATGAGATCCCCAGTCAGATTCTCATACTTTCGCCGTTTGAGGTTCTCTGCATGATTTGCAGCCGCGCCAGCGCTAACAGAAGTGCTTGGAAGGTGGGACGGTGCAAGCGTATCGACACAAGTTGCATACCATACCAGAGCCCGTCCCTCCTTCCTTCCACTAGGTATATTATTTATTGGCGACGAAAGCTGACGAACATCGGTACCACTACGAAATATAGTATCGATTAGATATGACATAATATACAACCTTATTTTTAGTTTATACGAAAACAAATATCAAATATTTTCATTTAAAGAATCAGTACAAAAATTGTTTAAATAATATCTTGAAAACTCACGAAGTTACAAGCTTTTGTGCTGCCCCGTTGTGTGTTTTTAGTAGGGTATAATTTATTTGAGATTTTGTAAATATTATTTGGTCAAAATGTAACATGGTATAAAAAATATTGAAATCGATTCTATTACTAATTCTGAACAAACAGTTTTCAGGTTTCGTATATACTAAAAATAACATTGTATAAGATCTGGGTGTCTAGTGTGAGTTTTGTTTGCTATCCGTATTCATTCGATTACGTTTACGAAAACGAAAATTAGTATGGCGTTGAAGCAGCGCCTCCTGGCGGCATACGAGAAGAGATGAAATTTTGCCATACAAATTCTCGTTTGCGTTAACGAGATCGAATGGCGAACGAAACTCGGATATAAGTGACGGTAAGTCGGAATGTGAAAACGCACTTCCCTCAACTACTAAGGAACTAACTATCTATTAGGTCCTTACCTATGAAATTGACGTTTTGTATGAAGACTTTTTATAAAATTTTGTTTTTCATTCTAACGTTTTTTTAATTTTCTTAGCATCTATTTATGTTAACACTATAAAAATTGTAGAGTAGTGTGTTTGTTTCGATAGATATATATAGCAGACATAAAAAAGAAAAAATCAAGTCCCTTCACAGCTACAATGAAACGAAAAGACAATTCCGCGAACATAAAAAGTAGTCAATTTAAAAAAAATATTGGGCGATAAAGACTCAAAATTCATTGTTATTACTGAAGTCTAAGTAACATAGTCCTAATTAAAGGTGTATAATAATATTAACAACCGGTTTTGACTTTCAGAACTTTTAGACCTTTTAATAAGTGAGAAAAAAACGTCAATTTCATAGGTAAGGACTTAATAGTTCTATCGAAACCCAACAATGTGATGGTATAACCACGAAAGATCGTTTGCTTGAACTAATTATCCCTATTAGGTAGTCACACCCACTAAAAAGGGTTGTTGAGAAAAACCTCATCAACCTATACACGTCCACTGCTGGACATAGGCCTCTCCAAGTGCACGCCACTGGGCACGATCCGCGGCTACTCTCATCCAGTTCTTGCCAGCCACCTTACGAAGATCGTCATTCCATCTAGTCTGAGGGCGTCCTACACTACGTTTGCCGATACGCGGTCTCCAGTCGGGAAAAAAACATCTCACCACTGCTATAATTAAGTAATCTTTCAAACGCACTATCTTACAGTTTACATAAAGCTTATAAAATACATAGACTCTATAATTAAGGCAATACAGAGCCTCTTTCATTAATAACATTATGAATCAAATACTAAGATAAGTTTGACTTATGTAAGACGACTTTGTTACAAATACAAACAATGAATTATTGTATGCAGCAAGATATATAATCAATTTATAAGACAATTATCAGGGGCAGTAATATTCCTACGATTAATATAATTGGTAAATATCAGCATCAACGATCGAGGAAGTTAAGTTACCTTGTCCGCTACCGGTATTTTGAATGGTGACCGATTTATTATTAACTGTGCCCTCTGAAGTAATTTCTTATACATCGTTTAATACCATATGTAATATTATTTAATATACCATTTTATACCATAAATATTTTCTTTAATACCATAAGCGAAAATTCAAACGAGGTGAAAAACAACGCCAATTTATTTTACTCACTAACTTATTCATGACGTCTATAAACTGTAGGGAATTATGGGCGCCAGCGACTGCACACACTTTACGTAAAAGTAACGGCATTTACATAAAAAAGGTCGTTACCAAACTATGCAATATCTACCGAGTACACACACCTAAGTTATTACGGAGTTTTTATATGCAGTTAATTCGTCCGCGTGGATTTGAGATTTTAAAAAGAAATCTTTTATTAACAAAATAAAATATAGCCTATGTTTCTCACAAGGTATTAAGGTCCTTACCAATGAAATTGACGTTTTGTATGAAGATTTTTTATAAAATTATATTTTTCATACTAACGTTTTTTTAATTTTCTTAGCATCTATTTATGTTAACACTATAAAAATTGTACAGTAGTAGTAGTTTCACTAGCTAAATATAGCATACATTAAAAAGAAAAAACATCAAGTCCCTTCAAAGCTACAATGAAACAAAAGGTCAATTTCGCTAACAATAATCTTTTATTTTTTAATATTTTATTAGTCTATTTAAAAAAAAATGGGCCATAAAGAATGGGACACAAAATGAATAATCATTGTTATCACTGAAGCCTAAGTAAACATAGTCCTAATTAAAGGTGTATAATAATATTAACAACCGGTATTGACTTTTAGAAGTAATACACCTATTAATAAGTGAGAAAAAAACGTCAATTTCATACGTAAGGACCGAATATATAGCATTCTATAAGTGAAAGATTTTTTGAAATTGAACCAGTATTTCCAGAGATTAGCACCGACATACAAACAAACAAAATCACAAACGTACCTCTTTAGTAATAGTATAGATATAGATATAGATGGATATAAAAGATATACATATATAGATATATAGATATAGAAGTTTGAGTCTTTTGGATATTCCGATTTGTACCTACTTGGACCAGTGTTCGACGAGAATCGATTCCGCAGCCTCAAGGTCTGATGTTTCAGATCGATCTATTAATCCACGTAACTCAATGATCTAATCTCAACAATAGATCAAAGTAATTAAAGATGGCCGGGGTCAGTTCTATTAGGAAAGGTTAAATGAACCTACCTTGAACTTTTCAGGCCGGTATTTAAGGCATGTGTTTCGTCTTTGGTTGGTACCAGGTATCATATAGGTACCTGGTATCCTTTGACGTACTACTGAACTGGAAAATAGGATAAAACCTGTTTTCTTAAACCTATTTGTAGAATTCTAAGACGCTGCTCTTTACTAATTTTTATTTTTGTTTTAACTGGTACTTAAACAGCCAAGGCCGATATAAATGTACACAACTAGCTTAGGTTAATAACATAAAGTTATATATAAGTAGTAAGTATACACATGATGCTTAAACACTAACTAATAATAATCACATTATTCATAACGAGAGGACTAATATGAAATCTTTGAGCCACAAAACAGTCGATAAAAATAATATTAGGATGGGTATTCAAAAATATAGATACTATTTAAGTAGATAATAATAAATAAAATAATGTTTTTTTTTGTTTTTTATTTTAAGATACTTAAATAAACTCTAAAATTATACAAACAAAAACAAGGAGTATGTAAATAGTTAATAAATGAATAAATTTTCCTACACTCACACCAATTATCTAGCCCAAGAGAAGCTTCGTTATGAAACTCGTTAAATGGTTACTAGCCAACGGATAAACATACTTGAAATACTTAACATACTTACTGACATAGGGTTCTGTAGGATAGGATACGGGTGTTCACTCAAGCGGACGAAGTCGCGAACTGGCCGCTAGTATAAATATATAATATGGTTTAAAAGTGTATATAAAGCATATATCATAGTAAGTAGTGGCACAGTGCTCGCACAGTTTTCGCCGCCGTAAAACAACATAGATTTTCATTGAAATTTTTAAGGGATGACTGCTGTTCTGCATTCAATTGTCGCTAAAGGCTAAAATCAGTCGTTGACACCTATTTTTAAAAATGTCGATCACTGGTTCCTGTCTAGGGAATGCAATCTCGACTCGAGATTGACAAATCGAGATCTCGCGCCATAATCATAGGGTCGAGATTGGCCCATTCGAGATCTCGATCCTACACGAGTCGAGATCTTGCGAGATTTCGATATTATCAAGATTTCTAAAAAAAATATGTTACTTATATACTCAACCTCAAATCTCATATACTCTGTATAAGAATCATGGATAACTATGAAGAATAAAACTAATATGATATTGCTGTGATGTTTTGTTAATAAAAGAAGGTATTTTACTATTAAATCACGTAAATCTTTAATTTAAGGGAACGAAATATTTCTATATAATCTAAGGAAAATTAACAATGAAATGGAAACATAATAATCGTGGTTTTGAAAATAGCTTCGTCTTCAAAGTTCCATCTGCTAAGCGACACCTAATATCAGTAGCTAAATAGCCTGCAGCTGAGAAAGTCCGTTCGGCCTCCACGCTTGTAGGGACTACGGTAAGTAAGCTGTTGTAAGCAAATTTAAGGAACTGCCCTCTTTCGCCACCATACTCGTAAAGATTCATTTCTTTCTTTAAAAGTCTGTCAATGTCAAACCTGTCTGTTATCACAGCTTCGGGTTGAGTACCTTTACTCGTCTTTGAAGCTTCTTCCAACTCTTTCTGGATAGAATAAGCCGACGATTCAGTCCGGACATTCAGGGACTGAATTAAGGGCTTGTTGCATATGTGAGAGGGGTAAATCGTCTCCATCATCATCCGTTTGAAATAAAAGCACACGCATGATTCGCGCACTCTCACGTCCCAAAATCTCGATAATCTCGATCAATATTGTCGAGATTTCAATCGATATCACATACCCATATCGAGATTACAGATCGTCGAGATTGAATATCGAAAAAAAGGTTGAGATCTCGCGAGATTCGAGATCTCGCCACAGTGGCTCCCCACTACCTTTCACAACCTACTAGACACACCGGGGCAGTGGACACAAACTTTAAACTTACGCGATTCATGAAAGGAAAAGAAATTCAATTTAAAAGTTCTCCGTACATCGGAGAGACGATACAGCTTATTTATTTATCGGTATTGATCAGTACTGTACTGACCCACTGACCGACAAACCGTGTACAAAGTTAATAAATACATAAACTGTCTATCAGTGTTACGTAAAAAGATTTCAGTCTGATAGGTCATGAAGTGGGGGAAACTATCATATACGACGGACGATATAGGTAGGCCTACTCTGCTTTATAAGAGTATTTATTAAAAATTAAAGACGAATAGGGTTATAGCACCAGTGTT
Organism: Eudonia lacustrata; assembly: GCA_947562085.1. Lineage (NCBI taxonomy): Eukaryota > Metazoa > Arthropoda > Insecta > Lepidoptera > Crambidae > Eudonia > Eudonia lacustrata. The sequence continues at coordinate 6,170,138 of OX387328.1, forward strand.
CGACAATTTAAACCCAGTCTTCAACACAGTTATCGTCATCAAAAATAACAATTTATTTTAATGATTATTTACATATTTAATATTACGTTGCGAACAAAACACAATTTAAAAAAAAACAAAATGTTGAAAAAAATCCACGCATAGGACTGAATAGGGACTCCTATTCAATCCTATGCGTGGATTTTTTTCAACATTGTCTTTTTTCCTTTGGCTTTTAGAGTAAGAGTAGATTTAAAGTGTTGATTAATTTCGGCAAGTTGGATTGAGCCACGATAGCATAGTTGGTAGTGCACCTGACTTGGTATGTCATGGCGTGCGGGTTCGAATCCCGCTCATGGATTTTTTTTCAACACTTTGCCTTTTTTTTAAAATTATATATTTTTATTGTAATTTTACTGTACGAGTATGACAGTTCAGGCGCTCTGTATAATTCTATTGTCGTTTAAAAAAGTCACAAATCGGTTGCTGACTCCAGTTTCTAATTAAAGGCCAAAAGGTCGATCTCTGGTTCCTGTCAAACATTTCCAACTTCCAACTGTCAACTTTCCTAATTCCAAAAAAAGGAATTGAAATTTCGAACATCATTTTTCAGTCATGTTGCTCCACATTACTTCCGTGCCGTGCTTTTAAAATTATATTTTGATAGTGATAGATTTTTATCACCGATATAATATTTGCTAGCATAAAATGTCGAGCACATTCCAATTGGATGCGCACTCCCATTTCAAGGGCTCCGGGCGCTTCTGGCCGTGGGTGAAATACTGCGATGTTATGTAAGATCACGAATACATCACATACTTTTAGAAAATCAATATCACATACGTTGAGTAGTTAAAGTTGTACATAAAATTTTACTAAAGGCAAGGCTGTACGTGTTTGATTCCATGGCCTTTCCTAAATAAAAGAAAACAAAACACATAAAATCGTTTGGTTTATAATATCATCACCATCGACAGCTCATTTTATGCCCCTTTGCTGGGGCAAGCGCCTTCCCTATGTATGGTTAGGAAGAACGGACCATAAACTACGGCACGGGCGTGCCAAGTGCGGATTGGTAAACGACTGCTAATGCAGCCGGGGCCAACGGCTTTACGTGTTTTCCGAAGCACGGTGGAGCTCGAGATGATATCAGGTCCTACCTTTTGACGACAAATTGACGTTTTGTATGAGGTTTTTTTATAAATTTTAATTTTCATACTAACGTTTTTGTAATTTGCTTAGCACCTATTTATGTTAACACTATAAAAATTGTAGAGTAGTGTTTGTTTCACTAGCTAAATATAGCAGAAATTAAAAAAAATCAAGCTACAATGAAACAAAAAGACAATTCCACGAACATAAAAAGTAGTCAATTTAAAAAAAAAATTGGGCGATAAAGACACAACATTAATAACTATTGTTATTACTGAAGCCTAAGTAACATAGTTTTAATTAAAGGTGTATAATAATATTAACAACCGGTATTGACTTTTAAAACTTTTAGACCTTTTAATAAGTGAGAAAAAAACGTTAGGTAAGGACCTGATATACTCGTATTTTCGGTTGTCCCTCCGATGACCGCTCTTCGTGGAAGTGGTTTAACCTTAGCAACACAGAGCTGGCGCGTGGACCATCTGCGCTATCGAACTCTTTACATCTTAAACGCCTTGGTTTCCGATTGGAACACTCGGTTTGATATTTAAGGAGGTTTTAAGTTAAATTCGTGAGTCGGGAAAAGTGTGTACCGGATATTTTTTGGCATAGCCCGGTTTTGTGTTCGCCTACCCCAATGTGGCATGCATGATGTGTGAGCCAATAGTTACCCATCAATTGTAGCGATGGCTTGATTTCATTAATGAATAGAATAGAAGAGAGAAGAGAATAGAAAAGGTACAATAGAATGGATGGTGTAATGGATGCCTTTGTCTAGTAGTGAGACAGGCAGATATCTTAACGAAGTCGTTGGGTAGCGGCACAGTGGCGGTAGCCAAAGTAGTAACATTAAGCGATAGCGAAGTTCGAAAATAATGAAATGTATGGGATTGACATAAGATTGACCACGTCATTTAGCGCGGCTTATGTCAATCCCATACATTTAATTCTTTTCGAACTTCGCTATCGTTTTCTTAATGTTACTTTGGCTAAGCCTACTGGTTCGACATGAACCAGTGAGCAATTTTTTGACCTTTAGTCATTAAAAATGGGGTTCAGGAACTGATATAAGTCTTCGGCAACAATTTAATACTGGCCATCTGCTTGCTAGCTACCATTTCGACAAAGAGTCAGTCAAGCTCCAAGTAAAAAAAAAAAATTGGTCCTTAAAACAATGGTGTATAAACTGTTTCTACAGAAATCAACGCCCACGTAAGAGATTCCCATCATCTTTTCTTCTGATAACAGAATAAACATAAGTTTAAGTATGTTTATGTAGTCTAGTTTTTTTTAATAATATGTACCTATATTATAATATTATTATCATTTAACTTTATAAACTTAACAATTTTATATTTCAGTTCTTATAAATTTATAGTAGTATGTTTCATTTACGTTCTTTGTCGCACTGCTTTCCAATTTTTCTATCTACCCCTTAGGTCGGCTGGTAGAGAATGCCATTTGGCATTAAGTCCGCCTTTTGTACTTTATTTTATTTTATTGTGCAATAATGATTAAAATAAATAAAAAAACATTTGACATCTCAACTTAGTATTATGCAATTTTAACATTATATTCTGAAAAAAATGGGTCAGGTATTACATCATTTTGTAACTATAAAATAAATGCAGTAAATACTCATTAGAAGACATTTGACATATCGAAATGACCTTTGTTAATCAAATGACACAATATGTCACATATAATAATAATATGTCATGTTCTTATTATCGATTTTAAATTTACAAAATGGCGCGCGCTTGCGCTCTTCCTCGACTTCCTGTCACACTGTTACACTTACTTCCGTCACATTTCACGAAATCACTGACGATCTCCTTGGTCGAGTGATCTGTACACCGGTTTTCATGGTGTCGCCATCTCTGAGGTCCCGGGTTCGTTCCGTGGTCGGGTCAATTTAAAAATTAATGTTTTTCTAAATTGTCTCGGGTCTGGGTGTTTTCTATGTATAATAAGTATGTATTTAAGTATTTTAAGTATGTTTATCCGTTGGCTAGCATTTAACGAGTTTCATAACGAAGCTTCTCTTGGGCTAGATACGATTGGTACGATCCACGGTCAGGTCAATTTTAGAAATTGTTGTTTTTCTAAATTGTCTCGGGTCTGGGTGTTTTCTATATATAATAAGTATGTATTTATAGTAGTTTATGCAACTGTCATATAATGAAGGGTATTAAAACACGAGTGTGAGTTTATGAAACGAGCGCAGCGAGTTTCATAATAGTAACGAGTGTTTTAATACCCGTGTTATATGCAGTTTTGGATGGTACAATTTTGAAAGTTAATGTTAATTATTGATCCAGCAGCTGTAGCGGTCGCGGGGCAAGCAGTAGAGCTCGTAGACGGAGTTGGAATATTTATAATTACTTCATTCGTCTTGTTTTCTATACTGTTCAAGATCGTATTTGAGACTTGAATTTTATTCATTAAAGACTCATCAATGTAGCTTTCAGCCACAGTAGAAGACTTCCACCCCCCGTGTCGTTTCAGTGCGGTCAAATCACCACCGCTATCTATGAGAAAGGTCGCCGAGGTGCGCCGGAAGCAATGCCCCGTGTACAACGCTGGGTTAGGCAGATTCAAAAAACTTGCGATAGTTTTTCCCAGAGCACCAAATTTATTAATACCAGTTCTTTGATCGACGCACTTCCCCGATCTATAGCTCAAGAAAAAGGCAGGGTTTCGACAGGGGGTGGGTCGAAGTTCCATGTATTTTTTACACACGGCATAGCAGTTGCCCGTCACAACGAAAGAACGATCTATTTTCGTTTTTGTTTTCGAAACTTTCACCATGATTGTACTGTCGTCTATGTTAGAGACTTCATCGAACTGGATGTTGTATAGCTCTTGCCTTCGGCATGCCACCATTATGCCGAAGATTAGTGCAACCTGTAACAATAAACGATATAATAAGCTTGAGGTACATAGCCAAGGCAAAAACTATGATTTATGAAGTAGTAAAGTGTAGGTACCTACTACCTAATTTATACACAAAGCGCTTAAACGGAGTGTCTAGATAACTTGCGTGTGTAGTACGTAAGTACTAGGTAGATTAAATAACAGAACTAAAATACACTTACCTTTTCAAAAAGATACAAAATATCTGGTGAATCTTTCAGGAACATCTTTATTTGACCTGATGTAAACGTCAAGGACTTTTTTTCCTTGTGTCCTTCTGAACTGCGTTTCAGGAACGCTATGACTTTTGAATACTTCGTGATATCAATATTGTTGTAGATACTCAGCGTGGACTTGAGCATGGAATATTTAGCCCACATAGAAGATGGCTTGAATTTGTCGGAGAGGTCTTTGAGATACACAAGAATGACATTTTCAGAAAATGATGTAGTTTTCTTTTTGATCTTCCATGCCAAAAAGTTATTATATTCTTTTTCATATAATTTTCTAGATTTTTCTGGCAAAAGATTGTGAGTTACTTTTGTTGCCAATTCTAGAATATCCGGAGGCGTACAAATATCATCGTCGCTGACCATTTTTAACTTTTAATTTGTATTTTAAAAACAAAACACATTGCGAAACATTAAATTCACGCGTACGTGTATTGTCACAGTGAACTTGCCGCCATTAAAATCTAACCAATGAGAGCGCAGCTGCGCGCGCAGGGCCAATCAGGAGCGAGCGCGCGCTGTTCTTTTTTTATTTATTTGGCACAAGATCTTACCAAAGAGTTTTGTGTATGTAAGTTTAGTAGTTTCGACGAAGTTTTCACGTATAACCCAACTGTTTTCAAAAGCCAGCCTAATATCAAAATTTTATACAACTTGTATGAGGATTTTGACATAAGGCTCGCCAGGTTAATTGGTCGCGTTTTATTGATGTTATAATGAGATTTTACGATATCGATGTGGATATTATACCATCATGTGAAATTGCTTAAATTGAGTGTTTTGTTGTCTGCGCTATAACAGTAGTAATTATAAGTCAAGTATTGGAAACATAAGTAGAATGTTACAACATTAGTGTAGATAGTAAAGTATTTTAAGTATGTTTACCCGTTGTCTAATAACCATTTAACGAGTTTCTTAACGAAGCTTCTCTTGGGCTAGATAATTGGTGTGAGTGTAGGAAAGTTTATTATTATTATTATTTATTCACTCCCACAAATTGTATATATAGAAAGCGAGCGGAACGATGTTACACATCAATAATAAATATATGTCAGTTTTTGGCGATGAAAACTGACATAATATGTCAGTTTTTGGCGACGAAAACGACGAACAATATTCTTAAAGTTTCGAACATTGGTGCCATTTACATCGTTTTTAAAAGAACTAACAAATCCTGTGCCAGACAGATTAGGGTGTATTTTTTCTAAATAATCATTCGTATCAAAGGAACTCTCAAAAAGCCTCTTGCTAATTTTCCCCTTTGAACGTGCCTTTGCGAGGGGGGCTTACAATAGCAACCCCAGTCAATTCTGTGGCCTTGACATAATTCTCGCGGCCCCTCGTTCCGCGCTTGGATCCGGCTCAATCTCTCTGTTATTACCACGTCTAAAGTCGACAAGGGGTCTGGTCACGAGGCACCTTTATGTTAGCCGTCTGCGGTATTACATTGTGTGTTAAAATCACCTTAAGTCCGTAACTAATTGACTAAGTTAAGTTATTTTACTTTTTCAGACATGTAGTTAAAAAATTATAGACAAAATACTTTTCAATATTTCTTTATTCTCTCTCATTCATATAATCTAGCGTTAAGTTTTTACATTTAATTTGATTTTATCGAAACAATGTTCGATAAATTTTTGGTCGCCAGAAAATAATATTGTCATTCAAAATGTTACGGGATGACAGATGATAGAAAAGTTGGTGGTCGGTATTAAATGTCTTGTACGAATCAGCGTTCTTGCAGTATTATCGAAAACTAAGATCTTTAAGATATTAAAAAAGCTACAAATGAAATTTATTTCCACCCAAACAAACCCCACACTGTAAAGTGATGTGAAATAAATTTTATTTGTAGCTTTTTTAATAACTAAAAAAAAGTTCTCATTTTCTGATAATACTGCAAGAACACTGATTCGTACTAGACTGGAGCCTTAAGACTAAACATTTTTAATGATTAAAGGAAAATATATCGATCATTGGGTCCTGTCGAACTCTACTTTTAATCAAAGAATCGTGCATTTTACAATTTTAACAAGGATGAACTTTCATAGATGTAGAACTGTGTCATAGCACTTTTGGCAATCTACCAAAGTGCCTGCGAATGGAAGCTCTTGTTGCAATGCGGGGCTATTAAGCTAAAAATGGCTGTTCCATCATTTTCGATGTATACATACACAGAAATAGATTTTTATTTGGCAAGACCACTTTTACTTTACAGAATCTAAGTGTCTTTCCTTTTTTGAATAAATTAGCATTATTTATATATTACATTTATCTGCAAACGAGCAGGCGATGGAATATATTATGAAACAGTGATGGTATGATAAAGAACAGGATGCGACCAGCTCAAACTGAAGGGAATGGCATTATATACAGGATGCTTATGTCACAGAATAGTAATACTGTGCTTATATCCAGCAGTAGGCGGGCCGCCTGATGGTGAGCGGTCACTGCCGCTGATGGACATCAGCAACATCAGAGGTGTTGCTCTTGTGCTGGAAACCTGAGTAAAACCTCTTTACACCCCTATTGAAAGAATCGATGTCGTGGCTCGAGGGAAAAACCTAGGAGGGAAAAATTTAATAGTGCAATTATACAGGTAGGCGGTAGAACACATACAACGAGCCGATGTCTCGTCGTAAGGCTAGGGGTTCCTTGGGATCGTTGATAAGTCGAACTTTTTGAGTCGACGATGTCTCGTCGTAAGGCTAGGGGTTCCTTGGGATCGTTGATAAGTCGAACTTTTTGAATCGATCTAAGTATTACTACTTAAATGATCATACAAAAAAACAAAGCAAAGCAGAATATAGAGTTAACTATTAAAAAGCGCAATATATTCATCCTGAGTGACAGCCAAGCCGCGCTCAAGTCACTCATATCGCCCCGAATCGACTCTGGCCTTGTTCTGGAAACCGAGCGATTGATCTGGGTCCCAGGCCATATGGGAATCCACGGCAACGAGATGGGGGATGCACTTGCCAGGGAGGGCTCAGAGAGCCAGCTTATTGGTCCTGAGCCGTTCGTGGCACTTGCACAAAGTACCATCAACAAGGCCTTAAAAGATTACATCAAAAACAGGCACGGCATCGAATGGAAAGAGCAGCCGGGTATGAAACACTCCAAATCCTTCCTAGGCGAAAACGCCTTAGGGCGGAGTAAGTTCATATGCGGAGGCAGCAGAAGGCAGGCCCGATTAACCATCGGTGCCTTGACAGGGCATTATGGCACAAAACAAATGCTTCACAGAATGCACCTTTCAACAAATAGTTTGTGTAGGGCATGTGGAGAGCAAACCGAGTCAATACAGCACCTACTGTGTGACTGCGACTCTCTGGCTAGGAAAAGAATGGGACTCCTGGGGTCGGCCTATCCGAAACCGGAGGACTTCAGGCTCTTCGCTCTTAAGGATGTTGCCAGACTTATGGCATCTATCTTTACAGAGGAGGAAGAGTGAAAGGATGGGGTTGTACAATCCCAATCCCAATGTAAGATCCCAATGGGTCGAAGTGTTACTGGGAGGTGGAAACCTCGGCAGGCCACACTAAGATAAGATAAGATAAGATAAATGATCACACAAATCTTGAAATTTCAATGAAAACAGGTGTGACACTTGAACAGAAAAATTTACAGTGTTAGTCAAAAACGAACTAACCACTTATAGTAATTTTTTGCTTTTTATAGTTACTTTTTACCATATATTTTACATCTTTGATTATATTCCTACAAGTCGTGTATATAATCAAAGTTTTACATCGATTCTAATGATGACTTTACAAAACTTTTAAAGGATTTATTGATATTTAAACATTTATATTTTATCCAATAGACTACCGATATGACATAAGGGTATTTCTGGAGGAGTTAACAGGACTTTTATGGTTAATTCATAGCTTGAGAAACAGGGGACTCATTACTCATATATATTGTATGAAAAATAATCTCAAATATTATTTTCCTTTTGTATTTTTGTACTTTTCTTTCTTTTTGTAATAAAAACATTTATTATTTCTTAATTTTATATGAATTAAAAGTAGAAAAAAACGAGCGAGTCTTACAGTAGACGCATATGATGTGTAACATTTGACATCACACCTAGTAATAAGCCATTTTAACATTATATTCTGAAAAAAATGGGTCAAGTATTATTTGAAATGATTTTTCATAACAAATAATAAGTAATTCTTTTTAATGAAAATTGTATTTTATTTAATTGACACTAAGAGTAATACAATACCGCGCGCTCATTCGTCAAATCAAATGGCGCGCGCTTCCTCGATTGGTTGGTACCATCCGACGGCCAACTCTACCACCGCGCGCTCATTCGTCAATCAAATGGTGCGCTTCCCCGACTTTCTGTTACACACTTCCGTCCCATTTCACGAAATCACTCCTACAAATTGCAAGAAAGCGAGAGGAAAGATGTTACACATCAAAAGCTGTCATTATTGATGTGATGATACAAGCACTCTCTAATTTTTTTTATTTCGTTGTTTCAGGAACATGAACATGGATTCGAGCGATGGATTATAATTCTAAATAAACACACCCCTATAAAAATCTTTCTGGCCATGTCATTTTCTTAGTAAGAGTACCATAATAACTAACTCATATGCACAGAAACGCCTCAAACGTCTTCAGAGATTCCTTGAAACTACGACAGAAGTTACTGCTCAGATCAACAACATACTTTAAAGTGGCAGAATTCGTAAAGAAAGACGCAATACGGTACTTCACGTACGATTACGAGATCCACCAGACTTAGTAGCAAATATTATGAACATATTTATAGGTAACGATTACCATTCGAAGAATCTTGTCAAGCTGAAAACTTTCTTTTGATCATCTAATAAATTTTACTACAATAATCATCGTACATAATAATTTTTAATAGACAATTTCGCTAAAAGTACATTAAAAATATAATTTATCAAAGAGTTTTAATAATCACTCTTAAATAGTATTTAATCTGCACCGTTAAAAAAGTAAATTGCGCGGGATAAGAAAACAAGATGGCTGCCAAAGCAGAGCCGATTGGTCCACGGAATGGACACGAGTTGGCGCCACTGAATACTAGAGCGGATGGTAGCGAGCGGCCTCATGGTGTCACTATCGTGCTTCAAGGGTCGAGGGGTTCCTTGCAGCCGGACTTGCCGGATGAAGACCGTGCTGCGTGGTCCGGAAAATTGCAGTTCTTCCTCTCAATCATCGGGTATTCGGTCGGCCTTGGCAACATTTGGCGGTTCCCATACCTATGTCAGCAAAACGGTGGAGGTTAGTAAATAACTTTTTTAAATTTTTAGTTTGAAAATTAAAAGAATTGTAAAATATTTTTAACACTTTTCTTTTTTAGTATGTATAAAGCATAAGCAACACGAATTTTAGAGTGTATTCCAACTGACTGGTTGTGTGGAAGAAACGCTTAAAGCAATAAGAAATTTTCGTCCGTCAAATTTAAACTTTTAATTATTTTATGTTAAAACTGCATTTTCTATTTAAGTAGAATAACTTATTTGTTATGAGGAACAAACGCTTCCCCTATAAGGAATAATTAAACGAAAAAAATATGAGAGACTGTGACTTCCTCGTTTTATCAAGGATCGAACAAGGAAGTCGGATAAGGTAAATATTTACGGTTTTCAAGAATATAAGGACCGGATGAGCCATGTCTTTTATTTCCTTTTTCCAACGAAACAATGATCTTCAAGTTGTCAAGTCTAGTAGCACAAGTTTAATTCGCGTTCGGGTCTAGCAAAATGGTGGGAAAGTGAAGAGTCATGCCTGCGAATTTGTTTTATTTAAAAAAATATTGTATTATGTCGAAAATAAATATGAAATAATGGTGGGTTATTAACCGTTAAGTGTTCGTGGACGTGCATGAGTGTTGCCAGTTGAAACAAAACAGTGCAACGTCACTTTTCAAATTCCTCAGTAAAGCCCCACATCTTTACCGATATTTCCTAGCGGTCAGCAATAGAAACTGATTCTTGAATTAACCACCTGTCTCACACCCAGTCATGCAGTAAAATTACAATTAAATTAAATGTCATTTTTAATGACGAAAACTAATATCGCAAAACTGGGGTTAAGGTCAAAGGGGGTCCGAGACATACCTACCTAGTCGTTTTTTCGATTATGTTTTGTATGGAGCTAGGATTTGTAAATTTTTTAATTTTTTGCTGTAGGTCACGTGATAGGTTAGAAATTTAAGACAATCGCGAAGCGCAGCGTAGCGATTGTCTTGAACTTCGTGGTTATTTTTTTGTATTAGACAACAGGAATCTAGCTCCATACAAAAAAATAATAATTAAAACCAAAAAATCTAAATCTCTTTTCGTTAGCAGTGTTTTTTGACATTTCGTGAAAAAAAAAATTGTGTTATTTTTTGGGGCCCCCTTTTCTACTCCCGGACCCAAAACTGGTGCTACTACCCTAAAAACGCTACATCATAAAACAATACTTAGGTACTGTAGTACCTAGTTACAGAATCGAAATACCTGTTTGGTTGCGTAATCATAACCTATTTTAATACCATTGTTTGGGTAGGACCGTATTGATTTTGTGTCTACGACTGCTACGGGACTACGGCGTAGCGTGGGTGTCTACGGCTGAGCTTATCTGTCTTATTACAGCTGGTACAGTCACGAAGACAGTTATGTACACTTTCATTGTTTGTGACTTTTGTGTCATTGTATTTAACAGGGCTTTGAAAACCGTAAAAAAATTGGTATCGATACGATTGTCAAACAAAGATACCGGTAAAAAAAGGTACCGGTAGTTACCTGGGATGTATTTTTACCGGTAAATTGAATAACCGCTCTACGCGGATTGGCTAAAGCGCAATATTTAACGAAAAAAGTAGCGATATACTTTTCTAGATAACATAACCTGCATTGCCGGTACAAAATAGAAATACCGTTACTTATGGTACCTTTATAGAAATAACTTACCAGTACTTATAGTGGGAATTTGGTAACGGTATCAAGCCCTGGTATTTAGAGTTACGGTTTTAAATTTTGACCATCTAGTCTAGCACCTGGAAGGACCTGCTATTTGAATAGTTATTGAAGGTTCGCTTTTACAGACTAAATAATCTTTTTAAAGAATTTTTTTAAAGAATAATTTTAAAGAAAATCATTTATTTGCCTTAAAACACGTTATTTACGTTATCACAATATTTAAAACGGTACAGCGTGTTTTGCCATTAAGATAGCATGCAAATACATAATAATAATTGAAATAATTTCTTAATAGTTTATTAAAAAAAATTACAAATTACATTTTATTTAAATTACTTTAGTAGGTACATTAAGAAAAACTAGGTTTTTGATTTAGATGAGCAAATATTTATTGTAAAACATGTCGATTGGCCAGCTCAGGAAAAATTTAATGAACAAACTAACTGTCGATCCGTTCACGTCACGTTTTCATATAAAAAAGAGATTTAAGTAAAAAATATAGCAAGCAAATACCAACTAAGTTCTATCAATATTAATAAAAAATATTTTCTAGGTTATATTATTATCGAGTTACTTTATGGCGCTTTTAAAGGGTTAATTATTACTTTATTCAGTGTTGTAATCTATGTGGTTTATTTGACTTTTTTTTTAAATGGTTACCTATTATTGACCCTTAAGGCCTCATGTAAAACTCTTTTTAGCTTCAATCAAAATAGGAGTTTCTTATTATAAAACTATATTAACTTTGCCAGTCAAATTTGAACTCAACTCTCTTATCCACAGGTGCCTTCCTTATCCCGTTCATGATCATGCTGATACTGGAAGGGATCCCTCTGTTCCTCATCGAGATGGCGATTGGCCAGAAGATGCGTCTCAGCTCCCTTGGAGTGTGGAACACCATCCACCCTTGGCTGGGAGGTATCGGCATTTCCAGCTGTGTGGTCACCCTCTTCGTTGCGCTGTACTATAATGTGATCATCACTTGGGTGTTCTTCTATCTGTTTAACAGTATCAGGGTGAGTTCTTAATGAAAATAAAAATATTTTTATTCAATTTACATTGGTTTTCAATTTTACAAGTGGTGGTGTGTTTTAAAGGGTGTTAGAGTGTGACTTATGTGTGCAAGTGGTAGTTGATAACCAAAATGTTTATAAATTATTTGTATTTGTTTTATTATTTATTATTATTGTTATTAGATATTAATTAAGTAACTTAATCAAAACATGTGTTGCAAATTTTTTCGGTTTCAGTTCTTAGCGCTTAGAGTTTGATCATTAATGTGCTAACTACATTATACTAATCTCAGGATAGCTTTTTATAGGTTCTCTAATAGCCTTAAGCAATAGCATATTGGAAGGTTAGACCATGACCTTTGACCAATGCCGGTTGGTGGGTTTTATCATCGTCTAACGACAACAACAGAGACCAACCTTTCTGACGAGTGGGATGACACAAAAGTCATGCCAGTCAGGGGGGTAACCTAACCCGAACTCTTATAGCAGTATTATTGCAGTTGTGGAAAAGAGACGCGAGTATATTCGCCGCTACACGCGTCTCGTTTTCACAACTGCAATAATACTGCTATAAGAGCTAGTGGTTACCCCCCAGGTAGCTAACGAATTTGTGTTTTTATTGTAAGCATTGTGTTTGCAACAACAAATCTTTTAGTAATAAAAATAATACTAGGTTTTGGTTTTTAACCTAATGCGAACGTTTTATTTGAATATTTTCTTTTTAGTAGAGCATCACGGAAACAAAAGAACCTAATCTTTTGTTTTTGTGATGCTCTAACTGCTCTAAGCATCCGTACAAACCAACAGGGGCTTTTTGGTATGCATATCAAACAACCCTCCTCCTTGCATCGTATTCCTCAATGCTGAGGGTATAATTCAGGATATAATTTGTCTTCCACGATGTTCCGCCATTTTTTTCCTGTATAAGGCGACGACGTGGAGGGCATCGTAAAATTTGGTGTCGTGGGTGGTGCGGATCTGATCAGACTAACGCATTGTGCTGCGGCAAACAACAAACATTGTGATTATTTTATAAAAATAAATAAAAATAAAAAACGGATGTAATTAGTAAGATAAAATTTTACTAGAATAAATCAACTAGCCTCTGGAAGCTCGAGTAGGAGTCGAGCTCGTGCTTCCTGAGGCTGGTAGATTTTTTCTAGTTAAATTTTATCTTGTATTTTTTTTTATTAACAAAAATATGATTACAAATATCGGTTAGTAGTATCTTAAAGCCTATGTTAGATTTGTCTAGATACTAAGTTCTCAATATAATAATAAGTAATTGAATTAGAAAAAGTAAAATAATAATATGACTGTAAAAGACAAAAATGCAATACATTAAGCTAACGCGCTCAGCGATAACCATTCCATCGAATCAATGCAGAACTGACAGCGTTGCACAGCGTCACTGCGTGCGCGCGTGTACACAGAAACAACTTACGTGTGCGTGCGCACTCGTACAGGACTTTAAATAGCATTGTGAAAACAAAACTTAAAACAATAAAAAACGTAATAATAAGTAACTTTTTAAAGATCCATATTAGTTCCAGAAATAATCTATATTATAAAAACTAAACTTGATCCTTTTTGGTCATAACGGCTAGCTGTAGTCTATTTTCCTAGGCATCTTCCAAAATTAATAAGTTACTACCTCGAATGATTAGATCTATCACATAATATAAATTCAAGGTGGCGCATGGCGCGGGGGAAACGCACTGCTTTGCGGACGGACCACTTAAAAGTTATTACAAATATTCTGTAATCTTTTGAGGTACTATTAAATTTGATAGATTTCGAGGAAAGTAAACTATAGGTATCTATTATATTGTATGTACTAATAAATCTGATTTCTAAACATAGGTGGGTTGATTCTATTCTCTTCTCCGATAGCTCACAGCGGACCAGCTACCCTGGTCCCACTGCCCCCAAGACAACGGCACCGCTGAAGAGGAATGCACCAAAGCCACAGCCACCGTCTACTTCTGGTACCGCGAGGCGTTGGACGCAGCCCCCAGCATCGAGGAGCCGGGCGTGCCGCGCTGGTGGATCGTGCTGTACCTGCTGCTGGCCTGGATCATCGTCTTCTTCATTGTGATGAAGGGCATACAGAGCAGTGGCAAGGTTAGACTTAGAGTAGTAGACTGTCATAGCCAGTGCCTTTTTGTACAAGGGAAAATTCGTGAGACATGGCGAGGTCCAGAGCAATCGACACAAGGTTATGCAGGACTCTCCCCATTTCTATTTGCTCAGCGTCTTTTTCATGGTGAAGAAATGCAGCAAGAGCAGCGGCAAGTGGAGACTTGGTGATGAAGAGTAGCAGAATATCATAGCCAGTGCCCGTTTTGTACAAGCAAGGACTCTTACGGTGAAGTCCAGGGCAGCAGATACAAAGTTAAACAGGACTCTTCCCCCTCCTACCTGCTAGAAAGACGCCTTCATCTTTCTCTTAACATACACTTGAACCTTCTCGATACCTTTTTTATACAAGGAAGAATGAATGACGCATACGCCTGGGTCCAGGGCGACCGACACAAACTGTAATTTTAGCAGGACTCTTCTCTCCCACCCGCGGGATAAGGCCTTCGTCCTCTTCTTCATCAAATGAAGGTCAACTTTTTGTTATCATAACAACTTTTAACAACATATATCAACTTTTTGCTTTAAGAAATATTTTTAAAAACAAACTATATTAATTAATTTGTGTCTACCGCTTCTCGCAGGTCGTGTACTTCACGTCTCTGTTCCCGTACGTGGTGCTGACCATCTTCTTCGTTAGAGGCATCACCCTGCCGGGCTCCACTGACGGCATAATCCACATGTACAAGCCGAAGGTACTTTTTATTTATTTTTTGTTGTAATAGTTATTACTTTAAAACATGTGACTAACATAATTTACGCTGACCCTAAAAATGCTCTGTTTGGAATCGCATACTGAATCGATTTCATCCATTTCTGTTAGTAAGATAGGTGGGTCATATTCAAAATTTTTGTACCATCACAAAAATGAAACAAAAATAAAAAGTGTGACAAAAATAAAAACTAGCAAAAAAATAACAAAGTAGAACTATTAGGGTCATTTCACAGTAATAAAAAAAAACACTTGTGTGATTGAATTATTTTTAATTACTGAAAAGCGATTACTAATAATATTTATATAATTTTCCTTTTAAAAATAACAATATCAGTTTATCTAAGCATATTTTTTATAAAAATATAATTGTTAGAAAAAGAAAACTTAAAGAATACAGTGAGTTTCGCATTTATAATTCTTTTTTGTTACGTCATCTTTGTAACGTTACAAAAATATGTAACAAACTGTCACAAAAATTAAATAAAATCACTGTTTGAATATATCGTCAATAACCTAAAATTACATCAACAGCTCTTGAGTTAATAACTGTCATTACTTATTGTTCTAGCAAACAAATACTACAAAATTATGGCGATACCATTAATCATAAACTTACCGTGCAAGAAATTAAAATTAAAATTAAAATAAAAAGTTAAAATACTTACTTATGATTCTGCTTGCATGAGTGGGATGTGTGTGTGTAGTTTTTGTGATGAGGGAATGTTTTGTTTAATTTAGAGTTCTAAGGTAGGTATAACTAGTTTGTATTTACAGTTGTTAAAAAAGAGTGCATTTATTTCGCCCATAAACTGTTGATCAGTTTGGCGAAATTTTAATTTTTAGTAAAACCTGTATAATTTGTTATAAAAAAAAAATCGCAATAAACACATATTTCATATTTATTTTATAAAAAGGAACACATATTTCTTGAATTTCTCGACCGACGAAACGCTTGATGATTTTTCAGAAAAAATGGACGCCGACAAGATGGCCGAATGTCAAAGCTCAGCTGTCTGATTGGTTGATGCTAAATAAAAGTGGTCCCTTCTCTAAAAATTTAAATTCTACCTATTTTTGCCATAACAAACATGAAATAAAATGTGAGCTGATATTGTTGACGCTTAGGTTAATATCATAGAATTTTTAATGGCTATAATCAAGTTTCAAGAAATATCCGATGCAAAAAAACCGTAATTTTTTGTTACGCTACACTATTTTGGGACAGGGATATTTCTATGGAGAGTACTACTACGGTCTAAAATTTTATTTTACTTTTTAATATACATATATTTAAATAATATTTATGTGCGGAAAAGGCTACATCATCATTTTATAACTTGTCGTCATACGCTAGAGAATTTTCTATAAAATAACTATGAATACTTTTGTTACTATAGGACCTGGAACGATTTTTCTGTACAAAAGGTACAAAAATTTTAAATATATGACCCAGGTATTTTATTCACAATTAAATAAAATTTAACGTCGGTGGATTCCATTGAATACACTTTTGGCGCTTTAGCAGTTTTTCCTTTCCATGGAAATAAATGTTATACCTAGTTTAAAATTTAAAATTGATTTCCCACTAAAAGGACATCTTTTGGCGCTCTCACAATTTTCTATTTCCACGGACGTTAAATAAATAAATTACCGTCACTTATTCGTTGAACGCCTCGGTGGCCGAGTGGCAGAGCGCTCGGCCCGATACCCGAAGGTCCCGGGTTCAATTCCCAGGTCGGGCAAAAAATGTATTTCGGATTTTCGATGCATAGCCCGGGTTTGTGATCGCCAACCCGCATTTGGCAAGCGTGGTGATTAAGCCATTACCCATCAATTGTAGCGATGACTTGATTTCAATGATGGAGGCCTTTGCCCAGCAGTGGGACAATTATAGGCTGTTTACTATTCGTTGAACATTCGAAAGAAACTACTTACATTATTATGATTCGTTTAAAAAAATAAATAAATACCTAATTCTGCTCAAGACAATTTGGCTGTGAGCAGTTAAGCAATGACGATTGCGAAAGTTTTAAATCCTTCAAATACTTTGAACTTACTTTGAATCACTTAATACTTTGGATGGAAGTTTGAAAAGTGCTAAATCCGGAGACATTAACAAGTTTTATCCGCGTTTAGTCAAAACATTGGATACTGTGCGACAAACAGACTTGTTTACTTTGTAAGTAGTTAGTTACATGGATTTTGTTTGTTTTAGAATATTTGTTGTTGATGAATATCATGTCATGAATGTCAATAAAAAAATTTATTTGCCACATAATGTATAAAATTAAAATATTGAATTTATATCCAAAGCTTACTGCGTTTTTTAAGACTAAAAATGATTTAAATAGCATTGTAAATTCACTTCATTCAGAAAGTAAAATGCTAAATATCAGGGCAACCCTTAAAAATATTTTCTTATACATCGTGATACATATTAATGATTTGTAATTACTGAAATATGAACACGCAAACTTTCAGGGTGCTATAGAATAAGGGTGTATACCCTATATACCATTTAAAGTCTGTTACAATATCTGTCTATATCTGCGAAGTGTTCACGAAAACTTTAAAAAACAATACACAATCATGTGTCAACTGAAAACCATTTTCTCCCCAGCTGGAAAAACTGCTACAGCCCACCGTGTGGCTGGACGCCGCCACACAAGTGTTCTACTCGTTCGGCCTCGCGTTCGGTTCGCTGATCGCGTTCGGCTCGTACAACCCGCCGAACAACAACTGCGTGAGGGATGTCCTACTGGTGTCGGTGTGCAACGCTCTCACCGCGATTTATGCGTCGGTCGTTATCTTCAGCATCTTGGGCTTCAAGGCTTACACCATGACAGAGAGTTGCATCACGAAGTAAGAATAAATATAATCATGTCTTTTTTTATTTAGCGCACATTATGATTCTAAAAAGTGTTGAAATTTTATTAACATGCGTTATCTGGTTTGGCTCTTTTCTTGCGTTAGTTAACTTATGGTTTTAATTATGATAATATAAAATGTTTATATAATTTTTAACGCAAACTTTGTTGAATGGGCGCCTTTGGCTTTCAAAGTAAAAAGTAAATAGTGTTGAATAATTTCAGCGGGCTGGTTAGAACCACGATAGCTCAATTGGAAGAGCACCTGACCCGGTATGTCAGAAGTGTGCGGGTTCAAATCCTGCTCGTGGAAATTTTTTCAACATTTGTGTTTTTTATGATAATATAACTTGGATTTATATCAAAAATTACACAAAGTTTATTGCGAACAAGTTGAGTCGTAAACTATGTGCGTGATATCGTTCAGCCTCGCGTTCGGTTCGCTGATCGCGTTCGGCTCGTACAACCCGCCGAACAACAACTGCGTTAGGGAGGTTAGTGTCCTAATGGTGTCTGTGTGCAACGCTCTAACCACCATTAAAATTTATGCGTCTGTCGTTATCTTCACCATCTTGGGCTTCAAAGCTTACACCATAACGGAGAGTTGCATCACGAAGTAAGAATAAATATACTTATAGGGTAGTGGCTTTATGCATTTTTGCAGAGGTTTTATGCATGACAAAAACTGCTACATAAATTCAATAAAAGTGTTTAACAAGATACCCCAAGGAATTAGAAAGATGCCATTTAATCGCTTCAAATCGCTGCGCAAATGGTTAATCGAAAAATGATTTTATTCCTTGCGAGAATTTGAAATTGGCGTTTAACTGCCACTTATATTTTTGCATGTTTTTTGTACTTAATCCTTTATTAACATGTCGTGGTTTATGCTGTAAATAATGTTCTGGCAAATAAATGATTTGATTTGATTTGATTTGGCACTAGTGCTCGTCAGGACCCAGAAATCGACAAATAAATACCGACTACCTGCTTCTTAGCTGATATCGGGTAAAATTTAAATAGCGACCAATGTTATTTTTTAACGATGAAAAATGCGTCGAAAACTGGTCTTAAAGTCTCGACCAATGGTGCTAGCTACTACATACTATTATTTCATTTTGTATTTAGAGTGCATTATGATTCTGAAAAGTGCTATAAGTGCTAATAAAAATAGAATAATAAAACTGGTAGTTATAACATCAAAATTAGTTATACAAAAAAAAAAATTTTTCAAGTGTTAATTGCTGCACTGAACAAGATGGAAAGAGGGTAGGGAGGCCTTTGCCCTGCAGTGTGACACTACAGGCTCATAATAATAATAATAATAAGGTTAGGTCAAGGGTCAGATGCAAAAGGCAGTACTCCTTGCCGTGCCGTGTGCACGTATTGTCAGGAGGTTCCTCACTCTGCAGCCCTGACCACCGGTAGCTTGGGCCCTGCCCCGCTGCTGGCGGTACTCTAGGATTAGGTTTTTATAATGTTTTATTGTTTTTATATTAAAATATTGTAAAAATCTAGTTTTAAGAAAGAAAATAAATAAAGAGAATAATAATAATAAAATATTTAAACTATAGTGCTGGGTCGGGTAGGCGTTAAATTTTTTCACTGTATTTTATAAATTTTATATATATTTATGCAAAAAAAATTAACCCTGGTAGTAACCGAGTACACGATCATGTACCCTCCCGCTTGGAATCGATCCCAGGACACTTATAGAGGGTCTAAGCTCGGTGGTCTTAACCACTCGACCACAGAGACGGTTACAATACAATATATTTATAGTGGTAGTTATACAGTTAGGCATCCATAAAAACAGGTCAAATAAATTATTAAAAGATTATGTAATTACGGAATACGCTTATAAGAAACGGGTTTAAAAAAAATCTATCTATCATTTTATAATTTACCAATGCGTTTATAAAAGCAAAGTAAATAGATAGTGACTGTCCCACTGCTGGGCAAAGGCTTTCATCATTAAAATCAAGTCATCACTATGATTGATGGGTAATGGCTTAATCACCTCACCACGCATGCCAAATGCAGGTTGGTGATAACAAATTCAGGCTGTGCATCGAATTAAACCGAAAAACGTTTTGCCCGACTTGGGAGTTGAACCCGGGACCTTCGGGCATCAGTCCGAGACATCTAATAAAACGAATTTAATTACCCAATTACATTTTGGACGCATAATATTACAGATTCACAATTAAAAGCTTGTTGACACACAGTAATCACACTAATATTTTAAATCCGAAAGTTTGTGTGTATGTGTGTATATTTGTTGCTTCTTCACGCTGCAACGGATGGATGGATTTGGATGAAATTTGGCATATAGATAGTTTATAACCTAGATTAAAACATAGGATACTTTTAATCCCGATATTCCCACGGGAACGGGAACCTCGCGGGACAAACCGCGAGCGGCCGCTAGTTAACAATAAAAATTCCATCAACACCACTTCAGATCCGGGCATAACAAAGCGTCGCATATTCATGAAGGTCGTAAACCACCACTTATATGTCTATCGTAAACTGAGCATGTTTCCCTAGTAGGTACAGCTTTTATTAGATCGTACGATACAATATCATATTAAACCACAGTTTTACAACGTTTATAGGGTTATGGCACCACTGGCACCCAGTATTCGTCAAGAACCATTAATCATCATTTTTTTGGTTTAATCTAATTTATATAAATATTTATCTAAATTTTTTTATTTTTTTTTCTGATTGTACTAGATTTTGTTTATGTAGTTTTTTACTACTACTTACCTATAAGAGGAGCTCGATGGCGCAGTGGTTAAAGCGGCCGGACTGCGTGTGCTGAGGTTAAGCAACTTTCGCAAAGGCCCGTTCATCGGATGGGTGACCAAAAATTGATCATCTCGAGCTCCTCCGTGCTTCGGAAGGCACGTAAAGCCGTATTAGCAGTCGTTAACAACCACCAATCCGCACTGGGCCCGCGTGGTGGCTCGTGCCAAGGTAGTCAGGACATAAAATGAGCTGATGATGATGATGATGATAGAGTAAAAGCCCCAGTGTTCGTCAGTAATAAGTAATAATATTTTTTTTCGTTTAATCTAATAATTTATTTTTTTATTTTTTCTGATTGTGTAGATTCTGTTTAGCTTTTTACTTACTTACTTATAAGATTAATGTAACTTTTTAGGAACACTTCCGCTTGCCGGAGAAAGTTTGTTGAAAGAAAGAAATACCCCTTGCTGAGTTTATAGTTAATAGCTTGACTTTATATTAACACTAAACCCCCTTATTCATTAAAAAAAATTAAGCATTATTTATTTATCATTGTTTTGTATCTTTTTCTCCAATTCAAAATGACGTTTGTGTGACGTTGACAACACAATATTTAACTAAATAATACTTAAATAGTTTTTATGAATAAGGAGGTAAGTATATAAATTTTATTGCAATTTCCACAAGCGGGATTCAAACGTTTACAAAGTAAGAGTAACGCCCGTTCCCAATAACCTATCTATCTGTTGTTTTGCATACTATAGATACAAATTTGACATAAGCTCCATACAAATTATATCAAATTTCTAACTCTAGTAAGCAAAGCAGCAGACAGATAGAATATAGGGAACAGGCGTTAGTAGATAGTGTTCATAAATTTCGGCGGGTTGGACAGAGCCACGATAGCATGTTAGTTGGTAGTGCACCTGACCCGGCATGTGGTAGATGCGGGTTCAAATCCCGCTCGTGGAAATAATTACAAAACTTGTTTTTTAAATTGTAGTTTGTTCGAAACTAAATTTGCGTAAAATTGTACGTATATGTGTCTCTCTTCTTTTGTCGACCTCCTTGGTCGTGTGGTTTGTACACCGGTTTTCATGATGTCGCCATCTCTGAGGTCCCGGGTTCGATCCCCGGTCGGGTCAATTTAGAAATTATTGTTTTTCTAATTTGTCTCGGGTCTGGGTGTTTTCTGTGTATAATAAGTATGTAGGTATTTAAGTATTTTAAGTATGTTTATTCGTTGTCTAGTAACCATTTAACGAGTTTCATAACGAAGCTTCTCTTGGGCTAGATAATTGGTGTGAGTGTCGGAAAGTTTATTTATTTATTATTTATTTATTCTTCCACAGACAAATCAAAATTCTGGCCCTCCACCACATCGACGGGTTCACCGTCAACTCCACGACTGACTACTACCGCGAGCACTTCGCGAGTCTCAACACGAGCGTACTGTCACATCTGAACATTACGGAATGCACCATAGGACGCCAACTGGAAGAGGTATATATAATAAATTTTCTTTTATACGTGAATCTCATATATTAGGTCCTTACCTATGAAATTGAAGTATTGTATGAAGATTTACAAAAAAAAAAAACACAAATGTTGAAAAAATTTTCACGAGCAGGGTTTAAACCTGCACCCTTCTGACATACCGGGTCAGGTGCTCTTCCAATTGAGCTATCGTGGTTCTAACCAGCCCGCCGAAATTATTCAACACTATTTACTTTTTACTTTGAAAGCCAAAGGCGCCCATTCAATCCAAACCCTGCTCGTGGAAATTTTTTCAACATTTGTGTTTTTGTAATTTGTTCGCAACTAAATTTGCGTTAAAAATTATATGAACATTTATAAATAGCTTGCCTACTTCTTAACTGATCTTTAGTATTTGTAAAAATATTATGATCGGATGTTAACGACGGTAGTTGTCAACATTGAATGGGCGCCTTTGGCTTTCAAAGTAAAAAGTAAATAGTGTTGAATAATTTCGGCGGGCTGGTTAGAACCACGATAGCTCAATTGGAAGAGCACCTGACCCGGTATGTCAGAAGGGTACAGGTTCAAACCCTGCTCGTGGAATTTTTTTCAACATTTGTGTTTTTGTAATTTGTTCGCAACTAAATTTGCGTTAAAAATTATATAAACATTTGTATGAAGATTTTTTATAAAATTAAATTTTTTATACTAACTTTTTATTAATTTTCTTGGCATCTATTTATATTAACACTATAAAAATTGTAGAGTAGTGTGTTTGTTTCAAAAGCTAAATATAGCAGACATTAAAAAGAAAAAAAATGAAGTCCCTTCAAAGCTCAAATGAAACAAATGGTTTTTTAACCAGGTCGTAAAGGGCAATCACCAATCGTACCGAGTACATGAAGTTACACCATCTCGCTGGGAATCTAACTCTGGTTCTGGTCTGTTGGAGGCCTTATTGTAAATTCGTTACCATTGAAAATGGTTATCAGATGCTAATCGCCTGAGACGTATTTTTGGCCACAGCTCCGAGGATTTTGGGAGGATCTATAAGGGAATAGTATGTACCAAGAGTTGAAGAATTTATCGAGACACGTGTGAGCGTTTGAATTTTAAAAATCAGCTAGTAACTTTTTTTGGAATTTTGAAAAATGTAAAAAAGTCGGGTTTTTGGGGGGTGTTTGTTTACTAAATTGTAAATATTTTGAAAAAAAAACCGACTTAAGAAAATGAAAAAAAGGGTCCTAGGGTATCAATTTAGCTACAAAATGGCGAAAAAAATTTGGTAATATCATTTAAGAGACGGGACTGCTTGCGTGATACCTTTGGAGCATACAGTGAACCGTATGCTCGTTTGTACTGGCAACCACTACCAAAGGTTATTCAAAAAAAAGGTGACAGACATCCCTGTGCAAGTAAAAATCGCATAGGAGACCATCTATAAAGGGTCATAAAGCCAGATTAAAACCCGTCGAAGTTCATACTTCATCCAGTTCTCGTTAGACTATTGTCTCAAAAAAGTCTCGATAGAGTCATTCCATATCCACAGAGGAGCTCGAAGGCGCAGTGGTTAACGCGCCCGGTCTGCGAGTGCTGAGGTTAAACAACTATCGCAAAGGCCGGTCATCGGGTGGGTGACCAAAAATTTATCGAGTTCCTCCGTGCTTCGGAAGGCACGTAAAGCCATTGGTCCCGGCTGCACTGGCTGGTTAACAACCGCCGCACCGCATTCGGCCCGCGTGGTGGTTGGCCCTTGTAATGTTGCTTAACTTCCAGCAATCGAGCTCCTATAAATATATTGGGTCCTTACCTATGAAATTGACGTTTTTTTCTCACTTAATAATAGGTGTATTACTTCTGAAAGTCAATACCGGTTGTTAATATCATTAAACACCTTTAATTAGGACTATGTTACTTCAGTAATAACAATGATTATTCATTTTGCGTCTTTATGGCCCAATATTTTTTTTTAATTGATTTCTTTTTTTGTTCGCGGAATTGACCTTTTGTTTCATTGTAGCTTTGAAGAGTCTTGATTTTTTTCTTTTTAATGTCTGCTATATTCAGCTAGTGAAACAAACACACTACTCTACAATTTTATAGTATTAACATAAATAGATGCTAACAAAATTAAAAAAAAACGTTGTTATGAAGAATATAATTTCATAAAAAATCTTCATACAAAACGTCAATTTCATAGGTAAGGACCTAATATGTTCATAGTAAACATTGATAACTCCTTGCATCGTAGGCAGCGGAAGGCACCGGCCTCGCGTTCATAGTGTTCACGCAAGCGATCCTGAAGCTGACGCCGGCGCCGTTCTGGTCGGTGACGTTCTTCCTGATGCTGCTGTCGCTGGGGCTCGGCAGCCAGATCGGCATCATGGAGGGCATGCTGTGCACCATATTCGACATCGACTTCTTTAAGCGGTTGAGCAAGCCGGTCATTACGGGTGAGAGATTATTGTTATACAACGTGTAACGGAAAGGAAGGGTAAATATGAAAAGATTTAAAGTGTATCCGATCTAGATCTTGTATGTGTTGTTATTAAGACGTAATTATCTATATATTAATACGTGAAGCAAAAACTTTGTACCCCTTTTTACGAAAATTGCGCGGACAGAGGAGTATGAAATTTCGCACACTTATAGTTTATTATAGAAAAGGTTATCTGAATGTTAATATTTTTTAAAATTATGCATAAAAATACATTAAATCAATAAAACAAACATTACACACACTACCATGTATTTGACCTTCACGTTTAAATACTCTTTTCAAAAATTTCAAAAATGGAAGAGGAGCGGCCGAAATCTGTCAATGCCAATCCAAACTCACATTCTATCTTTTTAATTTTTCATTGCTTAAAATACAATTCGTGCAGCCTTAATAAAATTACGGTCGAATTAGTTATATAGAGAAGGTTATCATTCAGATAACCTTCCCTATATAACTAAAACTATAAGTGTGCGAAATTTCATACTCCTCCGTCCGCGCAATTTTCGTAAAAAGGGGTACAAAGTTTTTGCTTCACGTATTAATATATAAATAATTATGTCTTAATAACAACACATACAAGATTAAGATCGGATACACTTTGGATCTTTGAATTTTTACCACACCTTTCTGTTTCACGTTGTATTATATTGGTAATTAATTTGTTACTAACAAAATGGGTAAATTGTTGTCTGTATGTAGTTAGCTCGATTATAAAATATGGAACGAATAGGTACTGTAGGGAGTGGGTGAATAAAACACCAGTTGCATTTTAACTGCTTGTATTATCTTTAACTAATACATAATGTTATAACGATCTCCGAGTACCTCGGCTCTTAGCCGGGCTGTCTAGCAGAAGCTACTGACTCCTATTGTCTGCGACTGATCGATGTGTGATGTACTTATCGATGATTCAAATAATCATCTTGACTAAAAAGGTTTACATACAAATAAATAAAACCTATTTTGCTATGAGCTGCATATAAACTCCTTACAGTACATTGTTTGTTTTTTTTGTGTTTTGTTGTTTTTTTCTTACGATCTTCGCAAGGTGGCTGACAAGAGCTGGATGAGAGTAGCCGCGGATCGTGCTCGGTGGCGTGCACTTAGAGAGGCCTACTTAAGTCTAGCAGTGGACTAGTATAGATTGATGATTATGATGATGATAATGTCGTTGTTTATCGAAAAGGTTCGACCAAGCAACGTTTTTTTTAATTATGAAATTTTCCTTTATATTTATTTCTCAGTTATTTATTTGCCGTTTCCATGTACGACAGCTTGTCATCTTGTCAGTGATTCGGAAAGTGATCATGTTTCTTTGCCACTTGCACTTTCTTTAGATATTTTATCTTTTTCCGAGTGTATTTGCAACATGTGTCGCGGTAAATGAATTAAAATGTACATTTTTCGTTGCTTCGTAAAGTTAGCCTATGTTAAGCAGCTTATTTTAAAATCTACATCATCTACCTGTTGGCTGCTGTAAACAGACGTAGTAGATTTTTTATTGTAATTAAAGTGCTTGCTACATTCCAGCATACCAGAGGTTGATCCATCATTGATTAACTGAAATGAGTTGCAAAAAAAAACACAAATGTTGAAAAAATTTCCACAAGCAGGATTTGAACCTGCACCCTTCTGACATACCGGGTCAGGTGCTCTCCCTATTGAGCTATCGTTCTAACCGGCCCGCCGAAATTATTTATCACTATTTACTTTTTTACTTTGAAAGTCAAAGGCGCCCGTTCAATGTCAACAACTACCGTCATTAACATCCGATCATAATATATTTACAAATACTAAAGATCAGTTAACCTGACCCGGTATGTCAGCAGGGTGCAAGGTTCAAAACTTGCTCGTGGAAATTTATTCAACATTTGTGGTTTTGTAATTAAATTACATGAACAAAACAAGACCATTTTGAAAAGAGTCGGTTAATTAAAAGTTTTACAACTCCCATTATTTAAATAAATACAATAGTGCGGTGTTCCCCAGGCGTGGTGTGCACCTTCTGTTTCTTCGTGGGCTTGATCTTCACGACTGGCGCGGGCGAGTACTGGCTGAAGATGTTCGACTCCTTCGCCGGCACCATTGGTCTGGTGGTAGTCGCGTTGCTGGAGATGGTCGCCGTCATCTACATCTACGGTCATGAGAAGTGAGTCTAACAACCATTACTGTCCTATCTCATTTTTGGTAATTTTCATTTCCAGCTGATTCAGTTCAAACTGTCCCTGTAACATATTGCAGTGGACCTGGAAGACATCTGTACCGAAAAAATACCAAAAATGAGATAGGACAGTTACTGGTGCAAGCGACGATCTTTACAGAGGAAGAAGAGTAAAAGGATGGAGTTGCTCAAAAGTTCCTGATAGGTCGAAGTGCTACTGGGAGAGGGAAAGCTGGCCCCACTGAGATAAGATATGGGGATGGTGTGTGTGGTGGTTGTTGTGACATTAAGGTTCAAACTCACGTACACCAGGAAACAGTTTATTTGTACGAAGAAGATGAAAATTTATAAAACACAATACCTACTTAAACACTAGATTCACAAAGTACAATAACGAAAAATAATAAAAAGAATAGTATGGGTCATCATCATCAGCTCATTTTATGTCCCCACTGCTGGGGTACGAGCTTTCCCTGTGGATGGATAGGGAGAACGGGCCATAAACCACCACGCGGGCCCAGTGCGGATTGGTGGTTGTTAACGACTGCTAACGCAGCCGGGACCAACCGCTTTACGTGCCTTCCAAAGCACGGAGGAGCTCGAGATTATATACTTTTGGTCACCCATCCGATGACCGGCTTTTGCCAAAGCTGCTTAATCTCAGCACTCGCAGGCCATGCGCGTAACCCACTGCACCATCGAGCTCCTCGAAATCGTATGGGTAATCAAAGCAATTTATTATCTCGATTTTCTATGTGCTTCGGAAGACACATGAAGCCCTCCTAGCTGCATTAGCAGTCGTTAACAACCACCAATCTCAATCAATCAATCAATCACTAGTAATTTTGTTTCTCTTGAGAATACACACTTTGATTATTCGAAACCAATTTGCCTTCAGTGTTCTAAGCAATTATGTGAAAATTGTCAAACAAAGTTGTGATTTTGAAGCTGTCTAATTTTTAAGTCAACCAATGAATATATCTCACGTATTCTAGACTGATTATTATAATTGTAAATTTTTTTAAATTCTAAAGTTAAATTAAAAAAGTTGATAATTGAAAAGGTTTTCTATGTCATTTTAAGATAAGACTGATTCGTTGTTTTTTATTTAATGTTAATTTCAATTAAAAAGGATATGCTAAAAATTTAATAAAATGTAATTTAAATAGCAGCAAAATTTAAATCTATAAAACTATGTATTTGCCATCGGAATGGTATCTCGTTACTACCACGTCAGTAGAATTGTAAAAATTGAGCCACGTCAGTCGCAGAGGGTTGAACTTTAACAAACCGTCCGAATGCCCCGCCAGGTTCACGAACGACATCTACGAGATGACGGGCTACCGGCCGGGCGTGTACTGGCAGGTGACGTGGCGCTACGTGGGCCCGTTCATCGTCACCGGCATCCTCGTCTCCTCCGTCGTCTCCATGTTCATATCGCCGCCGCAGTACAGCGCTTGGGACGCCGCCGAGGTGAGTTAACCTTTACAGGTGGGATGTATCTTTTAGCGATTTTTTTTGGAGACTGATTGCCTTAGACGGCATTTTCAGCTTCAGCGGGCGACGAGAAACTTAAGGGGTTCCTCAAGCCGTGTGAAACGAATCACCTTTGGAGGTTTTCTAGAGGGAACGGCATCATGCACTAGTGCGTGTCCCCGTGCCCTACTAGATTCTCCGAAGGGTTCGGATCGGATCGGTATTTTAGTGATGTGCCAGATATCCGTGGATATCCGGACGAGAAAAAGATCCGAGGGCCTAGTGTGAGTTTCATTCGCCATTTGATCACGTAACGGAAACGAGAATATTAGTATGGCAAAATTTGAAATCTTCTCGTATGTGTAACTAACCACTTTTAATGATATTAACATATTCTATTCTAATCTATTCTAAAGATTGAAATAGTGAACATAAATGTTTATATAATTTTTAACACAAATTTTGTTGCGAACAAATTACAAAAACACAAATGTTGAAAAAATTTCCACGAGCAGGGTTTGAACCTGCACCCTTCTGACATACCGGGTCGGGTTGAATAATTTCGGCGGGCTGGTTAGAACCACGATAGCTCAATTGGAAGAGCACCTGACCCGGTATGTCAGAAGGGTGCAGGTTCAAACCCTGCTCGTGGAAATTTTTTCAACATTTGTGTTTTTTTATAGTGAACATAGTCATAATATTAAAAATAATAATCATAACAAAATATGGTTATGATTATTATTATTATTTTATGATTTAAGAAACGTTTCTTTAAATGCCATCGCAAACTAGGCGACATGCGACTGCGACAGCTCGGCGTCTAGCCGCGACGATAGACTGCGGCCGACAATTTTCATATATTTTGTTCAAAGCTCCGCACACTAGGCGTCAGTCGCAGAGTCAAGACGACAAGCTAGGAGGGGGAGTCGCGAAACTGACGCTCACAACTGTCGCACGACAGTCGTCGTGTTTGCGCATGCACGTCGCGACTAGACGCAGCGACAAGTTGTCCAGTGTGCGATGGCATTAATGGTGTTGACGTATATATGACATGTGCTAGCCTATTTCCTCTGCATTATAGGTGTTTTGAAGTTATCCGGGAATAAAACTGTCAAAAAGATATATTTTTTTAAATTTGTAATTAAAAACATTTTCTTGCTTCATCAACTCGTCCATATTTAAAAAGGTGTCTACATAATAAAAAGTATAATTAAAATACTGTGTAGTGTAAAACATAAAACGCACTTAGTACTTTAGACTTAACACGTCATGTTTTTTTAGGAATTTAGGCATAGTTTCATCAGCTAACGTTACTTCCATCTCTCAAATAATAATCCTTTTCATAGACCATCCAAAACGCATCCCAGAACTTCATTCGTTGATGATACAGATTGTCCATCATCTCCATTTTTGAGTCTATGTCCAAGTATGATCTGGAACTACGTGACGCTTGTTCCCATCGAACAGGCAGGAGATCCGTCTTGTGAGGAGTTGGGTTTCTGAAAACAATACCATGATTTAGGTGAAAACAATAAGGCACATTTTCAGTAACCTCTTTTTTTTAAATATATTTTACGGGTAAGCACAGTGCCTTGATCTAGGGTTGCCAACCATACTTTAAAATAACGTATCTTACGTTATTTTCCAACCCCATACTTTATTCTTTTTAATAAAAATAAAGTATGGAAAATACTTTATTTTCGACTAATGCGTGCGTTTGAACGGAATATTCCTGTTGACTTAATTTCTGAACTACTGAATGATACTTAGACTCAGGTGAAGTGAAACGAAACGCAACGCTTAAATAAATAAATTTGGAAAATACTTTATTTTTACTTCAAATCCTTTTTTTATACTAGTTAGTGATAGATTTACTTTAATTTCCTGAAAAATAGTTGGCAACCCCACCTTGATCTGACCTGATGTTAAGTGATGATAAGTCCAATGGTGGAAGCGCACTTCACCCGGAATCCTCATTTTACAGAGACACTGACTATATTATCTCTAGCTGCCGGAACACAACAATGCTGCAAACATTGATGTTATGGCGACATATATAGATGAGACGGTGGTAGCTAGCCAGGCGGACAAACAAGCCTTACCACCAACCAAACCGAGTACACAAGCATGTACCCCCCGCTGGGAATCGAACCAGGGACCTCTGGGTCTTAACCGGTGGTCCTAACAACTAGACCACAGAGGCGGTTAATTTAGGCGATTTAGATGAAAAACAATAAGGCAATCATTTTCAGTAAGCTAACTACTTGTACCTAGTTACTAAATGTTTATTCTGTTAAACAATTTGGGAATTTAAAATGTTAATTCATCAATCATCATCGACCTTTTTAGCTTTGTCATTTATTTAAATCGTTTGAAGGGGTAATGATAATTAGATTGTACCGCAGCCTGCAAACGCTTACAACACAATGTGTAAGGAATGCGTTGCCAATCCTAAAGTTTTTGATATTGTTCCTCTATGCCCAGTTATTTTACTAGACTTATTACCCTTCATTCTGGAACAGTAAAGCAGGTGATTGCTGCTTGTCGCCAGAAACCTATTTGGTGTCTCAATTTGCATTTGATACGAGTTCTCTGCAGCAGCCTCCAGCTGATGATGATGTAATGTAATATTTTAATGATGATTATTTCAAATGTTAAAGAAAATTTTATGTTTTACCCATATTTAACGAAGTTCGCCCACATCGTAGTCATTTTATCCCTCATAATAAGATTTTTTTCGCCAGTCAAAGTGCCTGCTTCGATCCACTCAAACAAATACTGCAATTCTTCAGTATGGTATGCACCGACGCCCGATATATTCCTATAAGGACTATTGCCGAGGTACGAGAACAAATATTTGTAAACCATGCCATGTTGGTTCAAGAATCTAGTGACAGCTCTCTCCGTAGGATGGTTTATCACGAAATCACTCATAAAATCCACTAACTCCAGCATAGTGTCTTTAGAAATTGGTTTGTTGCCCAAGTAAAACCTCTTTACCGTTTCTGCAACTCTTTGCGACTCCCTCGTGCTGAGTTTGAAGTTGTCACGAATTTTATTAACAAATATATCTTGAGCTTCATTCTCATAAAATTCATCTGGTTGAATAACGAAATCAGCAAACGTTTCTTTGCTATTGTAACCGATCATAATCGGTGTATGAGCAACTCTCTGAGGATCGTAAAGATATGAAGTGTTAGTTGTGATAAAATTCGCTATACCTTTGTTGCGGAGTTTTCTCTCTTTGCAAACCCGTAGTAACATACCAGATGCATTGAAAGCTTTAACTACCTCAATAGGATCTTGTTTAGCTAAAAAGCTAATGGCGTCATGTCTTTTCACTTCAGGATTGAAAAGTCTGGCTATAGTATAAGCCGCTTTATTATCCGGCTTTAGAAACATCGCTTCCTCCTCAGCAGCACCACTCTGTATTATTGCTTTGTCAAATAGCTTCTCGTTTTCTGAATAGAAGTGTAGCTCCACCCCTCCACCTCCGTAACTCTCTCCCGCTATAGTAACCTTCCTAGGGTCACCTCCAAACGCTGCTATGTTCTTCCTCAACCACCTCAGAGATGTCACCTGATCTTTGAGCCCTTGATTCCCTGGTACATCTTCAGTGTTTAGGCAGAAGAAACCGTACGGCCCCAATCTGTAGTTGACTGTTACCACAATGATGTCGTGTTGGACCAAATATTTACCATCGTATTCGCCAGCGCTACCGAACACAAAACCTCCTCCGTGGTACCAGACAAATACTGGCAAGTTTTTCTTGGTGGTCTTGGGCACGTAGATGTTAAGTCGCAGGCATTGCAATATCCCTGATACTTGGAACACTGCTTGAGGACAGGTTATTGAAGAGTCGGACGCTTCGAAAGGTGTCACGAAGTTTGGATATGGCAATGATACCTGCAATGAAAAAATAGTATTACATTTGTTTTTAAAATGTGATGTGACTTTAAGCCTTTCTTGTAATGCAGGCGTTATTTAATTGGTGCTTGCTTGATTCTATAGATAAAAAAAAATATTTATTCAATATCTAATAAAAACAGTTGTTCCTTTTTAAGTTTTTTTCTTCTTCTTAATCTGCCGTACCTAATGTTGAACCTAATCTATAGTTACAATATCGAACTGCATTTAGCATTTAAATTAATGCATTACAGCTCGTTAAACTCCATCAATGTTATCGGTATAACACGTACTTAATTACACTCGTATTTTAGTAATTACTGTTTCATTACTAATTTTCAACTCCATGTCAACCCTTGTAACGTTTTAGGTTCAATTACCTTAACGAATTGCCAATACAAAAGATAAAATGCAAGAAAACGTGGCTGTCAACTTGTTTCTTATGTTTTCTCAAACACTAGTTATAATTCCCCAGTCGTTAACTATTGTGTACTTGACTAAGTTTATTGTTTATTGCCTGTGTACTGGCGACCTCTGGCCTAGAGATTCAATTCCCATTCCATAGGGGGTACGCCGCGCCCCGGTACGAATATGGGGAGTGCTTGTTTGGTTGGTGGTATGGCTAGTTTAAAGTCCGTTTGGCTAGCGCCCACTATCGTGGTCAATAGCCTTAAAAATAAAAAGTAGCCGATGAGGAGATGGCCAGTTCCTCATTGTTTTAAAGAGTCAATTAGCCAACAATAAGCCAATTTTAGGGTCATGAGACAAAGGTGTTGACAGATAATAGAAAATATTAAAAAAAGAGTTAGTTCACCGGCAGCGGTACAAATACGGTTTCCAGATAAGGTTTCCTGATCAGGAATTCCAATTCGGAATTGCATGAGCTAAACGCAAATTGTCGGCTTTTTGTATTAGGAATTTTCAATACCAATTTAAACGAACGTCAGGAAATTTCCGTATTGTACGTGTGTACCTTGTCAGAGTTGTCACACATTTTGAATGTAAGACATCCATTCAGGTCTCCGAACCAGAATTCCTGATCAGGAAACAATATTTGTGCGCTCGCCCTAAATCGCATGTAAATTCAATAATTCAAAGTTTTTGTTTTTAATGTTTTCTATTAACTGTCAATATCTCGTAATAACTGTGGTATTGTCTCTGTAATTTAAAATCTCAGAATAATAACTAAAGCTATATTGTTCTGAGTATAAAATGTCTCATATAGCGCTTGTTTTGTTATAAAACCTATTTAATTGCATATTCGTATTGACTGCGAACGAATTGTACCTATTTTACGCGATAAATTTTCCGATGACGACATGCTACATGATAATTTTACTAAGAGGTACACAAAGAGCTAGAAAGTTAGTCATGGCTGGGCCACTGATACTGGGTACGTTGAAATTGAATATTACTAATTTTCCTTGTAGGATGACGTCGTTACACGTAGGTACTGTACCGACGTTATACTACAGCCTGTTTCGTGAATGGCATTTATGGAAACGTATTATTTATGAATAAATAAAATCCCGCAATCCATACGCATCCCGGAAAGCCGAGGATGCGTATGGCTTGGGACAGAGATGAGTGGCAGACACGAAAGGAGGCCTATACTCAGCAGCGGGTATCTCCGGGCTGACATGATGATTATGATTTACTCCAGCTACATATTCATACACTTACGGGGGTGCGTAGCGCGAAAAATGACATCGGAGGCAATTAGCGAATTCTCTCCGAAAATAAAGGTCATTTTACCGGTGACATTTACCGGTGACAGTAGTTTTCACTAGTTCACCCATCATCATCCTATATAGTATTCGAAGACACGTAAATTAAACAATGCATTAAAATTATTATAGATTTTTTTTCAAAATCATCTGCGATTATTGTTCTTGCATTTTTTCAATTGCTTTTATACAGACATTTTTAGATCTCCAACGAACTGTGATTAAAAAATTAACATCTGATTTAATTCATGTATCATCCATCATCGTGTTTAGGTAATTATTTGTAATAATTTTCCTTTTGGATAATTATTCCATCTTAACATTAGTTAAATAAAGCATTATCTACCTAAAAATTCGACTGGGAATAATTTGGAACAGCTGCCGGCCAAATTGCGAATTTGAGTGAAATAAACAATTTTAATTTAAATAGTTAAAAAAAAATTAATCTTAGTAACAAACGAGTAGCGAAAAGAAAATTTAGAGCTATCAAAACATCTGTATAAATAATAAGTTACAACTATGAAGGAGTTTCTAACCTTTATAACAAAAACAACTTACCCCAAAAGGATTGGATTCATCCACCAAAGCGTACGGTATCCCAAAGAAGGTTGTATAGTTGCCTTCATCCTGTCCTTTCACTGGGCCCTTACTAGTCACCACAATTGGACCTCCATGACCACAAACAAGATTTACGAAAACCAAACATAATAAAGAAGCGACCAACATCTTCCGATGCTAGCTGTGGAGTAAGTTTGGTAGTCTGTGGTGCTTTAAATACCATGTTTTCCTGTTAATCAAAGACATTGACAGTGCGTAGATAAACGTGAATGCAGATACGTATGTCAGACCAATGCGTAACTACAGGGTGTTTAGTGAGGTTTCATTCAGCATTTGATCACGTTAAACATTATTTTTTATACGGTAGAGAGATAAAACTCCATACTTATTTATTTTATCATCACCATCATCATCATCATCTCAGCCAAAAGACGTCCACTGCTGGACAAAGGCCTTCCCCAAGGAAATGAGGGGTATTTGCCGTAATCGCCACGCTTGGCCAGCTGGTTGGCGATCGTAGTAGGTTGAGGGTAATCTCAGAGAGATGCTGCTGCCCATCCTCTGGAATGGTCCTTTAGTCGGCTTTTACGACACCCACGGGAAGAGATGGGGTGGTGCATTCTTTATGCCCGGCACCACACGGGTTTTTATTTTATAAAATACCCTAAATTCTTATTAATAAAATGTGTAATGAAAATGCCAAATAGGTACCTAGATTTTAGGTTTTATTGCACATAACCACGAGTGGGAGCCATTTCAGGGCCACTAGTTTTAAGTTTTTCTATGTTATGCATCAACTTATTGTTTTTTTTGTGTAGCAATGAATAAAAGCTTTTATTATTATCATTTTGTAAATATCCTATAACTGTCCCACTGCTGGGCAAGTCTCCATCATTGAAATCAAGTCATCGCTACAATTGATGGGTAATGGCTTAATAATTATTGAATATAATAGAAATCATTTATTAGAACATAATACCAAATTACATTTTACAGTTAAAGAAAAACGCTGTTTAAACACGTTAAAATTTAAAAAAAATACGAATCTTCGTCCTTCTTCAAATTTACACCACAGAATAGGACTAGGTTCCTACCATAAAGTTATTATACCATAACTTTATGGTTCCTACTTAATTCGTTCGTTCTTATTTTAGTCGAATATCTGTATCGCATTATATTGTAGATGGCTAAACTTATTTACATCCGTCAATTCATTATGTAAGTCAATTTCAATATTAAATATACTCATTTGGAAAAATATTTGCACTTGATTCAGCTCTACATTATATCTACATAAAGTTTCTTTCGTGTAAATATTATCCCAAAAAACCCTTTGTTATTTTGGCTTGGCTCATGAACGCCGTTAATAATCCGCCAATATTTAACATTATTATTCGTCAAAACATTTTTTTTAATATAACAAAACAAAACGATTCGCTTTCTCTCTCTTTGTTTCTGGACCGGAATATTTTTTTAATAGCCTCGTCGTCGTCGCGCTTATTTCAGTAATGAGTTTTTGCCGTACACCTCCCAGAACACGTCCCAGAAGTTCATGCGTTGCTGGTAAACGTTGTCCTTCATCTTCATTAGTAGATCTATCTCCAAGTAAGCTCTGGCGTCCTGTGTCACTCGCTGCCATCGGACCGGCACCAACTCGGTTTTATGGGGCGTGGGGTTACTGAAATTTAGATAATAAGCTATATTAATACTCTAAACTTAACAAAGTCAATTTCATTTTGCAAAACTATATTGTCTACAATAAGATGGTAAAGTAAAGTATACACTAGCACCGCTCGCTGGCCCGATCCGATCCGAACCCTTCGGAGAATCTAGTAGGGCACGGGGACACGCACTTTTAAGTGTGTAATGCCGTTCCCTCTAAAAAAACCTCCGAAGGTGATTCGTTTCACACGGCTTTACGTACCTCGCCGCCCCCAAAAAAGCCCGGTGACGCTGAAAATGCCCTTTGAGGCAATCGGTCTTTTTTTTGAGAGAGATTTCTCTCAAAAAAAAAAACAGCTTGCCAGATTGGATCGTGTTAGTTTAATCACCACGCTTGCCAGATACGACTTGGTGATCAGAAATCCTGAATTCGATAATAATTTTGAACACCTATCCGATAATTTTTTGACGCTGTAAGGGAGAAAAGAGCTGGACACTTGCTGAGTTTCTTGCCGGTTCTTCTCAGTACAAGATCTCCCGCCCAGAGTAGACTTACGAACCGATGGCATAGTGACATTCACAAGAGCTACTTGTAGCCTTAACTGAATAAATGATTTTGAATTTTGAATTTTTGAATTTTGAATTGACCGCTCCTCTTCGGGCTTAACTTTTGCGATGCAAAGAACGGTATGGTCGTAAGAAATTAATAATCATAATTTAACATGTACGCCTTACTATAATATGGCCGGTGTTCGAACCGCTAGACAGCAGAGACGGTGTTGCAAATATACCTATACCTACCCATGTTTGACGAAATTCGCCCACATCGTTGTCATTCTGCGCCTCATCAGTAAATTGTCGTCACCATTCAACTCCGCCCCATTCACTGCGCTCCAATCAAACAAATACTGCAACTCCTCA
The DNA here is from genome assembly GCA_947562085.1 of Eudonia lacustrata. Classification (NCBI taxonomy): domain Eukaryota; kingdom Metazoa; phylum Arthropoda; class Insecta; order Lepidoptera; family Crambidae; genus Eudonia; species Eudonia lacustrata. Next base: position 6,207,249 of record OX387328.1, read on the forward strand.
GTGTGGTACGCACCAACCCCATGTACATTCTGGTACGGACTATTGCCCGTATAAGAAAACAAATATTTGTAAACGGAAGCACTCTGGTTCATGAATCGAGTCACAGCTCTTTCTTCGGGGTGATTCACCATAAAATCACTTGTAAAATCCACTAACTCCAACATAGTCTTCTTAGATATAGGTTTATTGCCCAAATAGAACTTCTTGACTGAGTCCGCTACCCTGAACATCTGTCTCTGACTCAGCTTGAAGTTGTTCTTAATCTTCTCCAAGAAAATGTCTGATGCAGTAGAATAATATTCATCAGGTTGTTTGACGAAGTCGGCAAATGTCTCTTTACTGTTGTAACCGATAAGGATAGGAGTACCACCAACTTTATCAGGGGAATAAAAGTTCGAAGAGTTTAATGTAAGGAAGTTTTGTAATCCCTTATTCAAGAGTCTCCTCTCCTTACATGCTCGTAGAAGCACTCGAGACGAATTGAATGCTTTCATTACAGCGATAGGGTCCTGTTTCGCTAAAGTGCTTAGCGCGTCTCGTCTCTTCACATCTGGTTTAAATATTTTTGCCAGATTTATAGCCGCCTTACTATCTGGATTCACAAATATCGCTTCGACATCACCACCACCACTTTGTATTATCGCTTTATCGAATAGCTTCTCGGATTCAGAGTAAATATGTAGCTCTACCGAACCTCCGCCATAGCTTTCTCCTGCAATGGTTATTTTGTCAGGGTCACCACCAAACGCACCGATATTCTTCTTCACCCACCTCAGAGCTGACACTTGGTCTTTGAGACCTTGATTTCCTGGTATCTCATCAGTATTCAAGCAGAAGAAACCGTACGGTCCGAGTCTATAATTAATGGTGACCACAATGATTTCATGTTGGACCAAATATTTCCCATCGTATTCACCAGCACTTCCAAATATGAAACCTCCTCCGTGGATCCAGAAGAATACTGGAACCTTCCTCTTTGTAGTTTTTGGGACGTAGATGTTCAGCCGAAGACATTGTAGGGTTCCGGTGGCAGTGAACGCTGCTTGAGGACATTTCACTGTGGATTCATAAGCCTCGAATGGTGACATGAAGTTTGGATGCGGACGGGACACCTGATGATGACACAAAAATAACCAATTCTAAAAATGTACATTAATAAAGTGATACGATGACAGAAGTTGATAAAATTGTACAGAAGACGCCTGCGCATCAGACTATCCAAAACCGTCAAATTTCTTCAATCAATATTCATCTATCTATATACTTATAATGACTTGTCCTGACTGATTCATCATCGCCGAGCCGAAACCGCTGAAGCCGAGTAGATGAAATTTGGACTGTAGGTTAAAAGAGTGACGTAACCAGCCACTAAGAAAGGATTTTACGGAAATCATACCCATAGGGGATCAAATATGGGGTTAAAGTTTGTATGAAAGTCCGTCAGTTTTGAAATAAAATACACAAAAATTGGTATTTGGCTTTTTGAAAAGAAATAAAGAATGATCTGTCTCAGGAATTTTGTTTAATGGAGTAAAAAAGGGAAGAAGGTAAGGGAACAATAAAAATGAATAATTTAATCGATCTATAACTTTCTCAATAAAGATAAAGAATGATGTGTTTCAGCATTTCTCGAAATGCCTCCCCTAGAGGGGTGAAATAAGGGTGGAAAGTTTGTATGGAAATCTGTCATTCCTTAAATTTCGGTAATTGGCCTTTTTGGCTGTGAAGTCGCGAAGAAGAACAAATATTTCCGGCTTTTATTACGCACAAACATAAGTCGGGAAGCTCACGTGAGCAAAGCTGCGAGTAAAAGTCATAAAGTAGCTAGCTAGTATTTCAAAGACATAAAGTTCAATGTCTATGACAGTTTGTGGTAGATGTGCAGGCGTGTGTACATAAAAAGAGATGTGATATTATACGTTGAAAAATTACCCCTAAAAAGAGTACTGGTACATGCAAAGTTGCTTCTTTTAGTAAATAAATAATAATAAATAAACTTTCCTACACTCACACCAATTATCTAGCCCAAGAGAAGCTTCGTTATGAAACTCGTTAAATGGTTACTAGACAACGGATAAACATACTTTAAATACGTAAATACATACTTATTATACATAGAAAACACCCAGACCCGAGACAATTTAGAATATAGAAAAACAATAATTTCTAAATTGACCCGACCGTGGATCGAACCCGGGACCTCAGAGATGGCGACTCCATGAAAACCGGTGTACAAACCACTCGACTAAGGAGGTCGTCTCAGGCATTTATGTATTCGGAAAACTGCATCAGTATTTCAGCGTTAGTCATTTATAGCAAGAATTTAATTCATCATAATTGATTAATATAAACTAATTCTTGTAACAATAAACGGTACTGCTACTATTATAATTACCATAACAAACAATTGAAAAGATAATAAAATTAGGACGTAATTCTATGTTTGGTGTTTGGGTACCACTAGCTAACTATATCACTAAATAAATACTTTTACTAGAAAATTGTTCAATACATTTCTTTTTAAAACTCAAACGCATGCGTTTAGCACATAGCAGATAATAAATGATTTTTTAATGGAAAGATTGCTGTTGGTGATTGTCAGTGTATCCGAACCTATGTAGGTGGCGAGAAAATCAAAGAATACGTCAAGCCGATAATTCTAAGCATTTGACATCGACGAAAAAACAAAACAAAGTCAACTTACTCCGAATGGGTTCTCTTCATCCACCAAAGCGTACGGTATCCCAAAGAAGGTTGTATAGTTGCCTTCATCCCGGCCCCTTATAGGTCCTTTGCTAGTCGTCACCAGAGGATCATCACCACACAAGCCACACACCACATTCGCGAACACAACAATACCAAGGAGCACGACCAACATTGTTCGTTACCAAATGGGAAATAACGCGTCGTGTATCTTTTATACTGATTTTATGTTAACGTTTTCCTGTTATAATTAAAGGACAATGATTACTTCAAGCGTGTTTGTCTGTGCGATCGAAAATTTAATTTCTTTCTTTTTTGGGGTCGTGTTAAGTTAAAGATGCGGTTTCCTTATTCCTATAAAAGAATTATTATTTATTAAATAATTTATTTCGGGGATGTACCGGCAACGCTGGCGGGTTAGCATCTCACGTGACGTCACAACGTAAGACATAACCGCTTAGTATGAATAGGGATGACTTTAGTATCTCTTCTAGGGTTCTTCCATAGAGGTTAGGACATTAAAACCTTTATTCTCTAAGGTTACACTACAAAAACTAGGTGTAGTATATAAGAATAGATGATTTTACTACTTCTTCAGCGGTGCTTCAATGAAAATTGGATAGTCGTGAACTCGCTTAAATAATTTCCCACAACAACCCATAAGTACCTACTTTTTGAGCAACAGAGTGGTTGATGCCTGAAATAAACTACCCGAGGAAACTACAATACAGCACAAGGAGTCAACAAGTTGTAGACTAGACCTATACTACAACAAAATGAAAACAAAACACATCTAACAGTAAAATTAAGTTTACTGTTAGATAAAGGCAACTATCAGATGTTCCAATAGGTGCACGATATAAATATGATATAAGTAAATATTATCGAATCGTCTAGTATCGATATAAAAATCGATATATTTCATTCGATATATCAAGTATCGTGAAAAATTTAAATTACATTCTATTCTTATACTGATTCCTTTTTTATGGTTAGCAACTTGAGTAAAAATAAAACGCAAATCCCCGCATTATTGAAAAACTAGCCTTCGCAATTTCGCAATAACCTTTGGCAACAACGAAACGCAATGACACGAAATACTACCAACCAACCAACGTCTCCTCCGTGAGGGCAGCACTAGTAGTAAAAATTTTATAATCTGTATTCGGTAGAAGTTCCCAAAGTTATACAAAGTAGTTCAAATATTTGACTATGGTATCAAGCTCTGTTCCATCATAACGACTTTTCTCAAAAGTCGCACAGGTTTTAACTCAGCAGAGAAGCCAGGTTGTAAGCCAAATGAGTTTTGTTTTTGCAAGGTCTAGACAAAAAATACTGGAAATTTATAAATAAATACAGTTACAAAAAATACTGGGATTTATAAATAAATAAAGTTGATTTGTTACTTCAGCCTAGCTGTTTTTATTCATATTAACCTGATCCCTATCTAATATTTATTATTATAGACTAGTCACATACAAACAAATAACTTCGAATCGAAAATATCGATATATCGCAATGTATCGATAGAACACTACGATATATTGTATCGAAAAAAATATCGTCATTTTTTACATGAACATCCCTAGTTCCAACTGCCTGGCTGAATTACCGTTAGCGTTTAATTTTTACACTGTATTTTATAAATTTTGAATTACCTTTATTAATAATACGCCTCGATCGCCGAGTGGCAAAGCGCTCGGCCCGATACCCAAAGGTCCCGGGTTCAATTCCCAGGTCGGGCAAAGTGATTCGGATTTTTCGATGCATAGCACAGGTTTGTGATCACCAACCCGCATTTGGCAAGCGCGGTGATTAAGCCAATACCCATCACATGTAGCGATGACTTGATTCAATGAGGCCTTTGCCTAAATAGCAGTGGGACAGTATATTGGCTTTTTATTAATAATAATAAAGTCTCGAGGAGCTCGATGGCGCAGTGGTTAACGCGCCCGGTCTGCGAGTGCTGAGGTTAAGCAACTTTCGCAGAGGCCGGTCATCGGATGGGTGACCAAAAAATTTATCATCTCGAGCTCCGTGCTTCGGAGGGCACTTAAAGCCGTAGGTCCCGGCCCCCGGCTGCATTAGCAGTCGTTAACAACCGCAATGGGCCCGCGTGGTGGTTTATGGCCCGTTCTCCCTTTCCATCCATAGGGAAGGCTCGTGCCGCTTAAGATGATGATGATGAATAAAATCTCCATCCCCCAGGGTCACACAGTGAAGAAGAGCTACCCCGACTGGGTGCTCGGCATAGCCGTGGCGATGATCCTGGCCGGGGTGCTCCCCATCCCGGTGGTGCTGCTACTGCGCCGCTTCCAGTGCCTCGCTCTCGACGTGGACATCCACCAGGGCTCGATCAGGCGCATCGAGACCACCGTCTCCACTAAGGAGATGATGAGCGACCAGGATGTAAGTAACTTCATGTAGCTTTATCATCTTAGCTTAGTACCCATTGTTTAGGTTTCTTCTTGTAGAAATTTCTAAAAATGTATGATCACTAAGTAGATAGATAAAACACTTTGTTGCTCAACAACGTAAATTATAACCTTTCAAATTGGTGCACCTAATGCGTAGAGGGACTAAGACGCATTAAGACTAGCCATAGCGCGAAGAGACATATAGATAGTTAGACCTATTGCGATATAGGTTAGAAGCGAGGAAGGCAAGAAGTTTCATAGACATACTGATGATGAGTTCAAAAGTTTGATCATTTAGTCCTTATATAAATGTTTCCCACACTCACACCAATTATCTAGCCCCAAGAAAAGCTTCCTTAAGAAACTCGAGAAATGGTTAACTAGACAACGGATAAACATACTTAATATACTTAAATACATACTTATTATACATAGGAAACACCCAGACCCGAAACAATTTAGAATATCAGGTACTTCTAAATTGATCCGACCGGGGATCGAACCAGGGAACTCAGAGATGGCGACACCATGAAAACCGGTGTGCAAGCCAGTCGACCAAGGAGGTCGTCATTGGCAGAGGCAATGGAATAACAAATAATACGAGATTTGATCACGATTAAATCTTCAGGGTGCTTGTGAGTTCTGTATTGTATGTATGGCGTTGTTGGTTTAACCAACAAGTCAGTCGGGGCTTGCATCGCGTCGCGGTCACACCTATCCACTTTACATGTAAAGTTTTATGTCTCAAGTAATGGCGTCTTGGTGCAATGTATTTTGGTGTAGAAAACATTCAAAGACAATGGCATAGGTAGGTGTTTGTCTAAGTTCTTATAGTTTACCGTTGGATGAAAGAGGCTTAGTGAATTTTTTTTATTGTATATTTTTCAGTAAAGCATATTTTCCATATCATTTTATCATCACACTCTGTTCTAACAGATTTCAATAATTTATAAATATCAAATAGGTATTATAGTGCAATGAAAACTTCTTGGCAGCTGTGAAGTTAGTCGCGGAACCGCGCACGCTTCGCTGATTGGTTGACACCTTCATTTTGTTATAGCGGCAGGACTTGCGCCTTACTTCACGAGCGCCTAGAAGTTTTCATTGCATGCACTTTGGCATCTTCGCGACTAAAGAAGACAGCAGGGTCTAATAATACTAAGCTTCTTTTAAAATCATGCCATTAGACTTTCCATAACGTAGTTTAAAGAAAACATAGTACCTATGTAATAATATTAAGAATTTAAAAATGAAATTGTTTTTTAGTAGAATTGCTCATTGTAACTCTATAGACTACGTATCATTTTAGTATGTAACAGACTATAATAGCTAGCCTTTATGTATTACACTAAACCCTGTACTAGCTAAGTTGTGCTAACTGTGTGCGTGTGTGTACGTCAGGTGCTCTCGCCGGAGAACGCGCCACCAGCGCCGGCGCAGCTCATCGCGGAGGCGGCCGGAACTAAATTTACTATCGGAGATTTTGATGTAAGCTAAGCTAGCTATGCTATGTACTCGTATATGAATTTATAAATGAGGTTTGATAGCATTTTGGTATATTAGCCTTACAGTATGTCTTTTTTTAAAGAAAAATATTTATGGTTCATTCTTTTTTCTATAGTGAATCGAGTTAAAGTTAACTACATTTTGCAGTAATACTGCTTTAAGAGCTTATGGTAAATATAAGGTAAAGCCCAAGACTCGGTTAGATTTGACGTGCGACTTTTTTAATTTTTCATTACTTATTATGAAACAGTCCGTGCACCCTTAATAAAATATTTTTTAGTAAACAGATTTAAAAAAATATCGGTCGAATTTCGACCACTGGGCGACCATTAGTTATATAATAATACGTGAAGCGAAAACTTCGTGTCCGTTTTTAAACACATTGCGCGCACGGAGGAGTGTGAGATTTGATATAGATAAAGTTTACATGGAGAAGGAGTCTCGAAAGCTATAATTTATGTAAAATAAGTGTTACATTACAGTGTATATTTTGGGAATTTCGACCACTTGGCGACCAGTAGTACCCAATTATAAATGTACCATAGGCTATTATTACTTCTGTGCCTCAATGCCTCAATTTGTATGTATAAAGCTAAAAGTGTTGCTCGTTAATGACTTGTAAATACCCCACTATAGGGTATGGACAGCAGCGACGAGCGGCCCAGCAAGCGCCCGCGCCCGCCAGCGAGCATCGCTCGCAGCCGCCCCAAGAAATAAATGTTTGTCTCGCTCGCACTCTTATTGGTGGACACAGCTTCAGCATGCCGTCTCTGTCACGCATCGTTGCATGTTTATACAGTTCGTTTCTTTTATGTTGATATTTTTATGGTGCTTTTTTCTACTTTAGGTACTTTTTTTCAATGTAACATCTTTATTAAGGATTAAATCGAGTTTTTTTATATTTTATTTTAGAATGATATTTCAACCGTATTGCAGTCTAATCCCAGTAAACTTTTTTTGTTATTAATATGCATGTCAGTAAGTTGGTACTCTTTTGGACACTATCAAATTGTTTGCTTAGTTTGGGAATAAGTCATTTTTATTAAACATACCGTGTAGACGATTATGACAATTTGTTATGTTTAGTAAAAAGTACTAAATTATTTGCTAATAGTCATCGTGATCATTTAGAGCAAACGAATGGCTTTAAATTGGATTTTATAAGTACAGTCGGCGGCAGATCAACCTACCCAAATCTGTCAAATTTCTCCAATGAATATTGATCCTTATAACCAAACAATAAAGTTCAAAATTGATTGTAGAAATTTGACAGTTTTGGGTAGGTTGATCTGCCGCCGTGTGTACCTACATGGCAATGATGAATGACCCAACATGCTGTGCTGACCCAATTTTTTTTTATAATTTTCGAATGTTTATTTTATTACCTATCGTAGTGACACTAGTTTTCGATAGAAACCCAGAGTACGACACCAAGAAGTTATACCTATGACAGCTAAAAGCATAGGTGGTCTGTATTAAATTGTTGCTTCAATAAATTAATCGCTGACCCCTATTTTTAATTGGAAAAATATCGACAATGATGCCTCTTACGATTTAAACATTTAAAGTTTCGTTTTACGATTAATATTTCATTCAATCACTTACTAAATATAGGCTGTTGTAATTTTTACCACAACTTATTATTTACGTAAAATTAACGTGTACCACTTACTTAACTCTATTATTAGATTTTGAAACCTTTAATAGCATATTAATACCTATATAAATGTTACAGTCATCAGATTCGGAGGATGATGTCAGGCCGGTGTGTCGCTTCGACGACTCGAGCAGCGACGACGAGATCCTCAACACCAGCGCCGGCCGCCGGCTGGCCATGAAGCAGGTCAACGGGAAGCCGACCGCGTTCAAAATGTCAGTCATTGGATGACCGCTGGTTCTCATAGATCGGTTTTAGGTAGTTTTATAGATGGCTGGCACAGGACAGAAAAAAATTGCGTGAGGAAAAAAGCTGATCGCATTCAAGATGGCCGTCATCGAATGACCGCTGGTTCTAATAAACTAGAGTTAGGTAGCTATTTAATTATTATTTTCGGTACTTACTACCATGTTTTAAAGTCAAATCGTTAATCCAATATAAGCCTTCAAAGGCACTGTATGTCAACTAAGGTCAACTACTGAAACTACTACCAGTTATTAGGAGAGTCTTCGACCGAGCCTTCGACCGACAAGAAAGTCAGGAGGCTGCTCTCTTTTTCTCAATCTTTTTAACCAAGTTTAACATTGCAAACAATGAATCAGGCTGGCAAAGGATAGAAACAAAAGGCGTGAAAAAAAGAAGCTGACCGCATTCAAGATGGCCGTCATCGAATGACAGTTCTAATAAATCGCAAATAATTTACTTTTTTAATCAGGCTGGCACAGGACAGAAGAGGAGGCTGATTAGATACGTAAATAGATATTGCAATCTTCCTATCCACCTTTACAAAGTAGCATGATGTTTTTCACGTTATTTGTTTCTGTTTGTTACAAAAAAAACTAGGTAACTACCTACTTATTCGTGTATCTACAATTTTTTGACTAGGTATTCAAACGAGTAAAGTTCACTACCTACAGTTTGTATGGAATCGTAGAAGCGCCATCTAGTGACGAACTTGTGTTACTGCTGCGATGCCATACATATTTTAGTTTACGTAAACACGCTCGACAGGGACAAAAATAAGCAGTTCTTACTCATTCTTGTAACAATCCATTTTGTTTTAAAATTTCTTGGATTTATACCGCAAATTCGCTAAAGCGGGGCGTGCTGCGTCACATACAGAATACTGCATGCACCCAACTAGAGCCAAAATACTAAAAAAATATGTATTGATTAATCAGAGCCGTCGTCAATCGCGAAAGCGCTCTAGACTAGAAACCCTTTAAGGATGTTTCGACTACCCACCTTGATGAACCCTTTAAGTTTCTCGCCGCCCCCAAAAAAGTCCAGTGACGCTGAAAAAGCTGTTTATGACCGTAAGCTAATACTCTCAATATATAAAAAAAGTTTCTATAGAGACTATTTAATTAATTAATTTAACTTTACACTCTAAGGAAGTCTATACGTTAAGTAGCGCACCGCACGATGACGCGCTACTGCACGCTTTAACGACTTGCAGCTTAATTTTTTTTGTTGAATATTGCTTTAATATTGGCATTTTTTATAATTAGCTTTATCATTGTTTTAAAGATTTATTATTACACCCTTTTTTTGCGTACTTAAGTAAATGTATATAGCATTATGGTATAGAAATCAGCTGTAAGTTATTAAGTAAAGAAACAGGTCGGCCAATGGTATGAAACTAAGTATAGACTTTAGATGTAAGTTGTTGATCATTGATATCGATTATTGCGATTAAGTGCGCAAGTGTCTTTAGATTTATTTACACAGTTCCTTTTTAATGGTTATCCGCTGTGGGTCTAAGGAGGTCACTATAAGAAACTCAACATATAAAACTAATTTCTTTTTAAAATGCTTATATAATTTTTAACGCAAACTTTGTTGTGAACAATTTTCTTTTTCTAAAAAACTATTTAAAGTGACTTTTGGTTTATTTACAATACTTTTTAGTAATTTTTAGTGGGTCAAGGAATTTTTATAAATACTTATACTATTTTTTTTCTTAAAACTATTCAACGCGTCTTAGCATGTACAAACAGTGGTAGTCGGAAACTTCTCCAAGGAGGAGGATTCAGTAACGTTCTGTAATAAAATGAGGTAGTTAGATGCACAGTGCGAATTTTATTTACTTTTTAGTTCGAGTTCAAGGGCACTACAATTTGTATGGGTTTAAATCAGCAGCGCCATCTGTCGACACGATAGTTATATTAGTTCGTCAATAGGTGGCGCTGTTTTAAACTTACACAAACGGCATACAAATGTAGTTAACTTACTCGATCGAATAGTGGATAGCTACTCGCACTCATCTCTCAGCAGGAGCATACAGAGAGTATATACAACTCAGCGCCGGCCCTAGGGAAGAGTGGAGCAGTCGCTCTAGGCGGCCGGTGGCAAGGGGCGCCAAAATGCTATAATTATGCAAAAACAATTTGAACAAGTTTCGTTGACGCCTTTTGAGATTAGCCGGCGCTGACTAAGCTGATAATTCAAATTCATAATAAACTTAAATTTATAAAGTGTCAATGTTGTTACTTTTAATTCGTGTAACATAATTTTATTGAATGAAATTAATCTGACGCGGAACTGATGCGATGCTAGTCATAAGTGTAGCTTACTTTAGCTGTAAAAGGGCGTTTCATCGCACACAGTGTACGGAAACCATTAAAAAAAAATGGCCGACTTATTTTAAAACGAAGTAAGTAAGTAATTACGAAGGCGCTTATCCTGCGACAACATGTCACACATTTTTGATCACCCATTCACTCAGCAAACCACCTCTCTATACTTCTGGGAAGTATGCACATGCACACTACACACTCAGATACACTACACAGGACACAAACACAGGTCAAGACACCGTCATTCACCAACGAGTAAGGCACGGTTCAAACGTGCGCTTTACCAGGTACGCAGACAAGTCTGTCGCGTTTCTCCCCATGACATGGGCTACCCAAGCTGAGGTCTTCGCATAGAAGCGCACTTGTCTCTATTGGTATCTTCATCCCGAAGAAACACACAACATACGCTCGCAAGAAAGTGAAAGGTCGCAAAGTTCACGTGGACAAACCAAGCATGACGAATTGACGACATTAAAAATTACCGTAATTAAACAATTGTGTATTTATGCATTCAAAAAGTCCTCCTTAAGAGATTCTACTAAAAACAAAAGCTTTTTGAATTCCTTGCAGATCCTAAGAAAATTATCAGAAATAATAAAATTTATTCTTTATTATAAATCGTATTCAATTGGGTTTGTAAAGATACAAATTCGATTCCATATTAATTTCAATACACGACAATAATGCTAATAGTCAAAAGTGGCCTTTTCAGATCTGCTGAAGGATTGAAAAATCGGCATTACTTAGTCATTGTTTAGCACGCAGTCACGATCGTCTAATTCACAATAAAAAATTACTATAACATAGTAAACGGGTTTAATATGGCGGCCTTAAGATAACTTTAATAATGTAGACGTAGAATGCTGTCGCCGAAACAGTCTTAGCTTAGGGCTTAGAACGTTTAAATGCCACTGGTACACGGATAGCCGTTTTCTCTATAATTCCCTGTGTACAATTAGATAAGTTCATTCTTTAAAAGTTCAAATAAAGTTGAAAATTAATCGTGCCGACCGCCTTGGCACGAAATAAGGAGAGCCAGGAGGTAAGCAACGCACACATAAACCCTCTAACCGAACGGAATCTCATAGGGGTGAATCTTCCATACATTGAATAATTACAAAAATTTCATATACGACAGCGCCATCTTCCGTAAGAGGAACCTCAAGTTACTAACTGGTTATCCATATAATGTCACTAGATGGCGGTAGTATAGATAGCATTCTAAATTATTAAGTTACGTTTAGTTATTTTCTAGTAACTTTTTTATAGCCACAACTTTCATCATCTCCTCATAGAGCTCATTAGCCAAGCGGCTGCGACGACGCGTCATGCTAGAGAAATCCTAGGTTCGATCCTTCGGAAATGAATTATTAACTTTTGATTTTTATGTTCATTTAAAAGTTTTAAATGTTTTATCAATCTTACATTAATATTAACACAAAAAAATATGAACTTGTTTTTTGTAGGTATTATATATATTTTTAGCGCCATCTATCGGGAAGAAGCGTAAACGAGTACGCAAACGTCTACTACCTCCATCTATTGTACAGGGAACCTAGTTTCCCATCTTTTTTTCTTTGAGAGGAGGCACATTTATACCCATTATTATACATAGTCTATGGGAATCTCGAACCTTCTCGGACTATTCCGAGCAAAGTTGTTGCGCGATTCCGTGTCCGTGCGAGGTTGTATATGTGTGCGTGGCTCGGACGCGTTTGAAGCTTACTTTCAACAGTCACCTTGATTGTTTTGAGAATCGATTCTCGCATTTATAGACTGCGAATTTTCTGGTTTTATATTAAAGTTTTATTTTAGTAATGTAATGTTATATAACTTTCTGTAAGAGAGTTATCAAAACAGGTATTGTATAATAACATTGTATTTCTATGAATATTTTAACAATCCAAAGGATTTACCAAAGAAATTACGAAATAAACTTATGAATATAGAAACTTTTATCTTATTTTGTAATCTATTCCAATCTATTTATTCTTTGAATCATAAAAAATTTGGCTGGCCCAAAACTTAAAATATATATTTATATATATCTGTGTGTATGTTAGGCATCTTTGATCGACAAGTGAAAGTAGTAGGTATAGTAGTAAGTTAAGTTCTACCAAAAATGAGTAATTTTATTATTTAAAATAAGCGAAGCTGAAGAAAAAATGCAGTGCGCACATAGACACTTAAATTGTAGACCTATTTACTTTAGCATTACATAATCCAAAGTATTCATGAATTATCATAATACCTACCTAATTTGTTTTTACTAATTTAAGTTCAACAATTACACAATTCACTGTCATATTTTAATTAATAATTATGTTCTTAAAATTTATTGCAGTGTTGCTATAGTTAATAATAGCTAACTCAATAGTTAGTTAGCATATCGGAAAACTCCCACTCACTGTGGTTTCAGTTAGTTCCATTATAATCCGCATGGTGGCGCTAATTGCAAGTCTGGTATCAGTAAATAAAATCAAATGTATACAAACCTCTGGTTATCAATAGGTACTCCTTCGAACACTAAAATCAAAAAAAAAAAAAGTTTTGATTAGCCATCCCCTTTATAAGTATTAAGATATCGCAAAAAAATATCAGATATAGGTAGGATTGAATTTTACCAAAACTTGCAAGTGGCGTCGCATAGTTACAAAAAAAGGTCAGAAAACCAATAGATAGTTAAGCCAAAGTATTTTATTCTGTGGAACGATGAAGTAGGTATGTTATTTTTGGGTCTACGGTACGACGGTACTTAACACCTAAAAATTAATAATAATTTTAAGAAATGATCTACATACTATTAAGTTAAACGTGCTTTTAGATTATTAATAATTATATTTCCAAAATTATACGTTGTTGGACATTTGACACTAATTATAATGTTAATCGCGATCGCTAAACAAAACTAGTGCATAATTAGCCTAAAGGCCTAGCCCACCAAAGAGAAGATAATTTGAAAAAAATAAGCAATTTTTTTATTATTACTTTACTAAAAATCTCTTTATTGGACACTGGAGAGTATTTCAACAATACACATTACAATATAAATTAAATGGATTATAAATTTTCATCCTAAAGATATATTCTTCTTTTCAAAAAATATTTTAAGAAAAAATATTTTAACTTAATTAAAAATAACGATTATTTTCCAATTTCTTCTTTTTGGTGGTTGTTGAGTTTAGATCCTGTTAATAAATTAATTAGAAATAAACAAATGCTCAAAAAAGAGCTGTTTAATAATTATATTTGTTTGTGTAGGTACTTTGGGGATAACATCCCGCCTAGATGTAGAAAACTGATGATATTACCGGTTAAGACGATTGTAATTAAATAATTACGTTTCGAAATGGAAAAAATAAATATTGCTAATTGATTTGTTTGTTTCATTAACATATCCCATTTAATATTTATTATATTTTAAACATAAGTAATACAAATAGGTAATTTATTTTTAAATTGCCTTTTTAAGATATAACTACCTAAATAAACTAAATTATATAATCATCTCCTCTGATGAAAGTTGTGATAAAGCCGAAAAGGGAAACGCACCTCACCCGCAGACTTATTACCGAAAAAAGCAACCAGTTGCTAATTGCACAATGGCAATGCGACTGCTACTAGTTGCGGTTGCTACAATCTGCGCTGTCGTGCACTTTAGTAGGTACGTCAATCGCTCGCTCGCGGCGCTATCATAGCGTTCTACGTTCCGTAATACGTATGTTTTGGTAGCGATAAATTGTAAATTGTCACGATTGCGACTGTCACTTGTTTGCGCAAGGATATCTGCCACCTAACTTTATAACCGTAAGGTTGGTGGGGGGTGTCAGTATAAACTTTAAAGTCGTGTGTAGCAGGGTGTCACTTAAAGATCGGTATTAAGCCTGCCGGGATCGTCGGCTATCGCTGGCTGTTTTATATCTAACTGTTGGAACACATCAATGCTACAAACGTTGTTGTAATGGCGATACCAACAAAATGGTGTATTAATTGGTCAGGTAGACCAATAACAAAAACAAACCACCACCGACCTACGCTGAGGAAACGAACTCGGGACTTCTGGGTACAGATATACAGTACAGATGGTCTAACTAGACTACAGAGAAGGTACAAACGCCTGCACATCAGAAAATCCAAAACTTCTAAGGGGTTCGAAACTTTTTGTGTGGAGGCTCGCATATCGACCCGCCGCCATTTTGATTTTTTTTCGAAGTCGCGTCGCACGATGATTGTGGTATGTGTAGAGGACACATAGAGGAACAAAAAATGTCAAGTAACATGGTACCCTAAAGTGTCACGTTACCGATATATCTGGAGATAAAGATCGACATATGAGTACTAAGACAATCATTAAAAATATACTTATTAGTGTCTATAGTCTATATGCGTCAGATTGTATTCAAATAATCGTTCCCTGGTTGATTATTATTTTTACTGTTTATACTTTAGGGTTACCATGTTACTTGATATTTTTTGTTCCTCTGTGTCCTCTACCCATAATACCACGTTCATCGAGCGCCGCGATTTCGAAAAAAAATCAAAATGGCGGCGGGTCTATATGCCAGATTGTTTTAATCCCGTTTCTACAATAAATGTTCAACCTTAATATTAAAACATAAAGTTCAAAGTCTATTGACAAAATGTTTCAGTTTGTGGAACAAGCTGTGTGTGGCTCATCTTGGCATGGCCACCATTACCAACTCTCAATCTGGCTTTATATATAGTATGTCGAAGTATGTCGCCAAATATCAGAGTTTGTCGGTCTTCCGCTCAAAAGTTAAAAAGGGTCATAGGTGGCCATGCCAGAATGAGCGCTCATTCTGACATCTTCATCTCTCATCTTAGAATGCTCTTAGAATGCTCTAGAATTTAAAAAATGGTAAAAGGGTTTACAGTAGGTACTTATAACAACTACAAGATAAAAATAAGTCGTGAAAGTTGAAATAAAATCATTTATTTATATTAATGAAACATTTTTTTAGACTTGATTAATAAAACCATTTTCACCTTATTTCATTCTCACCTAAAAATCTGGAAAATCTTTAATACACAGTCAATTTGTCATAGAATAGTAAAAATCTGATCGGTGAAACAATATAAGTAATATCTAATTTTGAAAAACTTTGGTTACCTAAACATTATACTTACTATGTATTTTCGAAACAGTTAAACATACTCAATATTAGACATAGTCTATAGTTAAACACAAGCGTACCTTCGACTTCATGAAACTGGCTATAAGTTGTATCCTTATCACATCACATTTTTAGTTTTTTTTTATATTACACAACTAAACTAAAAACTAAATGAGCTTTCAAACAAATTCAAATACTTACAAATAAACAAACAAAATAAAGCTATAGTTTAGAGAAGCAACCATACAATCTCGCGAAATTTGACTGGGAATCGAACCCGGAGCCTTTTTTTCCTTTACTTTTGATCACCACCTACTACAGAATAAATGCGACCCCGTGTCCTGTACGCCAGGCATTCAATTCAGAGTACAAACTTGCAACACGATTAAGGATTTAAAAAATTCCAAATACCTACTTTTATTTTCTGTTTTTGTAACCTAGAAATAATGTCGACCATCATCATCATCATGATGATGATCGACATTATCATCATCATCATCATGATGATGATGATGATGATTGCCATCGTTGGCGTACAGCAAAGGTAACTGATGATTGGTCAGTTTCAAAATATGAAATCCGTAAGAAAATCAAAACTGTTTAAACGCATATCGAAAAACCTTCGAGTGTCTACTAGTACCTGCAGACTATGATTGTAGTTATATAGAAAACACCGACTTACACTATCGAAACTTAATTTTGAAATCTAGTAAACATCATCTAATTTAATCTCTCGCTACCAACGCTTCGCGGGAGTTGTCGCAACTGGCTGCTCCATGAGCAGTCGCTGGCACTAGTTAATTACAAATATAAGTAATTAATATATAGAATACTGTAAGTACATTAAATATTGTAAGTTTAGATATAGCTACAATTTGTTTTTATCCATGTATTAATTTATGACTATGGCAGAATAACAGGGTTTGTGGGTCTCCTGCAAACACTGAGCCATAGGACCTTTTTGTCTATGTTTTATTTTTGGCAAATAAATATATTGTTATTATTATTATTATTATTATACTCTTTATTTATTTTCTTTCTTAAAACTAGATTTTTACAATATTTTAATATAAAAACAATAAAACATTATAAAAACCTAATCCTAGAGTACCGCCAGCAGCGAGGCAGGGCCCAAGCTACCGGTGGTCAGGGCTGCAGAGTGAGGAACCTCCTGACAATACGTGCCGTGTCAAGAAGAACTGCCTTTTGCATCTGACCCTTGACCCAACCTTTCAGCGAGAGCCTCTCTAGGTGTTGATCGAGGCTCTTGGCTAAAATAATGTTTGCCGAAACGACTATCGGTACAATAATGGTTGAATCCACATCCCACATGGCGGTAACCTCGTGAGCCAAGTCAAGGTACTTACTGAGCTTGTCCTTCTCGGCTTTCACGAGGTTCTCATCATGAGGTATGGTGATATCAACCAGTATTGCCCGGCGGTGGGATCGGTCGACCACCACGATATCAGGCTTATTGGTGACAATAGTCCCGTCCGTAATGATAGAGCGATCCCAGTAGAGCGTTGCGTTATTATTATTATTATTACTTTGCTGTTGACTGTACAAGGTTCGCTATCACTTGCCGGTTATAGCCGACTGCGGTCAAAAGGTTTATTCCTTACGGGTAGCCTCTTGGCCTTCATCTCACCTGATGTTAAGTGATGATAAGGTCGAAGGTGGAAGCGAACGTCATCCGGAATCCTCAACTACTGAGGCACTGGCTATCTTAACTCCGTGAACACAACAATGCTACTAAACATAGATGTTCCACAAAAGATCCCGATAGGTCAAAGACGGAAACCTCAGCAGGCCCCACTGAGATAAGATAAAATGTTATCGCGACAAAGATGTTATTTAGATAAAATGGTGGTAGCTAGTCAGGCGGACTAGTCAAAACTAGCCCTACCACCAAACCAACCAGTCTCTGAGACTGTGTAAGTCTAACCAGCACACATAGCTTGGCTTGCTTAAAACTCGCGCTAGGCACTATCATAAGATAGTGCCTAGCTAGTTACATAAGTAAGTACTATCTGCCCTGTATTCATACTAAGCGCAATAACATGACATTATATATAAATAAAATTTAAATATATTTTTAAATCAGATCTGATGAAGTAGTACACAATTTATTTACATTAAATAAATAAAATAAAATAAATAAATGATTCCCACACTCACACCAACTATCTAGCCCTAAGAAAAGCTTCCTTAAGAAACTCGATATATGGATAACTAGACAACGGATAAACATACGTAATATATTTATATACATGCTTATTATACATAGGAAACACCCAGACTCGAAACAATATAGAAAAACAGGTATTTCTAAATTGATCCGACCGGGGATCAAACCCGGACCTCAGAGATAGCGACACCATGAAAACCGGTTTACAAGCCACTCGACCAAGGAGGTCGTCAAATTGTACATTAATTGTATTAAAGATAATAATCCAACCATTTATAGGTACTTATTTAATTAATTCGAGAAATAATTATTTATCCGAATTTACAAAATAGAATAAGAGTAGTAGCACCAGTGTCCGACAGAAACCAATGATCAACACTGTTTTCATTTAATCATTAGAAATGTCAAAAACCGATATTTTGCATAAGCAACAAATTAACACAGAACACCAGCCTGCTTCCTCTAACTGTCTGTGTATAACTTCCAAGATCAAAAATAAAGTTTATAAATATACGGAAAATGTGGTACGTTTTTGTACTAAAACAAGTATAAATGTACGTTTTTGTATAAAAGCAATCATTTTAAAATGAAACAAATTGAAATGACACAACTTTTACGGATCTACTCGCGTTTATTTTACACATTACTTATTTACCCCACTAATCATAAAAACTATTTAAGCATTATTTAGTTAAATATTGTTTTGTCAACGTCACACAAACGTCATTTTGAATTTGAGGAAAAGAGACAAAACAATGATTAACTAAATAATGCTTAAATAGTTTTTATGAATAAGGGGGTTAATGTTTATCCTGACATTTCGAACCCTTTGCAGGGTCCGTGGTCACAGGGAGACTAAACATTAAATAAGTAATGTGTAAAATAAACGCGAGTAGATCCGTAAAAGTTGTTTCATTTCAATGTGTAGTGTTTGCGTAAACTTTAGAAAACAACACAATCATTTTAAAGTTTGCCGCCGCCACCTGATGTCCGTTTGGCGGGTGGATTCTAATTTCATTAACTTTTTAATAATAACAATACCTACACCCGCCATTCTGACGGATACTAGCTGTCATCCAGTTAAAATTTAATTACATTTATTATAAGTGGCGACGAAAAATAATGTTAAACACTAGTGCTATTACAACATAATATATATTTTTACATTTTCTATACATTTTTTAAAAAATCAGTATAAAGTAATTTTAATAAATATATTGCACTAAAATTCATAAATGTCCTAGCTTAAGCTAATCTATCAATTTAATACTATTAAATTCTATTAAGATCATAGAAATCTATGCCCCTTTATTTTAATTTAATTAGATGAATATGTATGATCAAAATTTTTATCATAACTACTCAAAGCGTTTTCTGCTTAAGCGTACAACGGAAAACATTAAAACATTCGACTTTTTGGTGGAAAAATTAAGTCATATTTTTTCGAGATTTTAACAAACTTACTTTGTACTTTGTTTTTCAATATGTATATATATTTTTTGTTTTATTTTTTTGTAAATGTAATTAGTTTTTGTTGTGCGCCAATAAAATGTATTTCTTTCTTTCTTTCTTTTCTTTCTCAAATATACTAACATGTAATGGTTATTTAAAAGTAATTGTATCCATCTCATGTTTTCACAAACAACATAAAAACGTGGTAATGATCCTGTTAATAAATTATTCTAATTTAGCCATGATTATATTTTTATTATTTTGAATTTTGCTTTCACAATGCTATTTAAGCAAAATTCAAAATAATAAAAATATTTATAAGGAATTACGTCTTTACCGATTGTTAAATACTTGCAAAGTGCTCTTTCGACTGTGAGGGTAGTAACTTCACAGTGCCATAATACCACTGCTGGCTTGCAGCATAAATCACAAAGTACTAGAAAAATACAACAAGTCTTCTGGGGTCTCGGTAGCTCATTAGTCAGAGCATTGGAACGGTTATCCAAAGGGCGTGGGTTCAATTCCCACTCGAGCTTCCTAAGACTGATTGATTTTATCTAGTAATTTTTTTTCTTAGCCATGATAATTTAAAGAGTTATATTAAGATTATGACAATGCAGAAAAGGTTTTGATTACCAAGCTCAATATTTAAAGATAGGGGCTTCATTAACTAGACAAAACTAAACAACAAAATACAAACTAGTGAGATTTCATTTGACATAACATTGTTATAACTAAAGTAGTTCACACCTAGCAAAACATTGCTTTAAATAAGTTAGTTCATTAGAACTTATGAGCTAAAAACAAAACAGAAATAAAAAATATTCAGTTCAAATTTCATAGCACCTATATCTATACCTAAACTAAATCATGTGCAAATTAAACGTTGCGCTAAATGTGTCGACGACTGTACAATTGTAAATATTAAGTACACAATTTTACTACCAATAAATACTAAGAATAAAGTTAAAAACTAAATTTTTAAATAAAACAATTTGTCAATGCAGTTTTACTCAAATGGAAAAACAAATAGCCACACAGAAAGGCTAAGACAACATAGAAGATGGAAAGTGAGAATCAAACCGTGTTTCAGAATTGATAATATTATAAGTATGTATTATTAAGTACTAGCATGTCATTATTCTTTCTTATTACCATATACTTGGCATAATGAAATTATCCCTTAGTCAATAGTTCAAGCAGGTCTCAGAATAATAACTAAAGCTTAAGGCTAGAAAAGGAGGTTGGAGTGCGACAAATAGTTGACACTTAAGTTTTTATTTTTTTGTATTGTTATGTCATCAACTCATCAGTCATCACTCATGTCATCAAATGAACTCTCAAAAATAAGATCTCTGAGGCAGGAGCGGGTAGTCTGAGAAAGCATAACGTGTCTATGGCAGCTGTTAGTGAGGTGACAGACAGTTAAGGCTGGTAAGGAATAAGGAAAGCGCTTTTAACATACATTCATTCTACCTTCGGGAGCTCAATCGCGCCGGACGTGCGCATTGACTCTTTCACCAAAATAAGGCTGTTAAATCAGCTTCAATTCTCAAGGAAATTCATTCGCGACAAGCGTATACAGATCGCATGCTAGTACTATTTGCTAATCAATTCTGAAACATAGCTTTCATTAAGTTACCTCAAGGTTGGTAGCAGAAAGGGCATAGACTAAAAACGTACCGTTACATAGCCTCGCTTTTATTGTTCTTCTGAGTCAATTTGCTTAGAGTGCTCAGCTGTGGGAATGCAGTCTTATTCTGTACCGGATTGAGTCTGGATGTCATGTAGATGAACGGCTCGTAGAGGGATGCTCTATCCATTGCGGACACTTCAAAGTGACGTATCTTCTCTCTGGCGCACCAGTTGGCTGCTTTTGAGCATGTGTTTTCTAGGCTGTTCACGTCGTCGGGTCCGGTGCGATTGCCAATAACCATCATTACCACCTGAAAGAAATGAAAATTTGATATGGAACAACAGTTTTATAAGACTAAAAATGTTTTGAAATAGCTAGAGTTCTGTTTTGATTTACTTAAATAATAACTCATTAATTCATGATTCATTGCACCATATATCATGATATTCAGGCTCAGCATTCCAAGTGCTGACAGTGAATTTCGAGGTAATTTTTTTTTTTGCATAAAGAACTCATAATGAGGAACAAGCACACGAATTTTTATTGCTCGAAATCAATTACGACTCTCATAATAGATTATTGAAAATAATTAGTTATAGTATATATTTTAATTTTAATTTTATAGCTAAGTATATTGGTCTCACTTCTTTCTTATCCTTGTTCCTATCAATATCCTTTTTTAAGTACATGAGCACGTCAAGGGATTCTGGCTTGGTAGTGTCGTAGACCATGACATAGCCCTCCGCAAAGCCGAGGTAGTGACGTTGCAACACTTGGTTGGATGTGAGCTGCATTGTTGGAGACTGTGGTGGACCTGCATTCATGGAAAGGTAATATTAGATAAACTTATAAAAGGCACACTAAGTTCTGAGATATAAAATAAAATTCAAATTCAAATTCAAATAAGTAAATAGTAAGTTTTATTGAACTGTGGTGGTGTATAGTATAGTATTCATTGAAAGTCAAAGGAGATGGTCTTTTTTGTATGGAGGCTGGGCCCCCAACTTCTTACAGTGATGAAATTATAATTTATGAAAAGAGCACAAAATAAGAAACCTTTCCATGTATTAATATATTTTTTAAACATACCCAAACATTGTATTATATAATAAAAAAGGTCAGATAATAAAAATTCATAAAATAGCAACCCTAAACTTTTTCTACCTTGGCAACTTCGCTTTTCTAATGTCTTGACAACTTCGTGAAGTGAACTGTCAGTGTCAGATGTCAAATCTTATTTTTTAAATTAGTAATACAATAGTACACACGCCTGCACATCAACCTACCACAAACTGTCAAATTTCTGCAATAGACTTTGTACTTTAATCCTTAACAATATGGTTGATAATGTATTGAAGAAATTTGACAGTTTTGTACAGGTTGATGTGCAGGCGTCTGTACTATCCATTACAGCCAGCAACCGCATGGTTTCATTTTCAAAAAATTGCATTGAAACCTTAAAATACCTTTTAGAATGTATAAATAAGTTCAGCAATATATAATAAACACTTAAAACTTTCATTAGAACCCAAAAATAATAAGAAAAGCTTGATGAAAAGAACAAGATTTCAGGTTTTTAAATATTTTTTAAATTATGTTGGGGTGTTTTTATATTTTTTGTTTTTTTGGAAACATCATCTCAGAAGGCAGATCTATCAGAAAAGCATCACTTCAAAACTGTAATAACACAAGGGCCCAAAAACGAACATCTCCTTTTATTCAATTAATTTGATTTGATTAATATTTTTTTACCAACATCCCAATCAGGACGTCTATTTTTTAGCTGTGGAGAAAAATGGGGACAAGAAACTCCAAACCTTTAATATAAGTAGCGACATTTACGAATAAGGGAGTACATTGGTTTTTTTGTCATATTTATGTCAGTTACGGAGAAATAGTTTTGTTCTTGCATATTGAGGAAGGAAATTAATTGCATTTAAATATAATTACGCGTGACTTATGATGTTATATACAATTATTATCTAATTTGCAATTGAACATGGAAAGTGGATTTGAAATTATTAATAATCAAAAAGGTGGTTTATTGTTGATTTATAGTGATGGGCATAGATTCACAATGTTAATTATATGTTATATTACAATTTGATTTAGGTACTGTGATTTCTTTGTATAATTTAGAGATGAAACGGATATATAAACGGCTTATCCGGCCGGATTATATAAATTTACTATCCGGCCGGATACCGGATAGTAAACTTAAGCATTTTGAAAAGTTATAGATAATATTTTTTTTAAGTTAAACGGTTTTACTAAAAATTGTACTAAAAGCTATAAAAAATGCTATTAATTTACGTAGGTGCACCTGTTACCCAGGACCTACCGTATTATTATTATAAGGTAACATTCGTCCTTTTAGTTTTATTGCAGGATTCGTGCAGCTGTAGTGTAGTAGTCGCGCAGTTGTAGTATAGTTGTGGTGCAGAGAATTTACTGCTCCTACACGCAAAAAATAACGGGCGTAAACGTGCAGTTGCAGTTTTTTAATAGAATTGACCTACAGTTTGCAATAATCATGATTCTCTTCACCACCTCGAGAAATCTGGAGTTGGCACAACAAACAAACAGCAAACTTATTATTTTTACTAGAAATGTCAAAATATTGCCAAATAGGCGATCTGTTTACTGACGACATTTTTCTGTCCCTCAATTATTTTATTGTGTACGTATTTTTACAAAATCCAAAGTCAATCAAATAACGCACGTACGGCCACACAAGCATCAAGTAAACGATTGATTGATTTTCACCTGTAATTCACTCACGAATGCGCACGAGCACTTCGACCGACGAGTCCCGAAACCGCCCGAAATGTTGCAATTGCGTTGCCCACAGCTGCACGTGCTAAACATGTCACAACTTGCCTCAGAGCATTTACTTCTCCGCCGGATATCCGGCCATCCGGCCTCACAGCTAGCCGGATATCCGGCCAAAAAACTATCCGTTTCATCCCTTTAGTAAAAAGTAACAAATAATGTTGATTATATTTTTATTACAATTTGATTTACTGTGATTTCTTTGTATAATTAGTAAAAAGTAACAAATAATGTTAATTATATTTACACATACTAATATATTTTTTAAGTTCCTACATACCGTACAATTTGATTGACTGTGATTTGTATTTTTTTTTTGCCCCTTACCTAGTAATATGCATATTATTATTTGTTTATACTGTCTAGGGGTACATAAGTGTAATATTTTTTAGATTTTAGTATTTTTTTATGCTTGCCGGTCTGCCTCTGCCCCTTCAAAAGTTGTCATTTTGAGAAGTTGGCATTATGCAAAGTTGGCATTGTGAGAAATTGGCATTCTGAGAAGTTGGCATTGTGAGAAATTGGCATTTCGAGAAGTTGACATTCTGAGAAGTTGTCATTTTGCGAGCGGTTGGCATTTTGCGAAGTTGGCATTACGAGATGAGACGAACAATGGGTTAAGTCTGTTTTAAAACTTTTGCAATATAACTACATGGTGGGCTTACTGCCCGAGGAATTCTCTACCAGTCAACCGTAGGGTGGTGTAGAGGTGACATAGTAGGTGCAATTTGTTTATTGTGTAGGTATACCTATAGGTAATTAGGTAATTTTTATTTAAATATTTTACTTATGTGCATTTTAACCGTTTTAATAAAATGATAAGTAGTACCTACAGTGACTTCTGTGTTGTCACACAAATAAGAAGGTAGTACATAGGGTTGCCAACCGTCCCGCTATACGCGGGACGTCCCGTTTCTGAGACCCTTAACAAGACGTCCCGCTCAGGGTGTGAGCGTGACGCTAAATATCCCGCTTTTAGCTACGCACGACATCAAATACGCACGACCATCACCGATAGCCGCGGCCGGCCGCCGGTCGAATAACAGACTGGAGGCGCGCTCAACGCGCCTGCGTTCTGTGAAGTCTGAGCTACAAGTTTAAATAAATTTTTCTTAGTCATACAAAAAATTTTAGAATTTTGTACTTAAAAATAAAAAAATCCTGAAATGTGCCAAATCTCAAGAAAAATACTCATTTGAATGTAACTTACAGTTTTCACAATAAAGTGTAAGTTACACTATAATTATAACTATTGTAACTGTTTTTTTTTTAGTAAATGTTGACAATCAATTATCTAACAAGGTATTTTATTCTACTTCTCATTCTGATTTGCAAAGAAAAGTTCACGTTTTTTGTATTCTAAACAAAATTTGTTAGATCCCGCTTTTTAAATCCTTGTCCCGCATTTGAAATCAACATTTCCCGCAAATTCGTATTTTCAAGTTGGCAAGCCTAGTAATACAGCACATAACTCAGACAGAAAAATTAATACAAACATTAAGCTTAGGCATGATCAAAGCCCCGGAACTCACCTGTCAGTGGGGGCTCCAGTCCCGCGGTGTCGTAGAAACACACCCGTTCCTTCGTGCCTCTGTCCGTCTCGATGTTAGCCACGTAAATGTCCTCAATAGTGGCGTAAAACGAAGACTTCAATGTAATATTTCCATAAATCAACTGCTCCAAAACAGCAGTCTTTCCTACGCCTCTCATGCCGCACACAACGATTTTACTAGATTTACCCATTATTAATATTCTACAACGAATAATACGTAAATTTCATGGAGTATAACTTTCTCTGTCAATTCATCATTGTCCAGTCAGTAATTAGCAGTTCAGACTTCAGAAGCTAACCGATGACAATTGCAATTAATTATTTTTACATTTTATTTTAAGGTTATCACATTTTTACATTAAAAACATTATGTAATTTAAGTATATTTATTAAATCTAAATAAATGTATTTACTATTTTGGTAATTTGCTCTGATCTGACTTTTTTGGTTTTTTATTTCATCTAAAGAAGACAACGTTTCGTTGCGGTTCGGTCATGCATGCAGTCAAATCTACCGAAATGGTTTTTCTTTAATTGTAAGAGTCCTGCAAATGATGATGACAATATTTTATTATTAGACTTTATTCATCAAAAACACTTAATTAATACAATTTATATAGCTACGAATACACAGTTAGTATATTATTATTATGATGGCATATAAAAGTAATTATTTGTGTTCAGCTGAGCATGTCTCGGACTATTTGAATAAAAAAAATCATCAATGACATTTTTCTTTTTTGACTGACGTCTGACAGCATGGCGTCAACAGAATTGGATTCAGAAATCACAAAAAGTGATAAATATTCCTTATTATTACCGACATACAACGAAAGGGAAAATTTACCAATAATAATATGGCTGATTATGAAATATTTGGGTAACAGGTAAGGCTTAATTCCCGAAATAAACGTAATATTTCCGTAAACTTTCGGCTTTTGTTTGCGCACTTGTTTTATCTGTAATCTTACTATAAATTCCAGTGGCTACGATTTCGAAGTCATTGTCATTGACGATGGAAGTCCTGACGGTACCTTGGACGTTGCCAAGCAGCTTCAGAAAATATATGGGTCCTCGAAGATTGTGTTGAGACCGAGAGAGAAGAAACTAGGACTGGGCACTGCATACATACATGGCATGAAACATGCGACTGGCAATTTTATTATTATCATGGATTCGGATTTGAGCCATCATGTAAGTTTTTCTTTTATAGTATTGAATTGAAAATTAAATTGGTAAATGAGCAGGGCAGCTTGATAATTAGTGATTACCGCCGCTCATAGATATCAACAGAAACCTCCTTTGCACTTCTTAAAAGAACCCTTGTCACAGCAGAATGGGATGACTTGACGGGTTTCATCATTCAAAATGTTATATGTACCTACCACCACTAAGCGCTGTCTACACCTTTACGGGTCAAGGATATCCGAGTTGTTTGAGTCAGTGTTCCCGTCAGGGACATGCCATCTGTCAACCGTGCTTACACATATCAGGGAAATCGGTATCGGTATGTTTCGGTGGCTGATATGCACACAACCCGATTTCTTTATTTAACACCAAATAATTGGCAATGATTGCAAAAGTTCTATTAATTTTTCTGTGTCCATTTTGCACTAGCACACAATGTTGTCCAGTCCTTGTAAATAAAAATCGAATAGCAACATCCGTGCGTTGAAGCGTGCTCCGGAACACTGACGATCCAGATTCTCCTGCTAAGGAGATGCGTAAACAAGTTTGCACAAATCATATGTAACCGATTATTGCTGGTATTGGTATATGGTATTATTGGTGGTATATAACTGGTACTCGGAAATGTGTTTAGAGAATATTTGGCTATACGGACCCATGAGTTGAATAATACATGATTTAGAAACGAGCTCCCTCGTTCTGGGGAAACTAAAAACATGCGTGGGGGGCTCAGGGGGTCTTACTGAAATCCCTGATATAAATTTTGATTGCCGGAGAGGTACCTACGTATAGAGCCCCTCCCCCCCCCCTAAACCATCAAATTCGTGGGTCCGTATTGTACAGCTTTACCGAATATTTATTGTCCCAAGAATTTACAATTTCACTTAAAAGACAAACTTATATATATTGCTATTACATGCTAAAACTTATGATAAAAGTGAGTAGTAGTGAGCTGCTTGTTACAAATTATGTTAACCTAAAGAGTACAATATTTAAAATATATAAGTACTAGAATATTTTTTTTTTTTTAAATGTTGACTATAATAATTGTTCTTATAAATGTTTTTGAGCTTCTTTTTAAAAATATTAATTGATTGACTATCCTTCAACGACTTGGGTAATTTATTCTACAATTATTTTGCTCCTTCGTACCTTAAATTTTGGGTTCCATAATTTGTTCTAGGAAAAGGTAAATTTATATTATCAGCATTTCTCAATTGTTTGTTTAGGAAACAACTATTTTTATTAAAACTTATTTCTGAATGTATTTTTCCCTGAAGCTCAATAATATTATTAATATTTAATTAATAATCATTATTATTATTATTATTATTTAATGTACAAGATTTTGGTGCCTAATAAATGAAAAATGTTATAGAAGTGCAGTTTTTGAATATGTCAGGATCTACAACACACAAATTTTTTTATATATAAAATTATATAGGTAGAAGTTAAAGGAAATAAATTATACCTTTTTTTGTATAATGTCTTATTTCTCCTTCTCATTAGAAAACTCAAAATAAAAACTTTAAACATTCCAATTTACAGCCCAAATTCATTTCAAAGTTCATTGAACTGCAACGCAAACATGATTATGACCTTGTCTCCGGCACGAGGTACCGTGACGGTGGCGGAGTGTACGGTTGGGACTTTAAAAGGAAGCTTATCTCCCGCGGTGCCAACTTTGTGACCCAGCTGCTTTTGAGGCCAGGTGCTTCGGACCTCACTGGATCATTCAGGTGAGTTATAAGGGCTCTTTTCAATGACAGAGAGATTTCCGTTTATAACAACGTGTCAAGTCTATGTTTGTTACATAAATTTTGAGGTTATGTGAAAAAAGTGGTAATACAAAAGTTGTAGATCTTTTTATAATATGCAAATAACCAAGTGTTTGGTTTTATATTTTTATCTTTTACAAAAAAAATTGTTTTCACGAAATTCGGTGGAAACTTAAATTCTCACGTCAAAATATCTGCTTTTTTAAAAAGTCGGTGGGCTTTTTGTTCGTTGAAATCTACTTTCTGATGATGTAAATATACATTTTACTATGGTAATTAATGTTCTCAGAAAATGCAAAGAAACGAAAAAAAACTCGAATTCAATTTTTTTTTTATTTATGTACAATTTTGAGCTATTTCTTAAAATTTACACTTTAATTACTCGAAAAACGTAAGATTGAAAATCTATCATTTATCAAAACAAAAAAATTGCAAATCGAAATATACTATACTATAATTGTTTAATTGTAAATTACTCATGAGAGGAGCTCGATGGCCTGCGATTGCGAAGGTAAACATTCGCAAAGGCCGGTCATTGGAAGGGTGACCAAAAATTGAATATCTCTAGCTCCTCCGTGCTTTGGAAGACACGTTAAACCGTTGGTCCCGGTTGCATTAGCAGTCGTTAACAACCACCAATCCACAATGGGCCTGCGTGGTGGTTAATGGCCCGTTCTCTATCTATCCATTGGGAAGGCTTGTTGCCCAGCAGTTGGGACATAAATGAGCTGATGATGAAATTAATTATTATGTTAATTATCCGTTGTGCTTACAGGTTGTACAAGAAAGATGTGTTGCAGAAATTGATAGACAGCTGCGTCTCTAAAGGATATGTTTTTCAAATGGAGATGATTATCAGGTGAATACACACATTACGTTATATTTATTTTTATAAGGAACATACATAGACCACTAAATACAACAAACATAGAACATACATAATTATGACTAATTTAAAATATGAAACATATTTTGTAAAATTAAATTGATCAAAACTTTTATGAGTGATATTATCAACAAGATTCCACTTAAGATGACCGCACTAGCCATATTGTTATTTATATGATAGACAAAAAAATTCCTATAACAATCTATCTACAATTTTAATGATGACGCGTTTCAATTCAACCCTCTGTACCAAGCAAAACTAAATCAAAAATATTTATACAGTTTTACATAAAACTAAAAAACAATAAGGGACAAGACCACACATCAGCATATTTTTTAGTTGTCTTGTCAGTGTTTTATTATATATGCTGAAGGGGTTTGCATTCTAAACCAAGGGGTTCTAAAGCGCAAGGGCGCTTTAGACTACTACTACTACTTTTACTACTTACTTTTTGTAAATTAAGTGTCTCAAATAATACGCTGTGCCAAGAACAGGGTTAAACCAATGTTTTTATTGATTAATTGTTTTTACAGAGCGAGACAACTAGACTACACCATAGGTGAGGTGCCAATCACATTCGTGGATCGAGTGTACGGGGAATCGAAGCTGGGAGGCTCGGAGATCGTACAGTTCGCTAAAATGCTCCTCTACTTGTTCGCGACTACTTAGAATACATTCCTGTTTCCAAAACAACAATTGGGTTGTGTCCCTAATAAATGTTATATTATAAGAAATTACTGTTAATCAAGATTTTGAAGAATAAAAACCTATTTTTATTGTAATTTTCTTGTTTTTTTTATATGATTTGTTTCTGTAATGTTAATAGATTATAAAACCAAATCTGCATAATAACATTTTGAAAACTCAAGAAACAACACCTTGTGTCATTGCACTTATAAAAAACAATATCAGGGGGTGCGGGTTCTAATATAGCTCGTAGAAAATTTCCTCAACATTTTTCCGTAATCAAACATTAATTGAATGGAATAACAATTAAGCTGATTAATTGTCAAAGCTGTATTAGTAAGTTATATCAGTATTAATTAGTATAAACCCTATAATAACCTATAATAATCCCATAATTAGGTGGGTAGATAATGGTATCTACCGACTTCGCAGACATCTGTCAAATCCTTGATTGGTCAAGTTAGACATTCGTCAAATCCTTGATTTGTCAAAACAGATACTCGTCAAATCTTTGTTTGTCAAAACAGATACTCGTCAAATCCTTGATTTGTCAAAACAGATACTTGTCAAATCCTTGATTAGTCATATTCTATACAAGTCAAAAGCTTAAGTTGTCATTTTCGCAATTCGTCAAAACTTTGATTCTACCTAATTACAATAATAACAAACTACAATATTGGAACTAACTAACTAATTTAAACAAATAACTTCATAAGGCAACAACGAACGCTACGTATACCTACCTACAATACGTCTGCACATGAGACACTTCTTTTTTTCAATAGATTTTGAGCTTTACGTTTATTGTTCATGGTTGGAAATATATTGAAAATCCAGTTTCGAATAGCCTAGCTCTAGTATCTACATACAGCTACCTACCTATAGGTATACTTAAATTCAGACAAATAGCCGTACTACGCCACATTATTGACGCAAGTGTTTATTAATTTAGTAATTCTCCAACTCATAGTCAGTTCAAGACACAACGTAAGCTAATAATGTGCCAATTACTAATATTGCTGATAATATCCCATACTTTATTATTATTAGTTTCTGGACTAATAAGACAGTCCAATGACGTCACTTTCTTTGACAACGATCTTGACGAAGGCTGGAAGGGTAGTCCCAGAGTTAGGTACGTGGGGAGTGCATCTAAAACCCCACTGTGGGTCTTAAAGCTGGGACTTGAAGAGTTTGAAAGTCTGAGGTTGAAAGTCGCGAGTGGATTGGAGGAAGATGACTTCAACGCAGTTTTTGAACCTTTGATTGAACGGTGAGTATAGCTACAGATATTCCTGTAAACACCATGTATCAGATAGTGGTCATAATATGCAGAGTTA
The DNA here is from genome assembly GCA_947562085.1 of Eudonia lacustrata. NCBI lineage: Eukaryota > Metazoa > Arthropoda > Insecta > Lepidoptera > Crambidae > Eudonia > Eudonia lacustrata. The sequence continues at coordinate 6,238,787 of OX387328.1, forward strand.
TTCAGACATAATTATTAACTTTAATTTGCCATGCAATTTTTAATTTAACCTTTTCACCGCCCAACTATCCTGCACGCGATGTCCCGCTGTACGCCAACGTATAAATGTATTTTAATAAAGTAGGTACAAAGAAGAACTTCTATAGAAGTGCTGGCGTGGACGGCACGAGAATCTCGAACTTCTAATAGAAGTTGTTGGCGGTAAAAAGGTTAATACTTTTATTGCGACGGACGTCACATCAAAATAAACAAGTCAGCACTAGTGGTTCAGAAAAGAAACCTCTGTGTATGTAGTGTGTTTAATTTATGATCATTGCTGCTTGCTTATACGCACCAGACACGCATGACTTTACTAATATAAATTTTTAATTAACAATTGCATGACGAATTAAAGTTAATCAGCCCCGTGGTCGAAATTCGATTGTAATATTTTATTATGGCTGCACGGATTGTATCCTAAGAAATGAAAAATGAAAAAAGATAGAATGTGAGTTTGGATTAGCATTATCAGATTTCGGCAACTCCTCTTCCATCAATATCAGTGAAAGAATTTTAGGAATTGGACTAGTAGTTCCAGAGATTATCTACCGTCTTCAAACAAACAAACAAACAAATAAACAAATGCACAAACATTAAGTGCCTTACAAATACCTAACCAAATAATAAGCTCCGAATAGTTATTCCGTGTTTTGTACTTACCTGTCATGTAAACGTCATTTCAAATTAGAGTAAAGGAGACAAAACACGGAATAATTATTCGAAACTTATTCTTTGTTTATTTGTAAGGCACTAACTGCCGTACTCAGAGACGTCAATTAAGTTTTAATGACAATTCTACCCATCATCTGTACGGTTCTGTAGATTTAGACACATACAATGAAATATCCAGCAATTATTATGGTCCTTGCTCTATTAACACCTGTTGCAGAAGTCAGTGGGAGTTGCACTCGTTTTAGGAATCCGAACATCCAAGACTCTAATCATAATAATTTCACAAGCTAGTCGCATTTGAAATTTCGCTAAATAGGTACCTACCTATTAAAGAAATCACGCGTTCATAATAAAAATAAACGTTTCGGCGCTTATTTATGGTACGCCGCTGATTACTTCTCAAGTCAAATACGGAGTTGACATCTCATTTTGTATCATCATCATCATCATCATCATCAGCTCATTTTATGCCCCCACTGCTGGGGCACGAGCCTTCCCTGTACAGGACGTAAGTACGATCCAGTTGCGATTTTTACTCGTTCTACTATCCGAGTGACCCCATTGGCAACGCAGCATCAGTTACCCTCACTCTGCCGGCCCACAAGGTGCCTCTTCACGCCTCGTTTGAAGCACAGAACAGTGGTTTGAAGGGCCCCATATCATAGGAAGGAGGGAAAACGTGTGCTGGCAAACTATTCCATGTTTCGGAGGTGCAACAAAGAAACGTGTCACCAAATTTTTTAGTGCGCAATGGAATATTTGAGACGGGGAGTAGGTACTACGCAGTAGCGAAAGATGATAGCTCGAATGACAACAGCGCGAAGACGATATTGCGAAAGTACCATCGCTCGAAAGTGTAATTGCGCGAAAACTTAAATACGCGACACACAAAAGCGCGAACGTTCATTTGCGCGAAAATCACACCAGCGAACAGATTTATGTTTTCTGGGGGATTAGCAGTAGACATAATTTCACTCTTTATTTATTTAATTAAATAAACAGTAATGTTTAATAATAAAATGTTTATATAATTTTAACGCAAATTTTGTTGCGAACAAATTACAAAAACACAAGTGTTGGAAAATTTCCACGAGCAGGGTTTGAACCTGCACCCTTCTGACATACCGGGTCAGGTGCTCTTCCAATTGAGCTATCGTGGTTCTAACCAGCCCGCCGAAATTATTCAACACTATTTACTTTTTACTTTGAAAGCCAAAGGCGCCCATTCAATGTCAACAACTACCGTCATTAACACCCGATCATAATATTTTTACAAATACTAAAGATCAGTTAAGAAAAATTGAAAAAAAATTTTTTTTTTTAGCTCAATTGGAAGAGCACCTGACCCGGTATGTCAGAAGGGTGCAGGTTCAAACCCTGCTCGTGGAAATTTTTTCAACATTTGTGTTTTTTTTTTATGTTTAATAATTTTATATTCAATATTTTTAATTTTGAAATTCACAAAAAAATTCTCGGAACATCTAAATTTCATAATAAAAATGAATAAAAAATGCTACTTTTGAAATGAAATAATATTATCAGACGCAAGAATAATATAAGCACTGTTGATTTTATTCGTGGAATAATCTGTCTTTCTTCAATTTGTCACAGCAACACTGTCTTTTTTCAATTTGTAATTTGTTCGCAACAATATTTGCATAAAATTATATGTAAATAATCGTATTATTTGTCGTCAACAGTACTTGTTTGGTCTTATAACACGACCTTGATAATAGGTAAACACAGTGTCGACTACTTTCACCGCGTGCATAACGCTACCCATAATGTTGAGCCTATTGTATGCCTTCGATAGCTCAGTTGGTAGAGCGGTGGACTGTAGAGGTTATTTAGCTGTCATCCATAGGTCGCTGGTTCAAATCCGGCTCGAAGGAGTATTTTTATTACAGTTTTGTGAAATAAAAGAAAACATATTTTTTTCTTATTAATGTTTTTTTATCGCCGTTTTCTATAAAATTGATTATTTTTCGTTTTTACTATTAAGAGCGATTACGCCGCACACTAGCGCCACTAATGAAAAAAAAACATATCTAGTAATTAGAGATAGAAAATCAAATTATGCTCAACAAACTATCTGAATGAAGTAATTTAGCATTTTTACGTCACCTAATGAACACCTGACATGTTATGGTTTAGTTAAATAAGGCGTTATAGTTAAAAGTGGCCGTAACGTCTTATTTAACTAAACCATAACGTGTGAGGTTTTCATTAGGTGCCGTAAAAATGCTAAACGCGTAATGCGTAAACGCTCTTAACGTAATAGGTAAGTTTATTATATTAATCGCGAATATCTGGCAAATATATGTCCTTAGTAAAGCAGTGGACGACTTGTTGACGTTTGGCTGAGATGATGATCTGGCAAATTTTTATGGTTATTTGTGGTTTCCCCCGTTCTCGCTTTTCCTTGAACAATAAGTGTTTAAGCCAACCAACCAGCTTAATAGAAATATATAAATAAAATATATTGATTTGCTTTACTTAGCACTTAAAAAGATAATGGAAAAAAGGTATGAACTAAAAGATTGTAGCTAATTAGTTATGCACTTTCTGGAATTAATTTTCTTAGGTAGGTACGTTGGCTAGTGGTACCAATGCCCGATAGAAACTATTAGTGACAACATTTGTATTAAGTATAATTGGAGTCAGCAGTGCTGACTTTAGCACCAAACAGACCACCTGTGGCGGTATCCAAAGTAACATTAAGAAAACGATAGCGACGTTCGAAAATAATAAAATGTATGGGATTGATATAAGATTGACCACGTGATTTAGCGCGGCTTATGTCAATCCTATAATCCCTTAATTCTTTTCGAACTTCGCTATCGTTTTCTTAACCTTTTCACCGCCCAACTATCCTGCACGTGATGTCCCGCTGTAGGTACGCCAACGTATACAGATTCTATAGTATGAAGGCAAAGATGTATTTTAATAAAGTAGATACAAAGAAGAACTTCTATAGAAGTGCTGGCGTGGACGGCACGAAAATCTCGAACTTCTATAGAAGTTGTTGGCGGTAAAAAGGTTAATGTTACTTTGGCTAAGCCTACTGGTTTCCTAGCTGTCATCAAATTGTTATTTTTTGGAGACGAAAACCAAACTGTTTTGTGACGAAAACTGTGTGCCTAGTGTGTTTTGTTTACTAGGTATCCGTATTCAATAAATACGTTTACGAAAACGAAAATTAGTATGGCATTGAAGCAGCGGCCCCTGGCGACACACGAGAAGAGTTAACATTTTGTAATACAAATTCTCGTTTTCTTTAACGTGATCGAATGTCAAAAATAACTCGCACTAGGCCCTCTGTTGTCTGTCACTGGGTTACTGTTCAAACACGGTCCCACTACGATATTCAAAATTCAAAATCATTTATTCAGTTTAGGCTACAAATAGCTCTTATGAACGTCACTATGCCATCGGTTCGTAAGTCTACTCTGGGCGGGAGATCTTGTACTGAGAAGAACCGGCAAGAAACTCAGCAAGTGTCCAGCTCTTTTCTCCCTTACAGCGTCAAGAAATATTGGAAAATGCCCTATCATAAAAGGACACTTTCCATCACAAATAAAAACACAAAAAATAAAGGATGTTACACATAATACACATAATACACATGTTAAAAAAAACAAAAGAGAAAATATAATAATACCTAAGTTTGCAAATATACATCAGTTACCAGTTAAAATTTTCACAATGTCATACATCACTAATAAAGGTCAAAAATTGTCTAAGAAAAAAAAACAAAACAAAATTAAACTATAGTCAATAATAATAAAAATAATAGTATGCAAGAGCAGACCAGCCTCCATAGGCGGCACCCGTTCACGAGTATGACATATGAATAAGCCATCGCTTCACTCAACCATATTTGAGCGAATGTAACGACCCGACGCACATGCCACCACTGCAGAGACAATAAAGAGAGCATGCCACACTCAAGCTACTCTAAATATACACACACGATAATACTCGCGGTTTCACCCGCGTGGTTCCCGTTCCCGTGGAAATATCGGGATAAAAAGTCCTATTCAAGTTTGTACTTAAAATTACTTATAAAAAGGTATTGCATTGCGCCGATAAACGCATCATGGTCATCGAGTTATAGGGATTTCTACCACTACATAGGTACATACACACAAACTTTCGCATTTATAATATTAGTGTGATTATCGTAAATTACCTAATCCTAGTCTAGTTTATGACTGTTATTTTATAATAATAACGCATTTCCAGATTGAAACAACAGCAAGACTCTGCACCGAGACGAATCCGAAAGAAACAAAAGCCAGAAGGAAACAACTTCTTGCGAAACGAAAACTTAAAAATGGATATCATGAAGATTGTGAATAAGTTCGCGTAAGTAGCTTAGCGTAAGGCTGACACCCTTGAGGCGGAGAGGAGTGGAGCTCAGCTCCTTACCGAAAACAACGTTACAATTTTCCCTCCTTAGAAAGGAGTGTTAAGAGGGCCTTTAACGTGGCGTGAAGAGGCGTGAAGAAGCAATATATTGTGGGCCAGCATGAGTGGCTGGGCGGATTGGTATTCGGTGCCTGCTATCCGAGGCACCAAGCCACCTTGGCAAGTGGAGATACTGTGTTTTAGTTATGCCCACATGCGCCCCGCCCTTAAAACTTCTCAAAAAAACCCTACAGGAGGTTGGCGGGACCATTCCTTAAAGTCCTGGATCCAATTCCTAGGTAGGGCAAAGTGTATTTCGGAACTGACGATGCCCAGGCTTTTAATTACTGATTACAAGCCTGGGCATCGTCAGTTCCAAAACCAGGACCCGAACCCAGGACTTTAATCATCAACCTGTAAGTATTTGGTAAGCGTATAGTGATTACGACAATTATACTTCCTTATGGTGTTTTTACAGTTTGTCAACCAATATTGAACCAGATTCTTATCTGTCCGAGTCTGATGATGGGTCCACATCTTCGTTAACTGTGAGTTCATTTTCTTTTATGATTTGGCAAAATAGCACGTAACATGATGACATATAATTTATAATATACTAGCGGCCGCTCGCGGTTTCACCCGCGTGGTTCCCGTTCCCGTGGAAATATCTGGATAAAAACTATTCTATGTGTTAATCCAGGTTATAAACTATCTGTATGCCGAATTTCATCCAAATCTATTCAGTAGTTTTTACGTGAAAGAGTAACAAACATCCATCCATACTTACAAACTTTCGCGTTTATAATATTAGTAGGATGTGATGTGACGTTTGAAAATATTAATAAACAAAAGAGAACACGACGATATACAGTGTTTTTAACATTATAACTAAACAGCGGTCGTCGGTTACTGATGTGTCCGCGGTTTGTAGTGCGTCACACAATTTTTCAGTTCAATGCTCTTTTTTCTTACTGTTAACTTAGTCTTCCTTTAGCATAACGCGCAATGAACTAGAAATACGCTTGCCGCGTCGCAAGACGTTCGAGTGCTCTCGAGTGCCTTGTACGAGCTTATTTGAATCTTGCTGACAATAGAGGCGAGTTGCAATAACCTGACTGAAAGGTTAATAAAACTGCACTAGGCACTTTGAGCCATGTCTGAGCTCATGCTCGTACAGTCAACAGCAAAAGTAGATGATGTTTACTAGATTTCAAAATTGAGTTTCGATAGTGTAAGTCGGTATTTTCTATATAACTACAGTCAAAGTCTGCAGGTACTAGACTAGTAGACACTCGAAGGTTTTTCGATATACGTTTAAAAAGTTTTGATTTTCATATTATATAAATAAAATAAATAAATAAATTTTCCTACAATCACACCAATTATCTAGCCCAAGAGAAGCTTCGTTATGAAACTCGTTATATGGTTACTAGACAACGGATAAACATACCTAAAATACTTAAATAAATACTTATTATAAATAGAAAACACCCAGACCCGAGACAATTTAGAAAAACAATTATTTCTAAATTGACCCGACCGGGGTTCGAACCCGGGACCTCAGAGATGGCGACACCATGAAAACCGGTGTACAAACCACTCGACCAAGGAGGATATTGCTTTCATATTTTGAAACTTGACCAATCATCAGTTATTGTATCAGAGGTCTAAAGCTACCTAACATGTTATGCGAGCATTCGTATGGTCGATCGAGGGCCTAGTGTGAGTTTCATTTTACACTCGACCAAGTTAACGTATGGCAGATTGGCAGAGTATAGCATTGAAGCAGCGCCTCCTGGCGGCATACGAGAAGAGTTAAAATTTTGCCATACAAATGTTTGTTTTTGTTAACGTGATCGAATGGCGAATGAAACTCGTACTCACTCAGTTGTTCTTAAACCAGACACAATAGAAATTCAATTGTTCTATGGCACTGTGGTTACCTTGGGCGTCCAAGTATCGGCAATTCGGCACCCTGTGGCGGTAGCCAAAGTAACATTAAGAAAACGATAGCGAAGTTCGAAAAGAATAAAATGTATGAGATTGACATAAGATTGACCACGTGATGTAGCGCGGCTTATGTCAATCCCATACATTTTATTCTTTTCGAACTTCGCTATCGTATTCTTAATGTTACTTTGGCTAAGCCTACTGTACAATCAATCGGTTACCACAACTGTCTTCTCAATAGACTTTGAATTATCTTGCCAGTCTTATGGTTGAACATTTATAAAAGTTTACAATGATAGGTATTTTAATTGTTTCATTTACTATCTACTAGCAAATTAAAGTACGGAAAGTAGGTTCGTCCAGTGTCGGTTACAAAAAAGTTGGTGTTATCACAGTATACTAGTGTGTTAAGCTTACTTGGTATTTTGCGTAAGTCAAAGTTGGTGTTATGCTTAGTGTAAGCAGTTTTTTTCGAGTTAGTTGTTTTGCGTAGAGGTGGTGTTCCGCGTATATGGTTTTATGCGTCGAAAGGGATCACTTTAGTCTTGCGCCAGTTAAATAATGAATTGTTTTGATAAATTATTAAGTAGGTAGATATGCGAATCGCACACGCCGCTGCAGACGTCAAAGAATAAGTTCGCCACCGTCAAAGCAAAAGTTACAGTTAGATATTCGTTCTGTGGTTCATTTAGAGTAGGTAGATTATAGAAGGACAGTTTTTCAACTCAATAACGTGTATCGGAATGAAAAATATGCAATAAAAAAGAAAAAAATCATAAAGGTTTATTTACTGAAACATTTACGTTTAGGTATCTATAGTATAACTTAAATCAAAAAAACTAACTATTTTATTATTTCTTACAGCTTTACTTTAAGGGCCCGTACACATCGTTGATTGTGAAGCTTGGGAATAAGCAGTGGCATTACTTCATCAGGACATCGCCGTTCCCCGAGTGGTTTTATGAAGTGCACGATGGACTATTAACAAATGATGCAAATGAAAAATACATTGACGTTCCTGAATCAGTCCTCAACGAGTTCTACAAAGTATTGTTACGCACAATACAAATGTTTTTAGGTTTCCCTATATAAATAACAGATTAGTAATTTTATACCTAGGTACTACTTACTTAATATCATTAAACTTTGATAATAATTACTGTCTAAGCATTAAAAGTCCTAGTACCTACCTACATACCTATGTTTTTTATTTTGATGTGTCTGTCTGTGGTGGTGTGGTGTGTGTCTTTCCTCTCGCTTTCTTGCAATTTGTGGGTGTGATTTCGTGAAATGGGACGGAAGTGTGAAACAGGAAGTCGGGAAGCGCGCAAGCGCGCGCCATTTTGTAAATTCAGTAATCGATATTAGGAACATGCATGACATATTATTATTGTGACATATTGTGTCATTTGACTATCAAAGGCCAAAGGTCATTTTGATGTCAAATTTCTTTTATAGAGGAAGTGAGAGGAATGAGTATTTACTGCATTCTCTTTATGATTTGTAAAGAAATATACGTCATTGTTAATTCTTTATTCTATTTTATATTGTAATATTGATTTCAACGTGTGTAATAGAGTTTATCATCATTTATTTTATAGTTTTATAATGATGTAAGTGATACCTACCTAATACCTGACCCATTTTTTTATATGATAAAATTGAGATGTGAAATGTTACACATCACGCGACTACTGTAAGGCTTGCTTGTTTTTTTATTTGTCGATTCCGTTCTACCTGTGGTGTTCCCATCCATCGGGAAGGCTCGTGCGTGCTCCAGCAATTGATGAAACAAATAATCTTTTTTCTTTTCCTAACGGAAAAGCAAAGCACTAATGCTTCGCCCTAAATGGTGATGAAAATGTTAATGCCAATGGCAGGAGCGCATTTTACCCTGACTACTTAAAAAATAGGATTTATCATATTGTAATTTCAGAACACAACAATACTATTTATATTGATGACTAGCTGACCCGGCGGACTTCGTACCGCTTTGACAGTTTCCATGACAACAAAAGAAACATTTTTTATTGGAAATTAATTTTTTTTTCACTAATTTCCGTTACTTATTTATTATTTATGTTTCTCACCGTTTAAACCTTCCCTAAACTTCCACAAATATTTCAAAATCAAAATTAGCCAAATCGGTCCAGCCATTCTCGAGTTTTTGCCACTCAAACGAACAGCAATTGATTTTTATATATATAGATGATACTAACACTTATTCTAAATAGCTGTTGCCCGCGACTTCGTCCGCGTGAGCTAAAGGCTGTAGTCTGTACAGTTTAATTTTTATGTAGGTATCTATTTAAGCTTATTAGGGTATAATAAAATTATATGCATCGGAAATTTAGAAAATTGACATCTACTCACTCTTAATATCCTTTCAGCTGGGAATGCTGAGATAGACAAAGACAATCGATCTCCATTTAGTGTGGTTCTGGCACACTTCCTGTGCCTCCTTTACGTTCATCATTATTTTCATACATTATCTCTTATTCTTTCGACTATCATCTCTGCCATGTACATACATATATTCAGTTTGAAGCACAGAATCGTCCCGTTCATACAGATTCTCACTCAGTTTCCCGTTTCAATTATCCCTCCACATACATTCAGTATACAACACCGTTTCTCGGTGGGTTGCGCGTATTTGCTACGTCATACAAACCTGAAATGGGTTTACTGACGCTCAATTATATGTAATAAAATTGGTATTTTACAGCTCAGGTACTCGTCCGGAGTCGTCCTAGGCACTGGTGTATCTTAGCTAAGATGTGTCTACTGTTATACTGTCCAACCACGGACTTCAAAATTTTTTTTGCCTTGTCCACCGAAGCTGGATTCGGTCCAGGATTATTGGTTGTCGGCCATAAGGCACAAAAAACTATTTACCAACTATGTTCTTATTCGTAGATACAAAATATCAATAAATTGAGAACTGTAATGAATTATATTATTGTCTAATAAGTAATACAGTATAGTATTTTATGTTACAAACTTGCGATAAATTTGAACTTCTTCGTGGCATCTTGTTAGGTAGGTAGCTTTTTAGAGGTAGATCACAGGACACAGAAAGAAGTTACCTCTAATAAAAAAAAAATCTGAAGTCCGTGCCTCTAATACAGTTGTACCCTGCAAACTTAAACATTTTTGCAACTCTGATAACAGAGGTAGCCATTGTCTTATGCGATAGAAGAATGGAAAAACCATTTTTCTGTAATCTAGAAGTATGTACAAAATTCATTCTTTATAGGTTTTATGATATTAAAATTGTTATGATACTTACTTACTTATATTGTATCATTGAACACAGATTTATCCTATAAACATGTTAAGAAACCAAAGTAAGAAACCGCTTACATGTAAAATAAGTACTGAAATAAGTGTTTAACTTACCTGCATCAAATGTTTCATAAAACTTTTACACATTGAATAAATCATATTTGAAAATTAATAAGAACTGAATAAGTACTGAAATATTTAACGTACCTGCATAAAATGTTTTAAAAAACTTTTACACAATGAATAATTAATATAATTTGAAAATTATTAACAAAATAAAAATAGGTACTTAATGCATTGCAAAATATCAAAATTTTCTTCTGTTCGTTTCAAAATTTGAGCGCCAATTTTTTTTTAAATTTTCCTGTTCTCGCGTTTTTTCACCAAATAGATTTAAAAAAATAATATTAAGTATTTTGGGCAACGACCCAAAGGTTTATACAGCCAAGCTATGTAATTCAAGATATCTTCTATGTGCAATATTTTAAAAAATAGAGACATGAATTTGGGCAATGATACAAAGTTTTATACAGCCAAATTTAATGAGTAGGTAACATTTCTATGTAAGTAAGTAAGTAAGTATTTATTTATTTGCCAAAAAAATAAAACATAGACAAAAAGGTCTATGGCTCAGTGTTTGCAGGAGACCCACAAACCCTGTTATTCTGCCATAGCCATAAATTAATACTATAATAAACTTACAATATTTAATCTACATACATTATTCTATGTTTATTTACTTATATTTGTAATTGAAATTAGCTAGTGCCAGCGCCTGCTCATGGAGCAGCCAGTTGCGACAACTCCCGCGAAACGTTGGTAGCGAGAGATTAATCCCTGAACGAACTGGCGGCGGGAGGTCATTCCAAATTTTGGCTGCACTGTGCTTGAAACAGCCTCTAGCACTAACCAATTTCAGTTTGGGGATCAGTAACTGATATCCCCTATCTCTTAAGGAATAAAACGATTTATGTTTCGGGGAAAGCTTTTTGTACAAATAAGTTGGCTTTTTAGTGTGATGAAGGGTATGCAGAAAGCACGCATACTTCAAGGTGGATTGTCTGGACATACAGAGAATGTTCTTATTGATCAAAATTGGTGTAATGTGATGACGTCTGGGGATAGAAAAACAGAACCGGATGCACGCGTTCTGCACTCTCTGCACGGTCTTTGCAGTTTTTTTAAATATACAAGGAGTGTAAACAATATCACAGTATGTAAGGTGTGATAATACCAAACTATTACACAACAAAAGTCGTATATCTTTTTTTATGTATGCCCGAAACTGATATAGCTTTTTGAGTGCCCCGAAACATTTACCAACCTTATTACGGACGTGGTGCTCAAACCTTAAATTTTCGTCAATTAATAACCCGAGATTGCGCACACAACCCTCGTTAGGTACTACAGTGTCGCAGACCCTAATAACCGGGCTGGCATTTTTTATTTTCTGTACCTGATTTTTTGTCCCAAGCGTTATGGTGACACTTTTCTTCGGATTTATAACAAGACTGTGTCTCAATGACCAATCCATAATGGCATCTAAGTCCTTATTAATGTTAGCGACAGCTGCGTGAACTTCACTAACAGAAGGTAGAGTGTGAATATACAGCTGACTGTCATCCGCGTAAAGGTGGAGTGCATAACTAAAAAAAGAGACATTATGTTGAGCAACGACACAGAGGTTTATACCGCCAAATATAGGTAATGTTTTAACTTTTAACATTTCTGTGTATTAGAAAACTGCAAAAAGCGCCGCGCGCAGGCGCGACTAAATAGCCATATTATTATTGGTTATTTTGGAAAATGAAACAAAAGGTGTACCTATGTACAGCCAAGTTTAATGATGTGCGTGATTTCGAGCTTGTTTTTATTTTCCGTCGCTTTACTACTGCGGTGCTAATGTTCGCTTAGGTGCCTCACAGATTTATAAAGGGTAGGTTTTACCTTAGAAAGTAACAAAACTTTTCAAAAATAATAACTCAATGAACGTATCTAACAGTTGGTCGCGTAAATACGTATATCAAAATTTGTTTAACATTTTTCGATTTGTATGTTATTCTCCGAAATTTTCTAAGCATTTTGGTGATAACCGCATCAAAATCGGTATTCTCATGACAACAACTATCAATGACAGGCTCAAAAGGGCAAAGAACCCAAAGCCGTAAAACACGATAGCAATAGAGAGCCAGAGCCTCAAATGCCAGAGCCGTAAAACTCATTAAAAAAAATTCCCCTATGTTACATAATAAACAGTATGGACTAATATAGGCTGATGATGATGATGATGATGATGATGATGATGACATAATAAACAACAGTTGCCAAGCAACCAAGGATTAAATCCCGGTTTAGACCAAATCAAAATTTAACAATTTTCGAGTATTTATGTAGCCTATGTTATTTTCCGGAATTTTCTTAGCATTTCGGTAAAACCGGATCAAAATCCGTTCAGTAGTTCTCGAGTTTATCGTGTTCAAACAAACAAATAAATAAACAAACAAACAAACAATTTCTTTTTAAACTATTCTATTGTGTTCCGTAAGTGATTTTAAAGTTTTTTTTTTTATATCTTGCAATTACAGATTTTTTTATCCCTACGTTCTTATTATACAGAGTGTCTCATTTAAATCGGTCAGTATGGGAAAGTCTGAAACTATAAGACATACGACATAGACATAGACATACACAATCGATATCTAAATAGAAATACTATAAGTTTATTTTTTTCAAAACAACCGGGTTCGATTCCCGAGCTGAGTACAGGTTTTCTTTAAATGTATGAATGCAGTTTTTCTTCTTATTAAAATCGATGACATGGTTCCTAAGGACAGATCTTCGTATGTCTTATAGTTTCAGACTTTCCCATACTGACCGATTTAAATGAGACACCCTGTATTTTCGAGTATTTATGTAGCCTATATGTTTCTCCGGATTTTTCTTAGCATTTTGGTGAAAACCGGATCAAAATCCGTTCAGTAGTTCTCGAGTTTATCGACTTCAAACAAACAAACAAACAAACAATTTTTTTTTAAACTATTCTATCATGTTCCGTAAGTGATTTTAAGGCAACCTGTGTAATTTTTTTTTTATATATTGCATTTACAGATTTTTTTATCCCTACGTTCTTATTATATGTATAGATAAGGTGACACACGCACACATGATAAAGATGGTTGTAGATAGTCAGGCGGATTTTTAACATCTTGCTTCTATTACCAATTTATCCTCGGAGTTATTATTCTAATTTATCATCAACACAATAAACTTAGTACAATATGTGGGGTACAATATTGACTGGGAATCGAACCTCATAAAATACCGGGTCTGCGAGACGAGTCACGCACGTCACGGATGGCCCTATCCACTTTACAAAACAGTAAGGGCGCTAATTTAAAAAATTAAATATCTATATTATTCTTTGTTATGGATATTGAGTACCTACCTACACAGTTTATTTATAATTAATATATATTTATGCAATTAGGTATTTTAATATATCTATATAAAGTTCTAAGTAATTATTCAAATGTGCTTTAAACCTATACGGACTTTTTCTATTACGTTTTGTCGCTATTACGTTTCGGACAGCACCCTTTCTCGTTTTACCAAAGATATTATAAGGAAAACAATATCTTTGCGTTTTACTCTGTGGGTGCGTTCCGTCCTCAGAACCTCAGAACAATAACTTTAGTTATTATTCTGAGCTCAGAACAATAACTAAAGCTATAGAAGGATGGCTAAAATAAAAATCGTGCAACTGTGTTTAGTTCCGTTCTATCTTATGGCAAGAAAAGGAGGTTGGAGTGCGACAAATGGTTGACACTTAGTTTTTAATTTTTGTATTGTTATGTCAAATGGTCATCAGATAATCGGTGATCAAAAAAAATCTTTGAGTTCTTTATAAAGTCACTCACTACATTACCTCAAATATGACGTCACAAATCTGGTGACACCTTCGAAATTCCAGTCATGACCTACGCTAGCGTAGTTTTCGCGCACTCCGCGCCCTCTTATTTGTATCCCCTACAGACCCTCCAAAACCGATTCATGCGAGGCGCGACGGGTTGTCCGCATTACGTTCGTAATGTAGACCTCCATCGCGACCTCGATCTCCCAACTATCAAAGACTTTATCAAGGACGTCTCCCGACGTTACTTCGATAATGCCCCCCACCACCCCAACCCTCTTGTGGTGGCGGCTGCCAACTATAATGTTGAAGGCCTTCCACCATCAAGACGGTACACGTCTAGGCGTCCAACACACGTCCTAACCGAGCCCGACGACGCAATTACAGTTGCGAATGCCCCCCCGCCCGTCCCTCCAAATGACAGCACGCATTTACAGAATACACTAAACATGCACACTGTTTTAGGCCCAAGACACCGTACTCGTAGAACAAGGGTACGAAGAACCGGTTCACACGCGCTCTATGCCAGGCACAGTCATGTGCCTGGGAGCTCCTCTCCTCCTCCACGGCCCGGTCTACCCGAGCCGAGGTCCGTGCCTTTAGAGGCGCCCTCGGGTGGTTCCGCTCCCCGATCCGATCCGAACCCTTCGGAGACTCTGGAAGGGCACGGGGACGCGCACTTTTAAGTGTGCGATGCCGTACCCCTCTAGAAATCCTCTGAAGGTGTTTCGTTTCAACACGGCTTGAGGTACCCTTTACGTACCTCGCCGCCCCTAAAACAAGCCCGGTGAAGCTGGAAATGCCCCTCGGTAACCAGCAGTCTCTCTCAAAAAAAAAAAAAAAAAAACCTTCGAAATAACGAAAGAAAAGGGACAATCGATCTCTTTCCAATACATCACTTTGGTTCATTAGTTAAAATAGTACGAACTGATGAATGAGTGTTGCTATTTTAGTCCGGTTTCTATAGCTTTAGTTATTATTCTGAGGTTCCGTCACGATTATATCGATATTAGCGCCTCAGAATAATAAAGCTTTAGTTAGGTATTGTTCTGAGATTAGCGCGATAACAGTCGTTCCAAATCGCCGTGAGCGCGTTCACAAGGCGTTCACGAAATCTAGCGTGACGTCACTCGTGACGCCATTGTCTGCGCCATCTTGCGCTCGACCATGCCTCGGAGCGAAATTACTGTGAGCGTCCTGTCCTGGCCCTGTTTAATAAAGCTGACAATTCGACATATATGTCAAAAAACGACAAAATTATAGAATTGTCGCGCTTAGACTGTTTAATAAAAGTTACAAATATGTCAAAAATCGACAGGTGAAATCTTGACATATTTGTCATTGAAAAAGCGTTTTATAAAACTTGTCATATGTCAAAAAACCACAGTAAATTTTTTTCTGACAATTGTCGGTGAGTATTGTCGGATTGTCGTGACAATTATGTCGACTTTTGACATATTTGCAAATTATTTTGTTTTATGAAGCTAAATGAGGTAAAATAAGAAAAAATATTACTACAGTAAAAGATAAATCAATCACTGGTGCATCTTCGATTGTTCGTTTTGATCGCGTGTAAAATGGAAATGCACAAAAAGTCGATGACCAAATTTAATAATTAAATATTCTACGGTGTTTATACATACCCGAAATTTTTCTTTAAAGCAGAAATCTGTAATTGAGAATGAGAAATTAATTCTGCTTTTAAATGATCATCGTTGCCTCTTCGTTTGTATTTGTTCCAAGTATTCATCATCACTCCTCTCACTGCTTGACGTAAGTACCATTTTTTTGGATTAACACTTTCTTACACCTTCAATGTTCAAAATATGATTTCGCGACAGAGGGTAACGCTCCTGTCAGAAATGTCGTACAATTCTACAAATATGTCAATATGTCATGACAATTTTATGTTTTATAAAGCAGATTTGACAAGTTTTTCACGACAAATTGTCACCTGTCACCTGTCGCTTAAAAAGTTTTTTTAAACAGAAAAATGTCGGATTGTCGCGACAATTCGACATATTTGTGAATTTCCCACCATGACAATTATGTCGCCTGTCAGTTTTATTAAACAGAAAAATTGACAAATTGTCACTTTTTGACATATGTCGACTTGTCGGATTGTCAGCTTTATTAAACAGGGCCCAGTTCGCAGTGTAGCCGCCGCGCCGAACGTCACTTCGAACACCTACTAAAATAAATTAAAGTATGTGAAAACAATGCATTATAATCATTTTGGACATCATGTTTTATAGAGCCATTGACTGCTTAAGACCTACACAATCGATATCTAAATAGAAATAGTGTAACTATTTTTTTCAAAACAACCGGGTTCGATTCTCGAGCTGAGTACAGGTTTTAAAAAATGTATGAATGCAGTTTTTCTTCTTATTAAAATCGATGACATGGTTCCTAAAAACAAATCTTCGTATGTCTTATAGTTTCAGACTTTCCCATACTGACCGATTTAAATGAGACACCCTGTCTAGCTGTGAGCGTTCGTAGCGCTGTAATCGATATAATCGTGACTCGGAACGCACACTGTGTAGGCACTTTTGACATTGACAGACAGATGATTCATGTTTTTGAAGTTGACAGTTAGTTCACGGAATTCATTCATTGTTTTCGCAAAATTGCACAGAATTTTGTACTTCCAACAATTTATAATTTTCCTTTTTGATGTAGACGTTTAATAACGACAAAAATGTCTTTCATTAAGTTTGAAAACGTTGGTGCATTTGTAAGACTCTGCAATGGCACTAAACTTAGACACGACCAAGCGTGTTTGGAAATTGAGACGAACGATCATATAAGTTTTTGGAGTCAATACGAGGAATGTGATGGCTGTGTTCTCTTGGAGACGAAGAAGTTGCCGTCCACCGGGGCTATTTTGCTCGATACTTTAAGCCCCCTGCGATATTCCATCAGAAATGCGACGGGAGAAATATGCAATGGTATGTAGCTGACACGTACTCCTTTGTTTTTCTGTTTACTTTTGTTTTGAACAGTTCATGTCGTTAGCATAAACGCATTAAGGAGTTTTAATTCGATTATAACCTTACATTCACTAATCTAATATGAAACATGTAGGTACAGACACCTGCACATCAACCAATGCAAAATTGTTAAATTTCTTTAATAAATAATCAACCATAAAGCTATTTACATAAAGTTCAAAATATATTGAGGAAATTTGACAGTTTGTGGTGTCTGATATGCAGGCATGTGTACTTACAATGTTATCTTGGAAAATGTCAGGTCAAGTAAAGGTTTAATGTGGAGAGAGTTGTATTTCCTTTGTTTACATTTGTATAAGTGTTTTTTGGTGCTGCAACTTGCATTTTAACATAACAATCTCCCAAAATCTTTCAAATTAAAATCTATCACAAGGATGGGCGACCTCATTGGGCCAGTGTGGTAGATTATAGCCTCATAATGGCCAGAAAGGCCTAAGTCCGTACTTTAGACTTCAATTAAAGGTAGTTTAAAGTCAAAGTTGAAATATCTTTATTTAAATAAACTTATTTGCCGAAGATGGTTGCCGGTGTTTGCACAGCTTTATGTTATTGTTAAAAAAAGTACTTGTTTCCATAAAATACTGTTTTGAGGTCAAGTTTCTCATGGCACAGCTCATATGGTCCACTCAGTTGGCTCATATGATGTAACAAATCGAAGACAACCTGTTTAAGTCAGCCCATCTACAAATGCAGGAACCAAACATCATACACTCTAAATTTAATTATTTTCCCTGTAGAATGATAACCTTGTATGTCAAAAAAGCATATATTTTTATTTTTGTAAAAATTAAATAAAAACCACTTATTTGCGAAACAGAGTACCCAATATAATGACTACTAGTACATAAAGCACATAACAATATTTTAAACATGGATGAAATGAGCCATTTTTTTAGTTTCCTCTAAAGTTTGGATATCTGGACATACGAGGTTATCATTCTACAGCGACGTTATATAACATGAGTGGTTGGTGCTTGCATAGTACTATAAGCTATTCTGTGGTACGAGTATTATTCCATTTGAACTCATTCAATCACGTAACGTAAATGAGAATTTGTATGGTATTGAAACAACACCTCCTGGTGTTAAACTGAGTTAGTATTGAAACAGCACCTCCTGTTGTTAAACTGAGTTAACAATGCGTTATACAAAATCTCGTTTGTTGTAACTTGCTCTGCTCTACTTCTGATGTTAAGCAGGAGAGAGTCCACATATGAAGACTACTAGTGGAGCAGAACTGTGCCTCACTAGCTGTTCTCACATTGCAGACCTGCAAATTGCTTCTTACCATCTTGTTGAAAGGTCACCATGTATGGACTTTTAAGCTGAAATTTTGTATACACATTCAGTTTAGATGACAATGCATGGTTAACGGTTATGTGGTTAACAATTAAGTTAACAATTTCAGCTCAATTGGTTGAAGATATCTGCTTCAAAATTGAGATCCAACTGTGACTCAATTTTGAAGCAGTGTAACGTCATTCTAAATTCCAACGATAACTAAAAAGTTAAAAAACGTTATAACTTGATAGTATAAGTTTTACAACAAATAAACAAATAATAAGGTCCGAATAGTTACTCTGTGTTTTGTCTCTATCACACTAATTTGAAATGACGTTTACATGACAGGAACAAAACACGGAATAACTATTCGGACCTTATTCTTTGTTTATTTGTAAGGCACGTAAAGTAAAAGCATAGAATAAAATAGTACGTAAAAGTATTTTTTTTTTCTTTTTAGCGCATTTAAATAATAGCTTGTTTTTAAAAAGGTTTATTACTTTTTTCTTTTTAGCGCATTTAAATAAAAGTTTGTTTTTTAAAAAGGTTTTTTACCTTGAATTTTTAATTGATTCATGTAATATGAATTTTAGATTAATAAAGATTGGATTGAAAAATGTGGCAAAAAACATTTTCGCACATACTTAATTTTTCTCTTTTAATAAACATAGGTACTGTAGTTATAAAGCATGTTTATAGTCAACCATGAAATTGGAAAGGAAATCTTCTGAGATGACTCCCGTGATACAAACAAACAACTCTTACTATTGGATTGGAATTCAGCTGTTCCATACAAAACATCAATATTCATTCGACCAAAATGTATGGAACAGCTGAATTTTATTTTCGAGTTAGGGAGTTGGTCCAATAGTAAGAGCTGTTTGTTTGTAACACGGGAGTCATCTCAAAATAATAAATAAATAAATAAATAATAAATTTTCCTACACTCACACCAATTATCTAGCCCAAGAGAAGCTTCGTTATGAAACTCGTTATATGGTTACTAGTCAACGGATAAACATACTTAAAATACTTAAATACATACTTATTATACATAGACAAAACCTAGACCGGAGACAATTCAGGAAAACAATAATTTCTAAATTGACCCGACCGGGGATCGAACCCGGGACCTCAGAGATGGTGACACCATGAAAACCGGTGTACAAACCACTCGACCAAGGAGGTCGTCGAGAATGTTCGGACGGTGATAAAAAAGTCGCTGTATCTATAGTATTAATAAAGAGGTGAGGTGTGACTCTGTGTGTTTGTTTGTTTGAGGTGGGTAATCCCTAGAACTGCTGGTTCGATTCCAAAAAAATATTTCACCGAAAGAATGCTACTTTCCTTGCGGGTAACATTTTACTTTGATGCGAGTAAAGTTGCGGATATAATGCTTGATACTTATCTAATAGTAACATAGGCTATATTTTATTTTGATGCGAGTGAAGTTGCGGATATAATGCTTGATACTTATCTAATATCATTGGTTATTGTTATACACCTACATAATTTCCTTCGCGGCCTACAAACGCAGTGCGTACTTTGTAGGTAGTCACGCGTTTGTGCACACTTAGCACAAACAATCTAGGGTCAACGTTCCTGTTTTATCGCAAACAAGTTTCGCACAAAGTTTACGATCGTGTTCGATGCAGGTTAGCCGCTTATATGGATAATAAACGAATATGTATAGTCACGCGCATTAATATGTAAACAAACACTTTTGACTTGTTTTGACTCTTACTCCATTGTATTAAAAGTTACATTGTTTACATGTTAATGCTCGTGACTGTACATGAACAGTCAACGTCGGAAATCGCCGACCACTTTAGTACCATATTATCATATTTGCTGCATATGCTTTTGATATTAACAAGCGCCTGTTTTTGCCTAGTGCGATTTTTATTTTATGTTCACGCACGTTAAGAGCGTTTACGCCGCACACTAGCGCCACTAATGAAAAAAAAAACATATCTAGTAATTAGAGATAGAAAATCAAATTATGCTCAACAAACTATTTGAATGAAGTAATTTAGCATTTTTACGTCACCTAATGAACATCTCACATGTTATGGTTTAGTTAAAAAAGACGTTACGGCTACTTTTAACTATAACGCCATATTTAACTAAACCATAACATGTCAAGTGTTCATTAGGTGACGTAAAAATGCTAAATTACTTCATTCAAATAGTTTGTTGAGCATAATTTGATTTTCTATATCTAATTACTAGATATGTTTTTTTTTTCATTGGCGGCGCTAGTGTGCGGCGTAACCGCTCTTAACGAAAACGTCAAATTGTATGGCGTTTAAGCAGTGGTGAACTGGTGACATGACAGATGATGTGAATAAAAAATTTGCTTTTACATATTCTCGTTTGCGTTAACGTGATCGAATTGCGAATTAAACTCGCAGTCACCTTGTTTGTACGATTATTACATGAGTACAGTTAGTGACGGAGTTAGCTGACCACTTTAGTACTGTGAAGCTTGAGAAGCTTCACTTAAACTCTACCGGGGTTTATCAACAATATGGAGTTGGATATTTAATACTTCTATTAACTTTTCAGTAAAATATACATTATATTATCGCAATAGATCTCGTCCCAGCCGTGGGGTGACGTCCAGTCGATCCTCTTCTTTTTTCCTCCACGTATGTCGTCCTTCCTATACTTTTTAATATTTTGAATGCAGAGCGCGGCGGCTGCCCGCAGGTTCGGTTTACCAAGTAGTCCCGACCACTACAGTACCATGTCGTAATTGCTTTACTAGACGTTGGTTGGCGCCTGTTAGATTATTCAGTTGGTTTGACAAAGTGCTAGCGTTAGTTTTGGCGTCTCTCGATACTGACTGGATGTTTACATTAACTATTTCATTTCTGTAACCCAAAAAGTGGTTGATAAACACGTAATTGATGGAACCGAAATAGTACTACATAGTTCGCCATTTCTAAATATATTTTAGATAGAACACCTGTCTCAGACGTCAGACCCATTAGGTCACTGGTTTGATTCTGAGCGAGGCATACAGTCTTTGTACTCGTATACTGTTTAGTGGGTGGTATATGGCTTGTTTTAATTCCGCCTGGCTATTTATTGCCATATTATCTAATTCTGTCGTCGTAATAAAAAAGTTAGAAGCATTGATATGTTCCGAAGATCCAAGAGTTAGAGATAAGATAGCCAGTTTCTTAGTAGTTGAGCACTGTTTGACTGGTCTAACGTTACGTTACGTTACGTTTTTACGTATTATAAAATTATAATTATTTTGCTCATTTGTCCACACTGGATATCTCGCACCTATGACCATTTACCACATTAATGTCGTAGTTTTAATATTAAAGCATTTCATTTTATATCTAACTGGAAATGGCGACAGTTTCTCGCCAGCGGACCGCCACAGACTTCAAAATCACCTTATAGATTTTTCCCGAGATTCAATTCCGAGCAAAAATTATTGTACAAAATAAATAGGTAAAAATTAGTAAGTACTTAATAGAAAATAATTTT
The DNA here is from genome assembly GCA_947562085.1 of Eudonia lacustrata. NCBI lineage: Eukaryota > Metazoa > Arthropoda > Insecta > Lepidoptera > Crambidae > Eudonia > Eudonia lacustrata. The sequence goes on from OX387328.1 coordinate 6,260,857, forward strand.
TTTTTAGGTTAAAACGCGAACTATAATAGGGAATTGCTAAATAAGTATCTATTATTTATGTAAATACCTAAATGAACTGTTAATTATTTATTTCATTTTATTTTACTTTACCTATTCAGGAAACAAACAATCATTTACAGAATAACTATAACAGTACAGCTAAACCAAAATCTAAATGCATATTTATACTTAAGTATACTTTAATAAACCAAATAGTGAGTATACTTTAAAAAAACCTTTTATAAACCAAAAGCATTTAGATTTCAGTTCATCGACATCGACAGAGGCGTTTCGTATGTCATTTTCACGAAAATAAAAACTCTTTGCAGCTACCTACCAGTTCGGTGAGTTCGGTCAGTACAGCGTCAATGTATCCGAGGCGGTAAAGGGACAGTGCCCGCCACGCATGACCGCGGAGCCTGACGCGGCTTCCCTGCCCATACTGACGGCCGTGGTCACTCTGCTGTCGATGGCCACTCTGTGGTACATCGTCAAAGGGATCGGCAAGAAGGTGGTGGCGGGCAGGCTGTATGCGACTTACTTTGCGAGGTAAGTTTGGTTATCTATCAACTTAAATATTAGTATGCTATACGGATTACTACTACATTATTACTACACGGGAAGAGTATGCCATCATCATCATCACAGCCAAAAGACGTCCACTGCTGGACAAAGGCCTCCCCCAAGGATATGAGGGGTATTTGCCGTAATCGCCACGCTTGGCGGGCGGGTTGGCGATCGCAGTAGGTTGAGGGTAACCTCAGAGATGCTGCTGCCCATCCTCTGGAATGGTCCCATAGTCGGCTTTTACGACACCCACGGGAAGAGATGGGGTGGTGCAATTCTTTATCCCCGGCACCACACAAGAGTATGCCAACGCTGAATAAATTATAACCATCTCTGTAGTCTAGTGGTTAAGACAACCGGTTTAGACCCAGAGGTCCCGGGTTCGATTCCCAGCGGGGGGTACATGTTTGTGTACTCGGTTTGGTTGGTAGTAGGACTTGTTTGTTTGCCTGGCTAGCTACCACCATTTTATCTAAATATGTCGCCATAACATCAATGCTTGCAGCATTGTTGTGTTCCGGCAGAGATAAGATAGCCACAGTAGTTGAGGATCCCGGGTAAAGGGCGCTTCCACCATTGACCTTTATCATCCCTTAACATCAGGTGAAAGATGAAGGCACTGAGCTTACCAGTAAGATATTTAAAAAAACAAAAGAATAAATATGTAAGGTACTGGCTAATGCGTGGGAGATGCTAGTAATTGCTTTCCTCGTCCAGCTACTAAAAGATCGACGTGGGCACGGGAGGTATAACTACTATAAGACCGTATAATATACTAGCGGCCGCTCGCGGTTTCACACGCGTGGTTCCCGTTGGAATATCGGGATAAAAACTATCCTATGTGTTAATCCAGGTTATAAACTATCTGTATGCCGAATTTCATTCAAATCCATTCGGTAGTTTTTACGTGAAAGAGTAAACATCCATCCATACTTACAAATTTTCGCGTTTATAATATTAGTAGGATAGTACCATCCCTTCTCTGCCACGGGGATGGCTCGGGATTACGAATGACTGCATCGGGGTCCGCCCTTGAATCCTACTTCCAATCTTACTAAACTATGTCGATTCTGTCACTGACTGTTTTTGTCCTTTGCAGGGAGGACAACGAGCTCGGCTCGGAGACGCGCGTGCTGACGGCGGAGGCGAGCGTGCCGCGCTCTCCCACGCGCTCTCGACTGCGCTCGCTCGACATCTTCAGAGGACTCTCCATTGCCCTCATGGTGAGTGAGAAAGACTTGAATACCGGAATATTGAATCATTTGAATTATTTCTTTGTCACTCCAAAAAGAGGAGCACGATGCGAGTGCTGAGGTCAAGCAAGTTTCGCAAAGGCCGGTCATCAGATGGGTGACCGAAAATGTATCATCTCGAGCTCCTTCTTGCTTCGGAAGACACGTAAACCCGTTGGTCCCGGCTGCATTAGCAGTCGTTAACAGCCACCTATCCGTACTGGGCCCGCGTGGTGGTTTATGGCCCGTTCTCCCTATCCATTCATAGGGAAGGCTCGTGCCCCAGCAGCAGCAGCTGAACATAATGATGATTGTCATCATACCTAAACACCGGCCAAGTGCGAGTCGGGCTCGCGCACAAAGGGTTCCGTACCATTATCTATAAAAACGAGCAAAAACGAGCAAAAAAATCATGTTTGTTGTATGTTTATTCTGTTTTTAGTGTGAAAATTTCAACTGTCTAACTATCACGGCGGTTCATGAGATACAGCCTCGTGATAGACGGACAGCGGAGTCTTAGTAATAGGGTACCGTTATACCCTTTAGGTACGGAACCCTAAAAATGGAATTCCTTCCCAGCACACAGTATTTCCTCCTTTTTACAACATGGGTCTCTTGGAAGCAACGTGCGGGCTGCGGGTCGGCAAGGTGAGAACGGGTAGTGAAGCACAATCTTGCTCCACACTGTCCTCACATCTGGACTCGACTTCAGCTTAACAAAGGCAGAGCAGAGTTATTTTCTAATTATACTATAAAAAAAGCAACATCGTAAGGGCGCGATCCCTGCGAGAGGTATTAACTAGTAGTGTTGAAGGCGCATGTTAATATTGTAACTTTAGTTCAAATAGTTCTTACTAGATGGCGCGGTTCGTATTCTGACTGAATCGCGCTATCGAAGTGTTTTGGCAAATAACATTTAGGGCATGTCATTTGTTAATAAAGGTGATACCTACATTAGATAGACTATAACTGTCCCACTGCTGGGCAAAGGCCTCCATCATCGAAATCAAGTCATCACTACAATTGATGGGTAATGGCTTAATCACCACGCTTGCCAAGTGCGGGTTGGTGATCACAAACCCGGGATTATGCATCGAAAAATCCGAATACATTTTGCCGACCTCGGAATTGAACCCGGGACCTTCGGGTATCGGACCGAGCACTCTGCCACTCGGCCACCGAGGCGTTAAGGAAGCTACTAGCGGTTTCATTTTCAACCCTAATAGTATTCTCCCTTTAGTTCAAAGGTATACCATTTTTCAATTAGCTAGTAGCTATTATTTTGTAGATCAAGAAGAACGCGATAAGTGTAATGTCTCACACCTACTACAATAACTAAATAACCTAATTTAAAAAAATAACACGCTCTCACACTCTTCTTACTGTCGTGTATTACCTTGAACCCTATGCACAGGTAGTTATAGTCCACATTCGCCCGCTGGTATTCGTCAATGCCGGGGCGGCGTGCCTGCGTACGTACCGTCGTGCATTTCTTACAACGAGTATCTTATCTTATCTTAGTGGGGCCTGCTGAGGTTTCACTCTCCCAGTAGCACTTTGACCTATCTGGATTTTTTTTGCAACCCCATCCTTTTACTCATAGCCCCCTTACAAATAAGTAAAGATTAAGGTCCGAATTATGCCGTGTTTTGTTCCTGTCATGTAAACGTCATTTCAAATTAGTGTAAAAGAGACAAAACACGGAATAACTATTCGGACCTTATTCTTTGTTTATTTGTAAGGCCCTTCGTCTCTACTAACAAACTAACAAAACTTTTAATAAATAAGTATATTATGTAGACTCTAAGTTATTTGAATATCGATCGTAGCCTGTAATTAAGGTTTATTATTTTTGTTTCTTTGAACCTTATTAGTAGGGGGTTAAAGTCCACATTCGCCCGCAGATATTCGTGAACGCCGGCGGCGGCGGCTACGCGGTGTTCTCGCACAGCGTGTGGAACGGCATCACGGTGGCCGACGTGGTGTTCCCGTGGTTCGCGTTCGCTATGGGCGAGGCTTTGGTGCTGTCGTTGAACGCCAGGCTTAGGACGTCCATGCCGAGGTGGACCGCACTGTACCAGGTACGTAAACAAAGTATTAAGTAGATTCTTAGTAAGCTCGATGTTTTTAATACGTCATTGTTGTGTTATTATAAGAAATCTATAAAATATTAAGGTTTTTATATTTGGATAACTACATTCAAAATTATTTACATTTACAAAATGAAAATACTTTTTGTTAATATTTTTTTTATATTTTATTTACCTGCATGTGTTGTGACTTATGTAACATAATTTAGGTATTTATTGTTATAATTACTTAATGCTCTGCTTTGCTCAGTAATGTCAAAAACCCTAATAGGTTTGTCCAGACACTACACACTACTACATTTTAGATTAAATACTAAGGTTATAAATCTGAATAAAAATAAGGTAATAAAGTCGCTAATACAACAACTGGCAGGTACACGCCCAAGGCGCCTGCGCAGGCGCAGCTCGTCTCTCGACAATGACTAGTCACAGTTTTTTTTTTTTTGAGAGATTGCTGATTGCCTCAGATGGCATTTTCAGCGTCACCGGGCTTTTTTGGGGGCGGCGAGGGTACCTCAAGAGTGTTGAAACGAATCACCTTCGTAGGTTTTCTAGAGGGAACGGCATCACACACTTAAAAGTGCGTGTCCCCGTGCCCTATTAGATTCTCCGAAAGGTTCGGATCGGATTGGGGAGCGGAACAACCCGAGGGCGGCTTTAAAGGCTCGGACCTCGGCTCGGGTTGACCGGGCCGTGGTGGAGGAGAGAAGCGCCCAGGTAGGTACATGTCATGTCATGTTCCGGAGGCCCTATTCCCCCCCCCCCCCCACACCACACAATTGATATGGCAGCGAACTTAAATTTAGATTTACCCCAGGGGGGTACCTGCACCTCCAGTGTAGGAGAATCCCCCCCTGAGCGTCCACGCTCAGGCTGCCCTACGTATTCTGGGGAGGGCAAAAGTCCGCTCGTATCAGCACATTCTGCAGGCGGGAGTAAGGCAAGACATTCGGCACCCCCTCCTACGCTTCGCGTGGACTTCTGCAACATCAGGGGAATTCACTCCAACTTAAGCGCCGTCCATTACCACCTTGAGACGGAGAAGCCGGCCTTGCTTTTCCTTACTGAAACGCAGATATCCTCCCCTCCTGACGTCTCCTACTTGCGCTACCCGGGATACAATCTGGAGCATTCGTTTGTGCCACGCGCCGGTGTTTGTGCTTACGTCAGGGAGGATATCTGCGTTCGTCGCCTCGGCAATCTTGAAGTTAGGGACCTCTCCATCTTATGGCTGCAAGTCGACTGCGGACACCACCCTCGCGTCTACGCGTGCCTGTATAGGTCCCACAGCGGTAACATTGAGACTGACCAACTTGTCGAGAGCGTCCAAACGGCCACAGATTCCCTTCTCCAACGGATCCCCTATGCCGAGATCGTGGTGCTGGGAGACTTTAATGCCCACCACGTCGAATGGCTTGGTTCACGCACTACTGACCATGCGGGTAGAGCCGTTCATGACTTCGCTTTGGCCTACAGTCTGTCCCAACTGGTTGCCGAGCCTACGCGGGTACCAGATGTGGAGGGCCATACACCTTCCTTACTGGACCTCTTGTTGACCTCGCACCCAGACGGCTATCAAGTGTCCGTTGATGCACCACTAGGCTCATCAGATCATTGCCTGATTCGGAGCACAGTGCCTCTCACGGAAACTTTAAAATCGCAACGTGCGGTCAGCCGTCGGGTCTGGCATTATAGGTCAGCGGACTGGGATGGGATGCGAAGTTTCTTTGCGTCGTACCCATGGTGGCGAGTTTGCTTCTCGCTGGATGATCCTGATGTCGCCGCCGATTCTGTCGTTGATGTGATACTGCAGGGAATGGAACTCTTTATTCCAAACTCTATGGTTCCCGTTGGCGGCAGATCCCAACCATGGTTTGGTCGATGTTGCAAAATAACATCTCGCCAGAAGCGCGAGCATTACCAAGCCTGGGCTAATGCGGTGTCATCAAAGGATCCAAGTACCAGTGTGCTCAAAAAGAAGTACTACTTTGCTGCCAGGTCTTTTAAGAAGGACATTGCCAAGGCGAAGTCATCATTTATAGGTAGAATTGGGGAGAGGCTAGTGCGTCTTCCTTCGGGTACGCGTGCATTCTGGTCTCTCGCCAAGGCTGTCTTGGGGAATTTCTGTCGACCGTCACTTCCACCACTGCACAAGACCGATGATTGCCTTGCCCATACTGCAAAAGAGAAAGCCGATCTCTTGGGTACTCTTTTCGCATCAAACTCGACCTTGGACGATGGGGAAAACTCGCCACCAACAATACCGCATTGCGCTTGTTCTATGCCAAACGTTCGGTTCCTGCAAAGGTCAGTTCGTAAGGCTCTTTTTTCCCTTGACATTCATAAGTCGAGTGGGCCTGATGCAGTCCCTCCCATTGTGCTTCGGACGTGTGCTCCTGAGTTGGCGCCGGTTCTAACGCGCCTCTTCCGGCTCTCTTACACGACTGGCGTTGTCCCGAGTTCTTGGAAGACAGCCCTTGTCCACCCGATTCCCAAAAAAGGTGATCGCTCAGATCCGTCCAACTACAGGCCTATAGCCATCACCTCTTTGCTCTCCAAAGTAATGGAGTCCATTACAAACTGCCAGCTCTTGAGGTACCTAGAAGAGAATCAGCTACTAAGCGATCGCCAGTACGGTTTTCGCCGCGGTCGTTCGGCTGGTGATCTTTTAGTGTACCTCACTCACCGATGGGCGGAGGCAGTCGAGAGGAAAGGGGAGGCACTGGCAGTTAGCTTGGACATAGCGAAAGCCTTCGACAGGGTATGGCACAGGGCTCTTCTCTCGAAACTTCCATCATACGGGCTCCCTGAGAAATTGTGTGCGTGGGTCGCCAGCTTTCTTTCTGGGCGTAGCATCAAAGTCGTAGTTGACGGATCATGCTCTGACCTGAAGCCCGTGAATGCTGGAGTCCCGCAGGGGTGTGTGCTGTCGCCTACACTGTTTCTTCTGCATATCAATGACATGTTGCATAACAACAGCATTCATTGCTATGCGACGACATATAGACGACAGTACTGGGGATACGCTTTACACCGGACGTACTAATATTTCTCTGGAAAGCGTCATCGAGAACCGGAATAAACTTGTGACTGACACTGAGAACATGTTAAGTCATGTCTCGAATTGGGGCCGACTTAATCTAGTCCATTTTAACCCTTCCAAAACACAAGTTTGCGTGTTTACCGCTAAAAAACATCCCTTCGTCGTATCTCTAAACTTTGAAGGAGCTCCCCTTGATACCAAACCGACCATTGGAATCCTTGGCGTCGATATTTCGAGTGACGTTCAATTTTGTGGTCATTTGGAAGGTAAAGCTAAATTAGCTTCGAAAAAGCTGGGTGTGCTCAATAGAGCGGGACAGTATTTCACGCCGACCCATCGCTTACAGCTTTACAAAGCACAGGTCAGGCCTCATATGGAATACTGTTCCCATCTTTGGGCTGGAGCGCCCCAGTACCAACTCCTCCCATTTGACCGCATTCAACGCAGAGCTGCTCGAGTTGTCGGCGACGTGGTAACCTCTGGTCGGCTCGATCCACTGGCCCTTCGGAGAGACGTTGCTTCTCTCTGTATATTTTATCGCCTTTATCATGGGGAGTGCTTTGAGGAATTGTTCGGTTTGATCCCTGCCGCTGATTTCCTTCACCGCACTACACGCAATCGACTGTCTTTCCATCCACACCATC